>OX596013.1:35827362-36427362 GCA_951394025.1 Heteromyza rotundicornis
AAGAAAATAAATTATTATTTAAAAAGTTGTTGATAAACTCAAGAAAATCTTCTCAATGTTTTTAAATAAATTGAGTAATGATGAATACGAAAGTGGTTATTTCAGTATTTTGTTTTTAGTTGAATGCAATTTTTAAAGCATTCAGAAATATTGAAGGTGTATCAAATGCTATTTAAAAGTACTTGAGGACCACTATGATGCAGAAGGTTGCTAATTGGTTCATAAGAATAACAATAAGGGAAGAATTTTAGTGTAACCTGCCAATTTTGGAACGACCGACATAAATCCTAAAATAACATGCACCACATGTGCGATTGATAAAGAACGAATTTATACTTGGCACTGTTTGAATAACACAACACAAAAAATGATGAGATGTTATGGAAAAACTCAATAAAGGCACGTCATATATATGCATACTGATGGCTATAAACAAGAAGAGGGGGTAGGGGAAGGTTTTAATGTAAAAACTCCAAGGTTAGTAAATCATTTAAATTACCTATCGACTGCAGTAGTTGCAATCCGAAAGACTGCTGAGAACTTTATAGGCACGACTTTCAATAAAAAGATTTATATCTATGTGAACAGTCAAGCCGCTTACGAGGTACTCGACGGTCTTAACACAGACAACACAGTTAGTCTAGTGTGCGTCCCGGGGCACTGCGATGTAGAAGTGAATGGCGAAGGGGGAGTTACTATATGAAAGTCACATTACCAAAATGTTCTAGCCAAAATAAAGCAAACATCAATCCAACTACATCTTATCCCTCAACCGAGAAAAACGCATACTGGCGGCAGGAATGGTAACCGGACTCTGTCTTGTGAAGAATGTCGGAACTGTAATGAGCCTGATGAGGAGGAAGCACTTGAACACTGCAATTTGCCTGCGCTGGCCAGATGTGGACTGGGAGAGGCCTTCTTCAACTCGATATGGATGGTGTCCAAATTAAAAATCTCTCAATTAAGACCAAAACTTTCGGATTGAACAAAGATCACGAGGGAAGGACTGTAAATTTCAAGTGAACAGAGAGTCGTGGGAGCACTATGAACCAACTTAGTCTGTGTTAGGTAATTAGCCTAACATAACTAATAGACAAATTTAGTTGCTTAAATGTAGACAAGTTTCAGTTGTATCTTCACAATTTAAAATAACGGTAATTCAAAAGTGTGGACTTTGCATATCAAAATGGATCAAATCCAGCGATTTATAAAATATGTAAAGTCGTAAAACAAAAGAAGCCAAAAATTATTAAAGTTTAAAGCTTGGAATATTTACATTTTTTTTTATTGTTCAATTGTATTAATAAATGGTGGTACATCAGATTACAGACAAATAAATACTTCCAATATTATTAGGTTAGACATTGTTTTCTGAGAACTTTATGAATGGAATTTTTAAAGTACAACCATACTCAAGCAATAAGGCTCATTTCATAAAATTACTCTTATTAAAGGCCAGTAATTGTCAATGTAATTAAAGGTTTTCCTTCAAAGTGCCCTTAAAGGCCATGATCCACCATCAATCAAATCAATTAATGAAATCAATCATAGCAATTGAAACAAGTCGAACAATGCCAAACTGCACAACATCAACAATGACGATGACGTAAACAGAAACAGAAACGAAGAAGAAAAACAAAATGGAAAAAACCTTTGTCATGAAGCCAACTGCAGCCAATTGTGCAGACCAAATATATTTTTTCCCATTGGCATTAAGCTGCATTTCCGTTTTGTATGCATTTTGCGTATATTTTGAAGTTTGCAGCATGACATTACGGATTATTTTGGTTTTGCTTTTGACGGATTGTGGGTTTCGCATGCGTCGCACAGCACAAATAGCAGAGAAGAGCATGTATATCGTATTTTGCCTGCCTTCGCTTTGTAAATGAAGAGATGCGCGTGCGCAACTTAATGGCAAATAATAGGCATATTATTGTGAGCTGCACTGCAATTGAAGGGGGGGGGGGGGGGGGGATTATGCAATTGGTAATGGCCATTAGTGCATGCAAATCAGGTAGTTTGGGTCATATGCAAAATTTTCGCAAATAACATTGTATGGAAGATGACCGAAATGAAACAGAAATTACTTAAATTTTTTGATTTCGTAAAATATTTGTACTGCTTCGGTACAGTGAGTAGAATATTAGCCGTGAATATATATTTTTTTAAATTCTTATGCAATTATTCTACAAATGAAGTTCGTTGCCTAAGTCTTTCGTTTGATTCAACTTCAAATCAATTTCAATCAAATCCAAAATTAATATCTTAAAGAACACTAATTGCACGGTATTATAAAGCAATCATTTTTTAATTATTAAGAGCCTGTGAATCATCGTTTCGTTGTCTATTTCCTAATCGCCTAAACACTTGTTCATTCATTTAAACACAAGAGGCAAAGCATGCAAACAGAAACAAGCAAATATTTGATTAAAAAAATACATTTAAATATTTTTAGAGATGAACTTCACACTCAAACACAAAAGGAAAAACGTCAAAAGCAAAACACGCTATTCAGCAAATTAATTTTTTCTTTTTCCTATAACGTTTATGTGTATTCTCTTACACTTTGTTGCGGCTAATAATTTGAAAGCATTGAGGTAGCCGCTGTGCGCTTCATTAGCATTTACACAGCCAATTTCACGTCTATTATTAAGAATCGAACATGTTTTGTAATTTTTTATTTTATTATTTTCTGGTTCTTAATTAATTTTAGAAAAAATGCCTGCAATTTACATGTTAATCGATTCTAAACCTTGTAATTACTGCGAAACAAAACAAAAACAATAAACCGGTTTAGTACACTGTTGAAGAAGTTAATAGCGTTTTGTAAGTTGTGCCTTTGGAAAATTTCTCAGTATTTCAAATATGGCATTAATGTTAAATGCTTTATTGCTGAAAATGTGGCTGGAATATTTGCTGACAGAATGTATGTGAATCAAAGTTCAGGACTTCTGTTGACTTGTGAACCCAAAACCATAAACGGAAACTATAAAAACTACAGTAGACTGTGCCTAAATGGAATTAGTAGCTGCATTCTGAAGCCAGAAATTTGTATGAAAATAATTGTTAGTCAAATGTTTAAGCTTTGGAGGAAGGAATATTTACAGAATAGAGAAGAGAAGGGAAAAAATATTGCGAAATGTTTAAAATGGTAATTAAGACAATATACTAGTATGATGCGATAATAGACCACGTGTGTGAATAGGTACAGCCACTGTGCGTAGTTTAGGTTTGTTTTCGTTGACATTTGTGTCAATGTAAAGCCCTCTCGAATACCGGTTGAATTGAGTGTCGTGACGTCTTAAGGTATTTTTCCACGCTTAATATGAATAAATTCAGTACATGCTAAGCTTCGTTTTTAATTAATTCTACATTATTTAGAGGCAATTTTGTATATAATTAATGTATTTTTCATAGACATACATAACAATATGTAGAAAACTAATTTCTTTGGTTCTAACTAACGACCGCCTGCGGCAATCACACACTTTTCTGTGTAAACTTGCAAGAGTAACTTGCCACGAAGAAACTTCTTTAATTTGGCAGTGTCCCCGTTCGGATTCGGCATTAATCTGTACCCAGTAGAAAAGTCACCGATTCGACAGCGAGCAGGCATCAATAAATGTCACTTCGCTGAAACTCCAACGTAGACATTTTTGTCATTTTCACAGTAGTGTACTTGTGCATAGAGAAAGGAATTGATGGGAAGGGATAATAAAAGCTAACACGATGCTACCAATAAACTATCAATTTGTTAATGTTCACTTTAATTGTATTGCTTGAATCTTCTTCTTTCCTATATCACAGTTAAATTCCACGTATCCCATTAATACATTTAAGCCCAAGTGTACCTGATGCTACTGCCAATTACAATTTTATGGCGCGAATATACAGATTTAAAGTTAATATTAATTGTACATTTGACACAAATTAAGCTCATAAAAAGTGTTAATATTTTTAATAGAAATTCGCAACAACAATAAAAGTTTGTAGTAAAGCTTGACTCCCACACATACAAGCTCATGTCCGAAAGGGAAAAATATTAAAAATAAAATCAAAAATTAACTTCAAAACGAAACGTCAAATGTTTGATGCTCGAACTGATGAATGGCACGACTGGACCACCGCTGACCACACTTCCTAACTCTTTCTTCCCAACCAAATGCTTATGATGAAAGTGATTTTTGTTTACTTTTTTTTCTATTTCATGTTTAATTTTTGGTGTGTATATTTTCAAAGGTCTTCTTTGCATGAATGCTTTTGTTTCAATTGTTTAACTGTGTGCGTGTGTGTACATTTTTGGGGAATTTCTGTTATTGTTTCACAGTTTTTTATACTATTTATGGAAGCTGAAGTTGAAGACGAAACCGAAACTGAAACTGAAGCCCGGCCTTACGCCATTTTCGCAACTTGTTAACGAAAGTGACTTTCGGTGGGCCATAGAGTTAGTAGTGAAATGTGGATTAATGGTCTGCTGGCATTGGACTTTTGGAATTTATGCGCTTATTTTCTTATGCCTGGTCAATTCACTCAAAGCGAGTATAGATGAGGAAAAGACAAGCTGAAAATAACTTGCTTTAGATTGAGAGAGAGAGAGGTCATTAGGAGATTGCGGTGGATTCTTTTTCTTTTGGACGTGCATATCTCATATCTTTCTTTGAGTTTTCGTTAATTTGTAAGTGCGTTTTTTCTTTTTTAATTTTAATGCGTATCCATTGAAGACAAACAATAATAAAGTCATTTTAATGGAGGTAAATTGCGCTTTTGAATGGAAAGAATGGAAACCCGTAATTTACGAGCAAATCAAAATGCATTTAATATCATTCAATCAACGCCTCTGGGCAAAAGCGTGCTTGCTCGTCGCCTTGTGGAAGAAGAAGCAGCTACCGTTTTGTAGGTTAAATTCAACTTTAACTACTCTCTGGCGAATTTATGAAATGCCTGTTGAAATGTATAGTTACATCGATTTTTGTTATGTTTCTTTAGAGCAATTTTAGCCATTTAAGGTTGGAATTGGATTTTTTGCAAATTTTTTAATACACAACAAGGTTTAAACATTAAATGTGTTTTGCGGATTTTCAACCATTGCCAAAGGATTAAGTTGATAATAAAGCGTAAAGAATATTTTTGAAATTCAAACCAGTTTTCGGCTGGAAAGGCAAATCGAAAAGATTCATGCTTTCCTCAAAAAGAAGCAGAGGCTGTCAATGTGATTTTAAACTCTTCCATTTTTTGTTGTTGTTTTTTTTTGCATTGGTCAGTAATAATATGAGCAGTGCCACCATCATTTAGACTTGATTACAATACGAAATCGGAATTCCTCAAATCAAAAGAACAGAGTTGCCATAGGTTAAAGTGGAAAATAATACAAAAAAACTTAAAAAATGTTAAAAAACATAAAATTTATTTTCATTATTTTAAATTATTAAATTAAATTATAAAAATTATTTCAAAAATTATTTGTAAGTTGAGTGATTAAGCAAAAGGATGTTTAAGCCTTACATTTTTGTAAAATCAAAATTTCCAATGGAAATCATAGCTGTACAGTAACCGTACTGTACCAATTAAGGATAATTCTTAGTATCCTTTAGCACTTCACTAAACTTAATATCTTTCACTTTCAATGCAAAATTTCCATCGTGACTTACCTGCAGAATGTATCCAATGGAGCAAATTATGAACCAAGCAAAGTCCATAAATGCTGCACCCCAGCCCAGCATCCAGTCCATCCAGGACTCAGTGGGTGCCATACCAGTACTCTCGATAGACTGCGGCAAATTGCCATTTGTAGTGTTTTCCGAATCGTCCATTGTATTATTGTTCTTCACCATGTTGAAGCCGAATTTTATTCGTTTGCAAGCACTTGCTGAATTCGAAATAAATTAATTTCACCAATGTTTAAATAAATGCACTTTTCACCACTTGAATGCGATTGTTCGATCGTTCAACTCGTTCGAGTCTAAATTCAGTTATGCAAATCTTTACACCTTTATAGAAGAATTCTTCTTGGCAAACCAAACTGTAAAATTTTGTAAGAAATTTCGTAAAGCAAAAAATTGAAAGCAGACAACCAAAATGAAATCGAAGGGGTTTTTTTTGAGATTTTTCCGCGCTGTATGTCCGCTCCCGTGAGCGAAGCAAACTTGTGTGATCAACGAATCGCCTCGATCGCTGAAGGAGATCTTTTTTTTGAGGTTTTTCGCTGAGCGTTGTTCACTTTTGTGGTTTTTCTTAAACTTTTATGATTTTTTTGCTGTTTGCTCTGCTAAAAACTAGCAGAGCTTTAATCTCCCTCAGCACACACTGACGTTAATTGAAGCTTAGCTTGACTGTGACGTCAGCGAGCTTAATTTTTTTGTTTGGAGCTTCGGCTGCGTTACCGATTCCAGCTCAGCTGTTGCTGCTGGCCGAAGTGGTGTGCGCGCGCGCGCCAAAATCAAAAAAGACTTTCGTTGTGGTTTCTTTCGCCCGACGAAAGACCTTCACAATGGTTTGTTGTTGTTACTATTGTTACTAAGTTTATTTTCAATTTTGCTTTAATTTAATTTCATGTTGTGATGTTTTTTTGGCGTTGTTCTGTTTCACTTTTGCTTTCGTTGCGGCTTTTATCTAAATTATCTTTTATGCCAAAGTGTGCAATTAGGCTGTTAGGTTGTTGTTGTTGTTGTGGATGAGGAAGCTCTCTAAGCTATCTGTAAACCCAAGTCGTGGGAAAATTGTTGCAAAAAATTGATATACCGTAGAAGGCTGTAAATGTACTGAGAAAGGCTATACATTTTGCGCTGTGTAATATTCTACATGGGCCCCTGGCGCTGCTACCTCGCAACTACTTTGCATCACAGATCTTTGATTGAGATAATCATGCTCATCCAATACAGGTCGTAAAATTAAATTGGCTTCGTGTAATTCTGAAGCAATTAAAACGAAGTCTTTAAATAAACTTGCCAAAACCAGATGAACAAATTTGAAATCAACCCCAGCGATGACGTGCATTTTCAACAGGCACCACTTTTAGCAAAACGAAACAAAAATAAATGCAAAATAAACAATCGAATTATGCAAATTCTGGTCAAAACGTCGTGGATGAGTCTTATCGGGCCTGTCACCTGCTGAATCTTCTGCTTCTTCTTCTTGTGGCTCTTCTTCATATGCTGCGTTGTGTTTGTCTTCTTTGCTTATAGAAATCGCATTGTTATGAGCCACACCACATCATCAGCCAAGGGGTCAAGCAACTCAGTTCTAACGCTAAGGTCACTTTTCCGCTTAGCCAAAGCACAGCAACGCAATTTGATTGTTTTATTTTCGCTTTTATTTTTGCCAGATTTTATGCATAATCAATAAAGATACACGCGTCGGTCTTCATCGCTCTGAATTTTGGCACAATCACTCGCTCGCTTGCGCTGATGGCGGATTCTTATCGTGAGCTTCTGGTTTTAGAATTTTTAATTATATTTTGTGTCTTAAGCACATTTTATCACCACTAAATTAATCTTCTTTCTTGACTAAGGTCAGTCAGTCCGTCGATATGGTTGGAAACTTCCTTCCGTTTTAGTTCGATCGCAGCGAAATTTGTCTCGACAGTTTGTGCTTGGCCAGCGAATTGCTTTTTTTTTGCACAAATCCACTGATGATAGTGGTTGGTGGTCGTGATTAGTGGCGCGTTTGTAATTCTCTGAAATTCGGACTTCCTTACACAGTAGGCTGGGTAGATTTACTTCATTAAATAATTAATTAATTATTCACTAATCACAGTTATTTCGCGTTTTTCTTCTTCTTTTTTTTTTGCTAAAAGCCGAATTGTTCAGTGACTTTGTGCTTGAACTGACTTCAACATTTTGTTTTTATAGTTTTACCATCTGGAGAATATTTGATTTGACATTTGATGAACATGCGCAGAATACGTGAGACTGAATGAATATGGTTTTCGTGCGTGTTGAGCATTTTAGGGGTGGTTTCTTTGTAAAGTCATTAGCCAACATTGCACAGCTAAGCCATTTTCCGGTATACATTGCACAGCTGAGCTGCAGGGTTGTAATTGAGATATTTGCTAAAGTACAGTGGCGAGTATAGTTCTGATATTGAGGTGATGTTCTCTGTTGAGGTTTCTCGATTTCTCGGCACCTTCGTGAAGGATTGACACTACCGCCTCTGCTAGGTTATACGAGAGCCAAATTAGCATAGCAGGGTACACCACGCGCAGTTTGAGGTTGACTCTTGAGCTTAAGAGCCCAAAAATTGCATGCACGATATGAATGTATTGTAGGTAATGTAAAGCCGCTGAAAAATAACCCTTTGTTTTTATACCCCCACACTCACTGTGGCAGGCTATACTAACTTTGACACAACGTTTGTAACGCCCATAAGGGGCCGTGTCTGGTATGGAAAAGTATATATATTCTTGATCAGCATCACCGCCGGAGTCAATTTAGCCATGTCCGTCTGTCTGTTCGTCTGTCTGTCCGTCTGTCCGTCCGTCCGCACGATAGCGGTCGCAGTTTTGGAGATATCGACTTGAAACTTTGGGTACATGTTTCTCTCGTGAATACTGAGATCAAGTTCGAGAATCAGCCAAATCGAACAAAAACTGGGCGTGGCTACCATAACCGAAAAAAAAGGTCAACATTTTTCAAGTCTTTTTTATTGCTGCATTCGATTGGAAATGTTTAGAAACGTATTTTTGACATGGTCCGAGGTACCGAAACCACATATATAAGGGTCAAAATGGGGTCTTTTTTAGTCGATTTGATTGGAGATTTTTAAAAACTATTTATAGGTGGATCAAAATGGGGTCTTGAGACCACATTATTTTATGTTCGAGGTACTTCTTCCTACTGTGTGGGGGTATTTCAGCTTCGGCATAGCCGAATATAGTCCACTCTCTAGTTTTTAATACATCCAAATTTTTTTGAAAAATGTTTTTTTTTTAGATTAGGCTTACTATAGAAAACTGTGGTGGCAGTGGCGCAGTTAGATCAGGTTCAATCCCTACCCGGGGCAAGATACAGAAAATGTGAAACATTTTTGTCTGTTAAGACCGCCACCTCTCGTAAACATTGGCAAATCCTTCAATTTCCATCCGCCGTTCGGATCCGGCATTAAACTGTAGGCCTTAAAACAAGTAGAAACGTTAATGAAAGTCTGGTAAAGTTGGAAATTTTAGAAACAACTACGAACAAACTTGTTTTCAATTTAAAACTTAAATTCAAAAATAAACAAACTTATTTCAAAAATATTTTCCCATTATTTCAAAAATTTTCCAATTTATATTAAGTATGCCAGACCTTGATTTAAAATCTTTCAACTTTGTTTCAACGTTGACAACAGTTATTTTAAGTATTTTTCACTTCATTTCAACTTTGCAACTTTGTTTCAACGTTGACAATAGTTATTTTAAGTATTTTTCTCTTTATTTCAAAGTCGTTTCCATTAAGTTGAAAAAATGAAGGAGTAAATACGATCGTACTTGATTTTACTATGTCTTTTTTCCCTGAGTGTAGACAGCCTTTTTTTTTGTCCTTTCAATTTCAACCATTCACAATAATATCAAAATAAACACGTTTAAATTTGTCTGTATTTTGCACTGGACGCAGTAGGTGCAAGTCAATAAAGTCATAAATAACTAAGCAATGTGGTTTAATAACATTAAAGTTTCTTTGAACCCGAAAAATACCAGCCCCAGTAATAATTCCATGCAAATACCAGTCATAATAACCGTTCAAAACACATAATATGTTTCCAAGAACGTACATTGAACGACCTCGTAACCCGCTGACCAACGTTCAGACAACCACTGAGTCCGTTTATGCAAACTGCCCACAGAATCAAACTGGATATGCAATACCAGATGCTAAGAATAAAGTTAACCTTCACAGCAAACCAAGACGCAAATTAAAATAATTTGCAAACTATTTAGAAACATTTCACAATTTGCTGCTAATACATAGTCAGAATGGCCACCGCATGGAATATTAACGAACTTTAACCTATTTTACTTCCTAAATGCAAAAAATTTGTTTTTTTTTCTTAAAGATAAAAATCAAAATTAGCGCCACTTGAAATGAAGCTCGACGCTCGATCACGCGCTTAGCAAAAATATTTCAGGTTTCTTCAAACATCATTTGGCCCGCTTCCGGTCTATTTTGCACACAATGGACTTCGAGCGTGAACTCAGAACTTGGCAAGAAATGGAAGAAAAACGAATTTAAATATTTGTATGTATATGCAAATTCAATTATCAATATTAAAAATATTAAAAAAAATATGCACAATAATATTGGTCGATAGAATAGAAGGGAAAAAACTCACAGTTAATTGATAAAATCGTGGACGTGTGTAAAACAAAAAATTATCATCTCTCATAATTAAATTATAGTTTGATCTATGATTCTATGAGTTTGAAATTTTCCTTTTGAACGTGCTCAGCGATGTTATACTTTAGCACAATTCAAGGTCGTTTGTGGAGTTACTTTTGCACTGATTTTTTCTTTCGTTTGTAATCATAAATATACCGGAACCCCTCCGAAATCCAGTAATTATACTTCAATTAAGCTTTTGCGCCGCAGCAACGATCTCTTCAAATCTTTGTTTGGTCAAATATGTAGAAAAAAAATTAATAATAAAAAAAAAAACAAACTAAATAAATAAAGCTGGTTTGAAGACTTCCAGCAACTAAATGAAACTGGTCGTGACTTGAGGCGATTTTGGAGTATTTTTAGAATAATATTATATAATTTTGTTTCTATCTTTTTTGCCAAATAATTTTGCGTAATTAATGTGACTCGAACTTTGAGACAAGCTTAGTGTATTAATAGGTGTTTTTTGTTGACAACGTGCAATTTCCTACTTTAAAGTTATTCTTACTATGTATTACTCATATTAATTATGCTAAATAAAGTTTTATTCCTTTTTTTAATTTTTTAAATTATAATTAGTGTGTTGAAAGCGAAATGGTTTCAAACTGTATTCGCATCTACATACTTCATATATAAAGTTCCATTGGTTGTCAGTTGTAATTGCACATATGTATTCTATGAGACTCGAGACACTCGAACCAAATTTTGTATTTTCAATCGTAGACTTGTTATTCACTAATATATCTATAAAAAAAACAATACTCTTAAAATACTACCACAAATGTGTATGTTTAGGAAGTTAGTGATTTGCAACATTTCATAAAACTACAGTTATTTTCAAGTTCAAGCTCAAGAATTGAACGTTTATACTAAAAAAATCATTTTAATAAAAGAATAATTTAAAAATATTCTGTTAAAAATTGTGAATGCCCACACACTTGAATGTTGAATGTTTCGAAAGAATATTTTATTATTTCTGAAAGCTTTATTAGACAAAATAGACATAATATCCACTTTGCATTTAGCGGTTGGTTGGCCTTCATGGTTTAATACTTTTATCAAACGTCAGTCTGAAATTGTCTATTAAACATAAATTGGATTTATATGCACACGGAGCCCTACTGCCAAAGTATTGGCAATCGAGGCTTATAGAAGAAAATGAAAAACTAAACTTGAAAATAAAAATATAGTTAATAAAAAAACAAAAACCGTTAAATTTTTTAAAAATAAAAAATTTAAAACAAAACAAATTTTTTTAATATAAAATTAAAAAAAATAAAACAAAAACGCTGACAAAAAAATGAAACTAGCAAATAAAGAATAAAACTAGCAAGACCGAAACCAAAATACTCTGCATATTCGTGTAGGATACATTCTTAAAACATTTGTTGGTAATTTTATTGAAAAATGTTCAATTTTTTATCGATAGTTTTCCGATATTTTATAGATTTTTTTATTTATAATTTTTCAATTGTTTATCGTTAATTTCCATTTCTACTTCATTCCCGATCCATTTCAAAATTTTTTTCCGGTCAAATTCTCTTTTGTTCCATTCCCATTTCGTTCCAATTTCATTCCCATTTCGTTCCCGACATAATTTCAATACGGTTCAATCGTTCCCTAAAAATTTGGAAACGATAGCTCAAAAGCTACGGCAGTTATCATGCGAACGGACATGGCCTAATCGACTCAGGAGGTGATGCTGATCCAGAATATGTATAGTTTTCCATGCCGTTTTCCATGAATAAAAAACTAATTTGTGCCGACAAGCAATAATCACTTAAGTCGACTTAAGCATGAATTGAGTTAGACCCTTTACGGTATTCTACTTAAAATTACGAAACTTTTGTCTTACATAAAAAAAAACAAAAAAAAAAGTTTGTGAACAGTTTTTTGAAACAACTCCATGGAAAAAATTTTAGTGAATATCAATGAGAAAGTTTTTTTAATAAAAAACCATAAAAAATTAAAATAAAAACTTTAAAAAAAAAAGTTAAGCTAAAAATTATAAATCTAATGTAATATTTGAGTCATCCGTTTCCAAAGCATAAATTATTCTGGGAAAATTTGATATCTTTGTTCTCAGTAAATAATGACTTCTTCACCAATATACTTACTACTGGCTGAAAAAAATTACACTGGTAGACAAAACTTAAGTTTTTGTGTGTTCAATAGACTTTTTGTGGTTTTCATACACTGAAAGGAAAATGTTTTAAAATTGAACGATTTCGTTTTTAAAACAGAGCTTTGTACAGATTTGTTCAGTTTTAAAACACATGTGTGATTTTTTGAAATAGAAAAGAACAACAGCATTATTAATTTCAAACGACTAACGATAGAGCAAGACGATTGTAATTGAAAGCATTTGTTTTAAAAATTAAAACATAAATGTACTGCAGAAAAAACTATGTTTTAAAATGCAAATTGAAAAAAAAATGTTTAATTTATTTTAATTCATGTTTTTTCTTTCAGTATATTGTAATTTTAAAATGGATACATTGATTCCAATAATTTTGAAAGAAAATTGTCAGTCCTACAACTCGAACACAGCGTTACCATCGTGACATATTTGATGTCACCAGTGACATAGTATAATTTTTGGTCGTGACATAATTTAAAAAAAAATTATGCTGACATAATAAGTGACATATTTTTTACCTTAGTAAAATATTTTCACATCATTTTGTGTGCGAACCGAATGGCAAAACAGTTTACAACTGAAAGTACTGAAAAGTAATTTCCAGATGCACTTTTTATTCTGATAAATTTAAAACACTTTGTGGTTGGGTTTTGCTTCCAAACCATGATAAATTAATGTGTATAGCTCTTTATATGTCGACTTGTTCCGAAAAATTTTTAAATTTTTGCACTTTTAAAATACGGAATTTTTCTAGTTTGTTAAATGAGAAACTAAAAATTTTTCTTTCTCATAGTTATTTTCGGATTCAGCGTGGCAAAATACATAAGAAACAACCAAGTTTTAACATTTAACAAAAGTACTGCCGACCAGTGTAATAGGAACAAACAAAATAAAATAGGTTTCACGAGATTTTTCTGAAATATTTATTTTCAAAGATAAACTATCTAATATTAACATTAATTTATTTTCTATATCCCACCTACTATACAACTTACTAAGGAAACAGAATATTGTAAAACTATCCAAAATGTTGAGGAAGGGCTTACACAAGTCGGTGTTAGCCGAAATTTGAAAGTATTTACGTTTTGTCATAAATTTAATATTTGTTTTTTATTGTACAAGAAGTATGAAGTACGACACTTTAAGCTCAAAACTTGTGTGGCTGCAATTTCTGAATTTTTGTACATACTTTTTTATTGACTCTCAGTCAATACAACTTCAGTCAATACAAGCGGCTTCTACAGAGGCGCGTGATGGGCGCAAATAATGTATTTTTTTTATTGAAACAACCGAAGTTAGTAAATAAACTTTTCATTCAAGGAACATATTAATGTGAGCAAAGGCATAGATGTACAAACACGTAGTCGTTCAGATTGGAAACATTTTCTACCGAAACAAAGCTTTCAGCTTCCAAATAAACTGTCGATGTCAAACGACATCTTATTCATTATTTAATATATAATTTTCTTTTTCATACAGACAAATTGAACTTCAAATCTGATTCAACTTTATTACCAAGTATAGGGCACCAGCTTGCACCGACCAATTTTATTCAAATGCTTTATTATTCGTTTGATTGATATTGAGATATTGACTTCTTTGAATGAAGACGAATCTGAGATTAAATTTGAATTTCATTTGAAAATTTATGTCTCTTCTAATTAAACCTTCGGACCGGCCTCTGTAAGCGCTAATAAAACCAACAGCAGCATCAAAACTAAGACAACGACTGCCGAAAAAAACATAAAATCACTTTGAATGCAATTTAATTCGTATTAACTGGCCGGTGATAATTGCAAAAGTAAATACAAAACTTTGTTGGTTCATTTCCACAGAAATTAATAACTTTTTATGACAATTCAACACTTGAGAAGCAACTACAAAAAAATTTATGCCAAGATTAAACAATTAAAAGGCAAAAGCTACAACAAAAAACAACAAACAACAAACCAAGTGAGTAGCAACAGTTGGACGCGCGTCTCAGCCATTTCGGACCATAAAAATCTTTTTAATTGAATTAATAACCAAACAAATGAACAACAACATTAAGAGTCCAAATGCTGGCATTACAATGCAAAGTAAGGTTTAAATAATAAATTTAATGGTCAGTAAAGTCAACAGCACAAATTTCAGCAGAAAACCTTTTCATTTCATACCATATATTTTTCTATCTTTTTTTTACGTGTTTTTGCTTCTCGAGAAGGTCGCGTTAGATTAACGAGTATATTAAGCGTCCGCGCTGAAAATTGCAACATTTGTGAATTGCGGTTTTTGCTATTTTGACAAATTTTGCAATAAAAAAGCGTATACATATACACTCAAAGAATTAATATGTCAAATATACTACTTTTGGATACAAACTTAAACAAACAAAAAAGATTTGCTCCAAATTGAGTCGTTTTGCCGCAAATCTTTATATATAAAAGAGACGTGTATGTTTGTCGCTAGTGGATGCTAAAACAACTGCACCGATTTTCACCAAAATTTATATATGTGTCATATGCCCCATTTTACCGACCACAAGTTAGAAAATACCTATTTCACTCACATTTTTAGAGATATTTTTTTATAGCAAATACCATATAATCCACAATTAACTTGGTTCCGGTTGCTCATCTGCGGTTCCCAAAGGTGGCGCTGCCACCTACCACTTAACTTCTCCCCACCCAAAGAGTCTTATCATATCTGCGGGTTTCAACTTCGGTGAAATTTTTAGCTTTCGGTTTCAGTGGAAAAATTTGCTTATGAAATAAATTTAACAATGCAAATATAAAAGTTTTTTAGGCCCAGCAAAGCGGGTCGGCCCCACTAGTTTCTAAAAGTGGCACAGCGTGTATGTGTGGAGCTTATAAACCTTACGTTCAAATCCTGTCTGAGTTGAAATTTTTTTTTCATTTTTTCAACGTTGGCCACAAACGAAGCAACAAACGATTGTATGTTTGTCTAATTTTTCGTTTCTTGCGAACGAAAAAATTCTTTGAGTGTACGATATACGATTTAAAGAATAGCGAATTTCATGCTGAGCTGGAAACAAGTTTCATTGTTTTGGTATTTAATGAATGATTTTTTCTTCTAACTTTTGCTAATATTTTTCATTCTAATGCTATTAGCTCATTTGTTCTTAGCGGGTATTTTTTTAAAACTTGTTTCAAATTGCAAATTCTTCATCAGAAAGATCAATGATCCAGAAATTTATGTACTCAGATCTTCTATTTCAGGGCCATGGTCAGTGTCACTTTCTCTATTCGAAATGATTGATGAATTCATATTGCAATTAGAATGAAAATGAAAATTAATTATTAAATTGGCAAAACTGAATGTCTTCAATGGCTTACTAGAGAGAGGGTGGTTTGGAAATTGCGACAGTCTCACAGAACATTTTCACAGTAGGACTCTTTGGGTCTTATGACGTGCGAAACTAGTTTCTTTGTTTGTCAAGTATTTGTCTTTTAGTCAAATTTATTTCGAGCTGTGAATGTTTCTTGTTATTTAAGTTCTAATATTAAATTCAACCACAATTCGTGTTTTTTATGCTTCAACATTCTTGCGAACGAGTTTCAAGTGTGACTTTTGTGAGAATGATCCATGATACATTTCAGGTTTAATTTGCTTTGTCAATATTTATGCACCCACTTATACGCAAATGTTATGCATTTGTTCCTCTTTTCAAATTTGCATAGCCTCTTCAACTCATAAACCACCCACACACACACAACTGATGCACATTTAAAGTCTTACCAACAACCACCCACCCACCTTGGCTTACTGCAAACTAATTAAGATCGAGTGCCCTCGTGACAAGTGAAGAGATTTTTAAGTAAACACGCCAACAGTGTTGCCGCGGTTTCTTTTAAGCAAACACTCACGCACACACACACACACTCTCGCATCCGCCTGCGAAGATAAACAAAAACATTAAAGTTTGCCCTTTTTTTGTTTTTCTTTCAACGACCACACAGAAATGCAACTGCGCAGGATTCAAACGAGTCGAACAGCTGATTCGCCTGCAAAGCTTTCACTTTACTTTCGAAAAGCCCGAGACAGGTGAAAGCTAAGCGAGTCCATTCAGTCAGTTGCTTGAATTTCGAAAGTGCGGTAATGTACGTGCAATTTTCGTCCGTGCTTGCGGCAATAGCGAAGGGTACTACGGGGGTGAAATTATAGGCTGAGACAAATTAAAGCAAACAAAAAAAACAACAAGAACATTCTTAAAGCATTCAGTGGTCATAAAACTATGCGTGATTGGAGCAACTAAAATTTAGTGAAAATTAATTTGAAGAATTTATAAAAAAAAAAGTGAAAGAAATGAAAAACGTTAAATATTCTAGTCAAAAAAGTGTAAATATGTGAACGGAGATTACTTCAATTGAGTTGCATCAAATGAAATTATGCCCAGAAGGGGTGTACTTTCTTAACTAAGGTGGTTAGCTGTCCAATTGAGGATAATCCATATTTGGAAGCGAGCCATAACTCTGCTGGACTGTATTCAAAAACATGACAAGTACAAGGTATGATATAACGAAACTAAATCCAATCCGGATTGAGGTGCTTTGAAGTGTTGTTCTTTTCTTTTTATACGAAATGTTCTTGCGAACCCTTTGATCAAAAGCCTCCTCCTGCCGCCTGCGGTTTTATTCTTTTTTTTTCATTATTATTTTCTTTTGTTGTTCTCATTGTATTTTGTTACGTTCAAT
The DNA here is from genome assembly GCA_951394025.1 of Heteromyza rotundicornis. NCBI lineage: Eukaryota > Metazoa > Arthropoda > Insecta > Diptera > Heleomyzidae > Heteromyza > Heteromyza rotundicornis. The sequence goes on from OX596013.1 coordinate 35,844,549, forward strand.
GTTCAATCAATAAATTGATTTTTGATTTTACTTTATTTTTGTTGTTGTTGTTGTTATCGTTGTCTACGCTAATAAGCCACCACCACAATTTAATCCGTTTTGATAATTTCCTACGCCGAGCCTCAATTGACCCCCCTCCGCTACTCTGCATTTTGCCCATTCGTGTTACCTTATTATTTTATTTATGCTTTGCATACATAGGCCACTTTATTTTTGTATGATTCTATAAATATTCCAAACTGCATGCTAGAGCCAAGTTGCATCTTTTGGTGTAGTAGTTTTCGGGGTGGTAGCACGTCCGTTGCCGCATTTGTGGTGTTCCCCACTCTCTTACCCTATCATTACGCTGTTTTGTAGTTGTGTTTTGTGTTTTGTATTTTTATTTTTTTGTTTTCGAGGCCGCTTTATTGTCCCACATATTGGATTTGTTTGCGTTTTAATATTTTATTAGACAGTGTTGTTATCATATCGCGTTGGCTGATGCTTTCTTTTAGATAAAATTGTGTTGGTAGTGCCACCTATTTATTTTAATTTGAAGAGAGTTAGAAAAAAATGCGAACAAATTTAAAGGGTTTTTTTTACTAGCTTATACCCACGGCTTTGCTCGCAATAATTTTGTATTTTCATGTCAAAGTATAAAGGGCATGTGTTCTTTAAGTAACTGAAATAAAAGTACATACATATGGTCACTTAAGATACCTTTCAATCATGCCTCAGAGAGTACAAAATTAATTTTTTTTTATTAGAAAAAGTAATGAAATTAATTGGTTTGCTATGTAAAGTATTTAATTTAATAATTCTCAGAGAACTTCTGTATATGTGATACTGACAGTCTCATTTATTTGTATAATCAAAGTTCGTAGACAGTTCTCCGAATAAAAACGCCTTCAATATTGTCATTCACCTGTGACAATAGGCGGACCACACTCAAAGAATTAATGTGTTTGAGGCGTAATTGCCGCAAATGTTGAATACTCGTTGACCGCAAACGAAAGTAATTTGATGGAAACGTTATTAAATTCTCACAAAGGCAAAAAACATTTCTTATAAATGCAATTTCGTTTGCAATGAATTTAAAGCATTTGTCTAAATTTTTACATATAAAAGTAAATTTAGACAAATTAACTAAGTTTGTTACAAACGTTTTTTCATTTGTGAGACTTTAAAAACGTTTACATAAAATTTCTTTCGTTTGCGATGAACGAGTTCATTCACGACAAAAACAATCGTATTTCCCCTAAAAGTATTCAGCATTTGCTAGATTTTCATTTAGAATCCAACACCAAATAAAAAAATTTCAGCGATATCGGCGAAACGCATTGCAGAATAATGTCTGCTACGCCCACCTCGAACTCCCTAAATTTATGAACAAGCACATAGCGGAACAAACACACATAATAAAACAATCAATCTCACATAGAGTTATATATAACACCGTCCGACATAACGTCTGTCAAAATAAAAACTTCTATATATTCTGGTAGTGATGCTCAGAATAAACTATCGCTCGTTGTCAGTTTTTCTACATACAATTTTTTACGTTTCTTAACCCGAATTGTCCCAGAGTTACCATATGGCAACGTTAAGGGTAGCTTCAGGAAAAGATTTTTTTTAAATTACCGAATGCATACATTTTAAAGCTGCTGACGGTTTTGTGTTCTTAAAAGTACCGCTAGTTTTCATATTACATGACGGAATTAGTTATTTTGTAGTTCTTTTGTTATTCCCAAATAGTGTTTTGAAATAAAATGTCGAAAAAGCGGAATTCAAGCAATTAGTTTTCTATGTTATGGTTGAGTCTAGATTTTACAAATTTACTACAATTTATTTACAAATTTTAACATCTTGAAATTAGTGGATTTGTATAGAAAAACTTTTTTACAGATATTTAAGTTTTGTATGAAAAAACTATTTTATTGCCCAGTGTTGCCATATGGTAACACCCCTTAATGAGCAAACCACTTATTTGACAAACGTTACAATAATATTTTTGTGTTGCTGAGACTCTATAAAAATAATTTTATTAAAAAAAATATGAAATATTTAAAAAAAAGTTCTGGGACAATTCGGGTTAATTGCAAAAGTGTGTGATGATATTTTATAACTCATACGCAGTGTATGCCAATGTATTTTTTTTTAGCAAAAACAAATGTTTCCCTTGAATGTAACTCAAAATACTATTTTAAGCGTTTTCATATTATTTCAGACATGCCGACTCAAAAAAACTAGAGAGTGGACATCTTCGGCAATTTGGGATCAAGACCCCATTTTGAGCCATTTATAGGTGGTTTTAGAGCTTCGGACCACAACCAAAAATTCTAAAAATTTCCAATCAAATCCACAAAAAAAAAATTTGGTCATTTTCTAAACATTTTCAATCGAAAACAGCTAAAAAAAAGACTTGGAAAAGGTTGACTTTTTTTTCGTTATATGCGGTGATGCTGACCAAGAATATATATACTTTTCCATACCGGACACGCCTCCTTATGAGCGTTACAAACGTTGTGTCAAAGTTTGTGTACCCTGCCACAGTGTGTGTGGGTGTATAAATATAGTATAGTATTGGCATACACTGCGTATGAGTAACATAATAGCATCACATAAAACAAAAACTGACAGCGATTGTTTATTCTGAGCTGACGGTGTAATAGTTCAGATATATTGAGTGTCATACACCTCGTAAGTAAAATCTTTTTGACGTAGATAACTCAAGAAAAAAATTTCAGTTACGTATGACCATTGATATATAAATTAATTTTTTTTATAAAAAAACTAGCGCTAACATTTTAATTTTCCAAAAAAAAAAATGTTAGTGATTTTTTTTGCAAATTTTAATAAATAAAGACTCATTTTAGTAAAACTGGCATTGGAGACACTTTCATTGGCATCCATTTCGCACCGAAAATCATTTTTTTTAACGTTTTTATTCTGTATTAAGTGGGGCGAAATAGGAAAAAGAGAACAGACCAATCTTTAATCTCATATTTTTGCGTCCCTTCCTTGAATATGAGTTTTTACTTATTTCGAAAAATTATTTCTAATAAACAGCTACTTGCCCGGTTATTTCTGCGACCCACTGTACTTAAGTAACCATTCTGAATAATTCACAGTTAAAAGCACTCGTGTTTTTTTCAAATTTCATGTTGCGTGCCATTTTTATGCTCCAGTTGTAAATTAATAATGCTTTCGAGAAATATGGGGAAATGTACTTTATTTAGCTATATTGAGCTTCTGAGCACTTCTACAAGCGCTTTTAACACGAGCAAGATTGGAAACACTTTGACAGCAATTATGATAGCAATTTCAATTAGAAATTTGAACGACACTAACATTTCTCGGTGTCCTTGTCAACCAATAAGCAGCCTTGGGTCAAGTAACTAAATTACCAGTGTAAACTCAATTACCATTAGGCATAATTCAAAAAATCCACAAGCACACCAGGCCCTACATCTACATCGACAACGTCAAGAGCAGAATTCCTCCTTCGGCTACATTTCCCACCTCAGACAACCTCAATCACACCATCATCAACATCAGTTTTAATCTAAAGCACTTAAATGGCGACATTAAAGAAAAAAAGAGCGAAAAAAACAACTTTGCTCTGATTTCACACACAGAAATTGAAGGGACGTCCTTGGAGCGCAGAATGTTCAAAATTAAAGTGAGTTAAATGAAAACAAATGGCGCCAAGCGTTGCAATTAGTGTGGGTGTATATGACATAGTCACCCACAGACTCAATTACACAAACACATATGCACTCAATTGAGAGGACGACGACGACAGGGATAGCCGCAGGATATTTTATTTTGGGACAGCTTTAAAAAATGAATGAAATGTGAGATCAAGTATACATTGGAACTTTCTATTCTGGAATCCCTACAGGAGTCACCCAATTAAAACCATCGCCTCTTCGCAGACGCCTCTGGCCGGAAGTAAATGCGTGACTGCTGCTATGTGAGCACACACGTGGGATTTCCGTGAGTGTGGGCACAAGCAGTTACAAAACGCCGCAGGTCTACACTCGAGGGAGGGGTGTTAAATTTGAGTTCATGTCAATTAAAATTGTGTCGCCAAGTGCGTTGATGATGGAATTCGACAAGTGGGCGGTGTATTTTTTGATCGTTTTACTGTGTACTCCATTCGCAAGAGATTGCAATAAAAGTTCATAATAAAATTATCATAACGTTGATGTACGTTCCCACTGATACTTTATTTCAACCACTTATTGCTATTATTCTGCTGCTACTGAAAATTCCACATAAATCTCCTTTTCATTAATGAAAATTTACAATTTCCATTTCAGCAACATTTTGGACTCGCTTTGCAATGGCAGTGGCGGCCGCTTGGCCTTGGGATCCTCGGTGTTGGTTTACCTGATTGTCTACAATGAGGCGTGTGCACCGAGTGTTGTCTTTGCCACACTGTTGGCCACAATTTACGGTGCCATGGCAGGTGAGAGAAAACTATAAAAAAAAAAGCTTTTAAAAATGCTTTTAAGCAGATTTGCATTCCACGCCACCACACACCCCACACGTAGAGCGTCGAATTCCATTTAATTTTCATTTCCTTTGACATTCAGCGCGCTGCAAGTCCAGTCTGCGTTCACTGCAAATGCCTTACGTACGCGCCAGCAACAAATTCGACTTTACGTGCATCTTCCTCGCCACCTGGATGGATGCCTTGGCCATTTTGTGTGCCTGTGGAGCCTTGGCGCGAACACTGAGCACTTCCCTGGACGCCATGACGGGCGGCTTGGCGCGCATTTTAATCTTAGGTAAATGCTCTAAGAATTTCCAGTTTAAATACATTTTTTGCATTTTCACGTACTTAGGACGCAACTCGTCCGCCAACGAGGCCTGGCCTGATGTTGTTGGGGTTGCGGTGGTTTTCCTGGTGACGGGCATGTTCATGCTCGGCCTAGAGGTACGTTTTTGGGTTTCATGTGATGACTTTAATTGTTGAGTGTTTCGTAGTGTTGCATTTTTTAGTGGTGGGTATTCAAATTTCCCATTTTCTACTTACCCCACAGCACTCGAAGGCCTTCTCGCTCATCATGTCGCTGGGCATGTTTGGTCTGAATGCGGTCTTAAGTGCAGTCGGCTGGTGGAATGGCGATGCCAAGGAATGGTCTCATAATTTCTTTTTGCCAAACGGTTTAAACAGCGTAAGTACAAAGACGACAATCTCCATTAAATGTTAGCGTAAGGATTCGTAAGGACTCGTTTCGGAGCCACCGCCGCGTTTTTAGGTCACTGAACCATTGAAAAGCACAACGACTTTATTTCGTAAGAACTTTGCCGTGAAGGGATATCGATTTTCTTGGCGGAACAATGCCTAAAAGTAGACCTAATCATGGTGTTGAAGCTAATAGCAGCATTTTGCTTATTTTTTTCTAATTTGCCCATCTCTTCTGTATTTCATGGAAAATTATGAATGAAATGGAAATCTCGTGACGAATCTAATTAGTGTGGCTAGTTTTCGTCTGACAGGAAGCGGAAATAAGCTTTTGATAATCGCAAATAGGAAATCGTACATGTGGTGTTGGTGCTCCTCTCACTTCCATGTTAAAAATTTCAGTGTTTTTTTGTTTCTTTTTCCTTACAGATCCTAACTGCCTCGGCTCTGCTCAGCTTTTCCTATCCAAGTGATTACCCCTCACCTAGAGCAGGAAGACTTCAAGGATTCACCGGCTTACTGCTAATCTCACTAGCCAGTATCTCTTTACTCTTAGCTTCCGGCTGTCTTTCCACAATAGTGCATTACAAGTAAGACTCCGGATTCCCCGCCAATTTGTCTTTTGTGGCCCTACATAATCTACAAAATTTTCCTAGAACCGTGCCAGAGTATATTGCTGTGCCACTATTCACCATTTTAGATGAGAATAATTTTCACAAATTAATACCGGCCGCGGCTTGCCTGCTAATGTTGACCTGTTCTGGAGCCTTTTTGGAATTGTTTCCGGAATTGTATGGTATTATTGTACGTTTTGCCACATCCGAATGGAAGATGCTCAGCAAGCAAATCAGCTATGAAAGCTCGGACAGCGGTAATCCCGTATTGGCTGTGTTTATTGGAGGTAAGAATTTAAGAAGATTCGAGGACTTCTTAACTCGTAGGTAATCTCTGCTCGTAGGTAGTCTCTGTGCCATGCTGGCCTTTGCCTGCCCTTTGCAACACTTGAGTTACATATTGGCTGCTAGTCATCTCAGCGCTGGGTTCTTCCGTGCTTTCTATTTACTCTACTCACCATTTCGGCCCAAGTTCATGCAACAAAGCAGTAAGTTTCGATTGCAACTTTTTATGCTTTCCCTGTGATAAAACGGAAATAATTCTTCATAAAGGTTCCGATTCATCATTGTGCTACAGTCGCCTGTCTACAGCACCCATGGTGAAGAGCAGCTCTGCCTCGAGCAGTAGCCGTCTCAAGCGTAGCCTATGGAATATAAGTCTACCCAAGCAGTCGACCATGAAGAAGCCAAAAGCGAAACCAAAAAATAAACAAGAAGTCGAAAAAGAATGGCTACTACTGGGTGAACCCACATCGCCCTGCCCGCAAAGGGAGCCCAGAGATGTGGAGTCCACAATGCTGTCCGATGGCGAGCCACCAGTAAGATTTAACTTTGAATTAGTTGTATTATTTGATCAATGGTTGAATATATTTACCATAAACGCACACACACACACGCACAGCCATCGGATTTTGAGTACCCCGAGAAATTCGATAACTCCGATTCGGATACTTCCACGGACATAGATGCCATAGTGGATGAGTACAGGCAGAAAATAAAAGTGCGAAAAATGGAAACGAAAATAATTGCATGAGTTCAATGACACAATTGTATTTTCCTTAGGTCACTACTGCCGGACCGATGGAACGCACTGTGCGCATACCAACGATATCATCGTGGCGAGTAACCATATTTGCCATCGTAGTACTGGGTTGTGGAATAGCACTGACTGTGGCGGGCATAGCCATGCATTGGGCACCTGCCACTTTAACGGGTGGCATCGGTATGTGACCATTCCAATTTGGCAAACGCTAATTAATTTGCATTTAAATTTTCAGGAGTCTTCATCATTAGCATTCTAATGACCATCATACCCAAGTACACAGGCAGTGTAATCAGCGTTAGTCCCGTCGTCTGTTGTTCGTCAATTCTACTCGGCATTGTACTACTCTCTGCGTGTGTGGAATATTCTTGGCCTGCCATTATCTTTTGGCTAATAGCCGGCCTCATAATGCTGTTGCGGTGTGACAATTGGTGTTGCAATTGCTTCAATCAAACTACCATATTGAATGAACAACTCATACCGAGTGTGTCGGCCAAGACGACCACCACAATACGCATGCCACGTCCTCCGAAGGGTATTGTGACCATACCGACGCGTGTCAATGGCAACAGATGACAATCAGAGTCCTCAGAGGGCGACGATTTGTTCAATGAGGACTTTAATGTGCGAGATTTCGACGAAGACGACGATGACGACTGTTGGACTGAGTAATGGAGAGGGATTCATTTCGATTGATAAATGCATTAAACTATGTTTCTGTAAGCGCCTGCCCGTCATGAAATCTTCTAGCTTAAAGCTGCCTCAACCTCAATGCAGTATATTTTTATTAGACAAAATTAAATTTGAAAAAAAATGCAAATATTTCTAGTTATGAGTAGGTATACTTATGAAAATTTTAAAATGTTTTTTCGAGCAAATGCTGTGAGCTTTAATTAACCAAAAAAAAAAAAAAAGCGGCAGATAAATTGTATATTCTTATAAACCCTTAAAAAGACTCTAGGTATAAGTACGAAAAAGAGATTTAAAAATGTTTATTGTACCACTAAAGTATTAAATAAATAAAGGCGATTAAATTACTTAAAAGCAACTTGATGCTAGATTACAAGTGGCCAGTTTAATTAATAGTGAATGGTAGTTTTAAAAAGGAATGGGTAAGTAAGCTAGTACAAAAAAGCGACATTTAATAGATTTTATTCGGTGGAAAGTCCTTCTTGATAGCCGAACTATGACACTTTTCATATTTGGGGAGTGTCAGAATGAAATTAAATGCAACCACTGTGCGTGAATTAAATCCATTTTATAATTAGCCCTGCCCATCTATAATGCTTCTAATTCATAAAGAGTCTAAAGTATTTTCGTCAACAATAAAACGTAATCTTTATCTTTACTTATATAAAATTCTTTGTGAGTTTGTTTGTAGGTTTGTATGTATGTATGTATGTTTGTTCCCTTATAATTCAAGAAATATTTGAGCATATCAAAATGTAGGTAATGTCATTGGCCTCGACATAGGCTACATGCCACTTCATTAACTATGGGCGTACGAGGTGGGCGTGGCTAATATTATTCTAAAATGCAATAACTCATGCAGTGTTTAACCGAGTCCGCTGAAATTGTATATGTGGTTTTGGATAATGAATGCGTAGTATATTGATTCTGAAAATTTGCGGTTCGCCCACTGTCACGCCCCAAAAATTTTAAATCTCTGTAACTCCAGTCCCATTCAAGGGATTCCGCTGAAATTTTGGATTTGATGCTGGGTGGTGAATAACAGAACTTTCATTCGGGTCCCATTCGTGGGATATCGGGGATATTTTGGATTTGGTTCTTTTGGATCTGTTTTTATTTCAGTCGCTCAAATAATAAATTATTGCGAGCGAAGCTGATAGTAAATAAGAGCGGTTGAGGCGCGATTGTCTGACACACAAAAAAAAACATTATTACTTAATCACAGCACTTATCACAATAAACTCAATCAAAAAGAAGCATTTAAATTAATATGATAGCAGCTAGAGGGCTTGACAGCTAGTCGGCTGGCTGTTGGGTGGCTTGCAAACGACAAGCACAACGATATGGACAAAATACAGTGAGTGAATGCCCCTAGTTCCCGCGATGTACTTAGATTATATAATCTGTATCAAGACAAACGAAAACTTAAACATTTCAAGATTCTTCCATACTGATTGTTGTCGACTCGACTGTCTAGTATTGCAATAACTTTCAGCAAGGAAAGACGTGATAATGGACACGGGTACAGTGAATATTCTAAACACTGCCGAGTGTTTGCAAATCGTACACAATTCATTGAAATTACCAATTGACGGAGACATAAAACTATTGAGCTATGCCATTAAACGTGGTTCAAGCGAACTGGTCGGTTTTATGGGGGAATACTACAAATTGGATGTTCGCTTGGAAGACAAGGTGGAATAAAATTGATTTCAATTACCGGACAAATAAGGGTCTACTAAGAGTTTATTCTATTATCGTAGACTTCTGCAAGTGGCGAGCAATGTTTACATTATTTTGTGAAAACTGTGCCCATATCAAATGAATTCCACAAGAACGAATGCGAAAGGAAGGGCTTCTTTGGCAAGGAGACACGCATTTATACAGAAATTTTGCCCAATATACAAAAATATGGTAGAGAACTTTCATAGAAATGCTTAAAAATTGTTAAACCACTAAAATTATTTGATTGACGGCAGCTTCTTCGAAACTCTATCCGGAATGTTATTATACCAGACCAGATTTAATAGTGCTGGAAGATCTGTCCACATCGGCCGAAGGCTTTCGCCATCTTGCTGCCGATGAGCCGTACTCTATCAAACATCACAAATTGGTACTCGGCCATTTGGCTAAACTTCACGCATCTAGCCTAGCCTGGGAATCGGAGGAAAACGTTAATATCGGAGAGCAATTCCAAGATGTGCTCTTCGAAATGCAACTGACCATGAGCAATGAGTGGTATGTGACTGGAGCCAAGGTTAGCTGTGCACTGAAATTATTTGCAAAATTTTAAATTCAAATTTTTCTTATTTTAGTCCATAGTTTTCCTAGCCAAAATGCATCCCAAGTTTCAAACACCACAAGCTCAACAATTCATCAATGCGAAACTCTATGGCATTCTGTGTAATTCCGAGGCTCTGACCGAACCCTCCAAGAAATTCCGTAACGTTCTATGCCATCGCGACAGCTGGGATCGGAATATTTTCTACAAATACGATCAGAGCGAACAGCCCATCGATTGTCGTATTGTGGACTTTCAATTGACGCGCTATAGTCCGCCCGGCATCGATGTGCTCTTCTTCCTCTATGTGACTACCACAAAGGAACACAGGTTGAAAATCTACAATGAATGCATTGACCATTACCACTCATCGCTGCAATCCTGCTTGAGTGAGTTGAAGCTATCGGAGGATTTAATCACAAAAGAGGAGTTCCTGCAAGATTGCAAGCGTGCACGCTTAGCCGTTCTGATACTGTGGGCCATCTGTGAACCGTTGGTGAAGATGCCCAAAGGATTGTCGAACAAAATGCGCGCTGAAGAGCCCGAAAAGTTCGACTATTATATGAACAGCAAACGCGACGAGATGTTTCTCAGAATTATCAGAAGCCATCCGGAATATGAAGACATCATAATGGCGCCTATTGAAGAGATGCTGGACTATTTAATGGAGAACGAGGACCTTTATAGAAACATTTGAATAAATTGTTTATGTCTTTATTAAAACCGCAAATACTTGTTCACATTCAAGGCAAAACCAACAGCATGAGGTCCTCAATGCAATCGTGTATGTACTCGCGAAACTCTGTATTTGTCTCTACGAGTTTTAGGACCTCCTTCGTACGATCGACATTTGTATAATGATGGAATTCGACGGGATGATTCTCTTTCAGCTCCTTGAGATAGTCGCCCGGCACACGCAATATGGTAGCCGAAATACAATTGTACAGAGCACCAAACAGTTTCAAGTCAGCTATTGACTTGCCAAAGTCTGACAAGCTCATATGATCCCCAGCACTAATATCCATTGTGTTCAGTTCTTCCGCAAAAGACTCGTAGTAATGCATGCAAAACTCCTCCATGACCGCTTTGCGATCCTTGGGTCTCATATTCAAGTACGTGGCCATGAGAACGTCAATGGCTGCCGGGCAATAGCGACACAACTGAAAGTCAACAAAGACCGAAGCCACTTCATTGGGTTGAGTTTTGCTGAAGAAGACATTGCCACCCCAGGGATCGCGATGGCAGAAGACATTACGATATTTGGCCGAAGGATTGACCATTCCATAAACCGTATCCAATTGGTGGGGCAATGCGGTCTTGATGAACTCTTGAATGGTGGGGGACTGATAGGAAGGATGTTCTAAGGCCACAGCAATAACAGCCTGAAAGCGTTAATGATTAGTGAAAATGCGGAAAAGGAATGTTTCTCTTCAGAACTCACCCTCACACCGGCCGTGTACCAATCTACTGAGGGATCCACTGTAACCTCATATAAGGCATGCTTCAGCTCTTCACCAATATTTAGTTTATTCCTCACTTCGTAGGCTATACTGGAGGCATGCATGATTGCAAGACCTTTTAGCAGAGCTTTTATCTGTGGCACTTGTAAGAAGGCTGCCGATTCTTTAACAGGTTCATAGCCCAAGTCCAGAATATTTTGCATCACGAAGAGATCCTTTTTGGTAAGGTAGCATTCAGCACACCAAGTACTTGTAGCTAAGGGTAAACGGACATAACAAATGGCTTTAGAAAGCTGATAAGGTCTAATCACAGTAGGCCTCCTTTTCGAATTTCATTTAAAGTTTTTTTTTCAATTTGATTTCTTCATAAATTCTACTTTGGCCATAAAACTGTCGCAGATAATTTTGGGTGAGGTGTAAAACTTTCTAGAGATTAACACACACACTTTTCCCAATCAATACTTACATAATTTCCTCAATCCATTCAATAAGGTTTTGTAGAGTGTAGCCTCCTTTTTCAGTATGCCCGATTTCTCAATGAAAAAGCTCATATCCGCATTTTGATACGGCATCGATTTGACAAACAAGCGTGTGTGGTGGATCGTTTCATCCTAAAGAGTGCATGTGTTTATTAAAGACTGGCACATTCCTTTCCACCTCACATTACTCACATTTTCCATTTGATAATTCAACTGCAGGTGGAAATATTCGCCCAAATAGCCAATTGTACCCAGTTCCGGTACAACGGTGAAGTCCAACAGCTGGCCCGCGTTCGAAGAACCCAAAACATTTTTCAATATTTGAACACATTCATCGCGTGTAAAGAGATCATCGCGACTGTGACGCGTCAGTACGGGATCGGACATTGTTGATAGCGTATAGCGTGCAGCGTGCACTTGTATTAAAGTGAAATTAAATTGAAATGAAATGCTCCGAACTCAGCCAAAGTCGTTGCATTACTAAGTGCTCGAATTTTAGTTGAGGCGATAGATAGCCAGCTAGCAACAATACACAAGTGTTTCTTTCTGCGTTGCCTCAATACGCTCATATATTAGTATAAGGGAGCGATTAGATTAATTGAAATTAACTCATTGATTGTAATGATAAGGCCATTTTTCTTTTAATTTATTTTTATTGGCTCTTTTTTTCTAAATTAAACATTGGCGCTCTCCACCAACTCCATCATCTCCTCAATGCACTCTGCCAAATAATTACGGAAATTCGAATTCTCTTGCATGTACTCTAAGACTTTCCGCGTGCGCTCCCGTTCAATGTGTTTGTATTCGTTTGTGACAAATTCTTTAGGAACTTTCAGTATTGTGGCGGCAACGGCCTTATAGACACAACCAAACAATTCATATTCGCGATAGGAACTCAATAACTCTCTTTCAGAGATGTACTCGTCTGCCTTTATATGAAACTGTTTCAAATTTCGTTCAAAGCACTTATAGTACCATTGGACGTAAGCCACTTCCTGGAGTTTCCTTTGCGGCTTCGACAAATTCATGAAGATGGCAAAAACCAAATCAATGCTGGGCGGGCAATAACGGCAGGTCTGATAGTCCACAAAAACCGCAGACCTGATTTCCGGCGACATTGGATTGTGGAAGAAGATATTGCCCAGCCAGGGATCGCGATGACAAAAGACATTTCGATATTTCTGAGAGGGATTCACCATTTGGTAAACTTTGAACACATGTTGCTCGAATGAAGTGGCTATGAACTGCTGCTTTTGCGGCGATTGGTATTTGGGATGTTGCTTGGCCGCAGCCAAGACCGCTTTCAGGCCTGTAGTATACCAGGCTACATGTGGAGCCACCGTAATCTCGTCTAGCATTTCGGCATAATGTTCAGATATATTCAGTTCATTCTTAACTTCATAGGTTATGCTGGAGGCATGCAACGCTGCCAGGCCGCATAAAATTTGTTTCATTTGTAGATCGGTAAGGTACTCATCCATATTTGTGCAAGATACGTAGCCAAGCTCTTTCAGATCTTGCATGACAATGAGGTCATGGCGTGATAAATAGGATTTCGGGCACCAAAATTCAGCAGCTGAAATTTTTGTTGGTAAAAAATGTTCATAAAAATAGTAATTATTTGGAAAAAATTGTCTTTTTTCGCTTAAATAGTATGAATATGTAGGGGTCTTACAGAATTTTTGCAAATCCTTCAACAGACTAGCATATAAATTGGCTTCCTTTTTGAAAATCTTTTCTTTTTCCGACTCCGAACTATTTCGAGGGAGGGATTTTACGAAAAACTTCATATGCTTCACAGCACTGTTAGCATTCAACTGAAATATAAAATAGAAAAACAGAATGCCTAAAAATATGCTTTGAATTAATATGGCATCGATGAACTTTACTTTACATTTTCTTTGCCAACTGCTGCGATTGACAAAGTCAACTCAAAGTACTCGCCCAAAAATCCTATTACTTGAGCCGGCTCAATCTTAAAATCGAGTAATTGTTCGCCCTTATCACTTCTATCACTTTCACCGATAGCTTTTGCCAATATTAACGCACATTCCGAACGTGTTAAAAGGGTTGCCGCTTTGTTATTGCTAATGTCCATTGACATTTTCACGCAATTTCCGTTCACGGTGTATTACGCAAAAGTAAACAGATTTTTATTTTTGGCTAACAGACAAATTTGTTGTGTATTTTCTTTTGTACGCTGCCTTCCGATCAGGCTGATGATGTGTTCACTACTACTACTACTGCGGCGCATTTTCTTAGCTTCGCTCTAATTGCTTGTTTGACTATTTTGTTTTCTTTTTTTAGTAGTCGATTCGATATATTTGTATGAAATTAAGTGAAAGATAATTTTGATAAGTTCTTGTGCACCCACTGTAAAGCTTTGATTAGAATTTTAAAATGCTACAAAAAAGCTTTTTACTTTTAAAAAGTATCGATATACTAACAGATCACTCGCTTTACTTGCTAATTAAGTGCAATTACATATATTTTAAGTAATATTCAGCTGGAAAAAAATTGTAGATTGTATCAATAAAAATTTGTATAATTGAGGATGCCATATGTTGATGACGCAGTAGACGTTTCTCGGCTAACATCGTGCCATGTAGACTGGCAGCAATGAACCGACCCGAACTGCCCCCTATGGATACTGATATTAACAGACTTTTGATCCTTCTATTAAAATTTCAACTGTTCCTTTGAAGTTTCTTTCGGTGGTCAGCAGCTCTAAGAGAGATTCCGATGACCGTAGATGCTGGTATAAACTAATTTAATAAATGAACTTTTACACTTCCTGTAAGACCATACTTCTCCTGTCTGTCGTGGACAGTGGAAATATGCACTACATTGTACGTTGGCAAACAACCACAAACCAGGGAGAAGAACGAAAAGTAAGAAAAGAAGAACAACCTTTTAGTGGAAGTGGAATTAATGAGCTCATGAGTGATCAGAAATCTTCCACACTTTCAATCACAAAGCCGATGGCATCTTTGAAATGGAAAGTGTTTAAAGAATTTAAAATGTTAGAAGAAACCCTTCCATTTCAATACTACCCAATGAGACTCTTATCAATTGTCGGAAGGCAAAACCATGAGGTCACCAAGCTAACCAAGCTGCTCCAACCAAGAACCAATTTTGTGGACATTCGTTAAGCACAAAAGTGCAAGATTTCGATTTCAAGTAACAACTTTGGCATTTGGGTATTGAATTGAAATTTAAATTTTGAACCAAGGGATAATTGAAGGGTTGTTAGTCTATTGGGTCGAACGATTATGTATTGTTCTATTTGAGTAGCCCAATACAACTGTGCAAAGCAATTTGTCCTATCTCTTCCCAAAGAAATGGTAGCTTATGTATTTCTTTGCACTGAATCCGAATACAATCGTACTACGCTTAAATTTTATATAATTCTACATTAATTTGTTTCATTCCAGTTTCTCGTTATAGCGCAATTGCTTGGTACTTAGACCCAATAGACTTAAAACCCTTCAATAGTTAGCTTAATGATAAGCATATTAGCATAATTTTTGGCGACAACAAGTGCAAAGTTTCTCACAGAATATATTTCACAATTACACTAATTTCACTCATTGCTCATATTCTTGGCGTAGTTATAATTTGAATTATTACTTCGTTGATATTAGAAAGTCAACATTTTCATTCTTTTTCAAATACAATAAATTTCGCGCAATTACCACGAGTCGTTCACACAAAATTGTTCTTAGCGAATCACACATTGCCGTCTCGTACAAGTAATTTACTGAGCTAATCGCTTAAAATGTTCCTTTGTTCAGCTGTTATTTTTTTATAATATTTAATTCAAACTTACAATTTTTATTTACCAACTGTTGTAAATTTTCCAACTAAGAAAGTTCAAATAGCCGCACGGCAAATGGGGGCGGAAGAATTGCAACTGATTAAAATAGATTTGACATTGTACGGTATTTGAAGGGCCTGTTTTATCAAGATGGATGCGTGACACTAACGTGATAAGTAGGTTAAGTTATAAAGTATGTACTTGCTTAAGTATATGGACCCGAAGTATTTTTTACTTAATTTATTTTATTTATTTAAATTTTTTATGAATTTTAAGGATTTTTTAAATATTTTTCAAAACTTTTTTCCATTGAAGGTGAGTAACCAAAATATTAACCGCACCCACATCAAACTTACTACCAATATTAACAAAATTAACAAATACGTCGTTAAAAAGAAATACATTAAAATGTTATCTTTTGGTCCATTTTTTTGAAAACGGGCCGTCCGCTCTCAGCTTGAGGTGAGATAAATCTTAAGATAACGCCAAAGCAAATACTCGTTTAAAATTCAAATAAGAATTTAAACAAAAGTATTTTAATAGGAGCGACTTTCAGCCTGGACGAAACCCACAGGCACTCTATTTCAATTATAATTTAAAGAAAATTTAAAGGTTATGGCGCATAAATTTTGATAAGTAAGTACTTATCCATTGAATAAAGTTATACTTTGTTATGTCTATAATAATGCGCAACTGTTGAGACAACAAAACTGTAAAGTTTCCAATCTTTAAGTACTTACAATATAATACAAGAATATATTTATAGGTTCTATTGATTTGGACTACTTTGCTGCTTCTCAATCCTCATTTGTAAATATTTTATCTCACTTTGCTCCCCCGAAATTCTTTTTGATTAGCACCAAACTCTAAACAAGCCCAAAAGCCCCACCTTCCTTAGGGTAGAGTACAGAATGGCGCCACAATTTCAATAAAACATTTACTGAAAACGCAAAGAATCTCATTCAGATTGAGGTTGTCAGGTAGAACTCGACTATTGCATTTGCTACACAAAATGGCCACAACAACAGAGTTAGGTCCGCACGTTATACAAGGACTCTGCCAGCGTTACTTGCGCCAAGACAAGAAAGGATCAAATAACATAGACATGGACAAGAACAGCTTTCGTGTACTCAGTTACAAGCTGAAACCCACCTCCGATGCCCCGGTCGGCTTCCTAGGGCGTCATCAGTTCTTAAATGTGGAAATCATAATCACCGATTCGGAAGGCAGGGAAAAACTGGAGAAATTACGTTTCTTTGCGAAGTCCTCGCCCAACGATGTGGCCTCACACATGGAATATATCGAGGCGTTCGGTGTGTTCAAGAAGGAAATTCTAGTCTATCGCGAAGTGCTGCCCAATTTGCAGAAAATATTCGTGGACGTGGCGCCAAAGTGTTACTATGCCGACGATAATCTGTTGGTGTTTGAGAATCTCTCCGACCAAGGATATCGAATGGCAGCCGGACGAGATGGTCTGCTCAACTATGAACATTTGAATTGCTTATTGAAGAATTTGGCGGCCATGCATGCGGGCTCAATTGTCTTTGAGCACCGTATGGGTAAAAAGCTGCCCGAATTGTATCCCGAAGCGGTGGTAGAAAATGCATATCCCATGGACTTGCCCGAAGGGCATATGCGTGCGCAAAATTTCCGCAATGCCTGCGAGGTGTTGAAAGAAATGATAAAACTGATGCCAAAGTATCAAGAAAGACTCGAATTCATATTGGAAGAATTTCCGAAGAAAATGGCCACCATCTTTGAGTTGGTCCAAGCGTCAACGAAATATGTGAATGTCTTCTCGCACGGCGACATGTGGGCCAATAATGTGATGTTCAAGTACGGCAAGTTCGGCGAGACGCCCATCCAGTGTCGTTTTGTGGACTTCCAGTTGGGCCGGTATGCTCCGCCGTTGCTGGATGTGGGGACCATATTGACCATACCCACCAGTCGCCAGTTCCGAACCGAGTATTTCTCCGAATTGTTGTGCGACTATTATGGCTTCCTGACAGAATTCCTCAAGCGGGAGCATTTGTGCATTGAGGACTTCATACCCAAGCAACAGTTCTACGAGTGCGCTGAGGAATTTCGTATTTGTGGTTTGATTGAAAGTTGCTTGTTCACACATTTGACCATTTTGCCGCCGGAGTTGACGCAACAGCTAACTTCGTCGGCGGACGGTTTCAGTGATTTCTTCGATCGCAAGCGCGTGGAGATTTGCATGAGGGCGTTTCACACCGACCAATTGTATCGAGAGCGATTGACCGATGTTATTGAGGATCTAGTGGATAATTTTGTACTCAAATGAAAAAAATAATTTAATTAAAATTTATGAAAATTTATGCTTTAAGAGTAAATAATGTTTGTGATTTCTCTTACTTATTTAAAAGTGGTCTTCTCAGTGCACTTTGGCTCCTGCGACGAACGATTGGAACGAAACTTGGTATCCGGGGGTTTTAGGGGTCGCTGATCTCAAATCTAATATTGAAATTTCCAAATTCAAAATGGCCGATCCAATACGGCGGCCGAAATTTCAAAATCTGACTTTATCTTTTCAAAACTTGGTATACGGGGGTGTGTGGGTTCGGAAATTTTATTAACGGCAATATAAGTGTTAAAATGTTTTAATTATTTTTAAAACAGTTTTAACAAATTGTATTAATAATTACCAAATTATTCATTGATGAGCTTGGAAATAATATGAAACTAAAAACAAAACCATTCGTTTACAAAATGGAAAAATAATATTATTAATTTAAAAGGAAATGTTTGTTACTCATTGCTCATTTTCTGATTCTAAGTTATTGAGTAATTCCTCATGGTGATAAGGGTCCGGCTTTCTTGAAATTTCGGCCGACATATTGAATCCGCCATCTTGAATTTAGCAATTTCGATTTAGCCCATTTTCAATACCAAGGAGTAGGGCCTAAAAAGGACAAATCAAAAATTTGGCTCTCTACATTTCTTCAAGCTCCTGCAATCGTGTTTACAAGAAAAGAGGATGGACAGACGGACAGACGGACAGACGGACAGACGGACAGACGGACAGACGGATAGGGCTAAATCGACTCAGGAAGTGAAGCTGATCAAGAATGTAACAAACATCATACCAAAGTGAATATATCCATACCTCATGAGGTGTAGGGTATAAAAAGTCAATTACACATGAAAATATAGTTGGAAATATTTTCAAAATACATACACTCAAAGAATTATTATGTTTGTAGAACGTTTGCTTCAAATATACTACTTTTGAATACAAACATAAAGGAAAAAACAAACCAAAACCTTTGCTCCAAATAAAGTCGTTTTGCCGCAAATAATAAATAAATTTGCAACAATTCAAAAACGTTTCCAATAAAAGTATAGCATTTAACTTTTATTGGAAACGTTTTTAAATTGCTGGAAATTAAAAACTAATTTCTAATAAACGTTTAAACGAATTCGATATAAGCTCTGTTTTTATCGACCACAACGAAAGTAGCTCAGTGGCACAGCGTGTATGTGCGTAACTTATAAACCTTACGTCCCGCGTTCGAATCCTGGCTGAGCTGAACATTTTTTTTTTCGTTACTTAAACGTTGGTCGCAAACGAAACAACAAACGAAGTGTGTTTGTCTAATTTTTCGTTTCTTACGAACGAAAAAATTCCTTGAGTGTATGATGTCAACAGCTCTCGTCCAGAATCAGAAAAGTTTTTAGGAGAGACAATACGTGTTGGAAACATCAAGTTTAATGTACTTTTGTAGCATATAATTGAAAAAAAATATTCCTTCCATATCCTTGTTGGGCACATCTTTCCAAATGTCGAATATATCAGAGAATCGCAGATTGAAATTATCTGAGAAAAATGTGGATTATTCAAAAAGTGCCAAATACTGCAGTGTAATATTTTGCACATGAACTTGAAATTTACTGATTTTTATTTTTAGAAAATATGAAGCCGGCCATATGAATCGTGGCCATTTTAGAATAATTTTAAAATTCTTTTTAAATAACACTAAATGTAAATGTTTAACCATTTTTTCCAAAAGTATCAACTTGTATTGCCCATAAAATAACGGTTTCACATTTAAACCACAAACAAAATTTGCAGTGTTGATGCCCAGAGTATCTAGTTAGAGAAGGTGCAAACAAAAATTGAAAAATCCAAACTAAAAAATCAATTTCGGCCAGAAAACCTGGTCATAGGAACCATAGTGCAGTAGTTGCGAAATCCCAAACATTTTCATTAATTTAATAAAAACCATGGTCACGTGTAAACGAAGCGTTTCTTTAAAGTTTTCATTCATACTCTCTTGGTTTTCTTCAAATACGGTTTTCTCATTACCAACCAACTACCCATTTTGGCCAAATATATTTTCATCATTTCATTTTACAACTGCTTCTTCATCTGTGGTTTGTGTTGTTCACTACAATTTCTACAATTTGTTCATTGCCGCAATTCAACCAAAGTTTTCTACAACATTTTCAAATCTGGACATTTGCAACGGCCCGTTCGTTTTGCTGGCGATCGACACGGCAGCGGAGAGCGCATAGTTCGTTTGGTCAACACCGAAACTTCAGTTGGCAATTGGTCGCGTTCAATTTAACTACTTTTAGCGCTCAACAGTTAACTGGAATTATACACATATTTTTTTCCCTTGTCAATTTTGAACAGTGCATTTGTAACGGTTCTTATTCGCGGTTGTAAAAATCCCATTCCGTTAAAAAGATTAAATTTCTCTAAGAAATTTCTAACGAAAACTGAAAATTAAAAGTGTTTCTTTTTTTCCAAATTACAATTTTACAAAATGTGAGTTTAATCGATAAAAATGTGGAATTTTAAAAATATATATGGGCTGAATACCATAGAGAAGCATTAAAGAATGTTAAAACATAAATAATTGTAGGTAGAAGAGATTCCGAAACGAAATTAAAACAAATTTCATAAATTCATCAAAAAAAATTGTGGATCTCTGGAAAAATTGTCACTCTAATTTCCCAAATGTACAATTTGATACATAAGGAAAGATAAATCCTTTTTCAAATAAACATATCGATTTGAATTAATTTTCTACAGTATTGAATAAATGGAAATAGCACGATTGTATATTAAGGAAGCGATATGATTTTGGTGGAGTCAGTTTTTGAGGTTCGACTCTGAATGAAAGACTTCAATTCTTAGCTGGATATACATTTGTGGTGGTCCAGAAGCCACGTAAGGCTCTACGAGCATGTGTTGGTGTAATGTCTACTTTTGTGTCTTCGTGGTTTACAGAGAACTGCTAAGTACGATACAGTCCTGGCTTTTATTGGCTCATCAGTGATATTTCGCACATAAATATATCAATGCGAATGTGGCATCATTATAGAAGCACATTGAAGATGCAAACATCAACCATTTATTTAAAATCCAATGACAATTCTAATGAAATTTTTCCCAAACCACTTCCGCAGCGAATTAGCCAACAAATCTTTTTTCCCATTCCGATGAAAAATCCCTTGGCCTAACTGGCCATTGGCCATTGTTTATGCAGAAAGAGGAAAATTATATAATAATTTATTATGCCATAAAGTAATTAAGTTTTGGAAATTTTGTAAGTATTTATAAATTTGGCAACAACAAACGAAGAGCAAATGAGCCAATTTTGAACCTACCGCAACCACGAAAAGCGACATGCTGGTCACGTTTCACACGCTTCGAATGAAAACAAATCAACTCACATTCAAAATTAATTTCAATTGAACTGCAATCGAGCCACCGCGAGCGTGAAATTCAAATTCCAAATCAATAAAAGTGTTTTATAAATATTTAATTTAGTTTAAAAATGCGTTTTTTTCCCCCAACAATAACAAACAAAAAAGGTCAAATATTTGCTTAGTAATCAAGGCGAGTAGGAGAAGACCCTTTGGCATGCGTACAAAGTAGACAGAGACTATGCACTTCGCTGTTGCTTATTTTTAACTGCCTTTTAAAATTTATTTTTATTTGCACCCAACATCAGACTATTAACTTTGAAAAAAAGAAGAAAAAAAATTATTCACGGAGGCGTCTAATGAACATTTTATTTGTCTTTTTTTTTATGTATGTACCTACAATTATTTTTCATTTGCTTTTTTTTTAATGCAAATCATAATTGTGGACTTTAAATGATTTTACAAAATGTGGCCATTGTTTGCCAAGTGCATACTTGATAGAGCGTTTACACTTGTACGAGTAGTGGCTGTAGTTTGTTTATTTGGTGGTGCCATCTTCAATGGCGACCTTGAGACTCTTTTTTCTGTTGTTTTTGGTAGAAGCGGCCACTTGTTTTTTATTGGACTTTATTTTTACAAATACAAATGTTAATTTCTGTTAATGAAGGGTTCAATTGTGGAGTAATTAGTATTTTCATCAAGTTTCTTTTGTTTCGTTTTTATTGAAGTCTGTAAAGAAGTCAAGGTTTGCATTGAAAGTGACAGTTGAAATGGCCATACAACAAAAAACCAGTGGTGAAGGAGCTCTTCACCAATCAACTTTAATTCCAATTGCAGCGTTCGTTTTGAATACTTCTTCGGCCATATAAGATTACAGTTTTATTGCATTATTTATCTTATTTTGTATTTTGTTTTCCTGCCTTCGCTTCTGTCACGATTCCCTGTCGTCCAACAGCCACTCCAATTGCCTGACCTCATTTCCATAAGAAAAATAATGCAATTGCACTCGCCGCTGCTGGCGCAACAATATAAAATTGGTTCCATTGACCTAATCAACAAGAAAACGTGTAAGGAAAGCAAAAAAAATGGCAAATTCCATTGAGATAAAAAACTGAAACTTGCATAATAATATTTGCTGCCAAGAGAAAGACTGGCAGGCAGGCAGACACCCGTAGACAGATGGACATGCTGCTGCAGTCGAATCGAATGAAAGGAACAAGTTAAACTGCAGTTTTAACAAGTCAGAGATTTCAATCGGTCACAAAGACTTTTATTATTGCTACACCACAAAGGCGGTCCGAGAGGAAAAAGATTAAAAATGCTCAAGTACTATTCTCGGTAGAATGATAAACAAACAATTCCCAAGCAGTGGAGGGTGCGACTGCAATCACTCCAACTCGATACTTGGCTATCGCCGACAATAACTAAATTAGTGCCATGTATGCTTCGACAGCGTTTCAACCAAAAATCGACATATACTATCGTTTGTATTTGATATCGGAATACGCGATTGCACCAGCGGGTTGTCTTCGCATAACTCAGAACTCAACTTTCGGTGGTGTCTAACCGAACCTGAAATGCGAATCTATCGTTTTCATTATCGAGTTACGTAAACGCACCCCGGAGTTTACAGGAAGACCTTATTGCTTTTTGATCTTTATCATCTTCGCCAGCACAAAGTACTGCGCATAACCCATATGATCAACCTCGATCCGTAGGTAATGCCAAGCAAGTGTTGCATAATAAACAGGGGATAAGGCCAGCCAGACGACGCACAAGAAATGCAGAAGCTCAAACTCAAACGAATTGGACGAGCAGACAGGCAATGTAAGTTGCAAAATTGCCCAAATGAAACTGAAAACTCCAATTAAAAGTTAAACGCCGGTTAAGGCGTCATACGCACGATCGTGCGTCGCTTGTAAGACAAAATATTAAGGAAATCGCGTTAGGAAACAGGTTCTTCTTTATGTCAAAGAAAACTGAATAAAATAAAATCGAAAAAATGCTCGAAAGTGTACAGATGAAATGGAAGGTTAACACGCGACAGTTTTGGAGTTTTTGGCTAACGAAACGAAAGTGGATGATGCCGGATTTTTTCCCCTCCCAATATTGTTACAAATTGACAAAAGGGAAGCATTCCGCATATGCGGAAGTACACGTTGCCGCTTGTGTGCAGCGGTGCTCGGGCTGCTCGCATATCAATTTCGAATGCATTCCGTTACAGAGAGGTGTACACATGTAAAAGTACAACTCGCTCAATTGTGGTAATGCCGCAATGTGTAATGTGCTGGTGGCTCACGCATAACGCAAAATTAGGAGTATTTACATAATATCAACATCCACTTACAGCAACAACTAAAGCAACGACAAGCATAAACTCTAAACAATAATCCACCATAAACATTAACTCAAGCGTGTACATCACGTCACGTTCTTCGGTGTTTTTAGCTTTTCAATTTGCTTGAGGGGAGGCACATCATCGCCATCGCCATCGCCATCATCATGATCACCATAGTCAATGTTTTTAAGTCTCTAATGTCTGTTTGTCTGATTTTTTGTTTTTCTCTTTTGCCTGTCCATTTCTTGGGTCAGTGTTGCCGCTTTGCCAACTTCATATTGCAGTTTTGTAATTGTAGACCTTTTCGCCGTTGTTGTATTTGCTATTTTTCTGTTGTTGTTGTTAACGTCCCATTGTTCACTATTTGCTCATCGTAATTTAACTGCAGAGAGCAGCACAAAACAAAAAAGAAACAATGGCAGGCAGCTAATTTCTGAATTGCGCCCAAAATATTTGCCGAGTTGCCACAGGCGACACGGGGGGTGACCCCCGTACAAATTAATGTATAATAAAACTAGTTAATACCCAAAATGCCCGCTAAATTTGCGAAATAGAGGAGACTTTTTTATTTTTGCGCACAAAAATTCTACAAAAATGTTCCTCGTTCAATTTTATTATTTTTCACCGAATGCAAGCGTTTTCTCAGGTTGAATACAAGTGAGTTCGTTTCAGTAGGTCAAAGCAAGAGCAATTCCTCTTAAGAGCAGGAACTGTCTGGCTTACTTCTAGCTCCTTCAACCATGCTCAACAACCAGAGGGGCGGACAGATATACTTCTATACAGATACCAAGTCTCTCTATTAGCGTTGCAAACTATTCAAACGTGAATGTAGTCTAGCCTCAATAGGTCTCCTTTTCAGTACTCTACTCCGTTCGTTCGAAAAAAATGAATTTTCGGCTGCACCCTAGAAAATCTGTAATAGGTCTCCAAAAAAAAAATGATTCGTGGACATTTTTTAAGAATTGAAAAACAGCTAAATTTTATTGAGTGGTTCAATGAAGGGTTTCCTGTTCACTGTATGGCATCTCATTCGACGAAGCTACATTCAGTGTTATTCGTATTGCATTCAACTATAAGCATTTGCCAACGTGTAATACTCCAATATTCCATATCAATGGTCAATGGTAATAAATGCAATAACTTTCACCTTAACTAACTTAGCGCTTAGCGTCAAATAGTTACATAGTATGTATGAATGTAACCGAGGCGAGGAAGCCAAGAAAGCTCAAAGCGCCAATGGCAATACACCAACACCAACCTACATGAATGAATGTATGAACGAAAGAATACGTGCTCGGCACTTTTTAATTAGTATAATTTAACAAATCGTCGATTGCCAGTTGGCAGGAGAGGTCAAGTGGGGCAAATAGAAAATCGTTATAAAATGAAACTAAAAATTTCGCACGACTTCTGTGTTATAAAATTTCATAATTAAAACAAAATCCTTAAAATTTATTGATATTCCTCGAAAAAACCTTTTTTCAGGTCTTTCCAACTAATCACACTCGGCGTTTTAGTGATACTCACCTGTGCTGCGGCACGCCCACAACGCGATCGTTTGCAGCACATTGCCGTTATTGAAAACGATGCCTACGAACAGACATTGCCGCATGAACTGAAGAATGTCTTCTACAAAACACCGCGCGTCCGGGCCGCTCTGGCCAAATCCAGTTGGTTTGGTCCCGGCGAAGAACCGGTGAGTAGTAATGACCAATAGAGCAGGAGAGGCTTGAAATTGGTAATTATTTCCTTTTTACTGTTTTTTTTGCAGGTCTACGACAGGCAGGCCGAGAAAATTCCACGCGCCGAAATCTACAATGTGCTCTCACATGCGGGATTGATACCGCGAAGGAAGCAGTTGTTTTAGAAAGATTGATTGCGGATTTTGTTCAAAAATACATTTTATTTTGTGAAAGTTGCAGAGAATTGCTCTACAAAACAAAAATGTACACACTTAACAGTACATAATATGTAAGCTTGCATGTATGTAAATAGTTTGTTGCATTTTTGAATAGTTTGTTACATTTTGTACATGTAGATTTTATTGTGGAAAAATAACATATTGCTCTGTAATTAAATTAATCAAATAATAATAATAATAAACTGAAGTCATTAGCATTAAGATTTACAAGCTCAAGATCTGTTTCATTGTTGTTCGAGCGAAAGCCCTCAGAATGATTTCAAAATTAAAAATCCCTATTCTTGGAAGGGCACTTTACAAAAATGCCCCATCGCAATCGAAATTAAATTAGAAGAAGCTTTCCGACCTTTTCTTTGGCGGCGTGGTGAATTTAAAGGCTAAATTTAGGGCGACAATGGCTCGTAGGGCCTCTTCCGAATTGGGGTCTAGATGGCGCGCGGTTGTTTTGCTCACTTTCCTACTATTCTGACTGAGTTCCTCATTTTTCGCCAGGATGGATTTGCGCATTTGCATTGTCCTTGAAACGTCAGCATCGCCTTCGTTGTCGCTGTCCGAGTGTGAGGCATTGCCATTCATGCGCACATCGCCGTCCTCATCGTAGCCGCCATTTGTTCGCACGCCACTGCTGCTGCTGGACGTTGACTTGCTGCTTGACGGCGTGGATGATTCAGCGGGTTTTACCAGGGATCTCACAAAGTCGCCGCAGAGTAGACTCAATGGCGGCATTGTGTGGGTGGACATGTCGATTAACTGAAAAGGAGTGAAGATAATTAGATTTGCAAATTCCTTCTGAAATTGATTAATTTGTGTATAATATTTTATTGAACCATTTGCTTTTGTATACAAATTATGTTATATGGACTAGCATTCACCTAAGTGATTGTCTAAATGTCTTCTAATTAATGGCCAGTCCCTGGGGAAGAAGGAAACCAGCTTGTGACGTTTACGACTTAAGCGTGCCGCAAATGAATGAAATTACTCTGCAAACATGACACAACATAGACTCCACTGTGGAAAGGGAACCATTTACTATTACAATGAGTTTCTTCAAGAAAATTAATTCTTTGGGGTCAAGGGTCGCGTGAGGCAATTCTGTTTACATGTATTTCTCCTACTCTGCACAATCTTATGGACACGCCTTCTGGATATTTTAAATTGTCTTGCAGTATAATTTCAAAATTCCAGACATTGATAATGAATGGGCTCCTCTTTGTGTCATGGCGGAAGATGTTTGAATTAGAAGTGACAGCTTGAAATCAAAACATTGGAGGTATGTATGTGCACTCAAAAAAAAAAAACACGTAGTAAAATTAAGTACGATCGTATTTGCTCCTTCATTTTTTTCAACTTAATGAAAACCACTTTGAAGTAAAACTTTAAATAACTATTGTCAACTTTGAAACAAAGTTGTTAGATTTTAAATCAAGGTCTAGCAAACTTAATACAATTTTTGAAATAATCGGAAAAAAATTTTGTACATAGTAGATTCTTAAATTTCTAACTTTACCAGACCTTCAATAACGTTTCTATTTATTCTATTCTGATTTTAGGTTGTTTTTTCTCTGGGTGTAGTAAAAGCAAGACTAACTATCTTTGAAATACAATTTAGCTTTACCTTAGGTCAAAAGTAGCTCAAGTATTTGTATAACAAAAAAAAAAAGTGTCCCACTAAGTGCAGAAAATAAGAGTGAATCAGGCAAACTTGTTGCCATTGAGCCACACACGATCAAGTTGAACTTGAACCTTAATCAATGAAGAGATTGTAAGCTCAGAAATGTGTGTGAACTTATCAAGGTTTGTTTTCAATTTTTCGAAATACAAGTACATAAGGAAGCTAAACGGACCAATAAACAATGGAAATTTCGCATTAATAAACATTGCAAACGCGCTCGAATTTCGCTGAATTCGACACTAAGCTGCAAAATATTATTCTCAAACTGAATCGTGTTTTGTATTTTTTGTAATAAGATGGCAAACAATTTAAAAAAACAATAACCATCAGTTGTGAAAAATTGGATTTTAATGAAAAATGTTATTTATACACTGAAAGAAAAATCTAGTGTATTGGTTTTTAAAATAAATCTTACAACAGATTTGTTTAATTTTAAAACACATGCGCAAAAAAACCAAATTCAAAACGCAGTCATAGAATTTCAAAACAATACACTAAAAACCTATTTTTAAAGCAAAATCGTTTAATTTTAATACATTTTTTTTTAAATTTAATGGAATTTGTTTTAAAATTTGATACTAGGGCTTTTAAATTGGTTTTTGCAAAATGTTTTAAAATTTAATGACTTTGTGTTAAATTTTTGTTTTTAGCGCACGTGTTTTAAAATTAAACAAATTTGTTGTAAGCTCTATTTTAAAAACCAATATTGAAATTTAAGGAAGACTTGGAAAATTTCCATTTTTTTGTCGTTTTGTATCGGAGCGTCCCCTAGTTTGGTCCAATCATGAACTTGCTCTCAAAATGTACCCAAAGTTTCAAGTCGATATCTCTAAAACAGCGACCGCTATCGTGCGGACGGAAAGACAGAAAGACGGACATGACGTGATGCTGATACCATATCTGGCATGCCTCCTTGTGGGCGTTACAAACGTTGTGTCAAAGTTAGTATACCCTGCCACAGTGAGTGTGGGGGTATAAAATAAATTCTATTCTCTTCCCAATGCTGAAAAAAGATTGTGCCAAAAACTGCCAAATTTACATCAGACCACATCGGCGGCGGCAGTTCAGCACGTGCGGCAAATTTAAATAAATAATCATAAAAAAATACAAAGCCCACGCAAAAGTGAAATTCGGAGGATCATAGGGTCAGACGAATCTCAACGCAAACATTAAAAAAAAGAGTATTTCAAAAGTGAAAAAACAAAAACCCACCATTAAAAATATTTACATAGAATTTTGCGACTATTCTACACAATCTACGGTTTTCTGTGTTTGTTTTTGCTTTGACTGTATAACAACAAAAACATCTGATTAGAAATTAATTTGTTGCCAAAGAAATGAAGGAGACTTTTTCATTGCGCGCAATTAAAAAGAAATTTGAAGTAGCAACAGGCAAAACTGAAACTGAATCATCCAGAAACATTCGAGACAAATAATAAAAAAACCGAAACGTACTAGAGCTGTGCACTCGACGCTCGACGAACCTGCTGAAACTGAGCGAAACTGGATAAAGCTCGAAGAAATTAGTCGAAGAGGCGCACGAGCACATAAACTAAACTCAATTTGTGTATGATATGAATCTCTAATTTCCTACGAAACGGAATTTATCTACGGAAAAATGATATGAAAACTTTATGTAAATGCGAATTGTATGCAATGAGTAATGAGGTCTTTTCGCGCATAACTATGAAACTGTGAAAATTATTGACCTCTTATGCAAATTGCTACTTACAATATACAAGCGCAACAATGAACGCTCTGAACTATTGACCAGCATGAAAACCCCAAAACCGAAAAGCACAACGCACAACGCACAAAGAAACAACAAGAAAAATAGTGCGTGCAGCGACTAATTTCGCAAATTAAATTGAATGAAGTTTACAACGATAGTAGAAAGGCGACGGAAGTGGGGGGGGGGGGGGGGGGGTTCAGTACGCATGACAAACGCATTCATTCAACTTATAATACGAATAAAAGTAGCAACAATGCAGTAGTGGCAAAGTCACAGTTGCCTGGTAGTAGTTTGAAGGATTGAAAGCATTCAATATTCATCATCAATATAACATGACTTCCCGCCAAGAACGAGAAGTACTCAGCACAATACGCAATGGAGAACTATGCGCCAAATAAGAACAACAATCCCTCCACTGCGACGAAGAATGTAAGCACTAAATTGAACTAAAGCAGAAACCGATTTGAACTGAAACAGCAGCAGCAGAAGATGGTGTGGTGCGGGAGACGCTCAGACGCAGTTGAAGACATCGTTCTATATAAAGTCGAGTGAGCGCCAACGAACGTTGGACAATTTCAAATTGAATTTCGAGCTTGCAGGAGCAAAACGTAAAACGCCAAACGCACTTCGCATTTCACACTGTGACGAGTGAGAAGTGACACGACAATTGAAGAGTTTAGAAATTATTTGCAAATAACAATACTCACACATTTATTGTTTTAACAATACGTAAATAAATTAACAAACAAAAATAAAAATAAAAAAATCTTTAAAAAGTGCAAATAAAAAAATCCAAGTGAATTGCTTTGAAAGTGCAAAACTTCATTCACTCTCCTGTCACTGGTCTAACAAAAAAAAGTCAGTTGGCGTCTGTTGGCTTTCTACGAAAAAAAAAAAACGAAAAACAAATAGTGAGCCAAAAAAGGATAGTCGGTAGAGCGTCCAAGTGCTAACACCGTTGCATTTCAACCGTAAAGGGAATAACAAATAAACTGCAAACAGAGCTAGGAGCACTTTGAGAACGGACAAGCCTTACCGCCCAAAATTGAAAATGTTGCCAAAAGCATTTCATGTTTTCGCTGCCATTGCTTTGGTATTTTGTGTATTAGTGTGTGTTGGCCAATGTGGACCGGTGCCAAAAGTGAATGAGGTAAGAATGAAGAGGATGCTGGACACTTTCTTGTTTTTGTTTTCAGAACACTATTCGCTATGCAATTTAAAATTTAGAATATTTCTTTTGGGGTTAGGATGGGAAGGAAGAATTAAGAATTGAAAGTAATTGGAAGCTTGCATTTTGGATGTTTGTTGGTTGAAATTTTTTAGGATATGTACAATATTTAGAAAAAAACCTTAACCATTTTTTTTAAATAATATTTTTTATAATTTAATTTCAATTATGTTTTTTTATTAAAAAAAATATTTTTTTTAAAGTGTTTCTTTGGCATTTTTTGTTGCTTTCGGAAAAAAGTAATTGTTATCTACGCTTCACCAACCAGTGAATCTGCTTCCAACTGGTTAATTTCGCATAAAGTTCTAATGCAAACAGTCCGTATTTTTTCTATCCGATTAGAATAGCAACAAATTCAAACGAAGAGGAAATTTATTTTACGATTTCGCATTTCTTTCCAAATCTCTGGAAGGAGGCTATACCGAAATCAAGCAATTGATATGACCTCAGAAATCCAATTTCCAAAATGTCCAACATTTTCGAACACGTGTCAATTGGCATTAAGAAATATTTCAAACACATATGACATTTGACACATGCACATAAATCTGAGTGAAAATAAACTGTTCAGTTATTCCAAATACAAATCTGAACCCTTTGCAATTCAAAAACTCAAAAATATCCGAACAATTGCCACCAAAAATAGCCACAATACAATTCCTAATAGCCCTCAACTGTTCAACAAAAGCGCCTCTAAAAGAAAAATAGTGAAGAAAAAATGCTTCAGTAAAGACGACGACAACAACAACAACAACAACAACAACAATTTAAATAATTCAATAAAGCCAATTGAATGAGAGCAAACCACAAGGAGGAGGCATTACAGACGACCGACGACACAAAACCCAGCAAGTAGACAGAATTGAGGCAAATAGTTCAGTGGAAGAGGAATTGACACCACACGCACTTTACGAATTGCTTCTGGTTGAAATTAGTTTGGCTGCGGATGATGGACATCATGGCATGCCTCACGTAGACCAGAGCGCCTGGGAAATTGCATTCGTTGTGCAATTGTTAGTTGAATGTGACAGGTTATGGGGCTTTGGAGATTTTTTAAATAGGAATGGGAAATGGAATAAGTCAAAATCCATTTGAAAATAAAATTGGGATAAAAACAAATTTTAATTGCTGCCTTTTGTAATTACAGCACATGCCCAAGATCCCCCAGTGGCACTGTCTGCGCTACTTCAAACACGACTTGCTCATGATGCGACGCTGTCGACATTTACGAGTGCCCACAATGCCACGTCTGGGCGATGTTAAGAAATGAATGGAAAGTCAACAGAAGATTCTCGAGATTTCGAGCATGCCACAAGCACAAATTAGACTATAAATAAGTATGCACCGACTGAATTTAACAAAAAAAAAAAATTACAAAAAATATTATTTATTAACTTTTACTAAAAAAACAAAAAGATTTAAAACGACAAGATCACTAATTAAAAAAAATGCAGTTTAAGAACAACCTGTGGACTTCATGGTTTGTGTAAAGAAATTCTAATATTCCCAGTTTAATTTCAAATGCAATTGTACTTCATTAGCTGCTAAGATGAATATTAATTTTTTTAGTTCTCTTTTTTATTTTACGTTTTATTTTCATTTTAGATATGATTAAATAAAATGAACTTTTAAACGGAATGGTTTGCAATGATTTGTGTTCGGTATTTAGTTTTAAAATTTACGAATAAAATGCATCGAAATTCATGGAGCTTTTATATAATTCCATAGAGCTTTGTAAAATAATTCATAGAGCTTTTATCGAAATTCAAAGATCTTTCTAAAGAATTCATAGAACAGTGATCAAAAGTTCCTAAAACTTTGAGATAAGCTTAAATTGAATTTAGATCAAAATTCATAGAACATGAAACAAATTCCTAGAGCTTTTATAAAATTTACAGAGCTTGGAACAAAATTCATAGAGCTTTTTTAGTTTTCATAGAATTTTTATAAAAATTCATACAGCTTTCATCAAAATGCATATAACTGCATATATAATTCCATATATAATTCCATAGAGCTTTGTAAAATAATTCAAAGAGCTTGGATTCAAATTCATAGAGCTTTAATCGAAATTCAAAGAACTCTAAAGACTTCACAAAACTATAATAAAAGTTCCAAGATCTTGATACTTGTGTGCTCATAGAGCTAAAATAGAATTTCATAAAAATTCACTGTGAATAAAATTCATAGAGCTTTTATAGTTTTTCATAGAACTTTTATAAAAATGCATACATCTTCGATCAAACGCATATAATACACAAAGCTTTTATTAAAATTCATTGGACGTTAATGTAAAGCTCATACTTCACCCAAAAATCAAAGAGCATCGATCATATTAATTATGGAGTTTGGGAAAACTATTCTTAAAACTTTGATACGAATTCATAGTATGAATAAAATTCATAGAGCTTTAATAAAAATACTCAGAACTTGTAGAACTTTAATTAAAAAATAATGCAAAAAACTTAAATTTTAAGAAGGCTTTGAATAAAATTCAGAAATCTTAAACAAAATCACAATACGATCGATCAACTTGAATGAAGCTTTTATAATAATTATTAGGAAAAATCCTTGAATATATGTAGCTTTGAGACTACACTTTATGTAGTGAACGCAAAAATGGTTAACGTGTAACCTAAATTATTTTATTTTCAAAAAACCTTAAAAACCTAGGTACTCACAGCGCTCACTGCAGTCTTTCCAGAATTGCCCAGAATCAATGGACCCTTGTGATGTGGTACCAATTCCTTGTCCGAGTTTTTCTGTGCGGCAAATGTGCCAAATGTAGAATAACGCAAGCCCTCGTGCACAGCATCGTTCGCAAACGTTACGGGAGGTGGTGCGGAAGAGCTCACATCCTTGGGCGAACCCAAATACATGATTTCCTGAAATTATAAAAAAAAATTATTAAATAAAAAAAATAAAGAGACCAAGTGGAAAAACGAACTACTGTACCTGTTTTTCTGTAAGGAAATACAATATCGACTGCGCCTGCCAATCGAGATTGAGTGAACGTTGTATGGGCTGACGACGTGGCAGCCAGACTGCACCAAACAACTTTGGTAAGTTACGCCGCTGATACAGAGGCAGTGGAACATTCGGTTGGAAAACGTGCACTGAACGAAAAAAAAGAGTTGAATTGAAAGTATTTTTAAATCAATGTGAAGGCTTTTGCTTACATTCGTTGTTCTTCGTAAAGGCTGCCAGTAGATTGGTCTGTGCATCGAATGCCAAATGTTGGACAGACAATTTGAAGACCGACTGTAAACGTAGGGTGAGCAGATTCCATACCAGGACACGGGTTTCCGTGCAAACGACAATCTGCAAATGACCATGATGCACTTGGTATGACATTCAAACAAAGAATTGTGAAAATTTGTACTCTTACCAAATGAGCATGTTCGCCTGCAGCGAACTGCACACGCGATATCTCGGCCACAATTGGCTGAGGCTGTGGCACGACGGTGTCAGTCGCAATCTTCTTCGATGCGGACTTTCGGCCAATGCCATTTACCTTCACTTTTGGTGACTTTGTCAACTGGGGCTGGCTGCTATTGTCACTAAGATTTAAGACACTCAAAATGGGCACTAAATGCTGCGTTATGTCCGCATCGTAATTCCGCTGCCGCTTCGTGTGTTGTTGCAGGCGATATTTCGCTTTGAAGCGGTCGCGCACATTTAAGTGAGGCAATTGCTTGTGCAATTTAGCGGATTTGCCATTCAACGAGGACTTTGTGACCGTCGCATTGAGGTATGCGGCCATTTTCGTTTGCATTTGAGGATGCACCTGACAGCTGATGTTCAGCTTCTGGTAGAGCAGCACCTTCTGGAACAGATTCAATTCGTGCATCTGCAGTATCCCACTGTATAGGCTGGCCTTTTGCTTCTCATCGAGTTTGTCCAGTGGCTTCAAGGGCTCCGGCGGTGTCTGATTCTTTTTGCTAGTCAGCGATTTGCGTATCTCCTTGATGAGGGCCTCATCATTGCTGTCGAGCAGATTGGTGAAGAGTTGCATGATTTTCTTACGCTGCTCGGCTATCTCGTTTTTGGCGCCGTTCACTTGCTGCTTGGCAATACGCACCTGGGCCTTCTGCACACAGCCATCAAAGCCCACGCTGCCGGTGAGGGCGGCCTTCAGCTTCAGGCTGTCCGCCTTGTAGACGCACAGAGTGTTGCCAAAGCCAGCGGCGAGCAGTGAACCGTCTTGCGAGAAGCATATCGATTCGATGGGCATGTGCTTGTAGCTCGTCTGGGCAATACAGTACCAGACTTTGCCTGTTTTGTAAATGTTATCCGACTCCTCGAGCGACCACATTTTCACCGTGTTGTCCTCGCCCACCGTGGCGCATAGCAGGTTGTCCACCTGATAGTCGTTGGAGAATTCGATAGCCTTGAAGCCGCCCTCGTGCGGCAACTCAATGTTCGTGTTCAGCGAATAGCTCTGCGTCTTCTCTTCGTACTTCCAAAACTTCAAACGCAATTCGGGCAAATGCTCCTCGTCGTTGAAGACCTCGCCCGTAGCCATCCAGTCAATGTTGAAAGCAGCCTTGGTTACGCGTATGTTGTACAGAATTTTGTCCGTTTCCATTGAGAGACGATTTTGCAAGACAATGTCCATCTGGAAGAACCAATTTCAAATTAATCAATCAAATTAATACAAAAAATTTCAATCCTACATTGTACAACAGATTCCTCGTGTAAGCCGAATAGAACTGCAAGTGACCAATGCGTCCGTTCAGCACCAAGGTATTTGTGCGCGGATTCAAGCGCAAGCCCACCGGGAACTTGGATTTGCCCGTTTTGTCGTCCATCACGTACGTGAACTCTTGCAAGGTGCTCTTCAGCTGATTGTCAGTGCCCACAATTTGCACGCCATTGTCCGCCGTGCACACGGCCACCTGAGTGTTGCCCTCGCTGACCACAATGTGACGTATGACGGCGCACATGCGCGGTATGAAGTTGCGCAGTTTGGGGTTTTGTACATTCCAGCGCACGAGGACACCCTCCAAGCCGCTGCTGTAGAAACTCGAGCCGGACGAGGAAAAGGCCAGGCTAGTAATAGAGGTGTGATGCCAATGGTACAAGGACTGCAAGAGTGAAATGCAAAGTTAACTAATTCAATTGGAAAAAGTGGAGCGGATTGCGTTTCATACCGTGGTGGCATTTTTCTGACCCAAAAATTGACGCCACAAGAATACTTTGCCCAATTCATCGCCCGTGGCTATAACATCCTCGGTGGGATGGGCACGCACCACGGTGATGGGAACCTTGTGGGCATTCCTTTGCCTGCAAAACAAATTTTTCAATGGAAATGAATTAAATTCATAGCAGAAACTCACTTTGAGTGCTTCCAGGTTTTGCAATTCACAAAGTGGACAACACTTCCCTGGACGATGGCAATAAAATTGAAATTTTTGCTTTCTACGGCCACTAAAGGATCTTCTGTTTTGCTGCAATGAAGTCATTAGGAATATTGTTTGTAAAAATCCTTCAACACAAAAACCACCAACTCACAGCTTCAAATTAAGAGCCACTTGTAACTGGTTTCCCGTGGCAGTGTCCATTATGAACCACTGCTGGGGCTGCTTATCGTCGTTCGCGTATTTTGCGATGACAAATGCACAGGCCGTCTCCGAGTTGCCGTACATGTTCAACAGATTGAATGTCTTAACTTCTCCCCCGGCTGGCAGATTTAATGTCAGTATATTCTTATCCAAACTACCGGTGCGCCACTGCCAACGCAACACTTCGCCCGTTTCAGTGCATCCCACCAGAGTGTTCTTATCTTTCAGCTCCAATTCCATGGAAATCAACTTTGACGTGGATCCCAGAAGTTGGCGCGTCAGTTCGCCCGTGGACGTGGAAAAAACTTCAATCACATTGTCTTTTAGTACAAAAAGGTATCTGTAATGGCAAAGATAGCAAAATTACCCCAAGACATAATTGGAAAAACTTTTCAGACACTCACTCGTCCCCCATTGGTGAATAAAGTGGTGGCTGGGCTACAAGGTCGCCGCCCGCCAAGTGCTGCAATTGCAGACGATCGTCTTCCTCGAAATCCATTTCCGCGTTGACAGTAGTGCTGCTATAGGAATTTCGGTTTTTCGCTGTGCCTTGTGTGTTTGTTTTCGTCTGTTTGGTGTGGCTCTTTGTGGTCTGCTGCATACAAACCATTTCCCAGACACGTGAGCGAGTTCTGCTTTGATTTAAACTTAAATTTTATCAGAATTGTTTTAATTTGTGGCGGAAAACGTAAATTTCCACAGCAAAACGCACCGGAGTTCCAAAAATGACAGCTCTGCCGCACGTGTTGTGGCTGTGCAACAGGGATGCCAGATGCAATTGATCATTACACCCTCTTAAATTCCCAGATGATCTACCCGAAAATGTCAGGGCCAATTTCACAGTGCTTAATTACAACTTAAATGCAGAAAATCCGAATTACTATTGGAAAACGTCTATTGGGAATGAATATTAAATTAAACCCAACCAATTTCATAATGCAAATTTAATTTAGGTTTAATATAATTTTCATTTACAATAGACGTTTTCCCATAGTAAATTTGAATTTAAATGGCAGATTTTATGCACTGTGAAATTGGGCCTATGAATATGAGGCATTGGTCTTTTTCTTGTAATTTTTCAATCTGTAGATTTCTTTCCCCACGGTCTGGCATCGCTGTCGTGCAACTGTCAAACTTCATGTTGGCTTAAAGACATTTTTTCGTTCCATTTGAAACTAAACGAATATTCCCAGTTTTTGCCCTGGATTGCCACATTGACAGAAAAAGGAGACAGCGGATATTTTCGTTTTTGCTAAATATACGTTGATATTAAATATTTTTTATTTATCTATGTATTTTTACTGTGAGAGTATTATTTTCGAAAAATTGTAAGGGCCAATTTCGCAGTGCTTAATTGCAACTTAAATGCAGAAAATCCGCTATTTAAATTCCAATTTACTATGAGAAACGTCTATTGTGAATGAAAATTAAATTAAACCCAACTCAATTGTCCCTAAAAAGTGCTTTGGCTATACAAATATTTCGGAATAATTACATGTTACGACTAAGGTAACATTACATGGTCCTTAAATTTCATCATTACAATGACTCTGTTCGAAATTACATAACAGTATTGCCAATTCAGCTAAATTTCATAGACAGCGAATGAACACCAGAATGAAAATACGTCAGAGCGTCATTGTAATGATGAAATTTAAGGACCGTGTAATGCTAGCTTTACATCTACAATTTTATAACAGCTAGTTTATATAAATATCGAAAAAGTCATTTATCAGCCCTGACTCAATGTGTGAACCCTACGTGAATGGCTGTCAATACCGAAAAGTATCTCAATCCCGGGACTTTCGAGACTAAAAATTAGAGTAAAGGGGTTTTTCAAAATTTGTTGAAATATATTAATTTTTAAGAGAAAAATGGTTTTGTTTAAATAATTAAACATAAACATTGGTATTAACATTAAAACAAAGAATTATTCATTTGTCTGTATTTAGTTGTATTTGCGTTTCTTTAGAAAAGACAAAATTCCATGCAAAATAAGAAGCTTTTGTGTCAGTTTCTTTATCAACCAAATAATATTAGAATATGCATTAGTAATTAATTTGTATGCGTTGTGCAAAGACTGAAAAATAAACTAATTTATTAAAATGATTTTATTAAATAATCCCGAATATCTTGGGATTTTTTAAACCAAAATTCGATACTAAAAAGTCTGGGATCCCGGGAATGACAGCCTTAGCTACGTGTCAACAAAAATTTTCATGTGTGCTTGTTGGAGAAAAGAAATCCATCCTCGCAGCACGCCGCAATATTTTCATTCAATTGACAAAAAAGTGTACTGAAAATGCCGAAATCAAGTATTTAAGTGAATAAATAATTGAAAGCGGCGAAACCTAAGTACTACGGATCAGCCCAGGAGCAGCTCTCTCCCAGACCCGCTGGTGATAAAAATAGACAAGTGAAACAACATAAATAACCACTAAATGGGAGAAATGGGAACAGCGGCGACCACTTTTAAGTTCCGTCTCGAAACATTGGTCTGCCTGGCCATTGTGCTTGCGGCCACCAGCTATTTGCCCCAACAGACAATCGCAGCCGCTCAGGGAAGTCTGAAGGTTGTCTTTGCCATAAATGCAGGCGGACACGAGCACACGGACAAGAACGGCATCCACTATGAGGCCGACCCGCTGCACAACAGAATTGGCACCGCCTCCGACTATGGCAACCATTTGCTGATCATCGGACGAGTGCCGGAACAGGATGAGATACTTTACCGCACCGAGCGCTATCACACCGGGAGTTTCGGTTACGAGCTGCCTGTCGACGGGGATGGGGAATACGCTTTGATCATGAAGTTCTGCGAAGTTTATTTCAATGAACCGAACATGAAGGTAATCCTTGAATATTATTGGCCACTGACTGCATAGAATTGTACTTAAAACTTGCCGTTCCTCAGGTCTTTGATGTCGTTTTGAATAGCCACCACACGGTCGTATCCGAGTTGGACATCTTCCATCAAGTTGGCCGTGGTACTGCTCACGAGGAATACGCCTATTTTACCATTTCCAATGGGCGTCTCTACTACAAGGAAGAGCAATCGGAGGTGCGAAATGGCTTTGTGCGTCTGGAATTCATCAAAGGCATCTATGATAATCCCAAGATCAATGCCTTTGCCCTGCTAAAAGGGGACGTGGCACACATACCACGCCTCTCACCCATTTCGGATGACATACTGCCCATGGATGCGGACATGGCGGTCTTCCATGATCGCGTCTCGGCGGACAGTAGTAGCAGCAGCTCGGGCGGTACACCACCGCCGCCGTCTCTACAAACGCCAAATGCGCGCAAAAATGTTGCTTCGCCGTCGACCACAGCTCCGCCCTCCCTGCTGCTGAACGACGATGAAGGGCCCGAGCAACCCTTGGGCGGAGGAGTACCGCGCAAGACTAGTGGCCCGCGTCATCCGAATCCCTACACCATGGACGATTCGTCGGTGATGTTGCCCGTCTTCATAGCCATTGGCGCCTTCATACCGCTGCTCTTTTGCCTGTGCAAACTGTGATGAGTTGCAGACGAACTTAAAGCTCCAAAAGGGGGCAGAGGAGGAGGAGGAGGACACTTTTGGATGTTGGTGTTGGGCGCCTACTTCAATTCTTGTGATTTTTCAATTCAGTTCTTACTGCTCCTGACAAGGCAGTGGGAGCTAATTTAACTTTTTTCATTTGTTTATATTTAAGTTCTTCGATTTTTTTAATTTTATACGACGCACAGCTTAGTTAAGTTAGAGAGAGTTGTACTGCCGGGTAATTGCCTTCGTTTTGATTTCCTATTTATTTGCTTATTCGAGAATTGTTTAATATTTAAAAGTATTTAATTTAGTGTTTAAAATATGTTCCAACTTCGGGTGTGTTACTTAAGGAATCAATTAAAAGAATAGCATTTTAAAATCGAAAAGCAACCGCTAAAGAAGTAAAGACTTGAGTATGTATTTGTTTGTTTTTCCCACAATTGGCGCACATTGTTCTCAACGCACATTTAAATTCGTCGTGTTGTTAATTTGTTTTTCGTTTGTGTAATTTTTTAAAATTTATTGTTTGGCTATTTTGGTTCGTGAATTTAGTAAAAATCCTAGTTACGTAAAATTAGTATTATGCTCAAGACACATTTTGTCTTAATTGAAGTTTACGAGTATCGTGAAAACGCAATGAAAGATATTTTAAATTTAATGAAAATTTAACTGTTTAAATGTAGTTAAAACAATTTTAGAAATGCAAAAACTTGTGTCAAAACGAAAGTCTTTTTTTTGTAAATGTCCATTGAGGGGTTATATCGTGGAGTGCAATTTTGTATCTCGATATTCGATACTGGGATTCAACAGATAATATGGTGTAGAATGTGTTTCGATAGTGCTCGCACCAAACATCAAATATAATCGAACATAAAAGGATAGCAAGACTGCCGATTTCATTCGATATCGAGATACGCAGTTGCACCCCTAATAGTGGAAAATGAGAAAATTCATTTAAAATTTCTCCTGTTGAAAATATTGTAAAACAAGTGAAAACGACATCTACGAGTTGCAGCTCAATACGAAATCTATGTAAGCCCGAAAACGATATGGAGAAATTCTCGATTGCATAATTAAAAAATCAATTGACATCTCATTATAATGACCAATTGAGAACTAACAATTTCTCAAATTAAATAACATAACAATACCTTGAAGCGCAATCATACCGATACCTTAAAGCACAACCATCCTATGTCCAAGTTTTGAAATCAATTTTTCGTTATTATTGCAGTTTTGTTTTCTGGGTCCAATATTTTTCTTATGTAGCTTAATCCATTTTTAGAGTGCTGAAAAAAGTTTGAGTGAAAACTCGGCATGGTTTTAAATTAAATGGTATTCTTCTGTTTTCATACAAATTGTCATTATTTGGAGTGCTAAGAGGCACAACTATACTACGTCCAATACAATTTTCGGGACATAGTATAACTGTGCTCTTTAAAATTGAATTTGTTTATTTATCAACAATACAAACTAATTGGGCGCAGGCCTTGCTCTTCTACGAACTATTCGATAGCTCTCGAAATCGTTTTCAAAAATGATAAAAAACAGAAAATTCGTTTTGAAATTAGTTATCTTTTCTTTATTTTTGTATATATTTTCCTCAGAAAATCTTACCGGCTTTTCTTGGCTGTGGCGGCTGCTGCTTCGTATGGTATTCGGACGAGAGAGTAGTAATTAAGTTTTTAAAAAGCCAAAAAGCCGTCGGCAAAACCGAAATCGCCATACTTGAAAGCAGATTTCGCCACAGACAACAGCGCCCCCTACATTTAACAAATTTATATAAGGTAGCGTTCATATTTACGCGGTTGGCGTGAACCCAAACCAAAAATATTT
This sequence comes from Heteromyza rotundicornis, assembly GCA_951394025.1. Taxonomy (NCBI): domain Eukaryota; kingdom Metazoa; phylum Arthropoda; class Insecta; order Diptera; family Heleomyzidae; genus Heteromyza; species Heteromyza rotundicornis. The sequence continues at coordinate 35,885,601 of OX596013.1, forward strand.
TATTGATTGAAACACTAGATGGAGCTGGTAATCTAATACAATAACCTCTTTTTATATATTTTTATGAAATAAGCAAAGACAACCACTCAAAATTTGGACATTGCGCCTTTGTGCACACGAAATAAATTCTACTGTGGACAGAGAACTTTCTTATTTCCATGTTTTTGTTTTTCCGATGCAGCTTCTTCTCAGGAATCACAAAATGCCAAAAACGCGATTTTCATGAAAAGGGACATAGTACGACTGTGCTTTAAGGTACCGATAGTACAAGAGTGAGTACTAAGTAACCACTATTTTTAGAAGTATCTATTCGATGAGTCAAGAATCGATTACATACTAAATTTTACCCCATCACTATTTCTGTCATCTGCAAAAACAATAACAAACGCCTGCTGGTTGCACTTTTCGCGCAAAGTAAAAGGATTTGGAAAATTTTACGGGAATCTCGCAACAATCACCATGAAAATCCTTTGCGAAACACAAGTACTCAACCGGCACACACAGGCAAACAAATCGGTGCGCGCCGTAAAGGCTACACTGGCCGTTGGATTCCACAGCAGCGCCAAAGATGCAAGTGGCAATTGCACCAAGGAACTGCAGATTATACATTTCACGCCACAAAACAAGGCCGGAACGCGCTACAAGCTGCGCAACAACATTGACAAAATGTTTACGAAATTCATACAAGATGGCAAAGCGACAATAAGCTTCCGGGAACCGCCCGAGAATCTTATGATCAAATGCGACCCCATACAATTGAAGGGCTTCCTGCAGACACTCAAGCTGGGACTCGAGGGAAAGGAGTCACTCAATTTAAGACTGAATATAGCGGGTGCCACGGCCATACCGCAGAAGTCGCAGCCACAACTGAAAATGTCTGTGATCAAGCGGAGCGAGTATCCAACAAAGGGGTTTCCGCGGTCGCTCAAATCGCTAACGATTTCCAATATACAACTAGTAAAGGTGGGCTTTGAGTTGTGCTCGTTGAGGAATCTAACTTCGCTAAATTTGAGCTACAACAGTGTGGCGGAGGTGGGAAGGCAACTTTTATTAAAATTTGTAAACGAAATATTTGAATTGTTCCTCTTATCCTTCGTTTCAGCTACCTCCAGACTTGGGACGCCTCTCACTTACTGAATTCAACATCAGCAACAATAATATCGGCGAAAAGAATGCCTGGAAATGGCTTCAGGGCAAACCACTGCAAAAGTCCCTACGCAATTTGGACATGTCGGCCAATCAACTTCAATACTTCCCCCCTCAACTCATAAAACTGGAGCAGCTGGTCACACTGAAGCTGAACAACAACCGAATTCGCCGCCTGCCGTTCGGCATAAGGCGCATGCGCAACTTGCGCTTCTTGCATCTCTCGTCGAACATCCTGGAATCACTGCCCTCCGCCTTCAACCATACACGCCTCGATGTCTTGGATGTTTGGGGCAATAATTTCCAAGTGCAAATCGAACATCAGTTGGATAGTAAGACTGCGACCCAGCGGCCAATACCGACGGGCTCGCCGCCCCTGTGGCTGCTAGCGGCGCGTGCCGTCAGCAAGCACCAGCTACATTATTCGACTGCAACACTGCCCTGGGTGCTGGTCGACGTTCTCTCCGAATCGCCCGAGTGCGCTTGCGGCAAGCTCTGCTATGACGACTCGGTGTTGGAACGTGCGGCTATGGCCACTTTTGTGAATGTCAAGGATTTGATATTCAGTCGCGATCGTCTCATCTATACGGACATTGTGGTGTGCGGTCCCACGTGCGTAGGACGCACACCATTACACATTGCCATTTAGGTTAGAATTGAGTAATTTTTAGTTTATTTTTATTTTATTTCTTTAACAATAAATTACTTTAAATTTTAATCCACCAATTGATTTTAAATCCTCAATTTCCTTGAATGAAAAGTGTAAATTTCTTACAAATCAGAGTCGACATTTGGATATTTACAAAGGACCCAATGTGCCTCATGTGCTTTGCGAAATGTATGCTTAAGTGACACTTCAATTCAAGTAGGCAACTGTCGCAAAAGGACATCACCTAAATAAACATATGAACACACGAAAAACATTTAAAGTCGGCCAAGGACTTCACAGTTCGTTTTACGTCTTACGCTACTTGCAACCTTTCGCTTTTGAAAGGGGTTGGAGTGGCCTTTAGACACTCCTTTCTCTCGTGGTTGATCCTATTCAGTTGTAGCTTTTTTGGGCTCTTGCCTGCTTAATGCACATTAAATTCTATGCAAAACACAATGATAAGCTGTCAGTTATGCGAATTTAAAAGTTAGGATGAGTGGGGGCGGGGGGGAAGTGGAATGTGTAGATATTTTGAAATATATTCCAGTCACATACACGTTAAAGCTTTTAATACGCGCCACCCAAATCGTATCGTTCAAGGATATCAAGGACACGCGCTCTGTTACTTTGGCTATGTAATGAAACGCAATGATTGCGTTATGATTGTTTATGAGCAAAAATGTTGGGTTGGTTCATTGCGTTGTTGGCTTTACTTTCTGTTTGTATTTATTAAAATAAAATTGTTTGCATGTACAACTTGTGAATGTGCGTCAGTGTAACTTCATGTGTGACAGGATTTTAAATTATTTAATAAAAGGATTGAGGTTATGTTGCTTCGGTTAGTAATTGAACAAGAAATATTTCGTTGACATTTTCCGTCAGTAGTAGGGGGACAGGGGGCTAAGGTCATTGCATCCTGTCCTCTGTAACCAAATAAAGGAGTACAGGGTGAAATAAAATTATTGTCCACCAATTTACACTTTATTTTGGTATACAAGGTATAGTGAAACCCCTTTAAAATACAAAAATTGAGAATTATCTGAGGTATAATATAAGCTCAAGTTCCCTGCACATACGAGTAAGATGTCTTCGATCCTTTTCCCGTAATTTACGACAATTTTGCAATAATTTTCATTTCCACTTCATTCCCGTTCCTTTTCCAAATTATGTTCCATTTCCATTTGGGTCCGGTCCATTTTCATTTCGTTCCGGTCCATTTCCATTTAATTTCAGCTCCATTCCCGACATCATTCACCAAATAAAAGAAACCCACGCCAAAATAGTCATTCGTAAACGAATTTGAAAACGAACTCGTCAACAACTATTTTTTATACGAGAGTAGTAGAAATTACTGTCAGGGTAGTAGATTTCAAGAAAGGGGAGTAGATATGGTTTGCTGCGTACATGTAGTAGTAGAAATCTCTGTAGTAGATTTGTAGAAAGAGTAGTAGTTTTGCATCGTATGAAAGTCACATAAAATTTTGAGGAGTTCATTTCTTACAATAGAAAATACCTTGAGGGGAGTACAAAAATCTATTACCGTAGTAGAGGAGTAGAAATTTAAAAATCATCGCGAGAGTAGTAGATCTACTCCAATAGGAGGAGAATAAGAATGCTGAAGAGGACACTCTAAGCACAAATTCATTTACAAAACAAACTAAGTAAACTCGAAACCTAGACGAGCATGCAAACTTTACCAAAAAATTCCAAATTTTTTTTTTCATTATTTTCTAATTTTATGAACAGGGAAAACAGAAATATGCACAAAAAATCGAAAATATGTATGCAAATACGCAGAAAAAATAAAAAAAGTTTAAATCGGTCAATATACACTTTAAGGCACATATTTAAAGCTTATATTGAACATATCAGAAAATGTTAATTTAAAAAAATTGTACAAAGGTAGTTAATGAAGCGTGATTGCAACGAACAATCAAATGATATTTTCAAATTTAAATTTTCGACGGCTTTTTCGACAAATTATTTGTACGATTTTGAGCGATTCATCGGCCTTAGTTTGTAATTTTGTTATACCCTCAGCAATATTTTGAAAAATGACATTTTACATCCCTGCAGCACAGGCCAGTCGAAATTTCGTCGTTTCTACTCCCTTTTAGTATGAATTGCTTAGCCCTGTTCTAAAACTCTCCAACCACTTACGGATCTCCCAAGCGTGCATACAACATTCATATACTCGTACACTGTATACTTTATGTGAATTTGTATATGTGTATGTGTGTATGTATATTTCGACCATTTTTACGATCGAAATGGAATTTTCGTAATCAACTTTGGTTCAGATGGCCAGAGGGTATCGGTATCTGTGTCCGGCAAGCGAATGATGGTTCTTCTTCGCCGTTGTTGTTGTTGTTGTTGGCTCTTGGCAAATTTCATTGTCAATTTTATAATTTACTTTTTCTTTTGGTTTTTTATTGCGAATTGTACTGCTGCATAAACGACGCTTTTCATATGCTAAGGATAAGGCGAAAACGAACGAGATGAAGAGGAGATATTTGCTTGATTTGCTTGTGACATATTTCCGGTGGCCATGTTGCCACCGCTGCTGTTGCTACTTGAAAACGGAAGTGGTTTCTATTCTATCCGACACGACACCATTTCGGTCGTAATCTGTTGGACAAGTTGGTTGAGCGTTAATATTTTGGGTACTTTGCTATCTACATATGTGTGAGTGTTTGTGCGTTTGTTTGTGTGTGTGTAAATATTTGGAATGTTGAAAGTCAACTTTATGTTTATGTTAAGGCATTGCAAGTTGTTTGAAGTAGGGCAGTGCAAGAGCTTCAGAGAGATAACAAGGACGAGAGAAGTATTCCATCCCCCCGTCATATGGAACTGTAAAATAATAATAAACCCATCAAAGTCGGTCGGCGAAATGGAATCACGCCCACTCAGGCCAATAAAGTGCTTCAAACGTTGTAAAAATGCCATTAACTGTCATCAAAAATGCATTTTACATGCAAAACGAAATCAAATCTAATAAATCAAACAACAACATTTTATGGCTAATCAAGAGACGCGAGCTAGACGCTCATCGGCGCTCAAGGGCTCACTCTCCTCAACAATTTTTCGAACGACTGTAGCGAAAAAATTTTCCATATCAGCGACCCTCAGCTCGAGTATGAAACGGAGTGATTGAGGGGGGGGGGGGGTGGCAGAAAACGCGAAATGGGCTCTGCGCCAAACAAAAATGTAAGCAAGAAATTAACTGAAGAACAAGAAGGGTGCATTTTGCAGCTTAAATGTAGAATGTGGCGTGCACCACACCCCCAAAATTAAACGCCCACACCAATGCCACATAACTGCCAGGCGGCATATTAAAATTTCCTATAAACCAAATCGAGGCAGTGGAGTAGAAAAAGCCAAACGAACGAACGCCGGCCCCGCTGCCACCCACTCAACCCAAACGAAATTTATCCCCAATTTGCGTGCATCAGCGCAACATTTTATGACATTTCAGAAACGAAAAAAGAACAGAAGGGGAGACAGACCTCCAAGAGTTGCTTATCAGCAGGCACAAAAGGCAGTTGTTATTATTTGGGTAAATTTAAGAAGTAGGCACAGAAAAAAAGTGCAACACCGCTCGGGTGAAAGGGGAGCACGAAAAGCGAACTGCCAGCCCGCTGCAAGTTAAGTAGAAAATATGAGCTAAGGGAAATTTGTTGAAGCTTTTGCTGTATGCAACGCAATTCGCTTGACTAAAAAAATATAAAGAAAAGCCAGTCTATCCACCCTCTAAATAAACCGAGCCGTCCACCGGTTACCTTCCACCCTCCAAATACTATCAGTTTCTAATCCCTCTCTGTCCCGCGAAAGCATTTGACGAATTTTCAAATAAACTTTCTTGTTTGGTCGGGGAATGTGGGGCGAAAATGCAAACGCACGCGAAATTCCTTGATGGTTGTGAGCGGTGGGGGCATTTTGGTGGGAGTAAAGTATAAACGCGTGCCCAAATCAAATAAAATGTTGATAACAAATTTTTCCATGTTGCCACGCGGTGCAGCAACGAAGAACAAGACATTTCCGGTTAGGTGCATGCAGTATTGGCGGCTACAAGTTTATTTAGGGTGAAATTTTTATTGACATTTCTGGGCCGGGGGGTTTCTGGAATTATCATAAAGGTTTGAAAAATAATGTAGGTAAATAAATTCTGTTTTTTTTATTGGTGGAGAATTAAGATGTCTAAACGGAACTAGTACTTGTTACACGTGAACTAGTTATTGTACTAATGTTTAAACAATTGTTCGCTGGATAGTTATGAAAATATCTCAAAAAATTGGTAAAAAGTTAAAAAAACAAGTTGAACCTCCCCCTAAATCTCTAAAATAACTCAAACAAATTATGAAATTTGACAGAACTGAAGAGAAACTTCAGTATGTATTTCTTAATTGAAAACTTTCGTGTACTAAAAAAGAAATATGACGACAAATCATTCATAAAGATTTTTTCTCAATTAGATATCAACTGTCATTCTCAAGTCCAAAAAGACAGTTATTTGAATAATATATTTCGATACAGTTTGAGGTTTATTTGAAAAACAATAAGTAAATACTTCGGTTTAGTTTTTAAAAAAGGTTATTTAGTAATTAGATATGCAATAAAACCAAAAATATATGAACATAAACTTGCCTTCGGGTTTTCTTTGGAAAACTTTTTTTTATTATTTTTGTATCTACTTTTTTTTAAAGAAAAATCGAAGGATTTATTTTGAAATAAAGAAAAGCGATGTTGTTGTTGATTTTAATTTTGTTTGCATTTTATTTTTTCTTCAGTATTTTTTAATAAATTTTTCCTGGTTACGTCCTATTATTATTTGGGTTTTTAAATTTTTTTTTGATTTTTAAAATGTTTTTTTTCGATTTTTGACAAATAATAAAATTGGAACTTTCCTCCTTGCTGAACCGATCCTTCAATTACATTTATTTTTATACCCTACACCTCATGAGGTATGGGTATATTTACTTTGATCTGATGTTTGTAACAACAAGAAGGAGACGTGTCCGGTATGGAAAACTATATATATTCTTGATCAGCGTCCTCCTGATTAGATCCGTCTGTCCTCTTTTCTTGTAAACACGATTGCAGGAGCTGGAAGAAAGATAGGGGGTCCAAACTTTGGACTTATCCTTTTTAGGCCGTAGAAGGAGTCGGTATTGAAAATGGGCAGAATCGGTCGACTGCCACGCCTACCTCTGATATAAGTTAAAATCGTGTTTTGTAAAATATGTAACACGATTCCGTTGAAATAGTTCCAAACTTGGTATATGGGGCTCTTCGGGGTCGCTGATTTCGTATTTGATGTCGCAATTTCAAAATTCAAGATGGCGGATCCAATATGGCTCAGTAGGTGTATATACCCTCTGACCGACTGAAACTTCCTCACTTGTTACGTGTTAACTTTTTCTTTATTAAAATAATATAAATGTGTTTTTTTAAATTTGTGTTTAGCGGGACTTTGAATAATTTTGTGCATTTTCTGGGTGAATTAAAAATGAAACATGTACAAATTATATTCTATTAATATAGCCTTATCAAATCAAAGTACATACAGCGAATTCGAGCCAAGCAAAGCTTTACTTAGCAATACTTAACAGAACCGCAAGAATTGTGTAAATATTTGTACATGAAATTCAACAACAAATTCAACAACAACAAAACGAAAGTCTATTAAAATTCTATTTGAATTTATTTTGGGAATAAAATGTAAATATTTTGCTAATTGTAACGGAGTGGATGGAAATATTTACACAAAAACAAACAACAACAAAAAAACGAATCGAAACTAAATAAAATAAAATATTGATAAAATGTTAATTCTAGAAAGTTCATAAATTGCAAATCGGAAAACCAAAACAAGAAGAAAAAAAACCCACACAGAAATCAAAGTCAACAAATAAGCTTTGAGGGAAGGAAAACCTTCTACAAAACAGAAAAAATTAAACGCAAATCAATTCCGTTTGGATGCATTGCATATTTTACGCTTTGCAACGGAAATTTGAAGAATATTTTTTGCGAGGGTCTGAAAAGGGAATGCGGCTACGCAGAAAATTCATCAATGAAAATATTTTCATTGAAAAAGATTTTCATCTGAAACAAATAACAACAACAAAAATTACATGATGTAAACAAAATATACCCGAAAGAATATGGAAGAAAAGTAAACGGAAACACACACACACACACACACACTGAAGCGTGTTTGTTTACAACGTATGCGTGTGCGTATGTGTGATTTAGGTCGTAGGTAGGTTAGCTCTGTGTGTTTTCTCCCTTTGGATGCGATTCTTTTCAGGGTAAATGTCATGTGTGTCTGTGTGTGTGTGTAAACACTTTTCAAAAGTGGATTACTTCTTTTGATCCACTCTGATGATGACTTGACCACAAATCGAACTTTTTTAAGATTTATTCATGCTTTTTTCCCCGTCATGTGTACTCATTTTTATTTATTTCTGCTATTTTTCCACCCCCCTGAAATTGGCTTTTGGCATTCTGGTATTTATTTAAAATCAACAAAAAAATAAAAGAAGAAATCCACTCCAACCTGTGGCATTTGGGGTGGCTGCGTTATATGAGTATTTACCTTATTCACATGACTGCATTTTATCATTTTCTTTATCATCTTTTTGACGAACAGTGCCTTATCTAAATTTCAAATTCATAAAAAATTCAAAATTGATTTTTGCCTTATTGACTGTGATTGCCAGTTGCCTTCGGCCTCGCCTTTTGGTGTATTGGTTTTGGTGGGGACGCTTGTCTAAAAAGCATTCGACCGTCATAATTGCGGTGTGATGGTTTTTGAGGCTATTTGAGGTGAAGAATTTTAAAGCTGTCCCTCTCCTATTGAGGGGAAACTACTGACGTAACCTTTAAGTATTTTGGCTTCTAACTCTGAAAGGACTACTTTTATGATCTGGTTGACTCTTTTGGAAAGTTGAGAAAGAGATTGCAACCGTTCATGTGACTGTCGATTTTCGTCACATGTATCCTCACGTGTCTCTTCGATCAAGAAAAGTGTGTAAAAAATAATGAATTTCTGTAAGTCTCCTGAAAAAGGGTACTTAAAAACGGGGTGGTTATTCCCGCTATAAATGCTCCTGCCACTGCTTAAATGGGAAAAAGGCGATTTATGAGCTCAGCGATATATAAAATATTTATTGTTTTCTGGCGTGGAATATCGATAAGGGCGTTCGACTTTATGCCAAAAAGGTTGTAATTTGATATGCGGCAAGTAATCGTTGGAAGCGTTGTAAAAACCGAGGGTATCATAAAAACTTTGAAGCTGCAGGATTTGATACAATTCCCATGCAAAGGAGAAGAGATCACTTTGAGTCTACTGAAAATTATGGTTTGAATTTGCTCGACTTTTTAAAAACAATATTCTTTTGCATACTTACAATTACAAAAAAATCAATCCACATTTCTTAAGAAAATTAATCTCCATACTAAACAAATTCGCATTTTTCCACAAATCTAATAGAAAATCCTATGGCTTGAAGATGCAAAACTCAAGTTCACTTACAGCAATTTACCAGCCACTGCAGACCAAGAAGGAATCAAATATACAAAAGGCCATAGACCAGAGAAAGAAGGCAAAGAGGATATCAGAGGATGGCAAAAATGGTCAGTGAAAATTCAAAATACGCAAAAGTACAACTTCTAATGAAAGCCAATGTACCAAAAAAAAGGAGTATTAAAAGAGTAGCCGATTGAATGAAAAGTTCAGAGATTAATTTGCTTAGGAGTAAGTACACAAATAACAAAAAATCGCTACAAAAACAAAAAAAGAAAAGAAACTGAACTGGTAACTGCTTACTAAAAAAAGACATTGAAAAGTTCCTCAACAGTCAATAGACAGAAAACGAGGATTCAGAGATTACTGTACAGATGAGTACGATAAAGGAAGTGAACACAAATATACACACACGCACACAAAGAAATACACACACAGAAACTAAGTACAAGGAGATTTTATCTAAAACCTAACCGAACTGGATATGAATGTGAAAAGGCAGCATTTAGCGAAGAAATGGAATTTTTGTGATAGTACCCGCTCCTTTTCCAAAAGTACAAGTAAGGACTTCATCTGTGTGTGTTTTGTGCGTTGTTAAAGTTTTGAAATCAATTTCAATACGTTGTCAAATATTATTGAGCAAACGAATGTTCAATGTGCCATCTCTTCAGCCGTAGAGCGAGGGGAGTCTCTTCACTGGGCACTTAACATGTAAAGTACTTTCAGATAAAGCGCCAAAAATCTTTGGTTTGGATTTTCGAACATTTGTAAATATGACAGCGATGGGTAGAAGAAAAGAAAAAAAAAACATTCAACCACTTGCCTGGGAAAGTTTTCTTTTTTTGAGTTGTGGAAGGATTCGATAGAATGATAAGCGAGAATAGTTGAGATTTGTTGTTGAGAAGAAATGAAAAGAAAAAAGATTACTGATTGAGTTGAATTTCTCGCTGAGTAGTGAGACCAGCAATGAGTTGGGCAAGAATGGGGATTGGAATGTAAAACTTTTGTGCATTGGAAGATTATGCAAGGAAAGATCACTACCAAAGGACCAACGAGACCAAACAGGCAATACACAGTTCCCATTCTCCCTACGACCAGTTATACTATACTAAGCAGGAACATATTTCACGGCAAGTTAAGAAAATTTCATCACAAAAGCAAAATTAAACAAATGCGTTTTACACGCCCCACTGCAAATGTCAGCTGCTTACTTCATTCATTAACTCTTCAACCGCTCGAGTTAAATCGCACGGAAGCTTCAGCATTTATTTAGGAATAGGAAGTAAGAAACATGGTCCTCCGTAGCAGGTTAGCTGCTCTGTGACATGCTAAAACTCATATGTAAAAAAAACACCTTCCAACTGAATGCCACGGTACCTATACTTGGGCTCTGATATTGCCAAGACCCCATGTGGCACATGTCGCAGCGTTTTTCTTCTTTTTTTTTGGTTTTGCAGCCGCTTCTGCTAGGGTGCGTGTGAGTGTTAATTTTGAGTTATGAATGTCAAGTAATTTGTAATTGTAAGTCACAAGGAGGCGGTGTAATTGGTGGCGGTTGACTTACTTGAAATTTTTCGGTTCCTTTTTGCGGCATTTCTCAAATTTTGAAACGGCTGAGCATTTTTTGGAGGAGAACGCACTGAGGGACGCTTAACATGTGAAGTGTGAACACGTGAAGGCATTTTTTTTGTTTATTTGTTCAACTTTAAAGAAAATTTCACGCATGAAATTGTTTTGCATGACAAAAGGGAAATTGAGCATTTAATTTTTGGCTGGTTGAGGGGCAAAGTTAAATTTTCTGTTGTAATTTGCCGCTTCCAGTTGGAAAGTTCTTACAATTAATTAACATTTCCATAATAGACTCTCAGCCGCAATTAATTCAGTAAATCTTACAATCTCACCACTATGAGTAGCTGAGAAAATTGTAAAGTTATTAGGCCACCGCAAATCTGACCGAAAACTTAACTAAACTCAATTTTACAACAACTTCTTTAATTGCTGTTGAACGTACAACAACTAAAGTTGGCCGCTACTCGTTTGTTGGCCAGTTCCTACAAAGGACTAAACGAAACACTCAGAACGGAAAATGCAAAGCGCCCAACTTACGGTCGGTTGTCGGTCGGTCATTTTCGGCGCTGGTCCCCAAAGTGTTGCCAAAACTTTGTGTGCCTGACGACAAGGTGGTGGCCAGAAGCGGTGCAACGAAGAGGTTGCTCGAAGTTTGCTTGGGTGAAAATCTTGTTAAGGGATAAGTGTCAACATAATTGCAAAACGAGTTAAAAGCGGGCGTGTGGCGAGTGCCAGTTGCAAGAAGGAGACAAGAACTCGAGTTGGCTTTGGCTTGGCTGTGGTTTGGCTTAGGCAGCACTTTCCCAGTTGCTGCGTAATTAGTTTGTGGCTGATCTTTGCTGACAAAACACTGTGTCTGTGTGCGGGTGAGTGCAAATGTGCATGCGTGCATGTTGCTTGATGTTGCAAAGGACCTTTTGTCACTGAATGTGTGTGTGTACATTTGCAGTTTTCTTGCATTTGCACTTGCATTTAAGCTCAAATGGGCTCCTTGCATTTACATTCACATTTAAGTCTCTCCTACTTCTGGCCTCGTCTATGCCGATGCTTAAGCTCTTGTGTACTTTGCGTGTGAATGCATGTTGTGTTTGCCACTTGTGTGTGTGTGTGTGCGTGTGTGTGTTTGTTCGTTTATTAATGCGTTTCTAATTTTATTTTGCATTCGAGTGTGAACTATTCCCTGAGGTTATTTTATAATTATTGAACTTTATTACGTACAGAGGATTACGATTGGCCCCTCTTTGCTGGAGGTACTTCAGAGATGGCTGAATGAATGCAAAGAGGCAGAATTATGGGCTGAGGGCTTACAATAAGCCGCACTACTTTCGAATTGGTATGTGAGGGTAAAACAACAATGACACCGTAACAAATAGAAACAGCTTAAAATGTAATTAATTACAAACGATACAGTGGGCTAGATACCTTACGATATTGGTAGATTCATTTTGAACAGAGGAAAATATTTAGGTCGTCATATCCAGAGTCATAAATGGGAATTCATCATAAATCTTTTGACATTCAATTTTGTATGAAAAATTCAATGTCAAAAAAGTAATTGATCACAAATTCCCGTTTTGACTCTATCTGTGAATTTTTTCGTTCGTAAGAAACGAAAAATTAGACAAACTACATTCGTTTGTGTTTTTGTTTACGACCAACCAGGATTCGAACGCGGGACGTAAGGTTTACAAGTTGCGCACATACACTGAGCTACTTTCGTTCGGGTCGATTAAAACAAAGCTTATATCGAATTCGATTTTACAATGTAAATGTTTATTAGAAATTAGTTTTTAATATGCAGCAATTTAAAAACGTTTCCAATAAAAGTAAAATGCAATACTTTTATTGGAAACGTTTTCAAATTGTTGCAAATTTATTTATTATTGGCGGCAAAACGACTTTTTTTTTAAATATTTTTTTTTACTAAAGACTTGATTTGTTCCATTGCGTTTATCTCAGGCACTTATTATTCCCACGGATGCACTATCGTACAAACAATACCAAAAACAGTTTCACACACACACAAAGCCACAGATCGAAAACGCAAACTACAAATCACACACAAACAGGCAAATCAATGCAATTCCATACAAAACCAATGCAAAATAATATCGAGCTGCTCCTCGCCATAAACAATGAAGCGCGTTAATGGCAAAAGTGTTAATTAAACTGCGTGGCGCGACAATGGCGTTGGGATCGATTAGAATAGGAGAGGCCACAAATGCAAATCACAATCGCACATACACATATACGCCCTTTTGTTGGACTTTAGCAGTCGGTGCTGGAATTCCGCCACATTCAGATTAGCATAGAAAATGCAAGGCATGAGTTTGACAATTTCCAGCAGTTCTTGGTGCTTTTAAGGCCGAAAGAAGTTTCGAACTATTGTCAGCAACTGTATCATTTTCGAAATTTTGTATTTGGAAGAACTAAGTAGAACATCTCGCTTTCATTTCAACTAAAATCTATAAATGTCTGTGGTGGCATTAAACATTTACCAAATCCTAACGCAATTATTAAAAATCAATGGAAAGTTTCTGTCCAGTGTAACAGTTGTCTAGTTGAAAGATTACTGTTTTGTATTGTTCTTTTTTGTATTTCACATAATTAATGGTATTGAAATTTGAACCAAGACTTTAAAATAATTTCTCGTCAACACATTATTGTCTTGAAAGCAAAGTCCAAAAGCGTAGAAAAAAAGTTATCTTAAACAGTTTCTTCTAATTCACATGCCATATAAAAATAAATGCTAAATTATAGCTAATTTGGTATTTTATTATTCTATGTATACATATTAGCAACAAGAACACGAAATTATAGAAACGAATTACTCATCACAACGATTGTCGCAAAAGGCAATTAACTTTGTTGGTGGCTGTCGACCACGCCAAATCAAAGTTCAATTTGATTTCGGTTTAATTTGATAAATTAACGAAATACGCACATGGCAAAATGAATATTTTATTGCTGACAATACCACCACAAAGTGCATTCTGGCACATTGCAGCAGAGACGTATTATTGCAAAAGTTCGATTGTCTGTTCAATTGTCGTTCGGTGTGTGCTGCTTATCGCTAAGGGAGCACATTTGCATTTGTTTGCTGTGGTTGATGTTGATGTTTTAAAATTATGTATTTTGATAATTTAATATTTACTTTGTATACCACAACAGTAGTCATAATGAGTCGATTTGGGTGCTAGCGAATCCCTATTCTCACACGCCATTATCAATTGCAGTGAGCACACTGAACAAACAATTATACATTCTGTATAGATAAATAAATTATGACAGTTTCCTATCGAAAAAAAAAAATATTTTCTAAACATGTTCACTCTCTCTTATAGCCCACACACTTGTTTACGCTTTAAATATTTTCCAGAATACCACGAAGAAACATATAATTGAAGGCTTGCTGCACCAACATTCCAAATTGCCATTATTATGCGGCATAATAACAGATTAATTTAAAAACCATTTGTGGTACTTCACTTCGTGCAAATGAACTTTCTGAACTTTTGCTTTTCCAGACGCTATACTTTAGAGCCCGACCGATTAATCGGCTTCGGCATCGGCTTCGGCCGGTATCGGCCGAAAATTCACATTCGGCTTCGGTTTTTCTTAAAAATTACCGAAGTTTTGGCCGATGCTTTTCTTGTTTTTGCGACACCGAAAACTAAAATTAATTTTTTACGATACGATTTTCTAAAAATTTTGTAATTGATGGAATTTCCAATGGGACATAAGAGGCTCACAAAACAAAAAATATGATTAAAATTTAATTTAGTAATCATCGAATATTGAGTGAATCTCACCTCAAATTGCGTGGCACGGGGTTACAGCTGCCACAAAGTACATCCTTGGACATTTTCTGGGTGGATTACTGAATTTTAACTATATATTTAGAAGCTTACTACTGGCTCTGATGTCTATGTTAAAAGGAGTCCTGGTAAACTGTATGAAATTTCAAATATAGGGGTAGGAGGCTCACGGAAGGATTCTACCTTTTAGAAATGTAGCCCAAATTGCTGCGCCAACAATTTACATTTAAAGTACAAAGCTTCACAGGTGGTTTTTACCATCAACTAGAAAATCCTTTCTTTGAAGAATTCTCTACCATTTCTACTGAATTCCTTTTAATCTTTACTCCAAATTTTTAAAAATGATTTTAAAAAATTAAAATTTTGGAGGCCCAAATTTGTTTGTGAATTCTTTTTTCCTTTTATTATTTATTTAAATAAATTTTTAGTTCCTTAAAAAACTAAATGTGTATTTATATACTCGAATTTGAATGAAAATACACAAAAAAACAGTTTTTAAAGGGTTTTTACTTAAGTATCGGCTTCGGCTTCGGCTTCGGTATAGGCCTTTGGCGTCGGCCGAAGTAATAAGCTGCCAATTGATCTTCGGCATCGGCTTCGGCTTCGGCCTGAAAATGCTTATCGGTCGGGCTCTACTATACTTAAGTGATGAAATCTTTTTGTGCTAATTTTCAATTGAGTTTTTTTTCAAGCTACCCACATGTTTGTACTTCAGTGTAGCAAATATTTTGTATTATTGTCTATTTTTGTATATAATATTTTTAAGTTAAGCTTCTACTTCATACTGTATTTTAACAGTCCAACTGAATAAAATATAGATTCTGTCGTAAAAGTCTAGCTCGAAAGCTATTATCACAGTTCCGTTGACACCTCTGAGCTGCCAATTTTGAGTTGGTCATTTGCATGTGTTAAATAATCATTTATTTTGGTCATCAATTTCCATGACTTACAATACATACGGCTGACCTTTACAAGATTTCTGGTTTCTTAAACCATAAAAAATTATTTAAATTTTTATCGAAAAGCTGGAAATAAAATTTGTTTGCATTTGTCCGAAAATTTAAATTAAAATAAATTATTCATAAACTAAAGTTGTCAAATTCAAACCGGTCACTGGCAAACGCATTGTAGGCAAAGTGTCACCACAAAACCCAGGAAACATGTTCTCACTCAAGTCAGTTGCTGTTTGTAAACAGACGAGCTTGGTTGTAGCGCTTGGAGAAATACGAGCATAACTGTAAAACTCTAGGAGAAAATATTGCATTGCAAAACAAGTGCCCCCTCCCAGCAACATGTTGCCAAACAATTAACGCTCGAGTGAGATTGCAGTGCGGTTGCAACCGCAAATTAAGTTATTTCGCAAAATAAAAACATTAAAAAAAAACAAAACCAAAAACAAATTATCGCCTCTACAACCACTTCAAGCTGCAGTCAGTATCAATTTATTTTAATAAGAGGGGCTTGTGCTAGACGGTGTACCTTATACAGGGCAACAGAAAATGCAAAGTGACCAGCGCGGAAGCACTCGTCTCTGTGCGTCATCCAAGTGATAAGCGTACCTAGTTTTTGTGTTCTTTGGAATCCGAAATTAGTTTGAAATTCGAAACAAGTTTTAAAAATAAATCAGTGTCAACACTTTTGGCGGCCCCAGTACGAGTATATCAAACTGAGAGGTTATCCGTGATGACCAACATTTGCTGTGACGATTACCTATTATTACTTTTGTAATCAGCAGCAAAAATACATTTTTCTGGCTTTGTTGATGTGATTAAACAAACTCATAAGAATCAAGAAACGAGCCTTCAGTCGTCGTCTACACTTTATTCGTTGGGAGAATCATTTTTGCAATCAGTACGCATTCGTTCGTTCCGGCAACATGTCACGCCTTACTAGTCGCCTCCGTTATTTGCTAAGCGCCCTTTGTGTTAGCTTACTGCTACAGGGTGTCGCGTGCCAATCGAATTCGTGGTCATTTCGCATAGGCAGTGTGGACTTATTTGACATACCGGGCCTCGGACGTTCTTTGTTCGGCGGCACTACCGAGTCGACGAACAGCATCAATTCGGTGGAGCCGCAATTCGATGTGGATCCGAATATTATAGAAGATTCATTTCTGAAAACGGTTGGTGATTGATTAGTGTGGAATTTTCGTTCGTTGTTGACAGTTATTGTGTGTTTATTGATTTCAAAACTTTGTGTTTTTAGCCCCAATTGATAAGGAAATATGGCTACCCTGCCGAAATTCATCATGTGGTGACTGAGGATGGCTATATACTGGAAATGCATCGCATTGCCAAAGAGGGCGGCACTCCTGTGCTGCTGACACATGGCTTATTGGATACTTCGGCCACTTGGGTGATTATGGGCCCCAACAAGGGCTTAGGTAAGAAGTGCGGATTTTGTAGACTTACTAAGATTGAGATAGAATTGGATTGTTTCTAAATTTTCTTCTATTTCCTATACAAATATTTAATGATCATGATCATTAACGTGTGTTCGTTCCTTTGAATTGCAAAACAGTTTGATGAGCATTTTTTTGCATTACACTTGCTTATTCATATTTTTGCTGAGTAAGATGATTTTGCAAATGTAAATAAAACTTGCTTTCGAAGAACATTTGCCAATCATACGAAAGAATTTATTAAAGAATATAAAAACGAGAATCTAAATTTCTGCAGAAGTGATTTTTAATAGTAATTTGAATGGTCTTTTAAGGTAATACTCCGAACTTGGTACTTCAAACTTACATTCATACTTACATTAGAATGTGAAGTTAAACCCGGATATCTGTACCGTAGTACGGAATCCACCTAGAGTATGAAATTAGAGCTAAAATTAATTACAGGGAACTTTGCTTTTTTTTAGTCGTTAAATGTTCTTACATTTTATCGTATACATAAACAGATACATAAACTCAGAAAAAAATACTATTAAATTTCGTCAATAGGAACAACCGATTAAATGCGAATTTTAATTAGTTTTTCCTATTAATTCAAGTAGTTTCTACTATTATTGTAAAAGTGAAGTTATCCTATTGACCAAATTGAATAGCATTTTTTTTCTGTGTGTATCTGAAAAGCATCATGAGTTAGTACATCAAAATTATGTTAATTTGAGTTTGTTTGCTTGTTTGTATTTAAGAATACTTCTTGTTCGGCTAAATTGTTATGAATTATGAATTTGGGAATGAACTTTTGCTTCAGTTAACCGGGTTTTTCAGTTAAGCGGGACAAACAAAACGTTTAATGTTCGTGTTTTCCCTTAAGAGGGTTTCCCTTAAGCGGGTTCGACTGTGATGCTGTTGTTGTACTGACAAAAAAAACTTCGATTGCATAGTACTAACAATTCTAATTCGTTGCACCTGAGCCGAAGCTATGCATTTACTGCTATATTAGTTTTTTTCTTTTTTAACAGTCAACAAAGACAAATTCAGCTTTTTTCAACAATGTTGACTTGACTCTTCGGAAAGGGGATGATATATTAGTGGGAGAGAAAACAGGGACAACGGTATATTTTCAGATAGGAGAGACAATTAGAGACAGAAGAACGAGCAAAGACGAGTCATGCCTTTGAACCTCGACAAGCTCGCTTTTTCTCTTCGGACACCTCGCACTCCTCGATTCACTCTGACTACCAACAGTTCATTTAAAATCACTAAGTAGAAAGTTTAAGTGGAATTTGTAAGTCACCACAAATTCCAAAGTAATGTAATAAAGGAAAGGAAAAGGTAAAAGGGTCTATGAGTCAACAGTGGGATTCGAACCCAGACCTCCAGGGTGGTAGACCTAGCATGCTTCCACTATACTACAGAGGTCGTGTTAAAATAAATAAATAAAGGCTTTTCTCACCGAGTTTCGTACGCAGGTATCCGAGGTGGTATGACAGGTATGACAGCTATCACAAGTTCAGTTCAAAGTTTATCGATTTTAAGCTGAAGACACAGTTCTTATTTAATAGTTTCTCTGTCGCAATGCCTGACCTTCCAGAATCTACCTAGAGAGCTATTTGCACATATACAAGTACATTATGAGACTCTATTAGTTTTTGATAAAAATGAAGGGTTCTTGTGATATTTTCTATATAAGTTCTATGAGATAATGTAATTGGGAATTACCATGAGAATCTTTTCATCCAATCAAATATTAAGAACCGCTCCAGTTATACACTATTTCGCAGTACCATTGATTGATAACCTTTAAAATTGTTTTATTTCATAAAAAAAATCACTCACAAGATCAAATACAAGATCATTCGCATTAATTCAATTTAATTACTCTGACGCATGAACGCAGACAGATAATAAATTATAACCCATCAGAGATTATTTAGAATGCCTGAAAAGATTCATTTTGCGTGTGTGAATCCCTCTGAGAACTCCATTCATTATAATTAATTGTTGAAATCTTCCAACAGCTTATCTGCTCTATGACCTGGGCTATGATGTCTGGATGACAAATATGCGTGGAAATACGTACTCACGTAATCACACCAAGTACAGTACGAAGCATGCCAAGTACTGGGACTTTACCTTCCACGAAATGGGCAAATACGATTTGCCTGCGTCCATTGATCATGTGCTGAAAAGCACGGGCCATGAGAAGCTGCATTACATCGGACACTCTCAGGGCACCATGACCTATTGGATTATGTGCAGCGAGCGACCGGAGTACAGCGAAAAAGTGATGCTGATGCAGGCCCTGGCTCCCGTGGCCTTTGTCAAGCACTGCAAGAGTCCCGTGGTGGACTTTTTGGCCTTCTTTCAAGATCCCTTGAGTGTAAGTGGGCGTGAATCGTCTTATGGTGGTTTGATTTTGAAATTAATTTTTGTCCTCTTAATTTTAGATGCTTTTGAAGCTTATAGGCGCCCACGAATTTCTGCCAAGCAATGAGTTTTTGACCATGTTCAATCAGATGATCTGCGACGATGACACAATCACCAAGGAAATATGCTCGAATGTGATCTTTCTGATAACTGGCTTCGATAAGGCTCAAATGAATGAGGTGTGTACATCATTGCATGATTGAGAGAATTTTCAATTTCACTTTTACTTTGGTTGTGTTACAGACGATGTTGCCTGTGGTCTTGGGCCATGCTCCTGCTGGGGCCTCCACCAAGCAAATGCAGCACTTTGGCCAACTGAAGCGCTCGGGCCACTTTAGACAATACGATTATGGTTGGATACGCAATCACTGGCGTTACGATTCAATAGCTCCGCCCGAGTATAATTTGGAGAATGTGAAAAACAAGGTGGCTCTTCACTATTCGCACAACGACTGGCTGGCCACTCCGGACGATGTGGAGCATCTGCACAAAGAGCTGCCCAACGTGATTGGCAAGTTCTTAGTGCACTACAAGGACTTCAATCACTTGGACTTCGTGTGGGGCGTAGATGCGAAGGAACTGCTCTATGAGCGTGTTTTCAAGCTAATGAATCTGGTGGAGCGGGGCGAGTTTTAGGCTAAGAAGTTGAGAAGCGTTTTAGTGCGTAGAGTTTATAGAACAAAAGGGCTACAATTTATATTGTGGGTATTATAGTTTAAATTTAATACTTACGTGTTTAGTTTTTATAATTAAATTTAACAAATTTAGTTTAATATTTATTTAAATTTAAGAAGCAAAATGGTATACTAATTAAATTACAAAATTAGAGTGAATATTTAAGTTGCAAATTAAGTGGAAAGTTTGCGAACACTTTAAGCTCTTCGGAATCAACAAATGGAATGAATAAATTTTATCCAACACTAAAATGAGAATTCTTGAAAATACAATGAAGTGAAATTAAAACAAGCATATGTGTGTTACACACATTCGCACACAACACACGCATGTGGAAATAAATCAAAAATTGCCACAATTTATGATGCGAAAAGGCATTGAATCGCAAAATCAGATTAAATATTTAACAAAACTAAAGACAAGGAAAGTGCACTTAAAACCCCACTGAAATACTGGAGAAAAAGTTTGTGTGCAAGGATGTGACTGTGTATGTATGCCTGTGCGTGCTGATATGGTAATCGAAGACCAGTGGGCTTTTGTGTGTGTGTGAAACTGTGCAATAAATTCCAAAACTAAGAAAATCCAATTTAAATGCATGTTAAAGTAGCTGAAGTAGCTCCACCTTTGAAATCGGTTACCCGTATGTTTTTATAAAATTGATTTGACCATGACCGGTGAATAAACGAAATAAAGGCTGTCAAGGAAGCTGAGTTTTGTTAAATAAAAAAACTTGGCAGGATTTTTGTGTGTCAATGTCTGTGCATAAAAGCTCTCATAAACCCGTAAAATGTAATGAACTTTTGGTTAAAACTTGGACACTTCACAAAACGCATTTACTCCTTGGACATACACAGGCGACAAAATCATTTTGAAGTCAGTTTATTGGTCCAAGTTTTGCCAAACCAAATAAATTCTCAAATGAATGCCTCAAGTTTTAGGGCAGGTATCTACTCAAAGGGCCTTTGAACAAAACCAATTCCCAGAAAGTTTTTGTTTGGTGTTCTGCGGAGTCAGTCGACAGCCATTCAAAAAATGAAATCAATCATGAGACTTAAAACAAGCAGAGCAGCTGGAGGAGATAGTGGAGGAGTGAAGTGATTTGGAGTGGAGCAGGAAGTGACATTGACACGACAACACAACAAAAGCTGACACTTGGCTTACCACATTTCGGGGGGGGGGGGGGGAAGTACTTTACACTCAACGAGAAAAGGTCTGCACAACATCAAGCTCTATCAAAGAAATTATACTTCCAATTTGAATTCGTTTTCTTTCCAGTCACTCCACTTCATTTTCGAATCCCTTCAATTACATTTACTAATATTTTGACTTGGTTGCCTGGTTTTGTGTCCATCAAATTTAAATTTAAATTGCTTCTTTGCCATTTTCGCTGTGCCAAAACTTATTCATTTTCCAAAGGGATTCTTATTCGCAGGCAATAGTTTTGTTGTGTATAAGCACTGCAGAGGCTATTGATGCTCTTGAATTGAGAAATTAGAATTTTGAACGGGAAATCCTTGAACTGTACATGCCAAAGTACATGTGAATTGAACTTTCGCTTCTGTTTCTGCAACGGAAATGAATTCAATTTGCATGCTTTCAAGTGGAAAACAAATTTACTTGAGTGTATGTATGTATGTATGTAATTGTTTGCTTGTATGTTTGTGTGTTTCTCTGTGTGAAGCTTTTAAAAGATGAATCCAGTTTTGGGCTTAGATTGCTTGGATAGACTTCTTTCTTCCTGGCTCTATGGTTCGTTTGAGCGTGTGCAAATGTTGGTCAATTATCCTGTCTTAGGCATAGTGGAAAAGCTTGAAAATTGCTTCAAGTGTTATTTAAAGAGAATTCCTTTTTAAAGTTTAGTCGAAAAAGTTCCTTGAGGTAGCCTGTAGGCTATGATTGAAGTCTAAGTGATACTACTGATATGCATCGTACAGTACTTGTACTTATCAATTTATTTTCAATTCAAAAACCTAACCAGAAATGGCGATTCTTAAAACTCTCCGAGTTTGTAAAGTTTCTTTTTGATATCATTGATCTAAAGAGTCTGCAACCCAAACTCAATATTTTATAATTCAGTCAACTACGATATCAAAGACATTTGCATCTTTTGCCAAACAATCTCCCATTACAAGAGTGACCGCAGTGACTTCCCTCCTCGTTCGCCCAACTATGGACAAAATATTGTTTATTTCCTTTAACGAAATTTGCAATTCCGAACATGAAGTTCAATTTATCTTCATCATATCAAGTCCATTCCTCAATATGGTTTGTGCATTGTCAATTGTGTTCCTTGTGGCCTTTTTTCCGAGCTTCCGACGATGTGTCCTAACCTCATGGACAACCCAAAAGAGTATCCGCTTATGAAAACCAAACAACATGTCCAGCATTTTGCATTTCGGGGGCATTATGGCACACACACACACACACGAACACACCGAATCGCAATGGCCGATGTTGTGGTGCAAAGTGATAAAGGAATATGCAACGACAACAACAACAACAACAATAAGCACCACATGTACTGTAAGGTAACGAACTCTCTTGCCCGGCAAAGTAAAGGAGTCAGTGAATTTTGTATGCATTGAACGGCGTTGTGGTCGAGTGGAAATCGATGTTATTCAATTTTCGTTGTGTGCCGAATCTTCTTTTCTTTTCAGAAAGCGAACAATGAAGCGTGAATTTAGGCGTTAGTTGGTTGAATGTTTAACATGGCTGTTGTCTGGCCTTTCACACCCCAGCCGGTTGTAAACCAAAATTACCAAAACATTTTTGATTGCATGGAATTTTTTCCGTTGCAAGATGGAGTCTCCGTTACAGAGGCGTCATAGTTTATTGGAGTACTTCCGTGCCTGGCACAAGGAAACTGATGAAAACTATGCAGAAATAACACCGAGGAAATCATGACAGATAGTCCATGGTTTATGGCAGAGGAAATTCAATCAAGTGTATGTATATAACATTTGAGCAGCGGCCACATCATTAATTAGTCAATTTCATAAGTTTCCTTCATACACAGCATAAGCTGCTTTAAGGACTTGTTGCACTCAAGCATTAAAAGCTGTCGAACTCTGCCCACCATACACCTCCGACTGAAGTCCTTCCGGTCAAAACTTATAATGAAACTGTGATGGCGTTGCTGCTTCGTTTGCAATTATTCTCCGTACTTGGTTGCAGTTGGAAGTTTCAGTTTTCAGTGTGCATGATTCTGAAATTATTTTCAATTAGCAGCGGACATGACGTATACTTACTTTTCTCTCTCAACTCTCCAGCATACACAACAAGTTTTTCGAGTAGTTTCGGAGTTTCGGTTTCATATCCGCATCCGGCCCCTTTGGCCATTTGCCCAAACAACTCAGGTAGTTTCATTTCTTTTTTTTTTGTATGTCTCCGTACATCCTCAGGTTGCTCAGCTGCTTTTTAGTTTGCAGTTTTCTTATGTTCCCGTAAAAGTTGAGTTTATTTTTTTGATTAAACTAATTGCAAATATTTGTTCGGCAATTTGAGAATGTTGCAGTCTCAGTTGCAGGCTGCTCTGGCTCTTATGCTTGCTGTACACCAAATTAATGATGAAACCCGGGGTGTGCCTTGAGAATAAAGAATGAACTGCACATTATTCCTAATTCCAATCAAATAAAAGGGAACAGCATTGAAATTGGAAAGGAAAAATAAACAGGAAGTTGAACAGATTTCCAATCAGTGGAAAAATTAAACATTTCCCATAAAAGGAAGATTTATTTTCATTGTATAATCTCCTCCACCTGTCATCTGGCCACTCTCACAGTAAAACATTGAAACGGTTGCAAACTTAATTTCAGCTCAACACACAAAAGATTCTAACAATAAACTTCAACGCAATTCATAGAAGTTTATGAGAAAAGCAAACATGAGAAGGAATAAGAAGAAGATGAAGAAAAAGAAAAAACTTCTTCCTTAACTAAAACACATTCAACTGGCGAGCTAATAAAATAAAGAGCCTCTCTGCGTCTCTGAGGACTTAGATTGATCTAATTAGAATGGAAATTGGGCAACAATTTCGTCGACACTGAAGAGTGGCGCCTTACTGCCAGGCCAAGGATGTTATTCCCAAATTGGAAAACTGGGATTTTGTGTTCACTTGGATTTATGGCTTCAATAATTTATGGAAGCTGAAAATGGAACGTGGGTTTCCATTTTCAGCTTAGACCAATTCCATTTGGTTAGATTTTCCATTTCATTCCAGCGTCAATCTCATTACGTTCCCCTTCACTTTCCAAATTTGTTCCATTTCCATTTTGACTCATATCATATCTTTTCACTGGAACTAGAAAATTGTATTATATTCCTGATAACATTACGTATATTTCTGCCTTAACGCTCAGTTAGCCCAGACGTAAACGAATTTATGCAATTATTTCCGCGATTACTCGACTGTCTGCAAACCTAACGTATCGGAGAAGTCAGCTGTCTGTGCTGTTTGTTTTTATTATTTATCAACAGTTCTGCGGTATATCTCTATTTGCAGAAGAATATTTCCTCCTTTTTATTTTTTGGGGGCTATATTTTGTAATATTAAACCAAATTTATATTAATAATTTATATTAATTAACCTAAGCTTTCTAAATAATTTTGACAATTTGAATTCATTAATGAAACCTTAAAATAACATCAATGCGACCTAAATATGTTGCAGTTAGCTCCGCCTCCTGCGCTGCTTTCGGTTGCATTAAAGTAGTCTTGAAGGTTTCCTCAACCCAATTTATAGACATGCATTTGTTTCCTTGGCAGTTAAATACACTTTAATGCAATAACGGTGCTAGTTGGGATTGTTTTCGTTTAAGTAAAATTGTAGCCCAGTGACAACCCACTTTGTCAACAAAGCAAACAGCTGACACGATTTTACGTAACAAACCAAATGCTCCGTTTACCTCTACGTTTGCAGACGGTCGACGAATCGTTTGCATACACTCAAAGAATTAATATGTTTGGAGAACGTTTGCTTCAAATATACAACTTTAGAATACAAACTTAAACGAAAAAACAAACAAAAAACATTTGCTCAAAATTAGTCGTTTTGCAGCAAATAATAAAAAAATTTCCAACAATTTAAAAAAGTTTCCAATAAAAGTATTGCATTTTACTTTTATTGGAAACGTTTTTAAATTGCTGCAAATTAAAAACTCATTTCTAATAAACATTTACATTGTTAAAATCGAATTCGATATAAGCTTTGCGACCAACGCAAACGAAAGTGTAGTTCGGGTAAGGTAGCTCAAGTCAGCGGATTTCTGCGCAGCGTTTACGATTTGAGTAATTAGACTTTTAAGGCTTTGGGCTCCACCGGTTTCAAGATATGTAACAAATAAGAAATTTAGGCGTTCATGTTGTCTTGGAGGTAGGCGTGGTGCTCGGCCGATGTTGACCATTTTCAATAACGTCTAAATAGAAGCAGAATTATAACGGGACATTGACTTAACTGATCAAAATTGATTCGCGATTTTCCACATTACCCTACTTGCTCAATTGTCAGAAGAAATGTGGGATTATGTCCACCAACTTTTATAAAATTTGTCTTCAAGAACATAATCCCAGAGAATTGGCTGATTTAAGGATAAAGAAGTCTTTCGGCGAAGCAACGAGCTTGTCCTGGGTGTCCTGAGAATAGTTATTATCATTTGTTGCATACTTTCTGGCAACAAAAGCATCTGAGTGTTGATGAATGTCAAATTCTCGTGCTCTTTCATTTTATCATTTTGTGCGAAACTTCATTACAATAATTTCCATGCCAATTGGGACGAAACGAGATTACAATTACGATTATGAAGAACGATGGGAGTGCTCTGAAGTACTTTTGACTGAACATGTTTTTGCACAAAAAAAAAGAAGACATAAAAACTAAACATTTCATAAATGGTTGGTGGCTGCCGAAATTTCCGCAAAACAATGGCCAAGTGAATACGAGTACGAAAGCATAGTTTTCTGGAAAGAGATACCCTCTTGAAACCTCTTATAGCAAAAGCACATAAAATATGTGGAATATTTGTTCTAAAAAAATAAATTGCAACAATTACAGTCATCGCCCTCCCCCAAAAAGAACCCAACAAACCGGATCGCACCAGTCCTGGGCGAGAGAGTGTCCTGTTGCACTCGGGGGGTTGGCCAATTGTTTTCAACTAACAACTGCAATTATGAAACTTAATATCTGGGAAGAGGGTGCGAGTGAAATATACTCACAAAAAACGCAAATAACACCACCACCAACAACAACAACAACAACAACAACAACTACAACAAAATGAACTTACAACAAAATTACGCAAATTGTTGTAAAAACATTCAGGAATCTTTTGTTTCTGGGTAAATGATATGCTGAAAAGATACCAGGAACAAGGATGCTTTCGTGTTTCTTGATGAACGAAAAAAAAAGAATGGAAATGAAATTGAAACTATGCACTTCTCAATCTGAGAATCTGAGCAGGAATTCTTCCTTGCATTTCTCGCTTCGTATTAATTGAAATGAGAAGTCAAATAAATTACGAGCGAACGGCAATTTCAGTTTTACATTCAGACAAATATTTACCCCGGGGAGCGTTGATTTTTTTCTGTTCGTTCATTAATGTTTTTGGAAAATTATGCGCCAAGTTACAAAATTAAATGCAGCAAAAATAGTAAAGGGAAATAGAGGAGCGCGCTGGCTGGTTCTCTGTTGTCTTTTGTGCCCAACTACTAATGAGATGGAAAAAGGTAAGACGAGCTCATGTGATGAGGCACTTCAAAGTTTTTCAAACAGGGGACGCAGAGATGGCATACGAATGAAGAATGCTGGCAGAGATATACGGAGAAAAAATTTTGCCATTAAAAACCATCCGATACAGTCGTCGCTATCGACATTGATGTGTTTTTTTTTTTCAATTTTTATTGCAATTACTGTAATTTGTAATTGAAAGTGCTCATGTATGCTTTAAGCTACGGTCAGATTAGGCAAAATATTTGCCCAAATACTCGGCAATACATTAAAAACTACGAAGATAATTATCTTCGGTCTGACCGAAGCTATGCGAGTACGATACATTCTGAGACCACATGTTAGTAATTTTATCGAAAATCGGTATTTTATTGATAGTTTATCGATTTATTATCAATTTATTATCGATAATTTTTCGATAATTTATCGATTTTTTATCGATAATTTTTCTATTTGTTATCGATAATTTTCCGATTTTTTATTGATAATTTTTCGATTTTTTATCAATAATTTTCCAATATTTATCGATAATTTTAGTTTCCTGACCCATTTAAAAATTTTGTTCCAATTCCATTTTGTTCCGGTCTAATTCCATTTCGTTCCGGTTTCATTCCCATTTCGTTCCCGACCTCATTTCCAACCCAATGCAAAAAACCGCATCCAAATCGGTTCAATATTTCTCAAGATAAACGAAAATAATATAAAATTGGCGGCCATTTTGTATGGGAGGTAGGCGTGGCTCTTATCCTATGTTGCCCATTTTCAATACCGTCCAATCATTCGCCGAAACAAGAGGAATCCCAAAATTTGGAGTCGATAGCTCAAAAGCAAAAATGAATATTGTGTATAGTCGGGTTCAAGTCCAGTGCAACTTAAATCACTTAAGTTGCGAATTTTTACATTTACATATATGCATTTCAATGCCCACTACGGCAGATCATCAGTAACCTTTTCTCACTGGTACGATATTCTTTGTTTAAACTACTATATACCAATGGATTTTCCACCAAGACAATGATCCTAAACATACAGCTCACGTCGTCAGAGATTGGCTGCTTTATTATGCCCCACGTCAATTGTACCCACCACCTCAAAGCCTGGACTTAAATGTTATTGAGCACGTTTGGGAAATACTACAAAGAAAAATCCGAAAACACCACATTACTAGTGCACCAATGCTGAAGGAGAAGCTCAAGGAGGAGTGGCGCAATATAACGCCAAGTGAAACCGAAAATTTGGTCAATTCAATGCCGAGACGACTGCAGGCAGTTGTAGATGTTCGAGGTGGACCAACAAAATATTAAAACCAAATAATATTTAGAAAAAATTTCCTTAATTTAAGTATTTTCTATTAGTTTATATATCGTATGTACACTTTTGTCATCCTTTTTTTTTTGTTTTTTGTAAACTGTTTTTTAATTTTGTGTAAATTTTTTTTTTTGGGATTTATTTATTAAATGGACTACCAAACTACGTTATTACTTTTTTTCAAAAAGATCCTGGACTCGTAGAATCGCGAAAATGTGGGTCGTATGTAGTCACTGTATACAACCACACAAGCCGAAGCAATTGCTCGTATTGACGTGTGTATATTTTATTGTAGTTCAATGAAAATCGACCGTTTCTACTCGCACACAATTTATTTGTTGTATAGAAGCACAGTATATCTGAGCGATTCTACTCAGATTCAACACAAGACAATACTATATGATCGACACTGTCGCCAGGGCTTTCGATCCCGAAGGCTTTTCGCAATCCCGTGATTTTAGGGACTGAAAATTGCAATCCCGGGATCGCGGGATTTTTCGGGATTTGTTACTTTTACAAACAAAATGCATTTAAAAAAATTAAAAATTTTTTTTATGTTTCAATGGAAAACTGATAGTTTTAGCTTAAATAAATAATCATTAATTTCAATTTATTAACTAATGAGTTTATTTATATTCAGCATTTGAGTTTCCGTTTCTTTAGGAAAGACACAATTCAATTCAAAATATGCTTAAGTAAGGTTTCAGAAATTACTTTTGTATCAATTTTCAGTTTAACTTCATCATTTTTATTTCTTAATTCATTTTTGTGCATTCGCTAAGACCTAAAATATCAATTTTCTTCTAAAATAAATATAAATTGATTTTTTCTTAAAGAAAAAATTTCAAGCACAAACAATTTTAATTTTTATACCCTACACCTCATGAGGTATGGGTACATTCACTTTGGTCTGATGTTTGTAACACCAAGAAGGAGAAGTGTCCGGTATGGAAAAGTATATATATTCTTGATCAGCGTCACCTCCTGAGTTGATTTAGCCCTATCCGTCTGTCCGTCCTCTTTTCTTGTAAACACGATTACTGCAGCTAGAAGAAAGCTAGGGATCCCAAATTTTGTATTTATCCTTCTTAGGCCCTAGAAGGAGTTGGTATTAAAAATGGGCGGAATCGGTCGACTGCCACGCCTACCTCCCTGTCTGTCCGTCTGTCCCTCCTCTTTTCTTGTTAACACGATTGCAGGAGCTAGAAGAAAGCTAGGGATCCCAAATTTTGGATTTATCCTTTTTACGCCCTAGAAGGAGTTGGTATTGCAAATGGGCGAAATCGGTCGACTGCCACGGCTACCTCCCATATAAGTGAAAATCGTGTTTTTACCGAAATTTTAAGATTTCATCAAAACAGTATGAAATTTTGTATAGGGGGGTTTTTGGGGTCGCTGATTTCGAATTTGATGTCGCATTTTCAAAATGCAAGATGGCGGATACAATATGGTCCGACTGAAACTTACTCACTTGTTTTTAATAAATTTGACCACTTGAGCTTGAACCCGACTATACAAAATTATTATAAACAAGATTCGGAAAAATCGGCTGCGAGATTGGTTACATTATCGCGAATTAGTTTTTCTCGTTTCGTATCGAATTGATTAGTGCCACGAGGTGTCGGCCATTTTCCGGCGAAACAGCTGATCGTGTCAACTAGCACCGAACTCTGCCGGCAATTTGTCGAAGTTCGGTATCGTTTTGCTGCTCCTATCGTTTGGGAATTTCTCTGACATATAGCCCGTTTTGGTTCAGAGAGGTTGGCCCCATGTTAAGATGTTAGGAAATCGGCATGCCAGCAACCAAACTGCTCCAAATGCCTCCATCGCACAATGATGAAGCTCCCACACTCAGCTGCAGCGATTGCGGGCGAAATTTTATCACCGAGCAGCAGAAGAAGCAACACCAGAGGCGTCGTGCCTATCAGCAACAACATATGCGATATTTGCCAGCGTTCATGCCACACGTATTCGGGCAGCACATTCACCGCGCCCATCCTATGGAATATAATTGCGAGAATGCCGGAATTTTACAAATTGAAGAAATATTTCCTAAAATGATAGAAAAATTTCTTTTTTTCAAACAATTTTTTCTCTGAAACATAGAAAAAAATGTTCCCTAAATTAAAGAAACTTTTTCTTTCAAATGAGGAAAAATTTCTTTGGCGAAAAATCAATCCCATTTTTCTTCAATTTGATAGCCGTTTTTCCTCAATCGAGGTAAGTATTTCTCTGGGTGTGGCCACCGCTAGCAGGCGCTTTTGGTCAGAGGATGAGCAGATCCACCGATCCTACGATCATCATTGACCACCTAGCCACCAACTCGGCACGGACTCCATTAAGAAGATACGCCAGAGGCGTTCCTATATCGAGCAGGTTCAACGTTTCCGCCATAGCCTGGATGCCGTGAATGCTATTGTAGAGGAGTCTAGTCAATCGGAATACGAGTCGGCTGATGAAGAAGACCGCACCACCGAGGTTGAGCGAGCGCTTATACAGCATATTCTCTCCCTCGAGCTGGATTCGTATGAAGAGGCTATGCGGCGCTCCCTAATCTCTCAGAACTTGTCCAGCCGTGAGGCATTGGACGAATGGACTTGTTCATTGCTGGAGAGATATGTATGGTCGAGCCGTCCAAAATCGCCGCGCCTTTGCTTTGCGGGATTCAATTTTACAACAACTGCAGTCAGCCTCTAATAGAAGGCGACCCGCAATCGAGTTTCGCCTTGCACAGGAGGAGTACAAGAAAAACCTGAGAAGCTTGGTTGAGCGCATAATTAACAACAAAGAGTGGGTTCAAAACCAGCAATCTATGGCAGTGTCCATCCGGGCGCATTTCAGTCATGTTTTCTCCACACCGTCCATTGATGTCAGTGCACCAGTGACCGATAAATGTGCGAATCGCACAAGCATCACGGAGCCAATATTAAGCGAAGACTTTATCGGTGCAATTAAGAGTATGAGCTCCTGGTGTAGACGGTATGACCCTGTGCAAGCTGCGGCATATTCCAGTCAGTAAGCTAGTTCTACTGTACAACGGTATGCTGCTGCTGGAGCATACGCCATATATCCTGAAGTCGAGTCGAACCACTCTGATTCCGAAGAATGGCGAAGAGAGCGAACACATTGGTCCTCCATACCGTCATCAAACTCCATCGCGCGGAAAGTAGGCCTCTCTCTGTGTGGTGTCGCTTCACGTGTCGAAGGCCTTTGACACAGTGTCGCACCACGGCCTTGTTCGTGCCCTGGGAAGGGTCAACGTGGACCGTAAATTCATCGAGTAAAATCTCCAGGACGCACGTACCGTTTTCATAACACCAACAGAAACGGTAGAGGTTGAAGTGAAGCGCGACACCACTTACACTCTAAACGATTTCTGCTGAACTTTACTTCTACTATCGTCGGCAACACATTTCCGACTGAAAATACTTAAATTCACATAAGTGCATTTTTAACATTTATACTCTCTTAGAGAAAGAGAGGCATTGGGCACAGAAATGTGTAAATTTAAAGATTTGCAAAATGCGCTCTCATTTCCCCATTCCTTATTCATAACTTAACTGCAAAGTGTGATTAAAACGATATTCTAAATCGTTTGTAATCTTTTTGTATTTAATTTTCGAATGCAAATGATACAAGTACATGATTAGTAATAAATGATTACAAGATAAATGAAATTGTACAATAATTGCAAATACATATACACATTAAAAGATAATTTCATTTGCATATTTTCCAATTTCTTATTGCAAACAAAACAAAACACTAGAGATTCAAAAATTATTGCCTCTTTGGGAGTCGAAATTCAATTGGTTATACATTTTCCATAACTTTCTTATAATCTTTCTTATACATTTTATATTAACAGCACAATAAACACCACAAATAACACGTCTACGCTCAACGAAGGCAGCTGAGAACTGATAGAAACTGTGTTAGCTTTGTTTAGTGTGGAGAATATTACACAAGTTTTTGTGTTTTTGAACATATTTTACCAGCATTTTTGTGGAAAGTTAAATATTTTTGATTGCATATTTTAAATTTGCAATATTTTGTATCTATAATTAAACTATTTCTCCTTTTTTGAATACAATGAGCAGAAAGGCCACTAATTTTAGGCAACCACTGAAAATTCAGCAAAAATTTACTGAAATTTTTATAGGAATTTTCAACAAATAGTTTAGAGTGTAGATGTGGGGACGGCATCATTTCGGTCTTGGGACTCGAGGAACAGTTGAAGTATTTGGGAGCCGAATTTAACACAGACGGCGAGGGAAACTGCTCCATGGAGGGTCTCCATGCACCTACAGCGCTTACGTAGGGCACCACTCAAGCCCACCCAAAAGCTCAGGGCCTTGAGATTTTATCTCCTCCCCAGGTACATTGTCTATTTTCAACGCCCCACCATTACGCGAAAAACTCTAAAAGAAGCGGACCGCAAAATAAGAGTTGTTGTGCGTACAATCCTAAATCCGCGCCTACTAGAGAAGGCGGGCTCGGTATCTTTTGCTTCCTGGAGCGTATACCGGTCATTGTATCAGGTAGAGTTGCGAGGTTACAGTTGACTGACCCGCTTTTTGAAGTGATCAACTGTCTTGGTCATTCATGGCTAGACCGAGCCATATTGCTGCGCTTTCTCAGCATTACTTCCAACCGTCGCGCAAGAGTCATCGAAGTGCCTATGTCCACCTCCTAGTGGTGCTCGCCGGTAACGAAACTCGAAAGACATCGTCTCTCAAAATTTCGGCTAACGGACAAGGCTAACAAACAAGGTCCCCTGGGGTTGCCATCCCCTTGACACCAATAGATTAAATCAGCCTCGGATAAATGGTGTAGGGTCCCCTGTCCCAACACCCCAATGTTCAAACATTAGCGGACTGATTCCTAGCCGCGTCACGACGCGATCACGTAACAGATCGCGACTTGACACCATAAGTCGTGACGCCCACACGATAAATAGCAATACAATTACACAAAATGTTATGAATGTTACAAATATAACTTCCGTTGGCGGCGGAGAAACTGGTAGTGCATGTCTAGTAGTTCGTTCATCAGAAGTAAAGGGTACACAACTGCCAAATGTGCAATCGCTCGTTCACCACTAAAACTGGAGCGGGCGTTCACATGCGGCGTGCGTATCCGGACGAATTTGATTTAATGACTCTTAGAGTTGACAAGAAGGCAAGATGGTCAGAGGAGGAAATTCTCCTCATAGCGAAGAAAGAAGCGGATCTCGTAGTGTCAGGAGGATCCCGCAAAATGAATGCTGATTTGGCACAGATTTTCCCGAGCCGAACGTTGGAAGCGATCAAAAAGGCGAAGCAGAAGACGGACTATGAGAACAATGTCCAGAGGTTTGTTGAAATGGCAAATCTCGTCTCCTCCTCGCCCCATGATCCTTTCGACGACTTGGCTTCGGGATGGTCTGTGCCTCCACCCACGGTAGTGACTCCAAACACAACTATCGGGGTATCAGTATTCAGCTTCCCATCGGTGTGGCAACCGGACCATCTCCTATCTTGTCGCTCGACGATCATTTTCTCGAATATGTTTTGTCCCTGCCTCCCTTTCATCGGTCAGCCTATCGGAACCACGTTTTGAGCTCCATCATTGATGAAGCAAAGGACGTGGGAAAGGAGGCTACCTTTGTACGAATCTCGTGCTATCTACTTGATCTGTTTCCCGAAAGTGTGCAAACGCCCAGAAGGAGACTAACCACTCCAAGCGCACAGGGGAACAGGAGAAGACGGCGAAGAGTAGATGCTTACGAACTATTCTGGAGGGAACGGATGAAAGTCCAGTTCCGCCCCGTGACATCATGGAACCCTATTGGCGTGGTGTGATGGAATCGCAAGATTTTGCTGCACCGCCGAACGAGGATCATCGCCAAAATCTCGATTCGGTATGGGCAGCCATCACACTGGAGACTAGGTCTCTCGTCAGCGTCAGGTCCCGAGGGAGTAACCCCAGGCAACAGTCTCAGCATCCCTTCTAATCCAGCAAATAATCGTCAATGTAGAGGAGAGCATTGTAGCCGCCATGAAACGCTCTGCCACATTTTGCAAGCGTGCAACTTGATGATGGTGGACCGACTGCATCGCCACAATTATGTGTGCAGGCTCAGGTCGTCACGGTGTAGAGGCGAAAGGGATGCGAATGCTTGATCGAAAATCATGTGCTCGGCAGCGATAGAGTATTGAGTAAGCCGGACATAATCTTCATAAAGGGACAGCGCCTGATAGTATGCGATGTGGGTGTGCACAAAGAAAAAAAAAAGTTGGTAAATCTAACCGAAAAGGTTGGTTAAAAACGATCCAACCAACAAAGGAAGTAAATATAAACGTAAAAAAATTGTTAGTTTACCAAAAAAAATTGTTAAGCAACCCACAAAAATTGTTATTTTTTGCATTTATTACAAAAACAAAAAAAATTTTATATTTTATTCGTTTATTTTACTTTACATATTTTTATTTTCTTACTGTTTCCTTTTGTTTATAACAATTTGTAATAACTTTTTATTTACTTAAAAACTTCAACTCACTTATCCCGGGATTCGAACCCGGACCTCTTGGGAGTTTTTGCAGCGCGCTAAGCCCTTAGCAGTCTGAGCTAGCTCTAACATTATTCAAAGAGCGTCTAAATGTAATATACTCTATACAGTCTGTTAAATATAACATATGTATGAAATTTGACAGTTCTTTTAAGCAACTGCGCGTTTTCGAGGGGCTTCCCACTTTATATGAATACCCTTAAAGACTATTTTACTAAATGAAGTTTTGGGATATGGAAATTATGAAATTTTGCCATTTTTAGCCAGAACAGTTCAAAGCAGCATCAAACCTCATGGTTTCCCATGCATAAACAACCAAAAAGGTCTACCCAAATTGTTAACTATTTGTTTTTGTGTTGATGTACAGTATTCGTGTACGAATACTATGCGTTTCCATTTTTCAATTGTAAAAAACATAACTGTAAAAAAACCGATCACACCAACATTTCAGCCACGGTTGCCAACGAACATTTCAAAGCAGCACCAAAACCCAGGGTTGCCAACGCATATTGCTATTACACTGAACCGGTTTTATTGGCTTAGAAATCGTGTAAGAATTCATGAATTTCGACTTTTTGCATCATTATACCAGTAGGGATGGGCACTTTTGAAGAAACACCGGTTTTTAAAAACCGGTGGTAAAAATTTTCGTTTTTTTCCACTGGTGGAAAACCGAACAAAAACACCGGTTTCGCTAAACACCGAAACATTTTTTTTAACACTGGAATTAATTCTGGCTACGACAAAACTATAAGGATGCCATTTGTAGTCTGAAACCGTCTAAAATATATAATATTTAAATATTTATATTATATTTATTTTTCTAAATATTTACCTTTTTGGTGTTAAATCATTTCAAAATAAACAACTTTTAACAGAATGGCAGCTCACCAAATGCTGGCGGAGGTTCGATGTCCCACCTCAGGCTTTTCATATATAAATTTTACAAATTGTTTTTTTCTTTGTAAGAGGGATGGGCGATATATCGGTTGATGCCATTAAAATCGATATTTTTTTAAAGCTATATATCGAAAACGATGACAAATGAAACTTGATCAAAAAAGTTTAAAATATAGTAAATTAAAAAAAACCGGTGTTCGGCACTTTCTACCGTTCAGCGGTGTTTTGGCTTGCAAAAAAAAAACCGAAAAACCGGTGTTCAAAACTCAAAAACACCGGTTTTACGAAACACCGGTCGGTGTTGCCCATCCCTATATACCAGGCACACTAGTGTCCAATTATATTTTTCCTGATATTGACCCCGTTGTGCTCGTTGGGATGTCATCTTCGGTACTGAAATATGTAAATGTGTATGTTGTTGTCATGCAAAGCAGAAGAACAAAAATTTGATTTTGCGGCGTTTAATAACTCAACGCCTGCTTTTCATGTTGAAATTGCTTGTAAATTGACTGGGTTTGCTTAGAAAAAGACCAACATAAACAAGATAAGAATAAAGGAATTCGTTTAAGAATATGTGAATTTCAAGTTTTTGCATAATTATACCCCCACACTCACTGTGGCAGGGTATACTAACTTTGTCACAACGTTTGTAACGCCCATAAGGAGGCGTGTCCGGTAAGGAAAAGTATATATATTCTTGACCAGCATCACCGCCGGAGTCAATTTAGCGATGTCCGTCTGTCTGTCCGTCCGCACGATAGCGGTCGCAGTTTTGGAGATATCGACTTGAAACTTTGGGTACATGTTTTCTCGTGAATACTGAGATCAAGTTCGAGAATCGGCCAAATCGGACAAAACGTGGGCGTGGCTCCCATACACCGAAAGAAAAGGTAAACATTTTTCAAGTCTTTTTATTGTTGTATTCGATTGGAAATGTTTATAAACGTATTTTTGACATGGTCCGAGGTTCCTAAACCACATATATAAGGGTCAAAATGGGGTCTTGAGACCAATTTTTTTTTTTCGGTGGATTTGATTGGAAATGTTTAGAAATGGATTTTGGACATGGTCCGGGCTCCAAAACCACCTATAATTGGCTCAAAATAGGGTCTTGAGACCACATTTTGTTATGTTCGAGGTACTTCTTCATACTGTGTGGGGGTATTTCAGCTTCGGTATAGCCGAAGATAGTCCACTCTCTAGTTTTTTAAACATTTTTAATGAGCATGACAAGAAATTACATTAAAAATTATATTTTTAAATTGTATTTTTTGACTTATAAAATTTGAAACTAGAAAAACCAAAACGGTTTCGGTTCCGGTTCCGAAATTGAAAAAAATTTCGGTTTCGGTTCCGGTTCTCAAATTTTCAGAATATCGGTTTCGGTTTCGATTCCATAAAATATAACGGTTCCGGTTTCGGCTCCGGAACCGGTTTTTGCCGGTCCTTGTTCACAATACATCAAAAATATTACATAATATAGTAAAGAGCAAAATTTTTAGAAAAAATACAATTCACATCACAACATAACACACTGATATAAAGTAAATTTCAAACGATGGGGGCTATTGCCCCAAATTTCAGCTGGATGTTAAGGCAGCTATACCTCAATTATATCGTTCCCAAACACAGCGCATGAAGCGTGCGTGGGTCATCCATCCACCACTCAAGACTCCGGATGTCGCAGCGTTTCAGGCCGATGGTAGCACACAATCGGTTGTTTTCGGTACACCAAGACCCTCGTGCACCGGCAATCAGTGGCAGCATCGATATCGACTTACCGGGGAAGAATGACTGCAGCTTGGTACACATCGTATACTATCAGCCGCTGTCCCTTTATGAAGATTATATCCGGCTTCCTCAATACTCTATCACTGCCGAGCACATGATTTTCGATCAAGCATTCCCATCCCTTTCGCCTCTACACCGTGACGACCTGAGCCTGCACATAATTGTGGCGATGCAGTCGGTCCACCATCGTCAAGTTGCACGCTTGCAAAATATGGCAGAGCGATTCATGGCGGCTACAGTGCTCTGCTCTACATTGGCGATTATTTGCTGGATTGGAAGGGATGCTGAGACTGTTGCCTGGGGGTGTCTCCTTTGGGACCTGCCGCTGACGAGAGACCTAGTCTATTACGACGTACACAGAAAAAAAAAAGGTCGGTAAAATTAACCGAAAAAAGTGGTTGACGTACAGCATTTCAAAATGTATGAAAATTCTAAATTTTTTTACCGAGCTCGTCGGTAGATTTAACCGACAAAAAATGGTAAAAAAATAGTTGAAATAACCGAAAAAAAATTTTGTTGTACAGAAATTATAGGTTTTTTTACAGCAATTGTTCGTTAAATTTGAATTTTCACCAACTTGTGCATTTTACCATTCGCGCATCTTCAGTTGAATCGTTGGGATTCAAAGAAAGAAGAATTCCCAATCGTGTTATGAATGTTGTGCCTTATAGAGGCAGCTTGAGCAGAGCCAAACAGAGGTTTTTGCTTGTAATACTACTTTTGGAAAATAAGTGCTTGTGTCAGTTATGCGCTCAAGCTAATATTTATTTTTATACCCCCACACTCACTGTGGCAGGGTATACTAACTTTGTCACAACGTTTGTAACGCCCATAAGGAGGCGTGTCCGGTATGGAAAAGTATATATAATCTGGGTACATGTTTTTCTCGTGAATACTGAGATCAAGTTCGAGAATCAGCCAAATCGGACAAAAACTGGGCGTGGCTCCCATACACCGAAAAAAAAGGTAAAAATTGTTCAAGTCTTTTTTATTGGAAATGTTTAGAAACGTATTTTTGACATGGTCCGAGGTTCCGAAGCCACATATATAAGGGTCTAAATGGGGTCTTGAGACCAATTTTTTTTTTGGTGGATTTGATTGGAAATTTTTAGAAATGGATTTTGGACATGGACCGGGCTCCAAAACCACCTATAATTGGCTCAAAATAGGGTCTTGAGACCACATTTTTTTATGTTCGAGGTACTTCTTCCTACAGTGTGGGGGTATTTCAGCTTCGGTATAGCCGAAGATAGTCCACTCTCTAGTTTTTATTTACATATTTATACCCTGCACACTAGTGTCCAAGGGTATATTGTTTTTGTCACACCGTTTGTAACGCCCATAAGGAGGTGTGTCCGGTATGGAAAAGTATATATATTCTTGATTAGCATCACCTCCTGAGTCCATTAGTCCATGTCCGTCTGTCTGTCATTTCGCACGATAACTGTCGTAGCTTTTGAGCTATCGACCAAATTTTGGGATTCCTCTTGTTTTGGCGAATGATTGGACGGTATTGAAAATGGGCAACATCGGATAGGACCACGCCTACCTCCCATACAAAATG
Source organism: Heteromyza rotundicornis (assembly GCA_951394025.1). Taxonomy (NCBI): domain Eukaryota; kingdom Metazoa; phylum Arthropoda; class Insecta; order Diptera; family Heleomyzidae; genus Heteromyza; species Heteromyza rotundicornis. The sequence continues at coordinate 35,924,639 of OX596013.1, forward strand.
GCCGCCAATTTTATATTATTTTATATTATTTTCGTTTATCTTGAGAAATACTGAACCGATTTGGATGCGGTTTTTTGCATTGGGTTGGAAATGAGGTCGGGAACGAAATGGGAATGAAACCGGAACGAAATGGAATTGGACCGGAACAAAATGGAATTGGAACAAAATGGATCAGGAAACTAAAATTATCGATAAATATTGGAAATTTATCGATAAATATTGGAAAATTATTGATAAATTATCGATGATCGAAAAATTATCGAAAAATTAGCGGTAAAAAATCGAAAAATTAGCGGTAAAAAATCGAAAAATTATCGATAAAAAACCGAAAAATTATATATAAAAAATCCAAAAATTATCGATAAATTATCGATAATAAATCGATAATAAATCGATAAATTATCGAAAAACTATGGATAAAATATCGAAAAATTATGAATAAAATATCGAAAAACTATCAATAAAATACCGATTTTCGGTAAAATTACTAACATATGGTCTCAGAATGTATCGCACTCCCATGAGCAGGGTATTATAGCTTCGGTCAGACCGAAGATAATTCTCTTACTAGTTTTTATTGAAATTGCTTTTAAAGGTATGTAACTGCTGCCTAAAACTATTTCGTTGACCGATGAAGATTATTTGCCACTGAACATAATAAGAGAAGAGCTCATTAATGAACAATCGACGTTTACTATTGTGGCTGATTATCTTCATGAAATCACTCCAGAGATTTCAAATGAAGAAGCAAATGCTTGGGTATGTGAAAGCGACTACTACTCGAATTATTAAACTGTAGAAGAAATTCCTTTGGAAGAAATTGAAAGCGAAGACGAGATCGAAAATGTTGACATTACTCCAGCGCTTCCCAAAATTAAATCTCAGAATGCTATTGATTCTTTTAACATTTGTCTTCAATGGGCCGAGGAAATAGAATAGCCTTCAAAATCTTCGTGAAATCTTTATTGCATGAAATATTTTTCTGACAGTCAAAAATTTTAGATTTTTTTGATTAATTTTTTTACATTTAAGTTTACAAATTCAAATCTGTATGTCCGTTGTACATTAGAATGTTTTTTTTTTATTTATTATAGTGTTTTTATGTTTGTTTTAATAAAATTAATGAATTTATTTTAAAAATAAATGATTTAAATGTGTGATACATTTTTTTTTTCAATTTTAACCATAAAAGAGAATTAGCGCCCTAAAATATTGTGACCTCAGTTTTCGCAACGGCCAAAATTTCTATTAGTTGCGTTAAGCGAGGTTGCACTGTATTTGTCTCAGCTTTCACATGCAAAAGAAACTAAGGCAATCCGAAACCTGGAAGCGGAGATATTTGTAGATGAGTCTAGAAAATTTTAAAAGTGCTCTAGCTCCTAAACTAAGGCCCGCTGCATAGGCAAAGCATGAGTCGTGTTGTGAGATAGATATTGACACGCCCACTTGTACCGCCCACAAGTTAGAAAAAACTGCTACATCTCAGACGTTATTGATCACAAAAAAATGGAATTTGTCCTGCACACCATAGAGTTGCACCATGGCATCAGTAATGCCAATATTTTTGAAATTCGCTGAAGCGGCCGAAAAATAGGCCGAGTTAAATACAAAGTTCCCTGATTAATTTTGAAATATAAAATTTTTTTGTTTTGTTTGCTGTTCTTTGTTATTTAATTAATTCCATTAGTATTTGAAATGGTGTATAGTAAGAAAGGTGTACAAAAATTTCAATTGGGTTTTTTTATTTCAGAGGTGCAATCATGTTTTTCGAATTGGCTTCGACAGCTAATTGGTGTCGAATGTGTTTCGAAAGTGTTCCGCGCAAATATCAAACCAAAAACGAAACTCAAATGATGGAATACTGTCGATTTGGATTGATATCAAGATACGCGATTGCACCCCAGAAGTTTACTAGTGTCTAAAATTGTGTATGGTGATCTTATTGGTAAAAACATAATAAATTGTGGATGCGAGTTGTGTTTGTCAACTACCGGTAATTGTATACACAACACAAAAAAAACAGGCCTATTGTGTTTTTGAAAATGTCCTGAAAAATGTCCATTACCCTTTTCAGCTAAAAAAATTACCCATTTCCATTATTTTCACCATTGGACACCATTGATTTTCATCTGCCAAGTGATTGCCGCCAACGCCACAATTCTGTTCACTCAGGGCGGCTTTTGATACGACGGTAGCATAGCCGTCGTCCGCCCAACCGTCAACTGCTGCAATTCTGTTTACTGCATTATTGTTTCCTTACTTACTTGACGCACTCAGAAGCTGGCCTAATCCCACCTGACGTGATTCACCCAAAAAATGTCCAAGGACGCACTCAGAAGCTGGCCTAATCCCACCTGACATGATTCACCCAAAAAATGTCCAAGGACGCACTCAGAAGCTGGCCTAATCCCACCTGACATGATTCACCCAAAAAATGTCCAAGGACGCACTCAGAAACTGTCCTAAACCCAACTGACATGAATCATACAAGCTACAATTAAACTTGGCATGATTCGCCCACAAAAGGGCAAAAACGCAATTGGGGCAGATAGGTAATGAAGTAATGAAGTAATTGAAACTTCATTATCATTACTATCGCAATGAAATAATGGTAATTTCATTACCATTGCAATGAAATTTTCATTACCATTACCATTACAATTACCATTGCAGTAATGGTAATGGTAATGAAATAAAATTTCATTACCTGTAATGACAATGGTAATGGTCGCTCAATTTCCCAAGTCTGCTTTGCAACAGCGGTTGCATACCAAACAAACAGCTGATCTACTTGTATGGTAGTATTATTTTGTTGACATTACGGAAATTTTAATAAATTTTGTTTTATTATGCCGAAAATAATAGGCGGAGCTGCTTGCAAATGATTTAAAATCATTTTCATCTCCTCCTCCGTCCACCTTTTGTTGGGCTTTTCCCTTTTAATTTTGGATTACATTAGTTTACATTTTTTTGTGATAAACAGTGCTGCACATTATCATAAAATTTTCACTAAGATGGCAGCACTGGGTGTTGCATTTGCATAGCATATAGCAGCTATACCTTTTCTTTGTTGCAAACTTGCTCGAGCGTAGGAAATGCAAATCTGTATATTTTGTTGTTGTGATGATAAAGTATACAATAAATATCAACTCACATTTTTATAAAGTTTCGAGAGTTTTCAGTTAAGTATTGAAGGACTCGAATTATTTTTTCGTTATTTACTTTCATATTTTCATTTCTTTCAACTAATTTGCGAACAAAATTGAAAAAAAACTCCAACTTTCTAATTTCGCATATCATCTCTTATCCTTTGGGCATAAAAAGCAATTATATTGCCTCAAACTGTTGCAACTGTCCAAATGCAATATAAACAACTGTCAACATAAAAAAGGAAAACACCAAATCTAAAATAAAAAATTGCCAAAAAAACCGAACCAACTTCATATACAATTTTCGACTTTCATAAGCGAATAAGAGACAAAGACAAACCAATTGGACGGCCCGCTGTGTCCAACGAACAACAAGGACCAACACCAAAAACACCAACAGGATATCCGAGCATCCTGGGCTGGCCTTGTGTGCATGTTGTTTGAACACCCCATTTGCGAGTTAAACACACGAATGTCCTTCCTAATCTCATTTTAGACGTTATCTGCTCCTTCTTCGTTTTTTCGTTTTTTCGCTTTATTACTCCTTTTTTCTTGGTTGGCTGGTTAGAGCAACTCTTTTGCAATATTTGTTGTTTTTGCCGAAATCGGAAAAAAAGAAGGAGCTTTGCATATTGTTCTGAGCTTTGTGTGCGGTGTGTGTGTGTCCGTCGCTATTATAGCATATTTTTTGACAATGGCAACGCGCCTTTCGGCGTGCCACAGAGAGATGCGCGACAATGGAAATGAAAAACCACATGCCACACGCCACATGTACACAAACTCCCCAAACCAACACACACATGCGGGCTACCATGACTCCCCGGCAGCCGCAGTCAGATGCAAAATTTTGCAACCGAAAAATCTCCCCACCCTTTCACAGCTGCCCCCCAAAATTGTATTTTCGGTTGTTGCTTTTTTTTTTGCCAAGTTTTCTAGGCGTTTGCCGAGTGAGACAAGCAAGCGTGCTCGAAAGGATGTGTGCGCATTATTATTATTATCCTTTTATGCATGCTTGGACGCTGGTTGTTGTGTGTTGACTGCGTTTTGTATGGAGTTGAGTGTGGGCTTTTGGCGACTCTAGGGGCTTACTCACTTGTCCTTGGCAACTGAAGATACTTTTTTATTGTGTACATTTTATACTTTTATTTTGACAAAAATCCATTTTTTATTTGAAAGGTTTGCCTGAAAGGAAAAATAAAAAAAATATTTGCTACGATGATGGGATTTTTCTGCACATTGGCCTCTGTTGAGTAGCGAACTTAACGCTTTCTGCTTTAGAGTTGGCGCTGCCATTGGCGTTGGAGTGCGTTACTGGAGTGCGATGATGCATTTGTGACAAAAAGGATATATTGAAGAATTAACGGCGTAATTTTTGTTTGGGGAATTCATATGAAAAGGGGGTAAGTTTAAAGATTTGTTAAAATTCATGGAATGATTTTTAAAACATTTTATATTTGGAAAACACAGAAAAAAATTTTTTTTTTTGTGTAAGTATTCAGAATTTAGACATTTTTTGACTTTTCGGTGCACTTTTCTTTTTGCAAAATTCCTTTGCGTAAAGTTTTAAAATCGCTAACATTTTTAATGAAAAAAAATGTTGTTAACGAATTTTCCTATGCATTTAGCAGTTCATACTGACCTTAAACAATCTGACAAGTGAAATACATAACTGATTTATTACCCTTCCAAAATAATATCATAGAAATTGTTACAAAAATTCGGCCAAATTAAACGTTTCTCAGGTAAATATTTGCGTATGGCGCGCAAAGATACACAAACACACATACGCATGCAAATAAACAAATAGATGAACAAATAAAACAATTTATTAACATCATCGGAATAAAACTGAAATAAACCAAGTCAAGCAGCAACAACTACCAACGTGAACCATCAAAATTTACAAATCGATTGATTTTGTACGAAAAGAGTAGAGTGTCCGTCCACGAAACGTAACCAATAAATACGAACGAAATGAAACACGCACAGGCATGTTCCGGCAAATGAAGACATCAGCAGCTTCAATCGTCATGTGTGTGCGAGCCCCGCAATTCGCCCGGTATTTCGAAGTCATTTGACCAACTTGACGATTGACTGACTGTTGTTTGGCTAGGGGTCTATCGTGTTGATATTTGACAAACATGTAACTGCGCCGAGTCGTGTATTAAGCGAATCTAATATCTGATAGATATTTATACAAACATCGACACTGGCTGACCGCCGACTATGTCGAGCAGCGAGCAGCGAGCAGCGGCTATCTGGATGGCTTATTTAGACGCTGATTTAGAGCAATTGACGCATGAATTTGTGAATAAACAAAACACACAGTGGACGAACGTTGAACGGCATGACACCTTTCGGCTCTAGTGCGTGTGATGGTTGTTGTTGTTGTTATTTTATTACATATCAATATTTCCACCGTCACAACATAGAGGTGAAAAAGGCGCAACAACTCCATGCCGTGTATGTACATGTAAATCGTTATCAGTGAACTGTCGATATCAATAAATGGTGTGCATTTAGTTTACATTTTGATATAAAAAAGTGCAGGCATATACATTTAATACATTTAAGTGTGATGTATGTACAAAATGCGCAATGAGATATGAACCTGTTCACCAACAAACTGATATCGATTTGATAACATTTGAACGATGCAGAAGAAGGTAGAAAATATTTTTCCGTTGACCTGCAACCGGACGTTTTTAATCCCCTTCCCTTCCATTAAAGGTAAATATTTTTGTTCATCTAGTTTTTGTATTTGTTTTTGTTGTTATTTGTTGTAAGTGGTCTTGCATGTTTCTGTTGTGTCCATAAATCAAAAACACTTTACGCCTCTGTTTCTCTGTACTTTCACTCTGTCGTAAGGACATGTGGCGGTATTTGGCGTGGCGCATTTGTCCTGGATTCTTGTTGTTTGGAATTCCTTAAAATATATTGTAGCGCTTTGCCGCTGCTGTGGCTTATCATGTAAAATCGAATGACTGTGCTACTGTATTTTTAATATTTCGAGGACAAATATAAAAACAAAATGTTTTCTTTTATTTTATTATTTTGTATGCAAGATTTTGTACATGATTTTTATATAATTAGTTTAGGTTAGGTTAGGTTTGGGATTATCCTTTAAAAAAAGGAGTTAATATGGTTGCAGATCTGATATCTCAGTTGGAAAGGTCTTGGTCTACATATCTTTTTTAAAAATAAAAATTCGGTTAATTTCATTACAATTTTGGTAATTTTTGAAAAAAATATTTAAAATATAAATTAAAATTTTTTTCATTTCAAAAATTATGTTAAGTTGTTAAAATAAAATTATTTAATGTAGGAAACTTGTTAAGCAATCACATTAAATATCAAAATAAATCCCACTGTGCATATCCAACATCATACATGTTGTACACCTCGCACTACAACGCAATAGGGTTACCAACTAATTCTGTATACTTCCACAAAAGTCAGCATCAAAAGACATCGACTTTAATACGGTTAACTACAATTTTTTAAATTGTTTTAACTAAAATTACCAACTTTAAATATCAAAGCTACAAAAAGTTGACACATTCCCCCGCATTTCCCCCACATTTCGAAAATAATGAAATTCCCCTTTAGTAGGCAACTCTGAACGCAACTGCAACTGCGCCGGTAGAACGCAACTCCAACCAGCGGCAAAGCAAGCGAACAAATGCAAAAGGAAATTCAGTCGACATTAAACTATCGTGGGAAGCAGTTGCGCGAGCGGTAGAAACGAGTTTGTTCGATTGGTTGAAACTCCACTGTTGGTAGTTACTTGAAGCTGCAAAAAGTGGTCACAAAAAGGTGTCACAAATGCAAAAAAGAAAATCATAAAAAATCCACAACAACCCTTAGATAAAGGAATACAATTAAAAGGAACGCAAAGAAAGATAAATTAACTGAAGCAAGTGCAAAGCGAAAAGATAATGTGAGAACGTACCAAATTAAGGATGCTAATGTCGGGAGAAAAACAAGTGCGGAATAGTTAGTCAAGGAAGAAATTCCCGGCAATAAAAATTCATTCTTAAGTTGTGAACTCTGTGCTGCTTCTTCCTCTGCTGTCGGTCGGCACTTTGATGGAGTTGTGAAATTAACTGCACAAACGTTAAATTATGTACTGGTAAAAGCTCGCCAAAGTGTTTTTGAACAAAACTTTTGCCACTTTAATTTGAAAAATTAACGTGCAAATTTCCACTTTATTCACTTTAATTGCTTTAAAGTTGTGAGGCGCTCAAAAGCGATTTTCGTTCTCATTGAATCGCGGGCGTGAGTCGTGTCAATTGGAGGGAAATACTGAAATACTTCAAGTGCCGATAAGTATTTTTCCAATTACCGTTAATCGCAACGGCAAACAGTGAAAATTTCCGCTTCCAAGGATTTAAAAGGATTAGCGCCGAGCGACACCACCGGAAAACAATTCGACGGTTAAACGCAAAACGTAGGTGACGCTGGCGCGTGAGGTGGGATTAAAAAAAGTATAGCGGAAACATTAAATTGGTGGAAAATTTTGTAAGCGCATATTTGGTCGCACTTGTTGTCGCATTCATTTTCGGAGCCCGAGCCAAGTTGACAGCTGGCGGCATATTTTTTGAGATTTTAAACGGAAACGGAAGTGAAGGGTTGCAACAGAAATACATTCAACGGAGTGACTAATTTGAATACAAAAAAAACTTTAAAAAAATTCAAAGTTGGAATTGTTGTTTGCAAAACGGAAGTGTTGGTGTGAAAACGGAAGTAAAGCCATTTTGCACTGAAACAATATTTTAAATGCGGTTACGATAATAGTTTGTGAACGTTTCATCTAAAATTTGCTGAAAACTGCAAACCGGAAGTGGCTGACCTAAAGCGGAAATGGTCTTTAATGCTAAATGAATTGTTATTGCGCGTGAAATTATTGTGAAAAATTAAATTTTTCCGAACAGTGTGCACATTTTAAACCCGGAAGTGACGCCGCGGAAATACTGCGAAAAGTTGAAAAAAAATCAAAAAATTTTTGAAAAAACACATTCCAAACAGTAAATTACAACAAATTGAATTCGTAAAGGATAAAAGCAAAACCGGAAGTGAAAGTGTTAAATTTGTTTTTTGTATAACAAAGATGGTTTCAGTGGAAGTTTGATGAATGTTATGGACAAAGCACTTTAAACATTTAAAAAATTTTTTACATAAAATAAAAGATTATAAAATAAAAAAAAAACTACTCAGTAGAAGCTATAAATAAACTCGGAGCACTGTTAAAGTGTTAATTTTACCGCTACTAATTTAACCATTGCACTGCATCCACGATCACCTATTATGGAGGACGAACTGCGCTGCCCCACGTGCAAGCAGCTCTTTGCCAATCCCGTGCTACTGCCCTGCTTCCATGCCCTCTGCCTGGGCTGTGCTCTGGACATACAAACCCCCTACACACCGGGTGCCGCCCTGGCCGCTGTTACGGCCGCCGGCGCCAGCATTGTTGCTGCCTCGAACGTCTCCAATGGCAGCGTAAGCGGACGACCACATTCACACGCCCATTCGGTTGGTGGTGGCACGCCTCATCCACATCCTCCATCCACACGCCATTCATCGAACAGTTCGGCCGCCAGTACTGCCAGCTCGGCCACCGGCAGCGAGAGTGTCACTTCCGATCAGGATCAGGCGGACAAAGTGAGCATTTTGAGTGAGGCCGACTCGGGTGTGGTCTGCTGTTCGAACACATCGCGTCCCGTGTCGTATGCCGGCACGGCCCATCTGCAGGGCTTGTTGCAGGGTGCGGCGGCCGCTCCTCCGGGGGCCGCCTACTGTCTCACTTGTCCACTTTGCCGCAAATTGGTCTTCTTCGACGAGGGCGGCGTACGCAATTTGGCTCCGTACCGCGCCATGGAATCGATTGTCGATCGTTTTTGCGCTCGCGAGGCTCTGCGCTGCCAAATGTGCGAAACGGATCCGAAGGTGGCCTCGCTGGTGTGCGAACAGTGCGAGATACGGTACTGCGATGGCTGTCGCGAGTTGTGCCATCCCGCCAGGGGTCCCTTGGCCAAGCATACGCTGATGAAGCCACGCGGTGCTGCCCAACAGCGCGAGTCCGTCTGTGGGGAGCATGCAGAGATGCTGTCCGTGTACTGCTTAAATTGCAAGATACCGGCGTGCGGCCAGTGCATGGCCGATCAGCGACATCAGGGGCATGAAGTGCAGCCCATAGGCGCCACCTGCAAGGCACAAAAGGTGAGCATTTCAATAAATTTCCCTACAGATTCTTGCCTCAAAGTAGGCTTCACTTTTCTTACTTACCATATTCCATTTCGATTAACGGCATCTTCTTCATTATAAAACTTTAATGAAGTGAGTTGTAACCCAATGGTGGTTCTCCCTGCATATCCTGAAAATTTAATATCCGCGTACAAATACCTCGACTCTAATGAAACCAATAAATTGTCTGTCCTGTTCTCTTTCTCTCCCACAACTGCGCTCTGTGTTCTTCCCTTTCGTTCAACATGTCCTCTAAAGTAACGTATAAATCTTTATTTATATTTATTTACTATCAGAAGAAAAACAATCACTTGCCGGTGGAAACGGCATGTTAAGTACAGGGTGTTAAATAGACAAAAGGGAAAAGTTTATAAAATAATTCTAAAAAAAATCGGAATTTTCAAATCGAATTCTAAAAATAAAAAAAAATGTTAAGGAATGAAATGCATTTTTCTTTATTCCTCTACACCCTGTTAATTACACAATGTTAGCCAAACAAAACCAAAAACAAACAAAGTTCCACAACAACACACACATTCCCACACAGTTCACAAGCGATAAGAATTGCTCCTCGCAACGAGAAAGTCAAGAAACTCTAAACAACTTTTCTGCTTTATTTTTTTTTCTTTTTGCAACAAACCAAGTTAGATACACAACAACAACAATGAATACATACGAATACCAACCGAACTCAACCACCCACCTTCACCAGAAATCTCACACCGCCAGAACAAACCGAAAAAAGGCGAAGCCACATCCTGCATTTTTCCCTTTTTTGCTCACCCTGACAGTCATTTCCGTTTTCTTGCTTCCTAACCCAGAGCAGAGCGTACATAGAATTAGAGAGGAAGCCAGGCGGGTGGAGAATGGCAGTAACTAGGAAGAAAATGTTAATCGAGCTGGAGGCCGTTGAAGCTTGTTGCAGAATTTATTGCTTTGGGGCTGTCAGTCTTGACTCTGGACGCATTTGTCATGTAAAGTGTAAAGTGTAGGCGGTGGCCATGTCCTACAGAAGCCGAAGCGACTGGCATTAAAGATTCAATATAACTAGTTAGTAGTTGAGTGCGGGGTGGGCAAGGGGGGACCCACTACTGTCTGCCTGCCTGTCTTCGATTGCTTTTCGGTAATTATTTGTTTTGGGCTCTGGTTTAAATTGTCTCCGAACAATCGTTTGCAAATTCTTCGAACTTTATACTTTGCAACTATTGACTCTTCGCAAGTGTTTCGGGTTTGTTTGTCTTTTGTTTAGGTTATTCAGTTTTTTGCAAAACTTAAGTGGTAATTTATGTTCTTTTCGACAGACTTGTTTGCACAGCTTATTAGAGCTGGTCATTTTGAGATACTAACTCAATTGTGCGCACGAAATATGACCAAAATGTGCGGCATGTGTGCTGGTTTGGTCTTAAATAATGAATACAATTTAGTGTTAAATTTACTTTTGTTAATTAATAAAAAAATTAAAATTTTTATAAGAAAACAAAGTAAAGTTGAGCATCTACTTGCTACTTAAAATGAACGGACCATGAAATTTTTCCAATTATTTTGTAATTTTTTTTATTATATTTTCTGTGAACTAGTCTTTAATAACTTCTTGAAAAAAAAGACTGACAACCATCTTTGTAATTTCGAAAGTTATACGAAATTCTTCAAATACTCTCACCGAAAGTCGTAAAAGTTGAACACAGAAAAAGTGTAAATAAAACTGTCAGTATGCCATACAAAAGTGAAAAAGAGTGACAAATTGCAAAGAATTTCACAAAATGACAATATCACAGAAGAGGAGTCACCATCGTTGTACACACAACAAAAAAAACACAATTTCGAGATGCAGAAAATACAAAAAAATAAATGAGAAAAAGCAACAAAAAAGGTTTTTGCTAAATGTGATCGCTTTCATTTTAATTCCTGCACACTCACTCATATCGAAATGCAAAGACACAAAAGGTATGCATAGCCAGCAACAAGGTGACAGACAGACAGTTGACATTTTGGCACTTTGGTTGACAAGACTTTCAGGCAAATGAGAAAAAATGAAGACGGTAACTCGGTGACAAGCACAATTATCAAAGGAAGGTACTGTGAATGCATATTAGTAAATCTCTATAGGACAGAAGACAGAAATGATGAGATGGGAATACAAAACAAATTTTTTAATGCGAAATATATAATAAACTTATTAAATGCTGGCTTGCCCCCGCAACTTCGCTCATGTATTGTATAACTAAAACAAAAGAAATGCTCACTGATAATGCGTTATCATATGCATGGTTCCATTGATATTTGATATTACAAAAACAGGGTTGCATGGGAGCTACTACGAATTTCTTGCATTATATCAAAAGTTTCAGTTCCTTAGTACGTTTTAGGTACTCACCTAAAATTCTTAAGGATAGTATCCTGTACTTACATTAAGTAATCCACTATGGAACTGATCATATGAGTATGTGCAAGAATATCAAAGAATTGCTTCATTGAATTACAACTTTTCTTTCACAACAACTCACAAGCTAAACTCACCGATGGTCAAAATGATGGAATGGTTCTCAAATAAAGTTACGAAACAGCGAAGGTTTCTTCTTGACTTGTTGGGTTTTGTTTCCTCTTTCCAGTCGATTTTTGTATTAGAATTATTTTTGAAATATATTTCTTAAATATCCTGTATTTAAAAGGCTTTAATTCGTCTTTGAATTTGGTATTTTGTGCGTTCCTTTGACCTTTGGAAGCAACAAAATATTGTTCCTTGTGTTCAGTCGGCTTTTTTCTTGTCTGTCGTGTCGCAGATTTTCGCACTTGTCTTAATTTGTTTCTTAATTTATATTTATTTCGCCTTGCGCTATTTTTGACACCTTTTCCAGGCAGGTAGTTGTGTGATGCAGAGCTTGTATATTTCCATTATCAGTAATATCCTCTAGCCTTCGCCTGATTTTTTTTACAGGTAGTAACGAGATAGGATTGCTATAGCTGCCGCACACACTCAGACACTCTTGTCTGTTATTCACCATAACTCATTAATTTTATTTATCTGCTTTTCGTTGTGTTCTTTACTCTCGTTTTCAACACATTTGTTGTTTTCTTTTTCTTTTTCGTTTTTGTATTTTTATATTTGCTACGATTTATGGCACTTGTGCAAAAACAAATCAAAATGAATAAGTATCCTTCCCTCAGCTAACTGTGGAGATATTTTTGTTTTGTTCGGTGTCATTGTTCTGGTTAAACTGTATTAAAGGAACCACCACCATGCTGATGCCCATACAAACTGAGTCGGTACAACTGGTATGGCACCTCAAACTGGAAATGAAATGCCACGACCACCACGATGCGAATTCGTTTGGGAATTGTTTTGCGAATAGTTTTTATAGAAGTTCCGGATAATCCATCATGTAAATCAGAAAATTAAATCATTTGGCTCTGGTAAATTCGTTTTAATTATATATGTAAATTCCGAATTACTTACGAAATTGTTTAACTTTTTCCATGACGAGTAAATTAATTCAGGGCATAATCATTATACGCACAGTCCACACATCAACCACTACCGACATGCAAAATAAAAATCATATATGTACAACAAAAACAAAAATGAAGTATGAAATTAATAAATTCACGCAACTTAATTGAGGACCACCACCCTACCCTCCTCCCTCTGTAGCCACAAGCCAGCTCACATTCTGATACACGCCACAAATAAAAGGATAAATGCGCCCAAAATAAAGTTACATACTCACACACGGACACACACACACACACGCACGCAACAATCATATACAGGATGTGCGACTAAATCAACTTAATTGCTGGCAACACGAATTGTCAGCACACCAAAACTTCTACAGAAACCACATCAATGGGGGTAAAAAAACATAATCCCCAGAAAACAAAAAAAAAAAAAATGACGCACGTCATGGTATGAATGCCTTTTAATGCCGTTATAATTTATTAACAAAAAAATTATTATTTTTATAACAAAAACGAAAGCAAAACAAAAGGATATGCGGGGAGATATGAGCAGCGAGTGAATGGAAGAAATCCTTTTGTGGCACAAAGGCTGAAACACAAGTTTATATACACGTGTGAAAAAATGGGGAAAAAGCACACTCGCATTCACATACACATAGGAAATAGCACACGTATTACATTAAATGATTATTGTTGTTGTTGTTGTTGTTGATCATTATGTAAAACCTAGCAGGGAACTTTCGGGTTTGGTAAATTTGGATTATACACACTCATAACCTAGAAAAATAAAAATGTTACAGAAATTATCATGTCACGAACTTTCATCAGCTGCCGAAAGTAGTTAGTTGGAGACTGGCGAAACAATTAGCTGGAGGCCAGTGAAGGACATTTTAATTATGAGGGATGAAGGTCAGAAAGTCTTTTGGGAGTGAGGAATTATTTTCGTGATCTTTGACTATTTTACGGACTTTTAATGAAAGTTAACTTATCAAAAAGTCACGAAATCGAAATAAAATTTAAAGTAACCAAAGTACATTTTCGATTTGCCCTAAAAACCGAGTAACCACCTAGCTCTTTACGATTTTGCTCTCATAAACTAATAAAGCAACTGAAATAAAATAATAAAAAAAAGAGTACTTCGCCAAAGTACTTTTTATTCCACTTATTGTCGAATTAACTCTCACACCTTTCCATGCTCACTCCCACTCAGTTCGTTTTTTTTTTACCATAATTTCACGTGTTGTAATTTATGCGCATTTCGCATGTTTCCTAGCAATTGTCAAGGTTTAGCCAAGGTTTTTCCTCGCTTTTTTTGCCCACCCTTTTATACACAGTAAATGCAGTAAATGTTTTACGATATAATTACTATTTTAGTACTTTTTCTTCTACCCACTTTTATTTGGTTGAAGTTTTTCGTTTCGTCTTTTTTCTTTTTGAAAAATTGAAATAAATAAAACAAAAACGGAAATTTCCATGCAAAAGTTGGTGTTTTTATTGAGGGTAATTTGCGTATGCGCAAATTTCCTTTTCCAGATTAGAAAAATGGCGAAAAAGTGAGAAATGGCCGTATGGCAATTATAACTAAGCGCATTTGTTTGAGATCGTTCCGATAATAGAAAAACTGAAGTTGGCACGAACTTTTATAGACATTTTTGTGCATACAGAGAATAATTGTAAAGGCATGAAGCTAATGAGAATTCTCAGCAAACGCTGATGGACTTAAATGTGTAGGAATTTTATTTAATTTGAAATGAGTTAGGGAATTTGTGTTCTCCTAAGTATACAAAATTTTCTAAACCCTTAAGAACTCTTTTTAGAACTCCTCATGATGCAACATTGAATTAAAAATTTTGCCTAGAAACGTTTTCCTTTTTTCAATTTTCGTATTGTAAGTTTTTATAGCCTCTCTCTTACTTCGTTAGTCGAACTTTTGCCATAAACTTAATCAATTCGAAACCACACACGCACACTCCCATCTGACATAAAAACTTTTCCAGACTAACGCTTATCGCTCTCACAAAATAACTTCCCAAATATTTGGTTTTAAATTTCCAATGTTCAAATGTTCAAATGTCATTTAATTGTCAAACAGTGCGGAATACTTTGAGAAAGTGGACGTATTGATTTAATTTAATTAGTAGCCACAATAAAAGATTCCATTTGACGACCCAACTGAGCCCACAGTGTATGCAAGCGAGTGTGAGTGTTTGTGCTCAGATTGATTGCTGTAATGGGGGTTGAGTGACCCCCCTTAAAACGGCTACGGGTGCTTGCTGAGCTATTAAATTTTTACGAGCTACTGTATGGCTTGCAGTCTGTCTTTCGGTGTGTCCATCACAGTCGCAGAGTCACTTAGCATTTCATGAGCGTATAGATTTGTTTGGAAAATCGAATGTGACACTCACTCACTCGAAGGCGTTAAAGTTTTAATTGGAAATTGGAATTTTCTAAATTCTCGTTTTGTTGTGGTCTCGGTTCGGTGTGAGCCTCAACTGTCAGTTCTGATATAAAAACTTTAAATGTTATTGATGACATTTTTAGTATTTATTTTTCTGTTTAATTGAAATTTATGACTCTCTCTGAAAAGGGTTTAAACAACTAACAAATAATTTTTGGAAAAACAAGCTTTGATGCGATTTAATTGGAAATGCCTGTGGGGTGTTCGCAAATCATATTAAAATTCTAATAAGTCTGTGCCAACCACATGCATGCGGCACTCAGACTTGCATTTATTTATTATTTATAATCAGTGAAATGCAAAATTTACTAATTAATATTATTTAGTTTTGGTTTTTTCCAATTATTTCCAATGTAAACAAATATGACAGATTTTATTTATAAACTCTAGTGTAATTAATGCACTCAATGGGGCCGGTGGCTGGCGGCGTTGACAACTTTCATTGCCAATTTGTGTGGAGTGCAGAACATTTGTGTTTGTTTAAATGGCTGACTGGTTTTTGTAACCAATTACAGAAGCGTGGTGATGGTGGACGCACAAAATTGATTTGAAATTCTAATAAATTTATAGACAGGTGCACTGACGGGGGCGGGGTTTGCAAACTGTTAGTAATTGAATTTATTTTTGTGATTACAGGGGATAAGTTCGTTGAGTCGGTGATAATTGCAAAAAAAAAACCCACACCAGAATTAGAAACAAAATGTGTTTAGAAGCTAAAGTAAAACAGCTGAGGCCACAAGAGGTTTGGACTGCTTAAATCTGATCCAAGGAAAAAAATTCACTGGACGAGATTTCTGTATTAAATACAACTTCCTTTATGGTTTTAGATCATCCTTTCTCCACCTTCCTCAATGATAGTAATCGAAAATATGATATCTCCAGAATCTGAAATCTTTCGCATTCCACAGATGGTATCCCCTCTTAGTGGATTTGCATTTCTGTACACCACATGCGAAAATATACTGCCAACTTCTTCATGAGAACTGTCCAAAAATAAGCACGCGAAAAAGTCAACACGCAGTCCCCTCCAACCAAACAAAAAAGTGCAATAAAACGCCTAATTACACCCCCTTTAAGCAAATGATAAGCGACAAAAGCACTTAACCGCAAAACAAGTATGTTGACAGTTGGTCTTTTAAATAATAAAATCCACAAAAAAAAATAAAACAAAAAGAGAACAAAAAACATGTATTTATGACACCTTCGACGGAGTCAGTGTGTCAGAAGAAGAAGAAGCACCAGAAGAAGTGTGGCATATGCAAGTCCCACATGCGGCCACATATGCTGCACATGCCAAACTGCCACATGCCACAAAAAGGGTGTTTTTTACGAGGCAGATAATGTATACCAGAACACAAAAAAAATCAACTTGACTTTATGTGTGTGCGTGTGTGTGTGTGAATGCGTGCATAATGGGCAGCCACATTAAATTAAAAGCGAAATAAAAGAATGAAACAGAAAACAATTAAAATGGAAAAAATTCCAGGATTCAGATATTAAAAAAGTCATAAAATCATATTTGATGTGTTGATAATTTAAGCATTACAGTAGCAGCCTCTCCGAAGGGAACCTCTTTCGTATTTCGTAGAACCTTTAATTGAATTCACGAAGTGAGGGGAAAAATTGAATTTTAATTAAGGCCGCGAATAATTTTTGAAACGTATTGACAATACATGCAGGATGACCGCTTTTTTTCTATTAGCAGCCAGCAGAGGATATTTTTATAGTTGTGTTTTTTACTACTCTGCACAATTTGTCAATAGTTTCCGAACCATTTTCCGAATTAAGTCAATGCTGGTAGGAGTGGAGCGACGCGTGCGTGAAGTGAGCCGTTCGTATTTTTTTAATTTTATAGAATTTTCAAATGCTTTCAATTAATTATTCAATTAATTCAATTAATTTAAGCTTTGGCAGCACACAATCAGTTTCCATTTGTTAACACCTTCAAAGCCGTAACGTAATCGCTGGCTCGGCGTTTATCAGCTAGAATTATGGGCAAATGAATTAAACCAAAATTTATGTTAATTTGTTGGAGTTTGTTGGCAAAAAATGTTTAAAAATGACAAGGCATTACCCATAGGCGCTGCAAAAAATTTGCCTCGTAATTAATGCATGCAATTTTATTAAAATTCGTTCATGCCTTTGTGAGACACTAAATTTTTTTGTGCAACTCATTGAAAAACATACTTTTTTTTTGAATACATAAAATTACATTCCAATTGTTTCCAATTGCATTGATTTCATTTAATGTAGTGGAAATTGATTTATTTCCAATTTCACACTCGTGCACTTTAAATAATTTCGCTTTAAAATGCTTTGGAGCGCAAAGGTTTTTTTCGGCCGCTTTTCATTTTTGCTTGATCTATTTGATATTCTCAATTGAATTGGATTGGAAAAAAAAACAAAAGTAAAATAATTTAAATTTAATTTGGCATTAAAAAGGAAATTGTATAAAATACAATTTATACAATTCATTGCAGTTAATTGTGCTATTTGCTTTTGCATTGCATTTAATATTATTTTAATTTACTTGTCCCACTCTATTGGAAACAGTTAATTATAATGATTTTTTATTCATAGCAGGGGCAAACTTTGATTTGTTTGCAATGGGTGCAATTGGTTAATGAATTGATAAGAAATTAAATTAAATAACAAAATAAATTAAATTAAATTAAAACGTTTGAATCGTTTTTTTCTATTAAGCCTCTGCTTACACAATGACTGGTTCCAAAAAATATAAATATTTCACTGAGCTGATATCATATGGTAACCATTCCGAATAATTCGTATTTCCAAGAAAGTTCCCTACTCACCTTTAATTTTCTATTGCCATACACTTGGCGATAACCGCTTATCGTCAACTTCACTCACGCCTACATGAGTAAATTTCTAATATTATCTTTTTTCTGTTTTTCGTTTTCTTTTTTGGTTTCGATAAAATATTTGCGCGTAATTGGCGCTGATGTTTTGGCCTGGAAATTGGCAAATGTTACGATTTCTTATCAATTTGGCAATTGTTGAAATGTTGATAAGAAACGACTTTCGGCAAGGCCGAACGGATGTCAAATTATCGATATCTGCTTATAATCGATTACTGTGGTAAAATTTTAGTGATGTAAAAGTAATATTCGATGATTTGTTACACTGGGTAACGAATTCGGGTGAATTTTTGTACCTGAGGAACTGCAATGTATTTTTATGATATTTTTCAATGCTGATTCCGAATCCACAGTCCGTTTTTGATATAATCACATGCAAATCATGAATCACATGTATCGGTTTCAGCAAAAGATGCAGGGATTCTGACTTATTAATTGAACCCTTCCCTAAAATGTGCATTGGGTCCAGACAACACAAATATAAAATTAGAAAACGACCCATACGACTTCTACGTATATGTTTCTATGGAGCTTAGAAAAAAAAATAATATTGACAAAAATGAAGGCATCTTGTCTCTGCACACAAAAAAAAAATCGGTAGATTTAACCGAACACAAAAATATTTTTCGAAAATGAAAGAGTGCAAAAATGATTGAAAAAATAAATATTAGCTTGAGCGCATAACTGACACAAGCACTTATTTTCCAAAATTAGTATTACAAATGCAGTGTTACAAGCAAAAAAACTCTGTTTGGCTCTGCTTAAGCTGCCTCTATAAGGCACAACATCCATAACACGATTGGGAATTCTTCTTTCTTTGAATCCCAACGATACAACTGAAGATGCGCGAATGGTAAATCGCCCAAGTTGGTGACAATTCAAATACAATTTCTGTAAAACAACAATTATTTTCGGTTTTTTTTTTTACAATTTTTGGCGGGTTAATCTACGAGCTCGGTTAAAAAATTTACAATTTTCATACATTTTGAAATTCTGTACGTCAACCACTTTTTTCAATTAATTTTACCGACCATTTTTTTTTCTGTGTGGCTTTGTCAATAATACTTTTTTGACCCTAAATAAAACCAAATAGGCTTAACTTGATTCTTCTAATCTAATTTCTCTGGAACAAATTTGCGACAGTTATTTTTTGGCCCAATATCAAAGTGTACCAATATTTTGAAGACTCTCATACAAATTTGGACTGATCTGATTTATTTCAAGTAATTATTTTATATTTTAAATGTTATTCCACAATTGGAGAATCGATTCGATTGATTTCTTTCAGTAGCTCTCTTAGAGACATTCCACCATTTTTATGACTTTTCAAGGGAATCAGTAAGCACTTCTTGTTGATTAAAATCCATGAAGTGTATTCTGTTCTAACACTCAACATACAATATTACTACAATACTATCGATTGTATATATTTTACACATTATACACACAAAGCGGGAATATAGATTAAGCTCTTTACAACAAATACTTGATAATCGTGAAAACTCTTCATACAAAATGTGAATATATACAAAACAAATATTTAACTTTTCAACTTAATAAGAGTATTTCCGTTATCATTATCATGATAACATTCTACTTAAAACAATGAAGGGGGAAATAGCTGGCTATTGATAGACTGTGACAGAAGCTTTTGTTCATATACCGTAACGGTCACATTACAACTTTACTAAGATAGACTTGTGTCAACCACACTCGACACTGCAAAGAAGAAACTATTTCGATTGAATTGCTTTGACAAATCAATGCCCTACGAAAGTAGTACGCCCTAAACATTAATTTTCTACACGTTTAACTCGGCTGACAATGTTGAGATTGTAATCCCTTTTGTTTTTGTTACACCAAAACGACAAAAAAAACAACAACAACTTAGCCATTCCAATGAATAATAAAATGAAAACCCCTTTACCTAGCATATACCTACACCGTCGTACCTTTACATGCTTTATTGACACTTAACTGTCAATCAGTCAATCAATTCGTCACTTTTACAAAGTGCACGACCGAAGTGAAGGCGGTGCGACAAGCACACGACATGACAACATAACCTCAATGTGTTCACTGTTGGCTGTTCGTTGTGGTTGTTGTCGGCCTGAAATCGCCGGGGAGTTGGTGTTAAATTTAGCCTCCCCGCAAACTCGAGTACATTAGGTTTTGGGGGTAGTCCACCCAAAAGTACATCAGGTTTGTGTGATGAGAGTGGTTTTGGTTTTCGGCGAAGAGGGGGTGGGCGATCTTTGGCTGCTATAACTTAAATTGTTATTAGTTGCAGTGACAAGTTCATAAACTATTCAAAGCTGACAGGCCAGAAGACAAGCCACACACGGATGGCTGGCTAACCAGCTCATCGACGAGAAGAAGGTGTCATTGGTTGGCACCGGAAATTCTCCCTGGACTGAAAAACAGATAACTGAGTGATGTGTGCGGTGTGTCAAGTGTCAGCGCTGCTGTGGAGGAGGAAATGCGACAACCTACTTTGATTTTCTGCGGTAGTAAAATAGGGGGGAGGGGGGTTGGTGAAGAGTGAAACTGACATTGATATGTATATTGTAATTTGATTGGTCTGACCGAACTAAGTAAACAGTTTCAGTGCATAATGAGATTAAATTACCTTACTTAGGCAGACGGTTTGAGTTTGTGAAGTAAACAACAACAACAACAAATAGTACATTCTAATTTAATAACTTGTATTTCCGTTTTCCTTTACTTCCAGGTTAGTACAACTCATCACCCAAAGCCATGATTCCTTACGTACGTAAGTAAGTGAAATTTCAGCCTAACCTCATTCATGCAATTTAATATTTAAATTTCATAACTACCGTCTGTGAAATGATAAAAACAAAAACAGAAAACAAAAATACGCAAAAATGTATCATCTTCAAAACAAAAACATCCACCCTGAGGCCAACAAGGCAAGTAGTAGACCCTACATCAAAAAGCTTCCGAATCAAAGCAAAGTAAAGCAAAGTTCCGGTCTGGTTTTCACCATAGCCCGTAACAACTCTTGTCCTTTGTTAATTTGATTTCTCTTTTCATTTTTATTTTGATGAGACAAAAGTGTGTGTGTGTTTGAATGAACAAAACGTATGCAAAAATCCTACGTTAATTAAATTTCATAATAGTAGCAAATAAACACACAAGCACACACTAACACACACACACACACACACTCATCTAAATGTATGTGTACCTTTCGTTTTTCATACTGGCTGCAAACTTCACAACGTATTAAATTTGTAACATTTCGTTTCGGCATGCTTTTTGCATGTACGAGAATCCACCTTGGGGCCATCTGAACATTGTCAACAATTTGATGAAACATGCAATTCACATTCGAATAATTCTCGTTCAACAGTGAGCCAGTGGATGGAGGCGAGTGAAGGTACAATTTGACAGCACGCCACTTTTAATCAATACCAGGCCGTAAGGCATCTAAATATTTGCTAGGTTTTTCGTTAAAATTCATAGTTGAATTTGGGGACAATTTGTTTTTTTCTCTTTTTCGGTTTAGTATCATGTTTGTTGTGCCTTCAGGAGTTACATATTTGAAATGTGTAGAAATTTTTCAAAGTAAAATATTTTTGGGCAGAAATTAAAAATGGTAAATTGGGAAAATATTTGATAGAATTTCTATTGACAGTTGGCGTTGATGAGAGAGAATATTGTTGTAGATTTGTGCAAACTATGTAAACTGGTGAATGGTGAATTGTGATGTAATTTAAGTTTTGAGTATTTACAAGAGTAACAAAGGATAGATGGAATTTGGCAAACCATTTTACTAAGTAAAGGGATTGATTTTGGAGATAAACATTATGAACTTCAATTAAGTAAGCAACACTGTCCGGTAACACCACTTAAAAGCAAAAGAAAAAAACAATCTACATACGCTATTAACTTACAAAAGTACCACAAAAAGTAAACCCCTGATAATGTCAGAAAGTAGCAAAAAGTCCTGTAGGGCATTGATAACACAAAAAAAGCTTTTGTCTCTGTAACAAAGGAAGTAAAAAACCCACAGAAAAAGTTTCAAATATTATCTTTAACCATTGTTGGGTAGGAAAAAAGCCCAATTCACTGCTTTTAAAGTGTCCGAAGGCCTTAAGGAAGAGCACACATACACGTATCCAGACAATGAATGACTTAATAACGAATTTCTTTGACTAGTGAACACAAAATACTATAATCATCGCAGACGGTTGGAGGGTTTTATTTTCAATTTCAAATCCTCTCTATTGTGTCCAAGTAAAAGAAAATTGCAATGTAAACCCCAGAAATAAATCAATTTTGTAGCATTTTTTCACATTTCTGTCACCTTTGTGGAATTTCGTTGTCGTTTTAAGTGAAATTTTATCTGCTTAATTAGTTTTTTTTCGCTGCTATCAAAAAAGGACCGTGTTTTCCTGGCTGCCCTATGATATTTGTTGTTAATAACTTTCCTGCAATTAATCTGCATTATTTTGGTAACAAAATATACAAATTAAAATAAATGGGCTGCTGGCAAATTGGAATGGTGACCAACCCAAAAAGGGTATACCATTTCAAAGGGTTTTTTTATGTTAACAAATTAGAAAAAAAGAAAGAAAGAAAAACAAACCCACCTGCGGGAGTGGAAAGAATGCAAAAACAAAAACAAAAAATAAGTACCTACCAAAGGTTGTACATAATGAGTGAAAAAAGGAACACACAGTCGGGGCACAAAGTGCCGCTTCAGAGTGGGTTATGTTAAGTGCTTAATTAGGGGTATAGACTTTTGACTCCAAGGTGGATGGTTTCGTACTGACCTCTTGTGGGAGAGTGGAGTTTGTTGAACTGGAAATTGTTCGAGGAAAGGAAAAACAAAATGTTTTTTAGAAGTAAAAAAAGAAGTTAACAAAAATTTGTTAAGTAATTAAAACAACTTAAATTTGCTTACTAAAATTGTCAGCATAGTACGACAAATGGGCCCCATCATCCCTTTTCAAATTGATTTGCCCAAACTTAGAAAACTTCCAACTTGTCAACCAAAGCACTCTCACCGAAAAATAAGATTCTTGCCATAAAATTCAATTAAAAAGTGCTGACGCGTAACAAGAAAATTAACAGCAATTGAGCGGCGGAGTAAAAAGCAAATATCCCGACCAGTTCGAGTGAACAGCGAAAGGCGAGCCATGAAAGTCGCCGTAGCACTTATCTAATTACAATGAAACGATGCTTAAGCTTTTGCGGTTGAACACCAGTAAAAACAATAATTATCCCAAATACCAACAAAGCCAGAGGACGAATGAACGACCGACCAACCGACAGACCAAACCGTCGAATGGACAAAACGAATTAAGCGCAAAAATGACGGAAATGATGGAAATGGCAGAATGGCAGAATTGTCAGGCGGCCATTAGTGATAAGCGGAAAGCATCTATTCGACGTTTATAGGAGGAGACGAAGAGGAGACAAAGCGTAGGCCTGGCGTTAAAGCTAAAAAGCTGAAATTACTAAAACTTAACTAATATCCTTGTGCCTTGTGCTGATGATAGGCGATTGTTTTGATTGTGATGTCCTGCCGAATGTTCCTGATGATGATGATGACGATATCTGCTCGAGTGATGTGCCTCTCGCTCTCTGTGATATTGTCTTTTCCTTGCTTGCTCTTAAGCTCATACTTCCTTATTACATTATTTCAATTAAGGCACAATGAAAAGGACAAAAGATTTTACTTCTTCTCCTTTGGTTCATAAATGAGTCCTGTCTGCTGATAACATTGTGTATTGGAGTGTGTTTATGCTCGGAAGGAAGTGAAATTTTATGATTTTGTAAGGAAACAGTGTGTGTGTGTAGTGTGTCTGGTCATAGCTTTTGTTCACTTTTTTTTCTGTTGTTTGCTGAAGTTTCCTCGCGCTGTCCACTTTTAATTCAATTATCTTTTGTTGTGGAGACGTTTTTGCTTTGCTTTTTTTTGGCGTGTGTTTATATTTTTAATGACAACACACAACCAACACACAAACAGCATAAATGAATGAGCCTTAAATTAGTGAAATTATGCCATTAGGGGTGGCATTGGTGCCTGTGCGAGCCTGTCTCTGGCTCGCATACAAATCAACAACGAGCAGAGAAATTATACTAGACGACGGATTTTATTGTTAAGTTGACCTACTTTTGCTTAAGAGTCGAGATAAATGTGTAAAGTGAAGTGCAGATTGAGGACTTGAGAGGGCAAGGCAGATCCTGCAGCAATCTGTAATTGAGCAATATCAAAAATGTTGATGACAATTACAGAGGAATGCTCAAGGGTCTGAGAGAGATTTATTACAGAATAATTTCAAGCCTTCAAGTACTGACAGCTCTTTGCCAGAATATTGCACACGAATCCTTCACAAGTTTTAATCACTTGGTTAAAATTTGATCTAGTTAATTGAAAAAAAAAATCATAAATTAAGAATAAACAAAGAATCCTTCTCAATAAAAAAATAAATTTAAAAAAGGTGGTTCAAATAAATTACAAAAATATTAAGAGCGTGTCGGGTATTTTTTCGAACGGGTGGAATGTAGAGAAACCCAAGGCGCCATTTTAAAGGTTAGTCATT
This sequence comes from Heteromyza rotundicornis, assembly GCA_951394025.1. Classification (NCBI taxonomy): domain Eukaryota; kingdom Metazoa; phylum Arthropoda; class Insecta; order Diptera; family Heleomyzidae; genus Heteromyza; species Heteromyza rotundicornis. The sequence continues at coordinate 35,949,399 of OX596013.1, forward strand.
TTGTAAATGTCCAAAAAGTGCCAGATTACCCGACTATGCGGGTAATGTGGCACTAATAAAAAATACGATAAAAGGCCATTAGTATAAAAAGATTAATAAAAACGAATTATATTTATGAATTGTTTAATAAAAATGGATAAATTAGACAAAAAAAAATTTCTTTTAAAAAAAAAATAAAAAGAAAAAAAAAATCATTAAATTAACTTTAACATTATTTGATCACATCCATATCGCAAACTTCTTCAAAACCAACTCCATAGATATAAATAATGCATAAAATCCAACAACAAAAACTGTTAAAAATCTAGTGCCAATTTAGCCGACAAAAACAAAAGTGCCAAATTACCCGACAGTGGGTCAATTTATTGATTTTAACAATATATATATTTTGTCGTTGTTTTCGTTGCAGTAATTGCTATCACTGCAAAGTAAATTCAAAAACCTACCTAATGTTATCAAAGATATTCCCGATATCTTAAAAAACACCACGTTTATCGAAATAAACGCAATAGCGGAATTTAAACTTTTTAATTATTTTTTCACACAATTGTGTAGCACCGGTACACACACGTGCGATTGAGTCGATTTTTACAGAAAGTACAACTTTCGACATTTACAGTTTTAAAAAATTCCAACAACAACATGGAGAAAAGCTCTACTGCCACATTACCCGCCGTACCAAATTACCCGACACTCTCTTACTTAAAACAATTTTTAAATACATACAACAATTTAAAAAACATTTTATACTTTTGTGATTTTTTTTCAATTTAATAAAAATCATTCCATGAGGAAAGTTTTTCTATACAAACCCCCTGAATTGTTCAACTTCTATTGTGACTCTTGGCTTTTGTGCCACTCCACCTAAAACTTATTTGGCAATAATTTTCTCAATTGGAAAATATTATCCAAAATATATTATTTTCCGCAGCTCGGAACATACTTGGGAAAACTTTACACTCTATTGTGAAATAAAAATAACAAATTCCAAAGAAAAAAAATCCACCCATAAATTCCCTCGCACTTAAGCAAGGCATTCACCATTCAAGTCGTTGCCCAACACAAAAACCAAAAGTTATACTGCGTAGAAAAATATTAACAAGCACGAAAAGTTTAAAATGCCAACAGAGGTAGCAAATCTCATATGGGTAAATATTTTCCCAGCCCAGAGAATATGAGAAAATTTCTTTGTTACCACAGGAGGAGCAAACATTTTTGAAGAAAAATTTCCTGATGAGGTTGCAGCAGCTTTTTTCTCTCGTTATACGTATGAGTACCTGAATATTATGTCAGGATATATTGTTGTGCAAAGTTATGCACAAGTTGCAAGCGAGAGGAAAATTAAATAGCAAAAAAAAGTGAAACGAGGCTAACAAGTTTTAGGAAAGAAACAAAAGTAAAAATTACTGCGAGCGAAGTGCAGAGAGTGGAGGTATGCAAAATAAAATAGCAAAAATTTATATATTAAAATATGCGACAATGTGTATGTAAAATATAGAATAATAATTTCTATAGAAGAATGCAAACGAGGAGGGGTGGGGGTGGTGTAAGTAGGAGGCAGAAGTAAATATAATATCTGACATGGCTAACATCATCACATCATCGCATTCATTGTGATCATTTCCACTCGTTTTCGTCTCGTTTTCACGTCATCATCATCGCTCTCATCGTGGTACTTCTAACTTCACTGCCAGCGTTGGGGTTTGCGACGAGCACATTTAACATTTAACCTTTTTCAAAACAATTGCTTCTATTTAAGCTCAAAGCATTGCCGTTGGTTTTCCAACTCAAATCATTCAAAAAGAATGAAATGCAGAAGAGGAAGAATAAAAAAAAAATTGAAACATATTCCCTTTGCAACAACTGTCATCAACTCCAACGGTACATTAAAATACAGGAAAAAAATAAAATAAACACAAATACAAATACAACCTGAGGGAAAAATGCATGCCACAACGTGGAAAAAGCCTCTGCTCACACCTACACACCTACACACAAACACACCAGCCTTTCCACTTATGCACTTGCACAATGAAATGCATCCGTACACAAGAAACTCCACATATCCTTTTTTCTTCCAAAAACCACACAAACACAGTCATTCACATAGACTCACAGTCAGTTGCTTTCAATGTCTTTTGCCTCAATTTGTGTGCCTGAGTGTGTGTGTGTGTGTGTGCCATGTTGGTGATTTCTTTTGGAAAACTTTTGCATACCTCAATGTGTGTGGGTGGTGGGCTCGGGCTGGCAGAGTTGCTTGGTTTGTTTCAGCACGACTGTGTGACAACAATCATATCATAAAAACAGCAACAACATGCAGGATGAACATGAGCACAACCAGAAGAACGCTTTAAAGTGGATAACGTGAGACACTCTTCATGTACACATGTATACACTCATGTTGGAGTAGGTACATCTAGTCTTACCTGTGCAAAGGCAAAAGTTTAAAACTCAATGCTTGAAGTGGATAAGCTATGCCCACGGAGCAACTGAGCGACTGAGTGTCTCTGGTATGTGATTAAGGATTTAATTTTTGAAATTGCGAAATTCCTTTGGTGTGGCGTGGTAAAGTGTGGCGTTTTGTTTCGTTCTGTTTTTACAGTGTACCCCGTACAGTGAAACGTGTGCTGTTGGCGGAGAAAGTGTTCAACCAAAAATGGAAACAAAATTACTTTGTGTACATACCAATTTACATGGATTTTAACAACGATTTTTACCTATTATTTCTTTAAGTTGTTGCTCTGTGCTCTCGAAAACTGTTGCTTTTCTTCGAAAGTTCCATACTAACAGAAACTTTTCCGCAAACATTCGGCAACTTCTCTCTGCTAACTAGGCTCATTCACGAAACAAAGTTTCGTACACAGCCACACATGTCGAAAGTGTCTAGCCAAAAACACCATAAAACCAACACTGTCTTACGCTCGTTGACACGCACACACACACACACACACACTGCAACACAAATTGCTGCAAATTCACTTGCCTCAGACGACAGAATTTTAATTGAATTTACTAGTGTCATAGTAGATTTGAATGGCATCGTTGTAACATGTCTCGTCATTTTACCACGCAACAAAAAACATCAACAATTTGCTATGTTGTGCAAACTTTCGAGGACGAAATTGCATTAGAAAGAAGTACGTACTCCGTTGCAACAAAACAGCAAACATGTATGCAAATGTAAATGTCATTTTTGTCATCGTTGTTGTCGTTGCAAACGTTTGTTGCGCTCGCTGCCAACGACACTATACAGAGCAGAGGAAGCCGAAGGAGTTGACTGCTAAATTTCATATGATGACAGCATAAATGACAAATTGATTGCATTCTACGTAGTACCAGGAGGAGTACGAAAAGGGCATAAAAATTGAGTGAACTGCTGCTTGCCTGGCTGGCACATGTTTGAATGTGTAGTTTTTTTTGAAGTGTAATTTTGTTACGCACTTGATTGACTTTTAAGTGAAGTTTTCAATCGAAAAACCCCTTTTGATGCAAGTTTTGGTCTTTAATTTAATTTCCTTGAAAGGAACGTACTTGAAATTAATTAAACCTACTCACTCACCCACTCACTCACATCGCCCGCACAAGCTTCCTAATAAACTTTCCAATATTTCATTTAAATTGGCAATTTTCATAAATATTGCTAATTAACTTTGCAATGGCAGCGGGGCCGCTTCAATTTCTGCTGCGTCTTCTCCAATGCTTTTGACACAATCATGAATATTAAGTTACGTACCACCATCAGTGGTGGGCGCACCCACTGCCATATACACGCCCACATTTCACACATTTCATACCATTATCGTCAGCTCCACTACCACTACCGCCACCACTTGCCTGTATTCAGCTTCTCGCCACACTCCTTGGCCGTAATTTGGTCCCTTTTGTACACAGCATTTCGTATGCTGATAGACTCTGCCATAAATTAAATCCTCCGCCTGTCAGTAATTAACTTTCAGCATTTTCTATGCATATTGTATGTCGTATTTATGTATTCCAACTCATTCCGCTCACGCTTATATATTTCCACCAATAGATGATGCGTGAAGCTTCGCTTACGTAGACAATCGCGTAGAGAATCTTTTGACAGGAAGCGTGATGTGTGCTTCCTACGTATTTACGCTGCTAATTTACAAATTTACTCCTTAAGATTTTCAAGTGGCTTCTTTTTTATTTGGTGTGTTCCCAGCAGCTCATCAAATTTCTCGAATTAGGCCTATTGCGTCTTTGTGTAAGATGGAGAAGGTAGCAAGGTTGAAGCTTAACAGCTATTGTCATATGTGCGTGTGAGTTTGCATATCCTTTAGAAATTTCATTTTCATTTTGATTATTTTTTGAGTGACGCATTTAATTTTCAATTAAAAATGCAAATTTTATTTATTTATGCCAAGGGAAATGCTCTCTCGCTCAGGTGTTGGGGAGCGTTTATGGGCCCAATTATTGATATTAAATTTGATTATTTTCTTTCTTAGTACACAAGGCTCTTGAGAAATATGGAAAATTCCAAGAAATTATATTTTTTTCCTAATTTGAAGCTAAATTACGTAATTTAAAATTCTGCTGTTCGTTCACAAAGTATTACGTATTACACCTCTTGAACCGACTCAAGTAGTTACCAGAGAAGTGAATAAATTGAGGGTAGGAGTGTTTGAATTGTATTCATAGATTTTCTTTTCTAATAGATGAGGTGAAGGATTCAAGTCTCCTTCTCACTGCTGCCACATTGGGCCTATTGTGAAAGACTTCTATATTTTTATAGCTCATCCCTGAGAGACTTTGAAAGAATTCTGCCTAATAAGGAGTGTTTTTATTTTTTTTTTTTTAATAACTGGAAGGAAAGTTTTCTTTAACCTAATTATTTTAATAAGTCAAAATTGACTCTATTGTCTTTGTGTAATCGAATGATTCTATAGTTTCTCTCTTACACATAACATACAATTCCCCATTACATTTATCAAATCGCTGGACATCGATTGCATCATTGCTTGAGTGGATTTTCTTCAATTGATTGAGAAATCTTTATCTGAAGTGTCAGCTCGTGAAAGAATTTATTACCCAGCCACCCCTATATTGTTTGAAGCATAGTTTCTAATTCATATTTGTGTTGAAAATATTTCTCAAGAATCCTTTTCATTGACCAACTTCCAGCTGACCTAGTTTAATTACCCACATAACAACCAAAAATAGAAAAAACTCCCACACCGAAAAATTCCTTCTCATCGCGCCAAGGCATAAAAATGAAAAGGTTAAATCTTAATCAAGATTCTTTAAAATGTACCCAACATCGCCATCGTCATCGTCAGCCATGACGCATGATGGCTATGATAAGGGTTCAGCTGGAGATGTCAACCCACATTTTGGTAAAGTTTGACATTTGAATTTCAAATGAATTTAATGTTGACTTCAATTAGCTGAGATTTTCCGAGCAAAGCGAAGAGAGGCAAGACAGAGGGCAATTGAATTAAGTAGTTGAATTAATTATATTTTATGACAGTGGCGATTTACAAAGACCAAAATTTAATACTAAAAAAATTGGCTAACAAAATAGTATTAAATACGATTTTATGTTTGAAAAGGTATTTTATTTTTGGAAAATACGAAATAGCTGCCTCAGGGGAACCTTTTCATTTCAGCACTTTGCGTGATTTACTACCCTTTGTCGACTACTATTTCTCTCTTTTGCCTTTTATTTCCTTTTTTTTGTGGCGCATATCTATTTTTCCACATTCCTCAACATAATTTGTTATAAAAGATAAACATAATAAATGACAAAAGCATGTCTGAAAGAAAAAGAAAACACACAATGCGCACACAAAAAAGAACAAAGCAAATACAAAATAGTATGAAATTGTGCTACCCTTGGCACATTCTCAGTTAACAACAAGCAAATCTAGTCGAAGAAAAAGCCCAAGGAACAGTCATTTGCATAAATTATCATTTGTCTAACAAGCGAAAAAGAAGAAGAAACCCTCAACACCAACCAACAACCCCCGTTTGTATGGGGAACAGAGACGGGGGCTCCAATATAATAAACGGGAATACCTTTTTCCATACCAAAGCACTTCTTCTGCCTGTTGTTTCGTTCTGTGTTGCAAATTCGGCAATAAAGCCCAGAAATAAAAACAAATAAGAAGTGATGGAGAAATTGTTACGGAAATTGTTGAAAGCGGAAAAGGAAATTTCAAATAGGGCCACACCGAAATTATTGAAATTTATCATATAAATTTGGCAAAAAATGCTTTACTAAAGTCATTTTATTCGCAAACTTACTGCCTTTCCAACGGACGTAACTAGCTACACTATAAAAATAAAACTTTCAACCATTTGCAAGAAAATGTTCCACCATGCAGCTGAGCTTTAAAGCAAATGTAAATATCTGCTTTCATAGGAAATAAAAAAAACGGAAAGCCTCATGTGCTTTTTTCGCTGTAGCCACTACACCACACCGTAAGCACTGAATGAATTCTCCTATACAAGAAAAACCATTCTATAAAGGGTAGAGAATATAAAAAAAATAAAAATAAAAACAAAACCAACAAAAAAAAATCCAAAGGAAGTTGTTCCTAATTTTTTAAAAACTTTCTGCACAATGAATTTTGCGCATTTTCCACCTGTATGCGTTGGTTTTTCACTTTACGCGAAGTTCCGCCCCCTCCGCTTCAATGTAACGACGAGGACATTTTCACGGTGCCTTCGGAGTAAGTATAAAAAATTGTTTTTATTTGTATGTTCTCCTCCCTGGATCAAGTGAAAATTCCCCTGGGCGCAATATGCGGAAATCGATTTTTTTTCTCCTCTTCTGTTCTCATCGTCGTCGTCCTTCGTACGTTGCGGTTTTAATGCAAATAGCAAAATTTTAATGTCTTTGGAAAAAAAATGAAAATATATTTTTTACATTTCTTTGTCTTGGAGTAGTTCCCTCTAAGCCTTTCACCAAAGCTTGTTAACAGCTGTTATAAGTCTACGAAAAAAATGTTTAATTCCAACAGCCAAAAGTCACACACGCTCCCCAATATCAAAATTGACTTTAACCAGCAACAAGCTCAGAATATACCGAATATTGCTTTTTTAGAGTTGCATTAATTGGTATAAACTGCTTTTTACAACTTTTTCGTTCTCCTTTTGTTAGATTTTTTTTTTTGGCTGCCTCCGCTCTGCGTTATCGTTACTGTGGCAACCTTATTGTTTGCGGTGGTTATGGCGGCAGTTTGAACTTTTCGCAAGCCGCAATTAATATTATCCGAACTAACGACTTTTTGCGGTCAAAGGAATCGCAAAAAAATGTAATGGAAATGCACAAAAATTGGTTGCAAAAATTGTTTCAGCAAACTTTCAAATTTGTTCATCGAGGAGTTTTTCCTGCGGCAAGGAGGTGGCAAGAAAGTTTCCAGCAAAGAACAATTTTGCAACGAACAAGTTTTTTTGTTGAATTTTTCAAAGTTTAAAGGACAATGATGAATATTAAAAAATATTTATTTTCGGATTAAGTAAGTTTGTAAATAAATTTAAAAAAATATCTAAGAAATTAAAAAAATGTGAAATATTTTAGTGCTGCACTGGTAATTTATTTTCTAATTAAGGGTCTAATTTCAGTTTTCAAGAAACGCGAAACCTTCACATAAAAACATCGGAAAGGAATGATTCATTAAATTTGTTTTCCTTGTTTTCCTCTACTACGTTAGAAGATTTTTCTACTTCCACGAAGGTATTTTCTAGTAAGAGATCTACTCCACAAATTTTTTTGTGAGTTTCATACGATGCAAAATACTACTCTTTCTACAAATTTACAACCCTGACAGACATTTCTACTACTCTTGAAGAATTTCTACTACTCTACGAAGAAAACCATAGTATTTACTACCAGGGTATTAGATTTCAAGAAAGAGGAGTAGTTCTTGAAATCTAATACCCTGATAGTAAATGCTACTACTCTACCCAAAAAATTATGTCTGCTACCCTTACGTATACAGTATCGAACATAGCATTTGGATAGTGGATAGCAAATCCGATAGTGACAATGGAAAGTTTTTCACTGCGATTTTAACGTTCGAATGCCGTTCGGCATTTTAAAGGTTTTGTTCGGAAAAAATGAATATAGCTTGATTGTGCTTTAAGGAATCGATATTTTCATCTAATATACATAGTAGTATTTTTTGGAAAAATTAATAGAAAAATTTTTGAAAATCTTTATAGCTAGTTTCTAGTAGAACAAAATAAACTTAAGCAATTTTTCAAAATGTTCGCTCAAAGTTTCGTTGAATTCATTGCTTTTCTTGAAAATAATTAACCGAAGTTTGGTATCTACAAATATGCCTGCGAAACTTGCCAAACTTTTGTCTGGTTTAGTTATAAACTGCCAAGACAACCCCTAACAACTCCAACCCAACGCAACATCATTTACATTTTATTTTAACGAGAAAGCATTTCTAAAGCAATTTCCGTAAACTTGTTAGGAATCAAAAATATGTTTAATATCATAAACGCATTAAAACACAGCACACATACAAGCGGCATAAAGGCAGACATTTTTATTAGAAAAGAAGCAAAAATGTAATATCAACACACACACACACACACACAGATGGGGCTATTAAATAACATATCAACTCCAAGAAAGGGGAGAAAATGGCGAAAATGTATTTAAAGGCAAAACTTTTGCACAATTGCCCTGCTACTTTGGTGCTTTACGTATACGTACGAACAGCAGACGAACACATTTAGCACTGAAGTACGGCAGTCTCGTTATGTGAAGAAGTTGCAAAAAGAAAAACCATAGAAAAACGTAAGCACGCAAACAAATGTAAACAAATGTCGTGAGTAGAAAAATATGAAAAACATCATATTCATAAAAAAGGCACAAGAACATATACGAAAAAAATTTAATATGAGCAGAAAAACCAAAAAGAAAAACATGCTAAGCAAACAAACGAGGATCTATGGCATAAGGACATGTTGAGGATTTTTGCTCGGCTCTCGAAGGAGTTTTGTGCTGATGTTGTTGAAGCAACTAATATACACGTTGCATGCCACTTGAAGCCGGGCTACGAACCGAGGAGACTCGTTCATTTAAAGGGCACCACCATTTCCAATATAATGGAATTTCATTTCGTGGAAAGTACTTATTTCGAGAGAATGAGTCAAACGGCTTTTTAAATAGAAAGAACAGAACTTTTCTTTTAAGCAAAAAGTGCTTTTTCATTTGTAAATAATTAAAATTATTTAATACCAAAAATGCTGTTGTCCAAGTAGAACTTCTCACTGAAAACTTTTGCCAACTCTCCGAATCTTCATTCATTAATTTCGCCAAAGTCCTCTTTAACCCTCGGCGCGCTCATAACAAAATCATTAAAATTGCTTTAAGTGAATGTCGACACGCCTTCTTACAAGATTTTGCGTTTTACACCATGTAGCCGCCTCGCAAACAACAGAAAAGGCAAAACTTTTATTCGTACGAATGTAATAATTGTAATTTGAAAATGTTTGTTGCAAACAAACAGCCAAACACGAGAAACAACAATCAGAAAACATTTAGCCAAGTTCTTCTCTGGCAGAAGTGTGAAAGTAAGTTTTCTTGTCAAGATGCCACCCATAGCGTGGCCCACCACCCCCCGCCCCCTTTAACCCTCTTAACCCCTATAGCTAGACGCATCTTTCGATTACAGCGTTTGGCCACTTGTTCCGTGGCATGTTGTGTTGGCGGTGGTGATGGCGGTACACACTTATTTTTGGTGTTTGTTTCGTAATGAAAGTGTTATGGTTTTTTCTATGCTCTTTTTATGTTTCTCTGTTTTATTGCATGCCGTCACACATAGTGGGGTACAATGGACCATAAATGTTTTCATAACATTTTCGTATGTTGTTTGTGTTTTCTTTTCTGCTTTTTTTGCGGGCTTTGTTTTTATTCCATTCTGTGTTGGGGGTGGTCACAAAATTGGTCTCGTAGTTGTGTGACCTAGTTTTCGTATGATGTTATGCGATACTTTTTTGCTTTCTGGCATTTGTGTGTATACGGATTGAAGCGTAAACTTTGGTACTTTCATATGAATTCGTTTAATTTATCCCCAGAGTGTAATTGGTGTAGAAATTTGGTATGGAATTTAAGCTGGTTGTGGTGACTTCTCTGGTACTCCATATTAGGCAAACCGATTGCTTTTGAAGGGAATTTAAGTTAGGTTAGGCTAAAGTACGGTTAAAGAATTTTAGTTGTGCCTGTGAACATTTTTGTTTTTTTTTTGTTGAATTTTTGTCATTAGAAAAGGCACACTTAAGTGGCGTAAATATTCCTTCAGAATATTTTGCTAAGCTTTGAAGATTTTCTAGTTGAAATATTTCAAATGCTTTCGACTTCCTTAACGATTTTACTACCTTTTTTTTTCATTACATTCTTTCTTGTTATTTTACCTTAATTTTGTTTGTAGTTTTTTTATATTTTTTTTGGCCTCAAAAAATAAAGAATTTTGTTTACGTTTTGTTGCTTTGCCTTTGGCCTTTTTGCTTTTTTTCTGCTTTTCAAACGCATGGACGATTCTTTTTGCAAGCAAATTTGTTAGCATATTTTAAGGCGAAAACAAAAGTTTGTGTTTTGACTGCGCAACAACAAATTGCTTATTTGTGTGGGCGCGTGTGTGTGTGTGTGTGTGTGTGTGTGTGTGTGTGTGCAGTAGTCATATTAACTCTGCAACTGAGTTTTGCATTTGAAAGTTTTTGCTATTGTTGCTGAAGTGGAAGGTTGACTGGCTTGTTTGTGTTGCTTTTGATGTGACCAACGAAAGTTGGAGAGTTTAGAAATACGGAAATTGTTTAAAATTGAGGGCCTTAAATTTCCACTCTTTGAACTGGAAAAGTTTTAATTTCAATTGCACAAAATTCTATGGAGTTGTAATCACTTTTCTGTTTTCAAGCGCCTAAATTCGCACTTTAATTTTGCTTCGCACTTGATTGCTCACGCACACAAGATAAATGACTTTTCTCACCCAACAACAACATCACACTTACACATAACAAAATTGAATACAACATTGCGTCAGGCTGATTGTGAGCAATCCACTAGACTAAACTACAACGGTCACCCATAACCGCCCCCCACTCAGATGCTGAAAAATGTAGAAAGAGTAAAAACACCGAAAAGAGCAGAAAAAACTTGTGTGAAAGTGATTAAAACGGAAATTTAATTGAAATGCGCACATTTGCGTAGGCATTTCCGTTTTCCGGTAGAGTGCCCAGCACTACACTTCTATACGCTAGACTACAAAAAGGGGTAATTTTCGGGCTATGCCTGGTATTCCAACCTTTCAGTGCGTGGAGTGAGGCGCGAGCCTTTGGTGTGGTGGACTTTTGTCCATTTCCAGACTTTCAATTCGATTTCGGTTTGCGTGCCTTCGAATGCGTGCTGCAATCCTGTTGGGCGATCGTCCACATTTCGCCTGCTCACATTTGGCAAAATCTAATTTAATTTTCTAAACAATTTCTGCGCTAAGGTAGGGTAGGCGAATAGGTTAAGAGTCTTAATGGTTTCTTCACTAAAAGAAGTAATTCCTGGTGTGCTTTGGAAAGCATGGAGCGTAGACAGTGAACACTTCGTGGGCATGTGTCTGGTTGGCATGATTGATGTTGGGCAAATTGAATCACGTACATTTGATTATGTACAATTTGTGTGTGGGAATTACAAGAATTTCATAGGAGAAAATTCCACAAATACTTCATCATACAATTTTGAAATATTTTTCCCTTCCTTCATTCACTTCACTCACTGAACAGTTTTTACTTTTTTATACCCCAGGAAAGTCAATTGAACGGCGTTTTTTTGTACGTTCCTTGAACTTCTTTTCCTGTTCCGATCAAACCACCCCGCAATCCGTTTAAGTGTCAGCTAACATTGGCGTCGACATGATTCTATGAAAACTATACGCTCTTAATTAATGCAATTAAGCAATGCTTTTCCTTATTTTACACAATTTTACTCCATTTAGGTACGTCTTTTTTCTTTTGTTGCGGAAAATGTTAAGCACGCGACCAATAAGGCCATTTGAGAGTAAAGCAACAACCCTGCAGCCCAGTGGTACAACCCAGTGGTACAACATGACAAAAGCTTTAAAAAAAACACACACTTTTGATTAATGCGTTTTAATGTCGTTCGTTGTTAAAGTTGTTGTTGTTGTTGTAGTGCTTTTTACTGGCATAGTCGTGGCCGATGTCGTTGTCGTTGTTATTATTATTATTATTGGTTGACTACACTGCAAAAGACCAGTCAAGTGTAATTAACAACTTTGTACAGTGGTCGTTGCATTCAGGTATAAGTATCCACCATACACCCGTGCAACGTTTACCGTGTTTGCTGTGTTTGTATGTAAAGTTTGCTCTGTATTTCCACCGAGCCCACCTACGGGCTTTCATTTCTTTCATGTGCCCCAGCAGCCCATTATTAAAAACGTTTAAAGCGTGTTTACAGGCGCATTTGCAAACTCATTAATGGCCACACTGAGCCTGAGAGAAAAAGTGTGTCCTGTTTGGGATTTTTATTTTTTCCCGTTTATTTGATATCCTTGTGGTTAGTTATGTTGTGTATGGTTTATGACCAGCTTTGTTGGAAATTATTTCGTATTAAACAAGAAAAAAAACTAAGAAAACAAATTCTTTCGTATGCAAACACGTGCGAATGTAATCAATTACTTCTTACTTTTTTTGGGATAAATGAGGCAAATAAATTGGATGAAAACCGGGAAAATTAAAAGTGAACGGAAATTGATGAGTCCTACAGCTTAAAAAAAATGTATTCTTTAATTTTGTAAACGGTTTTTATACTCTTGGTCGATTTGTAATTTTGGTCGGCAGTTTGCAACACCCACAAGGAGGCGTCCATAGAAAGTCATGGTAATATTTTAATCGGAGATGAAAGAATCAGTAAAGCAGTACTGAATATTTTCAAAGTGACCCGCGCAGTTATTTTTTTCCTTTGAAGTTTCGCATTTCACAAATCATTAGGGTTGTTAGCAGAAGGACGATATGTTAGTAACTTTTGGTTGGGTGGCCACTGTGAATATTTTTTTCAATTATCCAAAAAATTGAATTCGTAAAGCTTACCACAGTACATGAATTGCATCATAAAATTGTATTTTTACTTTCCCCCATCAATTGATTTTCAACGGAATCCATGCATTCTTCAATAAACTTAATGAATCCCAATTAAGTAGCTGCTAGCTAACATTTAAAATACCACGAATCCTTGCTATTGCCGAGTTTACCCCAAGTATGCGCTTACACAATGAGCGAGTGGCGTCAACTCTCTGATGCACTGCCGCCAGTCGTTAGATCGATTTAATTAGTTCGCTTTAAAGAGAGAAAAAAAACAGAAAAGTGCAAATACCTTCTGGAACAAGGCAGGTAAAAATGTGTATAATTGCCTTCGAAGAATTCACCCTCTGCCGCCCATTACACTTGGGAATTGAAACCTATAAAGTAGCTCCACTTCGGTCTGTCAATTCTCTATAGTCTATATCATGCGGTACTCTCTGGCAGTGAAAAGCTATTTATGGCTCACTTAGTAAAGTAGTGTAGTGTGTTGTGCAGTTGTTGTTGTTGTTGCCGTTTTAGAAATTAATTGGATTAGCAATTACAGCAGATGCTGTGACATGTGTTTTTAATGTTAATGCGGAAGCAGAAGAAGAAGAAGTGAAAATTCTTAGGAAAACCTGAACTTAATCATACTTAAGTGGAAAATTGAAAACATGCGTAGAATTTGTAATAGAATTCCACCAAAGTGAGCAAAGAAAAGTTTTTACTTAAACTTTAAATTAAATTTCATCTCTTCGGAGCTTTCAAATGCACTTGAAAATGTCCCTTCGGACACAGGCAATCAGAAAAAGGTCTTTTGGGCTACACAAAGCACTTTTGCAAAAACTTAATTACTCAAACCCATGCAGTTCTAACATATCTCCTTAAAATTGCATGCCAAGTAAATATTTCTCAGTCAAAAGTGCCATTCGCACACACACACACACACATGGACTTTACTCAAAGTCACAAAGGGCATATTTCGAATATTTGAAATTTCAAATTATTGCAATAAAACCGAATGTGAGTAGAGAATTGAGTAATTTATATCCTTTCAGAAGCTAAGCGAAATGAAAATCCTTTTGAAAATCCTAATTTTCAAATTCACCACACTCAGTCACACACACACACATGCAAACAAACAAAACGTTCACAACCGCAACCCAGTGTATGCAGCAGGGTTGCAATGTTGTGCTGTGAACTTTTTTGTGGCGCACTTGAATTTTTCCTTTCCTTTCCTTTCCTTTCCTTTTTCTGTGACAAATGGCAAACGTTCACCAGGATTTAGGTGTTTTTGCTCGTTTTATTGGTTTGTTGCGTTTTAATGCCGCCGCCGCTACCGCTCTGCAACCGTTGTCAATTGCGCTGAATTACATTTGCGCATAGCTTTTCTATTTTATGTTATTTTATTATTTCGCTTAGGGTTGCTGAGCGATGCGACGTTGTTTATTTGCTTGTCCGGGTGGGTTTCAATGGTTTCACGGGTTTCAGTTATGTATTCCGTTGGTTGGGTTTAATTTGGTGAGTTAATACGTTTTGATGGCGCATGGTGCATTTCAAATGAAACGAAACGCTTCCAAATGGCTGGACCAAAAAAAAAAGAAGAGGAAAAATTGCTGTTAATTTTAAATCCGGCGAGAGTCATTTGTCACTTGTGACAGCTTTAAAATGTAATTAATTTTTGGTGGAATTTCGTAGTTTTTCCAAAACTTCTACGGAGAAGCAGTTACCATTTCCAGAATTTTTTCATTGCGACTCGCCTGCTTTAATATTAAATAGTCTCTTTGAAGTCATGCTAAAATTCTTCATAAATTTAATAAACTTCTGACCACCCTGGGCTTCACCGCATTACCTTGTCAACCCACACACACAGACACACTCACTTGCGAAGAAATAAAATTCTGTCATGGCAACATTTAATTTAACATCCAATCAAACACGCAAGCATCCCAAAGCGTCCACTTCACTTTGAATTCAAACCGAGACGAGACACAACCGAAAAACCCCCCAAAACCAAAACTCAAACCACACCAATTTCCAAAATATATTATTGTCCACCCCGGCCAATAAAAAAAATAAATAAAAACTTGGCAATCTCGAGCCCTTAATTATATTGAGTGTATAAAATCCTTTCGCCACACAAAACACAAAACACACACACAACAAAAGCCACCGAACTCCAAACCATCTAACCAGCAATAGAAATCGAAAAAAAATACTCACATACAGACAACAATTTCATACTTATTGCTAGCTTTTCTATAGGATAATCCAAGCAATTTGCAATTTTCGGTAATTTTGGCAAAAGCTAAAGTTTATAATGTTGTGCAGCCTCCTCCTGCCCTCACTCATACGTTAATTTGAAAGTATTTCGGGAGACGCAGGGTCAATATGGGGGACTCATACTCACACAGCAATTGTATATTTTGTGTGCTTGTGTTGGCCAATGTGCGTTTTGTGGAATTGACTTTGAAATTGGAAATTTCATTTGGTTTCGTTGTTTTCTGTGTGTTCCGTTTGTTTGTATTAAAAGCAGTTAAAGAGCAAATGTTACAACATTATTTTGCATATATCCGCTCGTTCAAAAGCCATAATGCCGCATGATGTCTGTGATGGGAGAGCGAAGAAGATACAGAGGCCTTTGCCATGCTTAAATGGTAAATCTATGACAGTTGGTTGGCGGCTGGCAGTGAAGGCCAATTCCATTTAAATTGCTTTTAAAAATGTTGCGAAAATATTTCTCTAGGGGCGGATTCACCGTTCGTTGGGTAGGAATTGTACTGCTTTTTTTCGTGCCACGTTAATCCAAAATGTGAGGTTATTAAAATTTGATTTATAGCCGAAGTTTATAGGCGAATTATATCGCAGGCGTTAATGTTTTTGGAAATTTGCGAATTTCGGTTGGAGGAATTAGATTGTAATCAGTGGTTGTGTTGGGTGCCAGGGGCCTTGGTTGCCGCTGTTGTTGTTGTTGTTGTACAGCCTTGTGATATATTGAAATTTATGGTTATGAGGTTGTCACTGAAAATTCATTATTGCCTTAAGTATCTGTAATGTTATATGTACCTGCCTCAGTTCATAAATTAATTCGCGCTTCTTTTCTCTTTTTTTCCAGGTAAATATTATGACATTTTCGGGGAACGATGAGATAGAAATTTCAGTTGGTAAAAATATTCATTTGGTAATTTAAATTATGGAAATTTATTTGACTTTTTAACGAGGATAATTTTTATAGTAGGTATTAATTGAAATACAACAAATTCTTTACAATTATAGTCCATAGCGTTACCACGAAAATCTGTGTTACTCCCAATTACTCCCAGTCCGAAAAATTCCCTTACTGTAGGTACCATCCTTGAACTGGTCTTCCCAATTCTTCCCTCTATATAATTTTTATGACTGAGTATCATTCATCATCTCATATTTCATACCTCCTACTAAAGCCCTTCGATCATTCTTAATTAGTTTTCAACCTCCACCAACTCACCTCAATCAACTTCAACACATCGCCTCCGTAAGCCTTTCGCCTCTGTATAAATTGCAATCAAGCTGTTTTCAAACAAGTCAACTTCAATTTGAGATGATAATTCAATAAACAATTTCTCAAAAGAAACAGAAACGCCCAGCTTCTTTTGCCGCAAGAACTACGCTCTAGCCAAATGCCGCCCATTGTTCAGCCAAATGTGAATGGTAGACGATTGTCATCATTTAAATTGAAAGATTTATTCTGATACGCACGCGAATATGAAGAAAATGTTAAATGGGCAGTCGTTCAGAGTGTTGCAGTTGAATGCAAGATGTCGTGTAAGGGTTTTACAACAGAAACACACACACAGTCGCACGTGTAAGTAAACTGAGGCAAATCAATTTGGCAAAAAGCATTAAAAAGCGACGTCTTAAGGCACAGCAAATGAATAAAACTTGTGCTCCGCCGTTTAAAGTACTTTTGTGAAAAAACCCAAGTCAATTTAAAACGAAACGTAGTTCTTTTGTGGGCCATGAATGCAATGTTCATGCGTTGAATGACGGTGGATAGTAAAGATTTTATGTGAAATTTAAGTGTTATTTTTATTGCTTAAAAATGGCTTTAGAATCTTCACTTTGCTATGAGGAAAGGGAGGAGATAAGACGTGAAACTTTCAAAACATAAAATTGAAAATATTAAAGGAACAATAAAGCTGTTTACTCAAATGCATACGGATATGGTATCAATTATTTTGAGATGAACACACAAACAAGGGTTTTTTTCTCCAATCAATCTACCTCCGACACCGACCTGCTGCCATTGACACATGTTCTATCAACGCTAACACATATCATTTATAACATTTATTATTAAAACGAATAAATTCGCACACTCGCAAGAAGAAGCTGGCGAAAAAAGGAGGAAAAAATCCAATTGCAATAAGCACAATCGAGCCTCGGTGCATTTTTAGCATCATCTGCTCGACGTTATGCCACATGCACTCAATCATCATCAATTTCACATCAAAATGTCGTTTTTCTTCAGAGCGCCTCTTCATGACACCAGCAAACCAGCCATCCCCCCGCCACACATACGACTGCAATGCTACCCAAGTGCCAATGACTACGACGAAGACGCTGACGACGATCATATCGACAACTGTCAGCCGGTTGCCAGTTAGATTTAGGTTCACTTGGTTGCCACTACGAAGCGCGTTATTCCGCGTTCAAGTTCAATTTGAACCTAAGAAAAATCAGGGGCACACATCCACACACACACACTCAGACAAACTGACTGGTTGACTGACTCAATGACACTCAAAAACAGTTGTCATTTTCCCCCTGTCTTTTTGTGCTTCTTCATTGTGTTTTCCTTCCATCGTTTGTTTGTGGGAAATTGTCGGAAATTACACAATAAATGCGCAGAACGAAGACATCAACGTTGCCAATCGAAATGAGGGTGGGGGGGAAACACTTTTTCTTACTTACTTTTTTCCGCTTATGGTATGGCGAGAGTGTAGGTGATTTTCTTGGTATTTTTATATACATTTTTTTTTTCATTTAGCGAATTATCATTTGTGGATTTTCCCAGTTGTTGGC
The DNA here is from genome assembly GCA_951394025.1 of Heteromyza rotundicornis. Classification (NCBI taxonomy): domain Eukaryota; kingdom Metazoa; phylum Arthropoda; class Insecta; order Diptera; family Heleomyzidae; genus Heteromyza; species Heteromyza rotundicornis. The sequence continues at coordinate 35,967,510 of OX596013.1, forward strand.
CAATGGTCATGTGAATTGCATTTTCGAACAAAGAAAAGTTCAAATTTGGTAATAAAATTGTCACTTCACTATCAATTGAAAATGAAAATAGTACAAAGGAAGTGAGTACTTAACAGTCAATGTTATTTCACAGCCAGTCCGAATTTAGTGAACCTCATTCAGTATGAACAGTAAAATTGGGAAATTGAACCTTTCCAAGAAATCCAAATTTTGTTTTCTTCTTTTTTTCTTCAAATTTTTGTTTATTTTGTTTTATTTGGTTGTTGTTTCCAGTCCATTTATTTTTGGCTTCAATTTGTTCATCCCACTTAAGCCTCTCAATGAAATATCGCAGTTTAAAACAAAAACGTCATTAGAATATTTTATATGATGTATCCTTTCGATTCACCCACTTAAACTTTTGTTACAGAGAAAAAGGGCTGAAGTGACTTTTGAGTGGGTTTCTTTTGAGAATTGAATTATGACACAAATGGAATATTCTGAGAAGAACTCAATCAGTATGCTAAATATATTTGATTCTATTTGTGATGCATATTGTTTTCTTTTATGATCAATTTTAGTTTAATTTTTTTAAGACTAATTTGCCTTTTTTTAAATTATTTTTTTTAAAATAGAAAATAGAAATTTTTTTTTTGTTTACTATTCCGATAAAATCTTGTTTATGCTTAAAATGTACAACGCAAATTTGTGTCAGTTTTTGCTACTTCATCATCAACATTATTATCAGGTTTTTTTCCCAACCTATTCTCCTTCATTAACCGAAAAATTTGAAACTTACTCAATTCAAAACAATGCAAATTTTATGCCATTTTTACTACCTTTTATTTAGGGCTCGCAGAAAAATTATTCTGGTCACAAAAAAGTACAGCAAAACTCCCTCTCTCCAACTATGAAACTCAATTGAATTTCACAGAGTAGCTTATGAAGTTATGCTCTATATTAACGAAAAAAAGAAATGGAAACGTTCACTTTATGCTGATGGTTTCATGATTTTAGCATTATCCTTTTTACTTACAGTGGGAAAAACACAAACAATAAATGGAAAAGAATCTCACTTGTACGCAAAACATTTTCATTTCTTCCACATTTTACTATTTTCTTTTCGCCGAGTAATTTTATGCATTTGCTGTGCTCCTTTTTCATTTGAATTATTTCATTTTTTCTTTGTCTCCTTGCCCTGTATTTTTTGTTGCTTTTTTTTCTTGTAATTTCTCTTGTTTTATTTATGAGCTTTTGTGCTTTATTAAATTTCCTACTTCTGACATCATAATTTTTCTTTTCTTTTAGGTCAACAAGTTAATTGCAAATTCCTTTTGTGTTTTTTCTCTGTAACGGCATTATTTTTTAATGGAATTTGCCCTCAAATTGTGTCAGTTGCTTTATTATTGTAAAAATGTTAAAAATAAAATTGATTAAAATAACTTACGTAAGTGTGACAAATGTGTCCACTTTGAAATCTCAATTGAATAGAAAATGCTACACCCTCTCTCTCACAGTTCGAAACATTTTCCTTTCGTCGCCACAGGACACTAATCCCCTTTGAGGCTGTTAAAAAAGTACGCCCTGCTTTTCCCAGTCAATATTTCAATACAATATAAAAAGCGACAATTTTTTTTAAAGTGTAAATCCCTTAAACCCTTAAAGCCTCAATGCAAAAGCGAAAAGCAAAAAAATGGCAAAAGAACTAAGCTCGAAGCTCACTAAAATCGAGGCAAATCAATGCATTGAAAAGTAATAACAATAAATGTTGAGTGTGAAATGGAAATGAAAATCGAATTATTTTTTGTATTTTCATTTTATTTTATTTTCGAAATTTCCCACCACTTGCCGTGCTTAAACCATGCGAGATGTCAACTCTTATTATGGCGGCGCTTTACCCCAAAAAACGTATGGCCAACTCAGAGCAGACCTCCTGCCGGGCGCAGACATCTTTTGTTCGTAGCTGCGAACAGAGTGAAAATGGAAGGCTTTTCAATGTCAAATTGGCCGTTTTTTTATTGTCTGCTCTGTTTGTGGATTTTAGTATTTTGCAATGTCTCTTTTGAATAACAGTATGTTTGCGTTGACATTTAAGAATATCTTGTAATTGCATTTATTTAGCATAACTTGAGGCAATTGTATTTTGAGTGGATTTGTGTGATCAAATATCGATTTTGTTTGCAAAAGGGAAATGGTTCGACAAAAAAAATAAAGAGAAAAAGTGACATATTGTCTGGGGAAACTCCCACAAAAGACAATGCTGACAGTTGTGGAAGTTATTAAGAGAATTTTTCCTACTGTACAAGGTTTGCATTTATACACAACCGACTGCACTGAGTTGGTTTGGCTAACAGGAATTTGAAGGAATCAATTTAATTTCAGATACAGAATGTTGCTCTTTGACATTATACGCCTTTTGCCGTCACTAATCAGCCATAACGTTCCCACAACGTACGCCTGCAGTGTCAATTTCTACTCACTGGAATTAGTTTCCGGTGCGGTTGCTGTTTGCTATTCGGTCCCTGCTGTGATTCGCTAAATCCTTCCAAAAACTAATAAATCTGTCAAAATTTGTATTACGCACACATGCACCACACACACCGAAGATTGAACTCATTATCAGAAATTAATGCCCACTAATTCCCGAGTTTTACCGAAATTCCCAAACATTTATCATAAATTTCCCACACACACACACATACACACACATACGCACACCCAGAGGCACACAGCGAAACGAACATATAAAAATTCGTTCCCATTTTAATTTTATGCATCGCTCACACGGCGCCGCTAATCCTGATGTATCTCTCTAACAGGCCGTGCGTTCCGAGGGCATGGCGTGTGCCACGTGATGACAAGTTTTTGGATTTACCAATAGTGCCGCCAGCATTGCACTGCGGTGGTGTTTCTAGTTTTTGGTGAAATTATTACAATTATTTTTCCAATCAGTTGCATTTCATGCCGTAGAACGGCGTACGGCGTTACACACATTCGAACACATTTTCGAAAATTTACCGGAAACGGAAAGTTATTGATGGGCAAATATGTTTGCCATGTTTTGCGGCAGTTGGCGTGTGTGTGTGCGTGTGTTGTGTGGCGAAGGTAACATGGCGGATTGATGTTGGCGGCATTTCGTTTATGTTTCATTCATTGCTGTTGTAGTTGCTGGTTGCATTCTGACAGCAGGCATGTCAGCTAATGACTTCATTGGAAGTTTTCGAATGAGGTGAAACGTGTGTTTGGGGTTATTTACCTTTAAATGGTGCTAAACTATTTGATAATTGCAATGATTTAGGGCAACATGAAGACATTTTTGTCATTTGGAAATTGAAATTCGTCTCTGCAGCGTTTGGCCGCTTAACCCAGGCAATAAGTTAACATTTGATAGGCAATCTCTTTCCCATCCATATTATTATTTTTTTTTCATTTCGCCTGCCAACCACAGACAGGATATTTCCCTCCATTTTGAACTGACATTTGCTGTCAGGGAAATATCAAATTCCTGCCAATATTTTATACCGGAATTTGAAATTCTCGACATGTCACGAACCGAGAGCTTTGGAATCCGAAAGTATTCTTTCGCAACGCGTCTAGACAGTCTCTTTTTATTCGTCTGCATACGTATGCCAATTTTACATTGTTACAATTTTGAATTTGCTGTTGCGGCGGGCGGCTGCACTTGCCACAAACCAAATTCCAACTCTATCCATTGTGATTTCGCTACTTTCCTTTCGTATGCTTTCCTACCCTTTCGTTCCGCCTAAATTGCTATATTTATACACATTACCAGCTTATTGCAGCTTTGGGTGTTGAAATTCCGCCACAACAATAACCACAACTCAATTTAGAATGTCAATTTTCAAATTATAATACGCAAGCGGTGGCCTCGGCTGTGGTACAATGTGGTACAGTAGTGGAGAGAGCTGCACGCCATTTGAGGCTCGCTTATTTGAAGGCGCGCTCACACGTCCTTGGTCGGGATTTAGCTAGGATTTTTTTCCAAATTAATTGGTAATTTTATGTGCGTTTTGGGTAGTTGCGGTTACAAGCGAATGCATTTCTATTAGCTTGCCCCTGTTGTGGTACTTGCCGTGCGTGTGAGGGGCGTAATTGTAGGTCTGAAATTTAAAAAAATGGGCGTTGTGGTTATCGTCAAAATTCTGGCATGCAAATTGATTGATTGACATGAGCATGTTTTGGAAAAATACTTTTAATCAAATTTCCTTATGGGTTCATAACAAGAGATAATAAAAATGAAACCAACGGAAAAAACTAGAGAATAAACTGTCTTTCAGAAACTATTTATCAGGACCCATTTTAACAAATTTCTACATAGGTGGATTTGGAGCCTCGGTCCTTGTCCAAAATTCTATTCCCAATCAAATTTACAAAAAAGAAAAATTTCGTCTCAAGACCCCATGATTCATTACACCTCAACACACACTGTGGCATGGTATACTAACTTTGACACAACGTTTGTAACGCCCATAAGAAGGCGTGTCCGGTATGAAAAAGTATATGTATATAGTCGCAGTTTTGGAGATATCGATTTAAAACTTTGGGTACATGTTTTTCTCTTCAATACTGAGATCAAGTTCGAAAAAAAAATCAACATTTTCCAAGACTTCTTTATCGCTGTATTCGATTGGATATGTTTAGAAATGGATTTTGAGAAATGGTCCGAGCTTCCCAACCCACATATAATTGGGTGAAAATGGGGTCTTGAGATACAATTTTATCTTTCTGTGGATTGGAAATTTTTAGGAACGGATTTTTAACGTGGTCCGAGTCTCCAAAACCATCTGTAAATGACTCACATTGGGGTCTTGAGATCAAATTTTTTCAGGTTCGAGGTACTTCTTAATGCATCATACATGGAGGTATTTCAGCTGCGGTATAGCCGAAGTTTGATCAATTTGTAGTTTTTAAATGGTTTTGGAATCTTGGACCATGTCAAAAGTCATTTGCAATCGAATACAGCAATGAAAAAAAGTTTGAAAAAGGTTTCGTTTTTTATTGTTGTTTTGTATGGGATGATTCTGCAGCTCTGTTTGGAGGAGAAAAACATGTACCCAAAGTTTCAAGTCGATATCTCGGCTATTGGGCGGAGATATAGTTATAAGTTTTCGATGTTGATCTAGAATGTATATAGAGTTCCATACCTTCCACACCTCCTTATGGGTGTTACAAACGTTATGTCAAATAAATACACCGTGCCACAGTAGTGTGTGTGCGTATAATATCCTGGCAGATGTTAGACGCAATTTGAATAATTATTTCTTTTCATTTGCTTATCTTTTCTAAAAATCCTGTCAACGTTCAACAAACATATTTCTTCGAGTGTCGACATTATCCATTATCCAAACCAATCTGAACTTTTCGATCTAACGATAATTTTAATTTTTGTAGCCCCCCAAGCCACAAAATACACACCACCACTCATGAATATTTAGTAAATGCCACAATTCGCTCTTCCAACAATAAACCAGAATTTATGGCTTTTAATGGAGTGCCGGTTGGCAAATAAATTAGCCACAAGTGGTGAGCATAGAGAACAGCAACAAACGTCAAGAAAACCACCCGCCAACCCATACTCAGTGGACAAATTTTACATTGCAAATTTTCGAATTTGCCAAAACCCTACACCAAAAAGGCACTTGGCAAATAAAAAGCATTTTTAATAAGTTAATATCTTCATGTTTGTATGCCTTGCATATGCTCACATCGCCATTATCATCAAGGCTAAGGGCCTTGATGAAAGAAACAAATATGTAGAAACAGAATTTTAATGAAAATCTCCACCAGAAAAAAAGTACCTAAAGCTTACAGTTTATGACACAAGTGGGAATAATGTAAGCTAAAATATTTAAGGACTGTCAACAGTAGGAAACCTCAACCTCCCAAAATAGGAACAATAATAAAAGTGCATAAATACACAGTACGGGTGTGAAAAAACATATTTTTGTACTAGCAACAAACACACAAGTGGTTGGCGCTGGTGTCTATATTAATGCAAATGGCAGACATTCCTAAGCCACGCGTTGCCAACACATGAACCAAAAATACTAAAAATAAACAGTCTATGGTAATATATGCAAATTGTTGTTGCAATTTGTGACATTTTTAGTAGGAAATTTGCAGCGTAAATTGTTTGAAAGAGCAATAGAGAGAGAGAGAAAGGGGGGCGGGGGGAGCGAATACAAAACGCCAACTTCCGTGGGCAAATTGAGAAAATTTAATTTGAAGCGCCAAATTGCATAAATGTCAATTTGCTGAAACGAGCTAGACACCAGCGAGGGCGAACTGCTTCCGAACAGTAGCAATTTGCAGTCGGAAAAGTCGAAAAATCGTTCGAATTGACTTTGGCATATGTGAAAAGTACATTTTCAAAGTCAGATCCAGTCAAGTGTAAAGTTAAGGGTGAAGCGCAGAAGGAGCTGGGAAATATGTTTCAACTCTTGACGGGGTTCAGTGTTCATTGAACACATTGATTGAGTGAGCGTCAAGGCATGGCAAGACGACCCGGAGAGTGTTGGGGAAACAAGATTGTTAACGTTGGTCAAGTGGAAAATAACCGTTCGGTGGGCAGAGAAGAACAACAACAAAATGAAATGTTCGTTTCCATTTTAGTCAAGTTTCGAACCACTTTACACTCGACTGTCATTTTGCAAAACACATAAACAACATAAAGTTTAATTAATGTCAATCGCTGTGAAAATTCTCACTAATGTCATAACGCAGCCATTTATCAACGGCATTCTAAACCACACATCAACCGTAAACAAAAACAAACAAAAAATATCCGCAAAATAAATTTCCCAAAAAAAAAATACCGAAATGTCAACCATTACGGCCACCCTGTTAGTAACTGCCAATTTGTGGTTGATCATTAATTTAGAGTTGCCAACGAGAATGTTGTATTTATTTTTATTTCCTAAAAATACTGATGAAATGGTAGAATAACACCAACATATTTTTTTAAACTGTTATTTTTTTTTTTAGCATTTTGTATACAAAAATAATTGTTTTTTTTTGTGGACCAACAGCTGCTGTTGTTAATTGCTCTGTGCAGTGCTGCCAACTGTTTTGTGATTTATGTAAATTTCTATAGGAAAGAAAAATAAATAAATGAAATATATTGACTCCACTTAAAATTGCACTGAGCGTCGCCGGTTTTTTTTTTTTGCCCATTTTAAAGTTGTTGGGCAAAAATCATATCAGTTGTTGGTAGCAGCAGTTTCCATTGAAAACCAAAGCTAATTTTTTTTCTTCCTACAACTCTGGTTTTACATTCGTTATCTTGCGCTTTAAACGAAATTTCCTTTTTTTTATGCTGTCGGTCGTTTGGCTTTTTTGGCTGAGCAGGGTAGCGGCAGTCAGTTTGTTAGTTTTGCCAGTGGATTGCACGGGATTTGTTTATGTAAACGTCAATTGTATTTTTGACAGGTCTGGGAGTATGAAAAAAGTGTAGACTACAAAAAGGAAAAGTGTATAAAATGTATATTTGTCCATATGCTGCGGAGTATGTGGTATGTTACGAGCAGTAACATGCACTGAAATGGACATTTTACACATTGAATGAATATTTGCAAAAGCTTTACAATTTTTGCTTTTGATTTTAATTGGATGCCATTTAATTTGATTAAATATTTGATTCCCATTCAAAAAGTATTTCGAAATAGCGTACATTCTGCACTTACAGCTTTATTCACGCTCATCTGTTAATTATTTGGAAATGGCTTCAACTGTGCATCTGCCACGTTTGCCAAAAAGCAATAACACCAAATATGCTCTAAATGGCTTGACAAATATTCATCATCAACTAATTTAACATAGCCCCGGGAGAGCATTTAGCGGGCTCATACTTTACGCTTAGTGTTCTTAGTCTAAGAATGCTTTATACCAAAAACTTGGCCATCATCGAAACTTCTGTGCTGGAATGACAGTAGCTCATGTGGGAGCTATTTCAATGGCAATGCTCTAGTTTTCTGCCCCACTCCTTAGCGATTTATACTGAGAAGAGAAAAAAAAATCTCTCATCAAAACTACCCCTCGCACAGATCCGAAAGTATCCTCTAGCTCTGTACACCGCGCAGTCAATGGCAATTTGCAGCGTAGCATTATTTCATGTCGTTTCGCTTCGTCTGCTCTTAAGTCTTATGATATTGTTTGCTGCCCTGTCGGTGGAATTTCACCAATGGCGCTAAAGCTATGCTGAAATATTTCGATGTCTGTCTGTCTGTCTGTCTGTTTGTGTGTCCGTCTGTCTATCTATCATTGCTGCATTGGCAAAAGTTTTTCCCCATTTCTTATGCTCCTCTGCGGGTAATGCGGTTTATTGACGTATTCTATACACTGACTGTGTATAGTTTCGGGGTCGCTCTGTCGGTTAGACGTTGGCTCGTTCGGTGGCAACTATGTGGAACTACCGGCTTCGCATTGCAGTAGATAAACCACAGGCGTTGAAGCGAATGTATCGTTCAAATAATTCCGATACACACACACACACACGCACACATACACTCTGATGACGGCCGGGGTTTATGTGCATTCTCTGTTCCGGGTCGGGTTTATTGATGAGGAATTTCCCCGTGCAGCGTAGCACAGTGGGTTGAAGTAATGAAATGTGACGAAGACAATTTAGTAAAATTCCATTACATAGGTAAAAAAAAAAAATTTTCCAGTAAAGAAGGATTTTTTAAAATTTAAATTTTTTAGCAACTTAAAGCTTATTTTAAAATTATTCTGCACGATAACTGCCGTAGCTATTAACCTGTCGACTCTTCTATTTGGCCGGTATTGAAAATGGGCATCATCGGATGAAAACCATGCCTACCTCCCATACAAAAAGGCTACTGAAATTAATTTATTTTCGTTTGCCTTGTTGACATACTGACCCGATGTTGGCGTAATTTTGGTATTTGGTTGGAAATTATGTCGGGGACGGAATGGAAATGGAACTGCAACGTAGTGGAAATGGACCGGAACAAAATGGTAATGGAACAGACTTAGAAATGGAACGGAATAGAAGAGGAACGAAATGGGCCGGAACAAAATGGAAGTGGAACAAAAATTGGAAATGGAACGGGAATGAAGTAAAAATGGAAATAATCCAAAAATTATTATCAAAATATTGTAAAATAACAAAAAATTGTCAAAGAAGGTATCGTGCTTCGAGCGGACCAAATATAATTCCTTGGAAATTCAAAATTTTAAACGTCAGGTTTTTTCAAAAAATATTCTTTGGTACACCACAGTTTCAGTTTTAGAAAATTTCTCTGGCAATCCTTGCGCTACTTCATAATCTACACAATGGACACTGCAAAAAAATACTCAACATGACAAAAAACTACTGGATCACGTACTAAATTCGTCGAATGACAGGACACCCGCCCACCTTACAGCCAAAACAAACTACTCACTTGCAGTTTTGTATATCATCCACGACCAACTATCGCTCAACTGCAATTTCGTCTAGGTTTTCGCCCAACTTGTCATCAGGATGCACTGATACTCTCCTGCTTATGAAGAGGGGGGTTATTTTTTTACTAACTTTTTGCTGCTAGTACTCGTTGCGGTTATACCATTCAGTTCACTGAGGCGTATGTGTCTGCGGAGGTGTTCACATATGTAAGATTGTCATGAACAAATCAGAGACTACTGAGTCTGACAGTGATGGCCTGGCATCACTGTCAGTCAGTGCTACACGGGTGTTTTCACCCTGACGACTTATGTCCAAAAAAAAAGACGACTAAAGTTTCCACTTTTTTTTTTGATTTATGCACGCTTCTTGTGCATTTTACAAAATATTTTCCATATTTTTGTTTGCATTTCCATGCTTTTGTTAGGGAATTATCATTAGTTTCCATTTTTATTTTTGAGCAGGGATAAGTTGCGAGGATATTTCTAAGAAAATAAGAAATGTTGAAAGGGTGGAGAGGGCAGAGTCTGGTGGTTTCTATTTATTTTATATTTATTTTACATCTGGTATCCTTTTACTGTTGAAAATCACAACCGAAACATCATCAAAACTCACATAAACACACTAGCACTCAGTCACACTCACCTACACCCACAACAGGAATAGCATATCAAAGGCACCGCACCGCACCTTCTTCTTCGGCATACGATTTTGCACTTCCGGTTCGTTAAATTTTCGCATTTCTCTTTTTCATACTCCATTTTGTTTTCAGCTGGTGAAAAAAATAACAAAATAAAATTTAAAAGACTATCAAATGCTTTTCTCCTTCATCAGACTACATTGACGGCAAGCGCTGTACACATTTAAGTACTAAAGTAGTGTTTTCTCTAACGTAGTAGGTATACACCTAAACGTATCTCGCAGAAAATAGTTGTAGAATAAATAGGAAAAAAGTATTTGAAGCAAATCTTTATGGCCACTGCCAGACAAACTTCAATAAAACGCAAAGTACTTGGACGGTAAGAAGACGTTGCGGAAAACTGACGTATTCCATTAAGTGCAGACGTTTTGATATTTTAACACAGCAAGCACACAGCACGCATTTCTCGGTCAAGAAAAGATGATTTTTTTTCTTCTTCTCCACCGTTAAGGTGGTTAGGTTGCTCTAATGGCTGTACTCGGTAGTGTGTGTGTGTGTGTGTGTGGTGGGTTGTGAACTTTTTCGGGTGATAAAACACACATTCGTTTCGACAGAAGTTGCGTAAACACGTGCTTAAGCTTTTATGAAATTTCTCTCGTCTTTCTAGTTTGTCTGCCATTTGCTCTTCTAGTTGAATGCATGTGTATGTGTGTGTATGTGTGTGTGAGTGTGTGTGCACTACACTCATATATTGTATATCCTTATGGCGTTGCCATTTATTGTGGCATTAATTTCTGTTTTATAGCTTCTTCTTTTAATGCTCTCAAAATGATGCTTAATTTCGTTGGTTGGTTGCTCCGGGGAATTTAGCCATGAGCAGAGATGGTGGCTTTTTGATTAGAAGTACGCACATAAATGTCGTAAAATATCAATTACCTTTTTCTGTGAACTAATATTGTACTTGAGGGTTTTCGAAGAGCATGGACAAATGCAACGGTTATGAAGGAGGTAGAGCTTCAGTTCAATATTTGGTGAAGCATCCCTGACCAAGCCCTGCCAGTTCGAATTTCGTCACTCCAGTGGTTTCCTAATTGCAGCACGTACTTCTTCAGATGCTTCTTCATTATTTTTAATCGTTTGCTCGCTCCAACTCCAACTGCAACTTGAACTGCTTAAAACTTTCAACGACTTTGGCGTGTATAATGAAATGTAATGAAATTGTATGTTTGAACGATGAACGGTTTACATGCCACCATCATTGCTTCATCGTCGTATCAAATTGTCAACTTTGTTGCTCTTCAACTATCATTAACTGTCATCTTATCGCGTTTAATCTACCAAAACGGCATCACAAGTCCTTCCTTCCATCCCTCGGAAGTACGTTTTTGCACTTTTCAATCCACTTTGGCTCCGGCAGAGAACTGTGTCAGGCTGAGATGCTTCAGCGATTCGAGTGGTGCATCAACTCTGACATTTGCCGTTGCCTGGCTTATCGGCTTCAACTGCGGTTGCTACTGCTGCTGTCAATGCTCCTCCATTGAGCGTCATTGTAGTTATCATTTGTGTGGCAAAATGTTGACAACTTTGTTACAATAATATTTGTTTTGAATTGCTGCGGAGTGGCTTTCGTGAAGTGTTGCAGTTGACAAATCATAATATTGTGTCAGGGTGGCTGCAGCGTATACCACAAGCACAAAAAACAAATTATATAATAAGATAAAACCTGAAGTGGTTTAAGGGCATAATGGAAACTTAGGAGATGAATGGTGTTTTTTTTATAAATTCATTTCGGTGCTTGAGAATATCACTTCAAAAATCTATGGAAGACTTGGGGAACATTTTTATATTACACGGTTCGACAAATTGTAAACTTATGGAAAAATGACGGAAGTAGAAAAGTTTGTCGATCAAAATACAGGGTATCTGTTGATCTCTTCTATTGCAAAAAGTTATCAAAATTTACTTTTGAAATTTATCATAAAAAATATGCAAAGCGTGGGCTTAAGTTCAGAGCCAAGCCACTCCCTTTGTACTTTTGGCCACTAAGTATGAGTACATTTCTTATTCCTTCTTTTGCTTCCTTTGCGGCAATTTTTCGTTCTTCAATTCTAATGCAATTTCTTGTCTTTTCTCTTTACAGGTAACGTACACATAAACTCACAAATGGCAACGTCATCTTGGCAACATTTGCCACCCATTTCTATTTTTATTTTAATGCCGAAACCCTCCTGACAATCCAACGAAAGCGTTAACGTCACGCTTATCTGCCGAGCAACTGCAACTTCACTCAAAAGTCATCATTGCAGCGGTATGAGCATTTATTATGATGAGGACAAGGCACGCAAACTGCTTTCGTTTCGTTTTAAGTTTGTGTACGTGATCCTTATCAAATGCCAACCTAAGATGATGATGGTTGAGTACAACAGTAGCGCCTTCCGCTACTCGTATTTGTGCTCCCTGGCTGGGCGCTATTCAAAAAATCAGAAACCTTTTTAAAATTCGCCACTTTTTCTACGCGCCACTTCTAAAAGAGCTCACTGTGCTGCACTGCAGTGAAAATACATATACCCGCTAGGATATAGTTTTGTTTTTGTGTGTGTGTGTGTAGGAAATGAAGTTGTTGTTGTTGTTATTCGTGGCTTCAAAGGAAATGTTTCGCTGTTATTTTGAACGCTGAAATGTAAGTAAACAAACAACATGGCACAGACACGTGAGCAAATGTTGTTGAGCAATGAAATTCAATTGGCAGCGTTGCTAGAAAAAAAAGAAGGAAATTGCATAAAGATTTCAAAAGTTTTATGAAAAGAAGTTGTGATTTTTATTCGGCTTGAGTGAATAGTGAGTGCCCTTGAGGTGGAAAAATGGAAAGACAAATTTCATTACAAGATATTGTTTTTCATTGAAAGCATTAGAGAAAAACATGTTACTCAATATTTGTATATCCTGCGCACTAAGTGTTCAGGGGTATATTGTGGGCTGATAACCACGCCTTTTTTTGCATACAAGATGACCGCCCAATTATGATTATTATTAGGGACGTGACAGAGCTCCGCATCCGCCTCCTCATCTGCGGGGCATCCGCACTAAATTGACATCCGCACCCGCAAATCACACATTTAAAACATTCGCACCCGCATGTATGCGGATCTTTTTAGCTTATAGCTTTTTGCACTTTTTGAAACTTTTTTACCGACAATTTGTATAGGATCTGAGCAAAATTTGATCAGATTCAGTTTCAGTACGTCAAAATATCCAACACAAAAATTAAAAAAGTGCAAAAAATTAAATGTTTTCGGAAAAGTGGTTTAATATGTCCACATCCGAATCCGGCTCCGCATCCGCGGATGTCAATTTCAACCATCCGCATCCACCTCCGCGACCTGCTGCGAGGCTTTTTACAACTCCTCACCCTCATTCGCGAAACCCACATCCATCACAACCTTTATTATTATACCCCCCACACATACTGAGTCGATTTAGCCATGCCCGTTTGTCTGTCCGTCCGCACGATAGTGGTCGCAGTTTTCAAGATATCGACTTGAAACTTTGGGTACATGTTTTTCTCTTCAATACTGAGATCAAGTTCGAGAATCAGCCAAATCGGACAAAAACTGGGTGTGGCTCCCATATAACAAAAAAAGTTCAAAATTTTCCAAGATTTTTGTTATTGCTGTATTCTCTTGGAAATGTCTAGAACTGAGTTTTTAGCATGGTCCGATCTTCCAAAATCACATATAAATGGGCCAAATAGGGTCTTGAGTCAAAATTTTTTTATGTTGGAGGTACTTCTAAATGGATCAGACTGTGTTGGAGTATTTCAGCTTCGGCATAGCCGAAGATAGTTCACTCTCTAGTCTTTAGTATAGTTGGATATTTGCCGGGAAGAGAGTGGGAATATTATTTATATTTATAGATAGTCTATAAGGCACAAACCACGGACAAAATAAACGAAATTAAATGGAGTGGAAAGGGAAATGGAAATGAATTGGAACGATGTTGCAACGAAACGAACTTGGAATTGGAGTGGGAATGCAATGTATTCAGAACTAATTATAATTGAAACAAATGTGGTAATGGGACTGGTAATGGAACATATTTGAAAATTAATCGGAAACGAAATAGGATTGCAAATGGTAACCGACTGTAACAATATGGAAATGGAAGAAACTAGGAAGGAAGTGTTACAGATTTTTTAAGCTCAGTTTAATTTTTGTCTCAACTACTTTGATTAAACCAGAATTGGTAACTAACCAGTGATGATATTAGAATCAACTACATTTGACTTTTTTGTTCTTCTAAATAGCAGCGCCACAATACACTGTTTTGCTAACATTAATCACTTGAGTTCATATAAAATCCATAAATTCCCTGCTGCCAAAATTGCCAATACCATATACTGCAGGAATAAACTCAAGTTAAGTTTACAAATTTCACTCACCCAAAAAAAATCTCACTACATTCTGATTGTTTCCTTTATGCCACGCTTACTACATGACGCCGCAACATGATTCATCTGCAAGAGTTTTGTACAATAAATTTTTCTCTTTTGCAATTTCTGCGCTGATGTAACAAAATTTGTATGCAAAAGAAAATGAAGAAAAAAGCCAAACGATGTGTAATAATAATTCGAACAATATTCGATTTGTGTGCGTTTTGTTGCGCATCAATTGTTCCGAGTGAGTGGAACTAGAATATTTCTCGAGCACGCCAATAAAACGGCAATACTCCAAAGTGAAATTGCAAAGTCAGTGGAAACAAAAACCGATCGGTGCTTGCTCCTCCTGCTGCTCCTCCACTCTAACGCGAATAAAAGTTAACAAAAGCAATAAAATGTGTGTGAGTGTATGTGTGGCAGTTATTTAAATAGGAAGCAAAATTTGTATGCGGCATTTGTAGTTGTTGCAGAAGTTTTCCGTTGCAATAAAAAAAAAAAAAAACTAAAAGCAAAAAAATCTGTGTGCAAATTATATGGGATTTTGGCTTAGATTTATTGACAGTGCACTGCGGCCGCTGCGGCGGTCAATCTATGCAAATGAAGTGATTTGTTTTTGGAATATTGAAAAATATTGCCCCATAAAATAATCGAATTGGAACATTGATTGGGGACTGGACTTTAAAAGAAAAATCGATGAAATGTTTTCCGTGAATTTCCTTCTGAGTTTTAAATTCATTTCAAAAGAACACGAATTCTTGGTCAGTTTCTGCTTATAATCTGTGTGTGATACCCCCAACGGCTGCGTTTTCTCATTACTTCTCATTATGCTAACTTTCGTCTCAGCGCCTTTTCATATTAATTTTGCGTTGAAAGTATACATTTTCTCCGCAAAGTGAATTGCCAAAGAATGTTATTTAAATACAATAATTAGCCTTGAGTGCATTGCAAATTGTTGCTCAACAGAATAATATTTGCCTTAGTTCAAGGGCAGCTGAACGGGCGGACAGACAGCCACTTGTGCCGGTGGGCGTTTGCATGAAGCTGACATACTCCATTGTCGATAATGATGATGAGGCTGTTGCCGTCGAGGCGTGCCAAATTTCGTTTGTTTGAATTGGCATTGTGCACAGTCGAGCGGCCGCAACAAATGCTGCTGCAGTGCGTAATTATGCAAATTAACCAAATCGTACAAGATCCGATCAGACCAGGAGGGAAGTTATTGCAATTTGTGACTGGCTTTGTTGTAATCATTGATGAATTCCTTTGGAGTTATTTTGGGCCACTCCGACCGGCAAGTTATGATTAATATCAATAGCTGGCGAAGGTGAATTAGAACACTGAATGCAACTAATTGAATATTTGAGATTTCGGATGATTTTGTGGGTAAATATGAAATGGAAGGAAACTAAGAATCTCCGAAGGGCTTCGAGTGAGGTAGCAAATGATGTACATTAATTTCGGGAATGGAAACCCATTCAAGGACTAGTCGGCAAACAAATCACCTTCAACACATTGCTAATAGCAACCAATTTTCCAATTCCTCTACCAATTCGATTGCCAACCAGCTATTATTTCGTTCCACTTCTCTCCAATTGTGTGCTTGTGTGTGTTTCTGATTGTTTCGCTCTGCTCAAATACTCCTCAGTACTTACCACTGAGTAGAAATTTGTATTGTGGCATCGCACAATCTTCATGGGAACGCGCAGCAGCAAGCCCCGCTGAAAATGCATAAAGGAGTCACCTCCACAATTCGGAGACGCTGCATGCCAAAGTGCAGTAATACAATAACGCCTTAATGCACTGCACTCGAGAGCAATGCACACGTGACTACTCGCATGAACTTAGTACCTAAACGAACAATACGGTTATTCGTGGCCGCCATCGCCACCTTAACGGGAGCAACAAACGCCAAGAGTGCCCCCCCTACAACCGCTTAAAATCGCAGTGCTGTCGATACACGATGAGGTGCGTTGCGATGCTTGAAATGTCATTAAATTTGCTCTTCATAAATCAGCCGAAAACATGCTTCAACATAACCTCATTTCACGGTCCATGAACTCGACGCAACCATTTCATAGTAGTCGGGCGGCATCATCCTCGCCGTCGTCGTTATCGTCATTGTTGTGGTGTGTGGACAGACAGACAGCCAAACAGACAGACAGACGGGCAGACGAACGTAGTCGATATATGCTGTGTGCGTGTTCACATACTTTCATTGCAATGCTTTTGTTGCGGATTCTTGTGTGCGGAAGAAATCTGTGTGGAACGTAGGAGCCATCGGTGGAACGACGACGATGACGATTTGTTTGAATTCGTTTTCCCATTTCGTGTATCGCACAGATGTTCTCCGTGCTCTCTGGTCTTATTGTATCTTTGTATCTTTGTATCGCGTGTATAAATTGTTTGTTGTTGTTTCTACAATAATGCGCAGGATTTCCAAAGGAACCAAGGAAATCATTTATTATGCATAAAAACACATTGCTGCTGCAGCAGCACCAGAGAGGAAGGACTCCGAATTATACTGTATGAAAGTGGAGTGAAATATAAAGGAATGCATGTAATTCGGAGATTATGTACAGTATATTTTCACAAACATATTGCCGAGAAATTTCCCAGGATCTACAAATTTTGAAATTTTCCTTATAATAATTTGAAGAGGAATTTTTTCGTAAAACGTTTTTATTCCTAGCTTCTATTTTTATCGGTTATTTGGGCCCTTCTTTTTTTTCAGTTAAATCAAAAAGTCCACTGACCCGGGCGTTTCAAGGGTTAATATGTTCCGCGAATATGATCCTGAAAAAAGCTAAATTAATTAAATTTTATCATCGCATCACATATGCTTGTATCTGAGAGGTCTGTGAGGTCCTAATTATTCAAGATCCTACATCTGCCGAATGGACTGTGAGCCTTTTCGGACTATAAAAATTTGAAATTGCAATTTTCATGCACGTCTGTCTGTCAGTCTGTCTGTCTGTTTGTGTGCAGACAATCAAGTTCTTCTTTTTACGTGTAATACCGCTCCAACTCTTAACCATATTTGCTGTGCGACTTTACCGTTTGGCTTCGGTTTCAGCCATTCGTTTTCTCTGTTCGTTTGTAGCAATTTCGCCAAGAGGATTTTTCTTTCTTAAGTAAACATTGGCTAAAATCCTTTTAATTTTTCACAATATTCATTTGAGCACTCGCCGGTCCGGGTCCTTGTTTTTTTTGTCCCAGTGCACAGGGAGACCGAACGCCAACGACTGCCAGCCAGCAACGAACCAACCACCGCCCATCGTACGTCTGTTCAGTGATGACTTTGAGCGTTTTTGAAATTGGAAAGTGCGCAAACATTAAATTGAAAAGCGGAAAAAAGAAATAGTTCGCAAAAAAGCTCATACTAAAAGGCAACTCCTAGGCAAATATGGCGACTGGCAGTGGGTGCGGGTGCGGTGGAGCCCGGAAGTTTGTGTGTGTGTGCATAAGCGAATAATCTGATTATGATTTGATTGCAATTTGATTTCTATTTAACTTTCTGGCTTTTGCACTGCTCCGAAAATACCCATTTGCTCCGAAGGAGTGCAGAATTTACACAAGTAAATGGAAAATTCCCCTTTATACACGTTATCTCGTTTTTAGCTAAGAACACACACACACCTATACACACACAGCTAACAGTCAAAAAGGATCATCATTAATACTTCAATAATTTTTCACTGTTGCTTTGCGTCTTTGAAATGGTGCAAAGGCACTAACTTGCCATCACTGGCATTCTCGTTATTTTTTATTCAACTTTTTCACTACGCTTTGTCAGTGTGGCATAATTGACTTTTCTGTTTGTCTGATGGCCGCTGCCATACCCGCAATTTTGCCCGCACTTTCCTTTATGGAAAATCTCATAATTCGTTCTTTGAGTAAAAGTCTTCCTTATTTTCCTTTCTTGGACTGCAATTCCCCCCATCCAGTCTTGGGCGGAAAGTGATTTATTGTGCACTTTTTCTATTAGCTACCAACGTGGATTTTTTCCTTGACTTCGTCTGCATAATTTTGCCTTTAACGGGGGAATTTCTGACTTTCTTGCTTTTTTTTCAGTACGCTTCGGTTCTGTTCCGTTTTCTCCCCTTTTCTGTCGTGTCATAAACATTTGTTATCGCGCCGCAGTTGTTGTTGTTGTTTACAGGGAAATCGCGCGCGAATTGTGATTTTCTTTTTGGTGCATTTTTGTTGTTGAGAAATTTCTTTACTCGCGGGCAGGTTTTCTGAACTTCCGCTTCCTGCGCCATTGATTTTCCTGCTTCCTGCTTAAAGAGGGCGTTTGCATCGTAATATTGAATATATTGAAACTCATAAATAATGGCAGGAGTCAGGGTGGAAAGGGAGTTATTCTGAATGGCAAAGAGTGCGGCATTAGTGCCTTTCTTTGTAATGTGGTGTGGTTTTGGCTGGAAAGTGGTTAAAATTAATTTATTTTCACATTGCAGCAGATTTCGATTTTCTTAGACCAAAAGGCAATAAGAATTACTATTAAAGAATATTGAATTTTTATTGAAATTGTTCGGAATTTTTTTGTTTAACCCGCTAGCTTAACCCAAATAGTACCATTTTTCTTTCTCTTTTCACTTGATTTTTCTTAAAGGACTGAAATTAAAGTAAAGCGAAAGAAAAGAGTTGAGTCCCATTTTGACCAAAAGTCCGTAGAAGGGTTAAATGATTTTGTAAAAAATTAATTTTTCCTAATTTATGGTGGAATTTCACTAGAAATGTTAGATTTAAATATTCACACATATAAAAAAATCCACATATGCTCCTCGGATTAAAAAACACCAAACAAATCAAAAAAAAAAAGTAAAATTCTGTATTAAAAAAATCGTTTCCCATAAAATTTGTTCCATTTTTAAATTATTTTTCAATATTCATTGATTTAAAATTTGAAGCTTTAATGGAAAACCAGAAGCCGAACTCACTCTCCACAAATTCACTCAATTTCAAGTGAGTGTGAACAAAATTTATTAAGGTAAAAAGCACACATCGATGCAAAAACAAGTACAACATACCGAACGCACATGTACATTGTACAATTGCAGAGACAAGTCAAACAACAACACAACATAAATAATTAAATGCAAATTTTCTCACCTCACCTAAAACAAAACAAAAAAAATAGCAACTTTGCGTTCGCAGGAGGGCAAAAGGGCAACAAAAAAATGAACTGTAAAAGTGAAGCACAAAAAAAAGACCATAAATCTACTTTAAAGCGCAATGAATAAATGATAAGCGTAAAAAATGCAACAAACATGCCCGATAACGCACTTCAACTGGAAATATGCAAGGAACGAGGGCAGTACAAACATACACACAAGAGGCGTGAAAAATCAATGGGCGTATTACAGAATTTGGCCCCATTTGATAATTTTCCCATAGAACACATTTTTTTTTAAAAAGTGTATTTAATTTTTCTCAATTCTATTCGGAAAAAGTCAAACTATTTCCCCATTAGTTAAGCGTCAGAGCGAGTGCGTGTTTTTTTGCGCTTCAATTAAATTTAATTGCATTTTGAAGGGTCATAAATCTCGAAAGCTGCAACTGATATGTTGCAGCAGGAACAGAAGCAGTAGAAGTGGCAGCGGTGCGTACGTACGCGTTGATAAGCATCTGAAACGAATTGCAGGCAACACTGATCGATTGATTAATGGCTTTCATTGACTGTACTGTACTGTACTGTACTGTGGTGACTTTGAGACGGCGAATGGGGGCCGAGGGAGATGCGGCACACAACTCTTCATTCGTAAATGGCGCTCGAAGCAGTCGTTATGCGTTTTTTCAAATTCAAATTCTAAATCAAATGATTCTTTTTTTTTTGTGTATTGATCTTTCTCCCCAAATGGGCCTGGCCTATCCAAATGGGGTTTCTATGTCAATTGGCAATAGAACAGTAAAGTGAAGCATTCAAGTGCTATGATTTTGTTTAAAAATAAAAGGGGTCTTCGCATCACTTTTGGCCACGAGCTGTCAAATATTAATTGCTGTCTTATCGCGCGTTAATTTATTTATTGCATTTTCTGGTAAGATTCAAGTGAGAAACAGTTTTCTTAGAAAATATTAAATTATGAAATTATTATCTTTTATTTGAGTAGGAAAAAAACGCAACTCATTTTAATTTTTCACACTTTCTGGTCTTCTACATTTGTTTAGAACTTTTGGGGTCTTTATTAATTTGTTTACATGCGCGTTAAAGTTGAAAAATGTCCGGACTCCTGCAGTGTTTTTTGATTTATTCATTTGAGGTATCCGTAGTAGGGTGTTAGGATACAATCCCCTTCGAATGAAACGGTAAGCGGTATGATAAGGATTTGATGCTCTGGTTTATTTATGGTTTTGCTCAAAGAAAAGTTTGAAAAGTTTTCAATTAAAATTAATCAAATAGGGTGGAGGGTTGGTTTAAGTGTAAATCACCTTATATAAAATCTCATTGTTTGTCTGTCTGTCTCACCTTCCAGAAGCCACCAGTTCTCCTAAGGAGCTGTAATTTCACATATTTTGTCATGAGACACTAGATTTTTATACCCTACACCTCATGAGGTCTGATGTTTGTAACTCCAAGAAGGATACCTGTCCGATGGATCTTTGATGGTTGTGGTGACAAAGCGAATGATTTCAGAGATCATAATATGATACAGGCTATAATATAATATGATTGGATAATGACAATCATATAATGATAAGCCTCAATCATAACATGATTCCCTTGAAATATGATTCTGACAACCATGCTTTTCTCTGCGTGTATACACAGATGGGTCGAAACAAGATGAGTACATTGGGGCAGGTTTGTACTGAGAATGTATAAAACTTAGAGACCACAACGCTGTATTCCAAGCTGAGGAATACAGTGTTGTATTTTTATACCCCCACACTCACTGTGGCAGGGTATACTAACTTTGTCACAACGTTTGTAACGCCCATAAGGAGGCGTGTCCGGTATGGAAAAGTATATATATTCTTGATCAGTATCACCTCCTGAGTCGATTTAGCGATGTCCGTCTGTCTGTCCGTCCGTCTGTCCGTCTGTCCGTCTGTCCGTCTGTCCGTCTGTCCGTCCGCACGATAGCGGTCGCAGTTTTGGAGATATCGACTTGAAACTTTTTTTACATGTTTTTCTCGTGAATACTGAGATCAAGTTCGAGAATCAGCCAAATCGGACAAAAACTGGGCGTGGCTCCCATACACCGAAAAAAAAGGTAAAAATTTTTTATTGTTGTATTCGATTGGAAATGTTTAGAAACGTATTTTTGACATGGTCCGAGGTTCCGCAGTCACATATATAAGGGTCTAAATGGGGTCTTGAGACCAATTTTTTTTTTTTTTGTGGATTTAATTGGAAATTTTTAGAAATGGATTTTGGACATGGTCCGGGCTCCAAAACCACCTATAATTGGCTCAAAATAGGGTCTTGAGACCACAATTTTTTATGTTCAAGGTACTTCTTCCTACTGTGTGGGGGTATTTCAGCTTCGGTATAGCCGAAGATAGTCCACTCTCTAGTTTATATATACATTTTACTACAAATTCAAAAAATTTTTTTTTTTATTTTGAAGAAGTTTTTTTTTTATGTTTGGTAATAATTTTAAAAGTTAAAAAAATGTTTACTTATCAAATTATAAATTAAAAAAAAATATATGGAAAAGGAAAATTTCCAAAATAGAAATTCAAATTTGCGCTCTTCCTGCAATGTCACGGCCTGTACTTAGAACCGTCTGCCTCCCATTAACTCCAACTGCCAAACGATATTTCCTTTCATAAACTGCACTTAATTTTTACACTTCTGTTGATGTTTCTCCTCCACAATGGCATTTTTTTTCATTTACCATTCTTCATTTATCTTTGCTGTTTGTCGAAATAAAGTGGGTGCGGTATGCGCGCGAGCCGTGTTAGACAGTTTTTCATTTTGCTGCCATGTACCAAGTAGCGAGTGGTATGTTCGCGGCTGCCAGTTCTGCTTGTCTTTGGTAATTTTTCTTCTTCACTTTTGATAATCACATTTTTGCTGTTGTTTGTTATTTTTGCTATTTTTCAACATCTTTTATTTGTGCGCTCCTGGTTTTTTTTTCTATTTATTTTTAAAGATTTCCTCTAGACGCCAAGTGGTGACGACAACTTGAATGTACCAGATTGTTTTACCCTAATGTACTTTGGCGATGATTTGGCTTTAGTATTTTTATTTCTTTCTTTATTTATATTTTCTTATTTGGATTAGTAGCAAACATTTATCAGTTTCGGTATAAACAAGAAAAGGAAATCCTACGGAACTCAGCGGGGCGGATGAGCAATTTGACTTCAGAATTTTGAGAGAAAATTGGAATTTTCACTCACTTATTGTGTTTTTTTTAAATAAATTCTGATTTTAAATTTATTTTGAGTTTATTGTGAATGAATCCTTGAAGTTCATTTTCGTTCGCTTCTGTGATATATGAGAGCTGGCAACCGCTGCTGCTAATATCCGTTTCCGTCTTTGCAAATGTCCTGTCATTTATTTCCACATGTTTCTCTGTCTGTACACAATTTTGTATTTTCAATATTTGTCGTTTGTCTGTTGTTGATGGCGTGTCCCGAAACGTTTTCTGCGGTGGCGACATCTGTTACGCTTCAAAGACAATATTGGGCAGACAGGCCAAGACAAATGTCCACATTGAAAGACCATTATTCACAAGAGTCAAATATGTTCTTGTTTAAATTGGTTTAAGGTTCTTTGTAAGGGAATAATGAAAAAAAGTGCCTTCTCACATATTTTCTCTCTTTTTAAATGATCTTCCCAAACTCTGACAGATTTGATAGCTTCCCTATCAAATTAACTTTACGATATTTTAAATTGAAAATATTATTTACCACTTACGCTTGAATTCACACACACACACCACACCCAACTGTCCAAATACTCGTCTCATCTCAATTCTTCAAAAAGGAGGGCAATTTTTCAAAATTAGCTCAGACTCATATCACCGAAAAAATACACACAAAAAACGGCATATAACTTTGAAGTGCAATCGCGCACGTCGAAAACTAATTTCTCTTGATTACGCTCAATTTGAGTTTGCCGCCTGCCTCGCCTGCCTCGCCCGCCGAAAGACTGAAGACGAAACCCCGCTGACATTCGATCGATCGGCAGCAGACTGCCTGTGGTAAATGGCGAAATCTTCGAGTGTCGCCGCCACACACACACACACACACAAGTCCAAATGAGGGTCCTCCTCTACGATTGACTTTAGCTTACGCCGGATGCATAAGCGCGCCTATTAACTTTGACACTTTGATAGTTTTGTTGTGCGCGCCTGTGTGACGGAGGAGGAAATCTTGTTAGTGGCCATAAGAAACTTTTTCAAGTTGCAACATGTGATTTCATTTAAGCTCATCAGCATCATCATCATCCAGGCAGCTACGACTTCACTGCTCGACTAGTCTGGCGAAAAAGATGAAAAATCGTTTTGTGATGCCTTTTTGATTTACATGTGGGCCAGAGCGCAGCACTGCTGGGAGACTTTTGCTTTTCATATCGAAATCTTGCCTGTCAAAACAATTAAATATGTTGCGCGATATTGCGGTGTCTGTTAGGCCATTTAAGAAATCATTTATTAAAATTATATTTCAGTTCATGTACGATGGATGTGACTAATGTGCTTCTTCTTTGATTTGCTGGGCAAGTTCGATAGTTGAGCGTGTGCAGTATTTTGAGTATGAGAAGTGGTTTTTTCATGCATCTTTTTTAGTTTGTGTCCGATGATGGTAGTTAGCAGCGGAAATAGCGGTTAATTGAATAATGATAGTCTGCCTAAGAGGCCAGATTTTGACTTTGATTTGCTTGAAGTGTCTCTCGGAAAGAAAATATTCGAATCTTGTAAAGTGCGGGTTCAGTGGAAAACGTAATAAATGAAGTCAATTGTCGATTCGCCTAGGGCGGTCGTTCGTGCAACGTTAAGTAGTTTGAGTAAGTACAAATTAGGTACATAAATAAATGATTAATATTAGAACTTTGAGAAGTTAGGGTAGGTTAGAGTTGACGACACTCCAATAATAGCGATACATCCTTTCCGATAAATACAGTGATCAATTTGTCACTACACTCAAAGAATTAATGTGTTTGAGGCGTAATTGCTGCAAATGTTGAATACTTTTAGAGGAAATATGATTGTATTTGTCGTGAATGAACTAGTTCATCGCAAACGAAAGAAATTTGATGTAAACGTTTTTAAATTCTCACACATGAAAAAACGCTTGTAACAAACTTAATTAGTTTGTCTAAATTTATATATGTAAAAATTAAGACAAATGTTTTAAATTGATTGCTAACGAGGCGTTTTTTGCATTTGTGAGAATTTAAAAACGTTTCCATCGAATTACTTTCGTTTGCGGTCAACGAGTTCATTCACGACAAATACAATTGTATTTCCTCTAAACATTAATTCTTTGAGTGAGGGGAACCACAAACCTACGACCACGAAACGTAACACAAAGGTAAACGTTTGAACATCGGCTGTAAGATATAATCATACTCTTGTCACCCAGTAAAGAATGGTCGGACCATTTTTGTTGGACAATTTACAATTGACCGGAGTCCTAAGGTTGTTTTTTTGTTTGTAACTTGTTCAAATATTTCTTAAATTAATTATTTTAGTAATGTGCAATAGTATTGCTATATTGTTATAGAACAATTGAATGTAAATATAGACCAGAATTCATTCAATGGAAATATCACAACCTTCAGATTGGTTAATATGCTGTGCGGGTTGTCTGTATTGTGATGCAATTGTAGTGTAAATATGAATCAGTTTGAATAAGACTAAAGTCAATGAAATGAAAAACAATTCACCTGATCCAATGACATGCACTGTAAATTGAGGGTGGGCGTGATTTTGAACCAATTTGAATCACAAGTGATCCTATTTCCGACAATTCCTAACTGTGGTACAAACTCTTTGAAAGAGTTGACTGATACTAAAACTGGTAATTAATGTATTAATCGGTCAATCGACACCTACTAGGATAATCTCATGTTGAATTCGCTTGTCTGCGCCATGTTCAGTCAACGAACTAATAATAATACACGAAGTGACGTTTTGTGCACATAAAGACCCGTTCGATTTGTGACTGGGGCGGTTTCGTACTCACTTTCGGATTACATAAGAAAAACGTAAGTAGTAAACTGTGCAATAATTTATTGACAAATTAATAATTTTTTTTTTGGCTCAGTCTGTCACATGTCAAAAATCAAATTATTGCTGACAAATATTTCCATTTCAATTTCAATTTGCGTTTCTAATAGGAAAACTTCTCGTGTTAACATTTGTATGAGACACGATGGCAATCAGAAGGCTTGCCTTCATAGGGAAAATATTGGAGTCTATGGCGCACAGTTACAAACGACATGACATGACATAACATATTATCAAACTATCTTCAGTCTGGGGAAAATCTTATTAATATGGGAATAGTTAAGGCAAACTTTGTAAAATCGATATTAACAATATCCATTTAACCTCTTACCTGTCACATTTCTTTTGCGACCATATTTGCTTTACTACAAGACTGAACCTTTTCCATTCATGTCAGTCGCATTTAATCTTTCTGAAACTTTCCGCAATCCTTACTTTAACACTTTACTTATTTGTGTGTTCCTTTTTTGTTCGTTCGTTACTTCAATCTTAAAATGGACGCAAAAGGCTCCCTTTTCAGGCAATTCATGCTTCCGTTCGTAGTCGGTTGTGACCAAACAGAAAAATATAATTTTCTGTTTTTGTCCTTGTTGTGTAGCCTACAGCCAAATACGCAAACAACAAAAAGCACAAAAATTAAATACAAACTGAAGGCAGAAGAAGAATTTTCCGTTTTGCAGATAATGTCTCACAGACCCTTCCTTGTCCATGTACCGCCTGTGTGCCGTGCCGCAAGCGAAAATGTACAGAAAATATCGTTCAACAGCAGCGGCGGAACAGAGGGTGGAGCGGGCGCCGACTGCTTCGAACTGTAAGCAAAATCAATGGCTCACAATGAAATTGTGTTATTGGCCGTAATGTCTTTATGGGGCCAAAAACGGTTGGGAAATGTGTGTTTAAAGTGAAATTAAATTCCATTTTGGTGAGCACTCTTCGCCAAATGGCTGAAAATTTTAATTTAGAATTCGATACAATTAAGGTCCATTACAGTATTAGCACACACAGAAAATTGCAGAAGAAAATTATTTTTTAGTGCAAGCATTCTTCTACAAATGGCCGGGAAATGCGGGGAAATTTAAGTAATTTAAGGCCAACACAAGGAATACAATTTGTATAAAATTTACATAAAATTCATTTGGCTCGGTCGTTTTGACCGCATTTGCGCCTATTTATTTTTTGGCTGGCCCCTTAAATGACTTAAAAATGTTAATGTTATGGGCTACGAAGATGCCTGTGCCGATTTTCATTTCCATTTGTCATTTGCAAATGACATTTTGTACGTACGTTGACTTGAGTGGTAGGGAAGGGGATGTTTTGTTCGTTTGTGTGACCGGGAAGTAATTTCACACACAATACGAAAATCAATTGATGGCTTCGGCAACTTTGGCGTTGAAATTGTACTAAATGAATTGTTGTGATTAGTTTGGGTGGCTTAATGTTTGTACATAATTTGCCGCTGCTGTCAGTCAGTCAGTGGGTGTGTAGGTGGCGTGCAGGCGGAGGACCTTTCGGTGCCCAATATAATTGACATCTGGACGTGCCTGCAATTCGTATTATTTATTGATTTCTCTTCTTAATTTGGTGAAAGGAATTAATTTACTTCATTTGAAGTTTTTTGCCTCTGCTTTTGTGTTCTTCCTTCGGTGACGTGAATGAAATTTCAAGTCAAATTATTTGACGTCTTACGATTAATTGAGTGAACTCGTTTCACTGACGAGAAATAATAGTTTCGTTCCTAACTAACCCCGATTAATTTCCCTAGTTGCCCTTATAGCAAATAACGCTTTGAAATATATTCGAATTTAGTTGATGTTTAGGCCTCAACCGAGACACTACTTAACTTCCTGCAAAAGCCAACGAATTCGGCGTCTATAATAAATATCGAACATTATTTACAAAGTAATGCGACGTGATTCGATTGTCTAATATCAATATTTGAGTAGGAAAGGAACAAATGGAAAGAAATAGACTCCAAAGAAAAGCAGCGCATATAAGCTCGCAATGAATGCCTTCACTTTGAGTTAAGAACTCAAAAAGCCTGCAGCCCCTCCCCCCCCTGTCCCCAAAAGCATATAAGATGTCCTTTTGCTAACGCAGAAAATCCCCACGTAACTGTCTTTGCCGACTGTTACAAATGTCAAATGGAAGAGAAGCAGTAGCAGCAGCTAACAAAAAAAGTAAAAAACGTAAAACACACGAAAAACGTTTGGAAAAAAACGATAACAGAATTACAAATGAAGAATGACTGGGCTAAAGCGAAAACGAATTTAATACAGACGCGTTGCTACTACAGACATTTTTGGGGAGCCTCCTCAAAAAGGGCTCCAGTGCATAGAAGTTTTTTTTGCTTTTTTGTTAACAATCATCGTCGTCTGACTGCCTGCTTGTGTGTCAAAATGTCGCGTGTGGTGTATGTGTTTCACGTTTCTATTTTGTATTTGTTTATTTCTATTTTTGTTGTTATTCTATTTTTCATTTGCCGTCTGAGGCAGCCTGTTAATGTGGGGTCATTTATCAAAAAATTTCAAAGTCGCATTTGGCATTGTCACGCGTTGTAAAAGCGTGGAAAGTGAGTCTGAGTACGAGCGTTAAGTTAACGTTTTTTTCTCTTTTGAATTCCCTTTACGGAAGCTGGCAATAAAGTTACGTGCGGATAAGGTAAACAAGCAGATTCCCAAAATGAGTTTGGCCTCGTCATGTTTTTTAAAACCCTTTTTAATAGAACTTTTCAGAACGGTTCTAATGTATTTCTAAAATTTGATTTTTACAACTTTGAGAACAATTTTATTGAAATTGGTTATATCACAAACATTATTTCACAATAAAATGTGTCCGTGCCCGGTATTAAAGGGATATGCCACCGGAATTCTTGTGTTCAGCCAGTTACTAAATTCACAAGAATAATTTTTCTAGTAAATATAAATAAATTATATATAAGTTTATGCCCAGAAACGACTGCGATATCTGAATTCACATTTATGGCTGCCGCCCATTTCTTAAGCAACAATTCATTAAAATTTTCATAAAATTCTGCTCATAATTTTCCGAAAAAAAATAACTTTTGGCCACTTAATGTCCCCTGCTAACGCATAAATTGTAGTTTTTAATATTCTTTGAAAATTTCTTTTCAAAGAATATTACCAAAAAAAAATAACAAATTTTAATGAATAACAATAAATAACAAAGTTTATCACCTGAACAGTTAAAATTACAAAAGTACACCAAGAAAAAAAAATGTAAAGAAAACAATACAAAAAACTCATAAAAATTAAATTTATTTTAAGGTAGCTTTTTGAAGTAGTAAGAAAAGTACTTGGGCGACGAAATGACAAACGATAATTACCTTTATGAGTTGAACGGAAAAAAACAGAGTAACAAATAATGTGAGCACTGGCATGAAACATGAGATTAAAATATAGTAAATTTGACCACTCTGTGCACTCTGTAGAAAAATGTAAATGCTTGGACGGTACGGAAAGTCTACCCAAGTCTGTGAGTGTGGACACAATTTGGTAATTAGTTGAAAAGTCACGTACCATTTGGTTTAAGAAGCAGACTTTCGAGAAGAATTATTTCATTACAACAGTACTACATAGAAAAGCAGGGGGGAAACTATGAGAAAAAAGGTTGTTGTGCTGAAAGGTATCAGTAAAGTTGGAACTATTATAATCGAAAATTTGTTTAAATTTGTTTGAAAGCAATTGCAAGCTATCTATCTAATCAGAAAATTTCTTCTTTTCTTTCAGGTAATAAACATAAATGAAAATGTCAACAAAATGCACAAAATGGTCACGTGAGTTAAGTTATTTTCACACCCAAAGAACTTGAATCAAAAGATTTTGACTTGAGTCTTTTCAACCTTTTCTATGAACAAAACACACCAACAAAAATAAACTCCAAACCTTAAAATTTTATTAATTTCAGTCCTTGAACCTTCTCTGTCAAAGGTGAAACTAATCAATCCCCTAGGCCCCCAAACTCAATATAAAATGTATAGCCTCAGAGAGTCTATCAAAAAATGATGGCAATATGTCACTTCATTTCCGCATGAGAAAGGAATCAAAGCTAACACAAAAAAAAAACAATCCTTAGTGAAACATTTTACTACACTTTTAGGAAAACAAATTTCCCTTTTTGGCCAACCAAAAAGAAAAAAAATGTAAACGTTATAAAGGCCCAAATCCCCTATAAACCCCGAAATAAAAGTTTAACGCACAAAGGCACACAAATCATCATCAATCAATTTTGTACTCCACGGCAAGCCACATGAAAGGAGAGAAAGCTTTGATTTTCGCTTTTTAGTAGATTTTTTATTTGAAAGGAATTTTTTTTTTAGTATTTTTTTGTAGTTGTTAATAGTCTCTTTACTCAATATGCTGCTGCTCTGCCATGTACACAGAAAAGCAATTTTTAGCGACAGCGCTTCAGTGAGGTTTTTCGAATGCAACTACCAAATTGCATTCTCCATTTTTACTTTGTTGCTACCTTTTTTGATTTTTTTTTTGTGTTCTCTTTTTTGAAAGTACCTACTATCGTCAAATATTGGCAAATTGCGTGCCGGTGTGCAAAATTCGCTAAACCTTACACTAGTTTTTCGATTTAGCATAGTTTTAGGCGGTAGCCAGTTGTCGTTGGCAGTTGGCAGTTAAAACCCTTTGAAAAAGAAATCGGAAAAAAACGTTTATTGCCGCCTTTGTGCAATCGTTGATTTGAATCTGTGCTTTACTTTTTGCTGATGGTATCATTTTTCATGTCATTTTTGCCTTGTTCCTGTGGTTATTGTTATTGTTGTTGTTGCTGCTGCTGGATGCCGTTCAATACTGTTTTGTTCGTGTTGCTTCGCTCTGCACAAAAGTGTTAAAAAGGTTCTTTTGTCACCGCAACCTAATTGCTGTGCTTTTGTTCCACTTCAAACTGTCAATGGGGTTTAGCGACACTAGCGAACAATGCTTTTGTGATTGTGCGGTTTTAATGTGGCGGGAAATGCGAGACCAGACCAGACCGAAACTGTTAACTGTTAAATGCAGTTGGTAGTTTTTTTCTTCTTCTTCTTGTTGTTGTTAAATGGATGCATTTCTAGTGGTTATAGAGGATTTAGAGATTATTTCCATGGAAAGGGAAATTTTTAGCAATTTTTTTCACAGTAAAAGTTTTTTTTGAGATCAAATTACATTTTTCAATAAATATATTTGATGTATTAATTGAAAAATTTTATTAAAAATACTAGTAAATAACGCGTGACTTCGCACTGACCATCATTGAACAAGCCCATTGCCACGCCCCTTTTTCGAAAAAAACTGTTTCGGGAATCTGTAGCCATAGTCTCACAGAATATATACGTTGAATTGCAGCTTCCTAGGTCCACTGATGGCTTCAGGAGATCATACTATTCACAATCCAACTTTAACTAACATGGCCACTTTTCGAATTGCCACGCCCCCTTTTGGAAAAATCAGAAATCTCTGGAATCTCTAGCCATGGTCTCACACAATATGTATGCGCAATTGCAGCTTCCTAGGTCCACTGGTAGATTCAGCAGAGCTACTAAATCTGATACGCCCATTTTTCAAAACTGCCACACCCCCTTTTGGAAAATGGGATTTTATATATTATGATAACAAAACGTTTCTCTAACTCATATTAGATTAGATCTACACTGTCCCTATCATTCCATCTACCT
Source organism: Heteromyza rotundicornis (assembly GCA_951394025.1). Lineage (NCBI taxonomy): Eukaryota > Metazoa > Arthropoda > Insecta > Diptera > Heleomyzidae > Heteromyza > Heteromyza rotundicornis. The sequence goes on from OX596013.1 coordinate 35,998,851, forward strand.
TGACTAACTGCCTACTCTCATTAGGGACTCACTATCTCTATTTAAAATTTAATATCAAAGTTTTTGGAAAAATTTCCAAAATATATTTTCTTAATTTTAATTAAAAATTCTAAAAAAAATACTGTAGTTAAACAAATATTTGCCTAAAAACAATTTCACTAAATGCCCCATTAACGATTTTATGTCAACTCATGAATACCTTAAAAAATTACATATACCGAGAACCTTCCCTACCAAACTATTCAAGTGTTAATGAGACGCTGTAAAAATATCAACATCGACAATCAACCAAACACAATCTTCCTCAGCGATTCCCCTGTGCCATGGGCACTACAAACACTCGGAAGGATAAATGGAAACGACAACTAATTATGAAGTGCAGTTTTGTCATCGTCAAAATGCAGTGGTTCTTACCCTCCACACACCACCGCATTGTGCAGCATTTAACCCCCGTGTCTGAACTGCATGCTTCACATTCAACATTCATCGTTGACTTGACTGACGATGATGTGGACGACTACCCCAATGGGATAAGCATTGAAATATGGAAATGCTCAAGGGATATTGAGGCTTAAGCCATTGTCCCGGACACGGCATATTAAACCAGGATATGCCCAAGCAGGATAAGGCGCCCGTTAAGTGTGCCGGTAAACGTCCGTCTGTAGTGTGTGTGTGTGCGTTTGTTCGACTCGATTATCGTGCGACAGATGTTTTACGATTTGATTAGATTTTTTCGGGGTTATTGAAAGTGAAAATGGAAATGCAAAATGTGTTTGTGAAAAGGCAGAGAAGTGCACTTTTGTGCCACTGTGCCTTCGTTGCTGTGCTGCTGTTTACGTGTGGATTTATTGATTTAAAAAGATTAGTTATGTGTGCAGTGTGCAGTATGTGGCCAGGGGAAGAGGGTGAGGGTGAGGGCGGGTGAAACACGATGTTGTGCATGTTCGAGGAAGGTTTCATCGGGTAGTTTTCGGTGTTTGGCAATTATGGGTGAAATTTCCATCGAATTTATGAGTTCGATTTATTAGACGGATTTTGCAGCATATGAGACGATTTGGTGAGATTTAAAATAGGATCACAAATCGAAAAAAAAACTTTCACAGCATTCCGAATAATTCATGGAAGTTTTCCCAATTAAACTTCGCCCTTTAATACAACAAGAGTTCAAAACATCACACACCTCACACACTGCTACTCTACGTGTTTTGATATTTTTTAATCCCAAAATAATAATCCCCGTAAAATACACACGCGCCACACAAACACCCAAAGACACACATTGAAAAATAGAAACCCTCAATGCTGAGGGAAATATTCTCATAATTATTTTTAATCACAAAAACCGCTTGTCCATCACTCATAAGGACAACAACAAGAGCACAACAAAATTATGAAAAGCATAATTCACAAATCGCTTGGAGAGGAGGGGGAAACGACTATCAACCACACGTGTTCTGACTCACACACAACAAGTAAACCACACCGAGTGCCACCGGGAGAGAGTGTGGAAAAATTACGAAATGATACACTTTTTCCAATTTCGATTTTTTTTCTTATGTGATTTGTGAAATGCATCCCTTGTGCATACAAATCAGCGTTACTACATGGTTGCATTTGTTCATATTTCATATACAATTTCCGAGGCTTCGTTGTGGCACGAGTTGCAGTAACAATTTTTCAAAAAGCATATTTTTTTCTTCTTCTTCTTCTTCTTGAATGCAATATGTACTTTAGGGAAAAGACGCTGCTAGACGCGGCTATGCGAAGAAGACTCTTCTTCCATGCAAGTCTCTAACTGTGGCTAGACGCATTTTTCATAGAGACCATAAACCAAATTTTTATTGAATGTCAAATGTTGCATGTGGCGTTGGTTTATGTGTTTGGATTATGGTGTCTTAATGGAGCGGGGGCAGGGTGTTGCGGGGGTCTGACAGCATCGTTTATGTTTATGGCGTCAGTGTGGCAGCAACTGAGGGCGATGTACCTACCACAATTTAAAATTCTTTAATAACAAGAGATGCGGATTTTGTAAATATTTGGATTACTCGATAATGCTGTAAAGGGTGGGGGGATAATACATATTTGGAAATGAATGGGAAAATTCAACACCTGACTGACGTATATTTATAGAAACTCTAGCTGATGTAGGCAGATCGTTCTCTACATCACTAAGGACGCCTTCAAAGATTTCAGTAGACCATTTGCGAAATGTTCACCAAATACTTTCAAAATACAGCTGTTCTCCCGTCTCCGCTTTCCATTGAAACTCTCAGCTGTCCCCCTGACTCAAAAAAAGTTAATTGAAAATTTCACAAAATCCTACAAAAGAATTGAGCAAACATTTTGCAAATTTTAATCATTCGACACGTGCCTATTTGCCGTACCGTAAATAAAGAACCTACAATTCTGACATTATAATTGCTTTGAAAGGGCTTATAGCCAGCTGAGAGTGTGTCTTTTGTAGAACGAGCCACAGCGCTGTCGGCATCCGAGGGACGTTTTCTGGAATGTCATCGTCATGGTTGTGTTTTTGTTTTCTATGCAATTCAATGCAGCTGCACTTCGCATCTTGCCATCCTTTTGTTCAATGTCATTGGCAATCCCAACAACAAATATGTTAGATAAAATTGAGGTAACCCAAAAAACAATGGCATAGTCGGACGCCACCGCAAACATTTCTTTGATTTGAATGCGTACCATAGAAAATTGTCTTGAATTATTTTTACTAAATTTGTTATGAGCAAATGACAACTTATTGTCACAAACTAGTAACGAGTGACAGCTAAAAGAATGACAATTGTCATTGAAAATATTGCTTTGTCATTGTCACTTATTGCTGGAAATTGCATAATCCATCGCAAATATTTTCCTATTTCCAACCACTCAAAAGCATATGTAATTTGAATTTTAACCAATTCTAATTAAGGAATGTGTTTCTAATTACTATTTCACCATTGAAGCCATTTCGATAATTTACTTACACATTGCAGTTCTAAACTAGTAATTATCGCATCCGCTTTTGAGGCTGCTGCCGCTGCTGCTGCTGTTGTGAGCTGTCATTTGCCAATATGTCGATTTAATTAATTTGCATTTGTCGCTTGCAGAAAATTGTGTTTCAACTATAAGTTCGCATAATTCACACAATTACAAATGTACAATTGCAGATGGATTGTGTTGATATTTACATTCAAGTTGTTGCCGTTTTGCTGTGAGCTCAATTCCGGGCAGTAGCCTATTTAAGCACCACCGACACCGAAAATGACAGCCAACAGCTAGTTAAGTGTCAAGTCCACAGCGCCAGTTGTTGGCATGTGGTTGCAAACTTTGTATCATGTTGCATTTGGCTTTTATTTTTGTTTATTGGGTTGGCAAAACTGGAATGAGTGAGTGAATGGATGAAGATGCTTCTTGGTTGTACATATTGAGTTGGTAATGCAATACATGCAACCTTATTCGCATGGCGAGATGAATCATATTTTCAGAGGAATGGAAAATTAACATAATCACAGAAAAGGAAAAACTTTGACTCGAGTTTGTGTTGCACATCGCCTTTAATCACTTACCTCAAGATCACATCAAGCATTCAATTATGCCCCTCTAATTTGTACGTGGTTATATGAGCAACAGCCTTATTACAGCAATGAGTGACATTGAGAAATCAAATTTTGTCACATTTCTCTCTTTCTTGTCAATAGTCACTGAAATAAGAAATAACTTGTCATTGATTTGTCATGGTCACTTATTGCTACAAAAAGGCTTCTTCTCATAAAAATGTATTTCTTCAATGTCGCCTTCAACTGATGGCAAATTTTCCGAAAGAATTCCATTTTTCCCACACTTGAAAAATTCAATGTCATTTGAAATATCTTCAAAAACCCAACTGAAGACCGGGACCATGTAAAATGGATTTACACAAACAGTTTCCATTTATTCAATTTTTTTTTGCGTAGCATTCCACCACACATTCATAAAACCGCACTTGCGATTCGAGCAAAGTCAAAATGTTATCACAGCCCACGCAACCGCAAAGCTCACAACACGTTGACGTTGCAAAGCGTTCCTGTCGTTGCCGCTGATGTCAGTATTTCCACTACTATTTTTTTTTCGTTTTTACCTCTCACACACACACGCAGAAAATATTTATGTTTCCACATAAAATAATTTGCATGCGCGTTAATTTTACATGCAAATAAATGTCGCATTTAAATGCAATTAAAAATGTTTACTTCGTTGCATACAGAACGGCGCAGTACAGTGCAGTGCAGTGCAGTGCAGAGCATCATCATCCAACATGTCAACAACATGTGCGCAGTGCTGTACGCGAAAAAGTTAAAATTTATATATCAAAAGCAGAAGAAGAATTAACAGTTTGTTTTGTCTGTCTGGCTGCGAGTGTGTGTGTGTATGTATGCAGCATAGTGAAATGTGCAAAATTAAATTTACATGCGAGGAGCAGCCTAGCCTCTAAGGTGGCTATTAAAACCTTGGGGAAGATTTTACGCACACACACAAAGTCACACAGGTGCATATTTTGTGACATATTTTGTATAATAAATGAAGAGACCTTTGCAATTCGCAAATGACACTGGGCGGGTATTTCTTAATGATGGTGGGAATGTTGATGATGTGACAAGTATTAAGGACCAAGGGAATGGGAAGGGGTTAGAGGATTCTTAAAGGGAAATTACATACAAATTTTTTACAAAATTCCAACTTAGATTTTCGTTGTCTTGGATGCAGGAGCTGCTCTCCCATAAAAATGGAAATTTTAAATTAACGAACTTAACCTTCTCCTGCCTATCAGCCACCAATTTGTCAACCTTGTTTGCCTATCATCACCGAGAAGTATCATATTTCACGTCATGTCACAATTATTCACATTAATTTGTTCCACCGTAGTTTCAAACGTAATGTGAGGCATTACACGCGCCTCAGCTGGGATAACCTGAGCCGGGCAACAAATTTTAAATGTTTTGTGGACATTTGTACATACACTCAGACAGAAAACACACACACACATTCAAACTGTCGGTAGACGACGACTGTCAACGGTGACACTTGTTAATAGTACAATCTGTCATTGTAGTGTCAGAGCTGTTGAACGTTCGACGGTCCGTCCGTCCGTCCGTCCGTTCGTTTGCCTGTTTGTCAGTTGAACATGTTCGGTGATATTTTATAACCACTTTGGCTGCAAATGCCACTAGTATGCAGCGTGGCTTGGCACCGGTGAGGGCCACTCGTTATGCTCTAATAGTACTATTATCCTTAAATAACCTTTACAGTCCAAACGCTGAAAATTGTTGTTGTTTATTGTTAAAGAGTTTATATTTTTATGCCATTTCCGAGCGTTTATGCCTAGACAAGCGCAACTCATTTCGAAGTATCAAATTTCAACAAATGCCATGACAGCCAAGTAGTGTGTACGCGTTCTGTGGAGCAACCAACTGCACTGAGGTGGCAGCCATGGTCATATTACAAGTGGCGTGAAAAATGTTAATTGCAATTTGTAACGCACTTAAATGTCACATTAAGTTAAATGTGCAAAAAATATTTTACTGCGCCGTTTTTTATTTGTTCAGTGCTCTCAAACGACGACTCTTAGAGCCGCTGTCATAGGCGTGTCATAATTTATTTTTTGAAATTTTCATACAATTCTTTGACCTTTGTTGCACGTTAGCCCGGTTCTTTTTAAAGAGTTTATGTCAGTCACAGTGTCTTTAAATGATGTCAATTTGTTAAATACAATTTTTTTGTATTGATTCAACGAAATGAAATGAGTGGTTTTTCGCACTATGAATCACATTTCGATGGTGAGGTAACTTCGCATGAGTCACAAGAATACCTGGAGGAAAAACTCAAAAAGGTTTTTATGTGCAAAATATCTTCAATATGCAACATAAATTAATGAAGGTGCGATTTTTTTAAATAAAAGTTAGTGAAATGTAAAAAAATATGGTTTTGACAGCTGAGGAACTTTGTCTTTTCATGTTGTTAAAAAATAAAAAAAACCATAAAAAAGCGAAAAAATTACATTCAAAATTGTTAATTTTACAACGAATAACCCCTAAACAATACCAGGAAAAGAAAATATGTCGCAAATTCGTCAAATTCACCAGGGAATGCCAGCGAATGTGTACCCTCATAATTGTCACCAAAGAACATGGAACGTGACGATGACCGCAGCCAGTGACAGCATTTAACCAATAACTGACACTTTTGTCAAATTTACGGCGCAAATTAATGCTATAAACGAAGCACGACAATGAAAAATACAAAACGTACAAAGTTTTTTTTTTATGTATTAAAGAACAAAAGACGAAATACCGCGCCTTGTTTATGGACAGAAATGTTTTCCCGCTTGCGTTTCTTACTGCGACTTCTGTCCAAATGTTCGAATTGACGCTGTCAACGCACTTACATATAAAAACTGAAAAATGAAAACCAAAACAAAGCAGGGGAAATAAAATAAAGTAAAGTAAAATAAAATAAAATAAATTTTGACATGATGCATCACACCGCAACCAACAATTGTTTGTTTGTTTGCTTGTTAGACTTTTGGTCTACGAAGGAAGTATGGTGGAAAGTGAATCCCCTTTTCCAACTTGTATTTATTTCCTATGTGGTCTGACATTTCTCTTGTCATCTCATGTATTGTGACAGTTGCAGTCTGAATTGTCACAAACTCCAAATTGAGTTTGTTCATTTTTTGTTTGCGTCCAACTTTACGTAACATCTCGTGAGACTTTTCTTTTATTTGTGTTATTTTAGTATGCGTAAATTCTTGACATTCCATTTCGGCTATGCTTCAGCCATTTAAGGCATGTCTCTGGGTATTTTTGTTCCTTTCTTTCGTTGTGTGTTTGCCAATATGCCACAATAATAATTTAATTTGTCGATTTCTTGGTCATATATATCCATCCTTTGGATGGAAGATATGCCATTAAATTTAATTTAATTCATTTCAACTTAAAGGGAGTCGCAGTGCACTCTTAAAAGGCAATACGATTCCCATACTCTTCCCGCGACACGAATCACTCCATTCTAATTAACCGTCATTCGCTCATTCCATGCAGTTCGTGTTTGAGTTTTGCAAAAAAGATTCCAAAGTCAATTTAGGAATATTCGCTTTTGCAACTCATACCAGGCGATGCCACCACCATCACCATCATCATCATCATCAGCGCAACGTCGTCATCATCAATTTCAATTCCGATTGTCTACAGCTTCACTTGAGCTGCTCTGCTTGATTGGAACATATGCCATTCTTCTTCGTAGTCGCAGTCTGAGGTCTACAGCGACTTTTTTTTTGTTGTCAGTTTCCATGTTGTTGTTGCAATTTTTCATTTTACATTTCTTTCTGTCCTGGTACTAGGACTAGTCGGTGTGTTTTTTTCTTCTTCTTTACTATATTTTGCTATCATCAGTCTGGCTCCTCTCAACGCATTACTACGCTGTGCGCGTGTTACCATACATCGTCATCAAAGTGTCACTTTGCTACTTTAAAGCGGGCTCTGGACTCCCTCCTGGTTTTGTTGTGACACATCTCCCCACTGCAGCTAGTGGCGCCAACTGAATACCGTTGAAATGTCACCACGACCGGTTCTGCCTCTTAAGACGTTTATTTTTTTCTCTTTACGCAAATTATTATTTAAAACGTTTAATGACTTTATTGAAATATATTTCGATTGACTCTTGCACACACACACACTCACACTCACACACAATTTGCAAAGTGCCTTAATAAATTTGGCCTAGAAAATGGCACAAGGAATGTGGAGACGTAAAATATGGAAAGAAATACTTTAAGTCCATATTCGCATCAAGAGCTTCCATGCCATAAAAGTCGTTCATAAACAAACCCGATAATCGAGTTCAGTGATTTTTATCAATTTCGCTTTCTGCAGAGACTAAACCTAATTGGCTTTTACGAAACCATATTGTACGCACACAATATTAACATAATTGCTTACAAGTACTTTAAATATTGAAGAATGAACCACAAATATTCCACAACTACTATGCAGAAAGGAAACTAAGGAATATTCAAGAGTGAAGAGTTCCAGCTCGAAAGCACGTACCACTTGACAAACATAAATCGGACTTAAGTCTTCAACGTTTCCCAGTGAGCTGCCAACATGTACTCCATATATGGTTAAAATTGCCCAGTTGAATGAGAAGAAAGAATAAAAATAATAACAGTAGAAGAAGAAGAAGAAGACGATGCTGCGGCACGCATCTTCCACAATGTAAAGGCATGAAATTGTCCAGAGTCTTTGTCAAAGGGAATCCAGTCTTGGTCACACACAGTCGAAAAAGTCGCAGCAGAAGAGTGAACGCATAATCCTAATTTATGCGCAAATAATGATGAGCATGACAACTTGGACTTGTTGCCGCAAAAATTCAATTGTGGCTGGAGTAAGGGGGAGTCATGGTGCAGCATCATGACTGGCATTTGAACATGGAAAAATGAAAAAAGATTAAGTGGATTATGATGAGGATTTCACGCAAAATGCATTAAAATGCATGCGGAAGACAAACACGCAGAGTCAGTGTAGTAAGTTGGTGGTTGAACCAAAAACAACAACAGTAACAACAACAACAACATGAAAAACGAAACACATGAAGGAAAAACCAATGAAGAAAACGTTGGCCGTGGAGTTGGGAGTTAGTGGTAATATATCAGGCTTTAATTGGGATTATGGCTGCAAGAGTGTGTGTGTGTGTGTATGCTCAGAGGATGGATGGGACGCGTATTTGTTTTGTCAAGCCTGAATGGGTGAAGAAGAAGAAAAGAAGTTAAACTGAAGGAAATTGGAGTGGGTTAGTGGGCTTATCAACAGCAACGACCGATGGCTGTCTTTTTGTATTGAAAGCTATCCTCTCCTTTCTTTTGTGTGTGGAGTTGAGAAGCGGCACGTGTCTTCGTTTTGGCACTACTGAAAATTAAGGGCCAAATTAAATTGAAGTCAAAAAGGGTTCTGTACAGTGTGGGAAGGAAGGGCTTATAAACGTCAAAGTGGCCACCACTTATAACTCCTTCAGCGTGATGGATGACGAAGCTGAACAGAATACAAATAAAGTTCTAAATTCTTCAATAGTTTCGATGTCTGTCGGCGTTTGTTTAAATTTCCTACTCAATTTGCTTACTTTCTAGTCATTTCGGTAAATATTTGCTTGTGTCTTGTCTAAATGTGTCTAAAGTAAACTCAACCATAACGCCAGCACCCCCGCATTAGACGCGCCTGCCTCCAGTCTGTGCCATATTGCATATCGTTTTTCCTACCACATTTCCAAAATGCTTTCATCCTGAGCGCAGCAGTGCCAAGTTTACTTTACTGAGGCCTGTGCTGGCCCCTTCAACTTGACTCATATTTCAAAATTTCATATTTTTAGATTTTCCTTCTCAGTGGCAATTTGTCGTTGTTGGTTACTTTCTCCCAGGTCTGTGGGCCATCCCCCCACCATGTCAAGCCACACCGCCAACTTCCACGTCGAAATCGAAACTGTCTGCTATGGCTTGGGTGTAAATAATTTGGAACGTAGGTCGTTTTATTCTTCATGCTTGTGTTATTTTAAATTTGTCATGAAAATATTTTGATTTTTTTCCTCTTCTTCGAGGGGCCCTCTTCTCTCAGTTTTGTCGTCCGTCTCCCTGAAATATTTGATATTATTTTACTGGATTTTTTCAGCTACTGCTGCCAGTCTGCACCTTGGTTGTTACTCATTTATGTTTTATTTTCTGTTACTGTTGTTGTTGTAGCTGTACTTCGTTTTCATCTCAGAAATTGGGTTGAGTTTATTTTTCTTGTTGCAGGCCATGAATTCAATATGTTCCACTCGAGATATAACCAAAGGGAACTAAGCCCATTGCCATGTTGTTTCTCTTCAGTTCGTTTGTTTGCTTTTGTGGTTTTGTTCAGTGTGTTTGTTTGTCTGCGGTTTTCTTCATTTTTTTCTCGTGTGTGTTGTATTCCATACATTATTATTTTTCTCTTCAAATTCTCCATTTGTTTAGTTTAGTTTTCCTTTTTGGACCCCAGTCCACGGTCTCTGGTTCAATGCAATTACCGCACATCTGTGTCAAAATCTAACAACATTGCTAGACTGAGGTGCAGTGATGTCACTCGAGTGTGGTCTCTTTGAGCTTGATTTCCACCATTTCATTAATTAAACTCGAATGTTTGTAGCTTGCTTTGAAGGAAATAAAAAGGTGCTATAATGTGGCAGCTTAGCTTGATTGCTATTAATTTTTTCTCTTTTTTTTGCACCCATGTAAATGCAAATACAACTTTTTTTTATCATATACTTCATTTATATTCACATCTGTCAAAGTCTTACCGCCTTAAACAAATAATCCAATTTAAAATAATCATGCATGGCGTCTGCTGTGCTCCGCCTGCTCATCCTCCTCGAGTTGCCATAAATCAACAGCAATTCATTTTAAATTCATATGTTGTCATATCGCCAAGATATATTTTAAGCTTTTTATCGTTTTAAAGTGGCATTACTCACATTGGCGTTTTCGGAAAGGAGATCGTGGGGCGCACGTACCGCCGTACAAACAAATTACCCAAGCATACGAAGGTAAGGTGTCTGCAATAAGCAGTCGTAAAACTCCTTTATGTTGGGCAATGATTACGAGCGAATAAGAAATATTTGTTTTTGTAATGCGGTTGTAAGAATTGGTTAAAATAAATTTTTTTTTACTGTAGTTTGTTTTGTATTTTTGAAACCATTTGTTGAATTTGTTTTACAGTATATTTAAAAAAAAAGATTATGACAAATTTTTTGATTTTTTATGGATTTAAACTTTTTATACATATTTTAAAAACAAATAGATAAAATGAATTTAAACATTTAATTAATATAATTTATTACTCCTTTACTGTTTGACCATTTTTTTTTCAGAAAAATTAATACATTTTTGTTTACAATTAGTAATTTACCCGTGACTTCGCACCCTTGATTTATCTTAGGACTCCCTATAAACTTTTTTAAACCTAACTTGAACTGGCACTTCCATATTATGAACTGTAACGTCCTCTTTAAAAATCAAAAATCCTGATCGAGCACCTCTAGTCGTTCTTTCACGGTATATATGTGTTGAGTGACAGCTTCCTAGGGCCAATGGAAGCTTCTTTTATGAAACTCAAAAAACCGGCACGAGTGTCTCAAGCCTTGAGTGCGTTGGACATATATGTAAAATTATAGCTCTCTAGATTCATTGGTGAGCCAAACATCCAGACAAATGGGATTTTATATTAAAACTTTTTTATTTTTCTAGTTATTTTTTATATGAAAAAATTTAACCAAAAAAATTTTTTTAGAATATTTCCAATGTGGTTTTTTTCTTCCTTTTTTTTTATAGAAATAAATTTTTTGTTTTAGGAAAAAAATTTTTAATAGGTACATATATATTTGTTTATGTTTTTCGATTTTTTTTTCATTGTCCGCAATCTACATACTCGTAATTTGAATATTTTGAATAAAAATTTACTTCGATCATAACTTTCTACTCAAAAAGTACTTCGATTTTTTTCTATTTCATAGAAATTTATTAATTTTCATGCACCCAAAATCGTTGAAAGAGTTGAATAACGTTGAAGGTGATAATAGAAAATGTGAAAGAGGCAATCTATACAATTTATTGTTTCAATAAGTTTTGTTGTTGTTGTAAATTCATGTAGGTATGTAAGCATAAACTGTTTATGGCAAAATTTATTTTTATGGGAAGAGGTTCAAATGTTTTTCTTTTGGGAGGATTTATGGATTTAAATTATTTTTTATGTGGCAATTTTTATTTGGCATGAATAGAGGAACAGGTGGTGGTGGCTTCGTTTGTTTTTCTTTCTGGTAATGTACGAAAAGTCACGTTCGGCACGATAATGTAATGCGTACATACATAGCTCCTTAAAGACATACAAACAATTCACCATAAAGAGAGAAATCGCAATAACTGTAGCCGAAATTATGAAAGATATGAAAACATGTTCCACGGCTTTATTAACTTAATGGCTAGCCATATTTGCGGACGAACTCTAACCTCTGCCACTTCTGACAAAGGCAAAAACCACACCAAAAACTTGCAAGAATTCATCAGCAAGACCATATAAGTACAGAATGAAATTAAAAAACTTGAAATTACCCAATGTCTGGGCAATTATCAGCACATTTACAAAGAAATTAATGAAATTAAAAATCTGATTAACGTGGCAATTGCAATGGCAAAACTGACAGACATACCGAAAAGCACATTCGAGCAGTTTTCTTCTTCTTCTTCGGCTGCCTCTTCTTCGTCTTCACTAGCCCGACAATAACGATGCACATTTGCGGCTGTCATTACGCGCAGCGACATTAATTGCAGTAGCCGCAGCAGCAGCAACAATTTTAATTTTCTGAGCAATATATGTATGTGTGTATGTTGCTTGATAGCATATGATACGACTTCTACTTATATCTGTGGTTTGATATCTTCCGCATTTGTAATTGTTAATGAAGAGCCCAACAACTATAACTTTTGCTTGCCACATACGCTGCGCGATTCGTTTGGTTTCGTTCTGTTGTTGATGATTTTATTACTGTGCCGGTTAATGTTCGTCATAATTAAAAACATTATTAAATTATGGCACAACACAATAAAGTAGGAAAGTCGTATAGGTTCTTCTTCTTCTCTTTCGTTGTTTTTTTCCTGTTAAAATGAAAAGTTTCTTGGAAGTTTCTGCCGCATTTGGAGCAGCATCGTGCCGCTTTCTGTCTTTGCGCTGCTTCGCGGTGATATACGAGTCTCTTATGTTTACAGCGAGTACATTAAGGTTGATCTTCATCTGCCACTAAATGCTGAGGCAGGCAGACACATACTCTTTTCGCTTTCAACACAAATTAAAACAATGTGCAACATGCCAAAGGAATAAATGTTGCCACAATGATGCTACTTTTTGTTGTTGTTGTTTTTTACTTGTTGCTTTATGGCTACGAAGGCCTTGTCTTGGCTGGAGCCAAACTGTCTGCGATTATTATCTTATTACTTTGTGTAGTAGCTAAATGCAAACATACTTAATTCTTTCGGTACACCTCTCTCCTGCCTATTTAGAAAAAATCGTTTTTTTCTTTACTCTTTGCCACGCATGTTAAATGATTTCCACTACCAACGTCTGCCTGGGCGCATACAATTTCAGACGCTGCTGCCAATTTTGCTAAACAAATTGCTTGGAAGGAAACTCTGTCATGTTGTGTAGTTGGTGGAGGCAGACAAACGACCAGACGGACGAAGTTCTTCTGCTCAGCACGGAGAGACGTCTGCGTATGGTTGAGACGCGGCGACATTTTTGACAGGCCTGACAAAGTGTTCGCATCATCATGCATGTTGTGCAGTTTTACTGCACTGCATTTTAATATATTTCGTGTTGTTGGCTGGCTTCGTTGTTATTGTTCGGGAATTATGCAGTTTACAACTTTATTTTGTTCCTTCTCGGCTTGTTGTTAGGAGTTTCCAAGTCTCCTCAGTGACACTGAGTATGTGTGAGAATATACAAAAGTGTTGATGTGTGTGTGTGTGTGACTCGTCTGTGCAGCTGATGTTTTTGATATGGCACAAAACTTTTATATTTATTGGTCTGTTGTTGGCATACTACTCCAAGGAAACACACTGCCGACAGGGGAGTTTTCATTTTGAATTAAATGAAGACTCACCGACTCACATAATTCAGTGCAGCCGAAAAGTTGCGCTCAAATTAATGATTCGAGAGCTTGTCTCTTCTGTTCTGTTCGGCTCTAAAGTTTATTCAAATTTTTGCAAAAGGTCTGTCCGCCAAAGACACACAATAACTCTGAACTTTATTTGGGTAATTCTTACAAAGTGGCTCGTCTTCTCTCTGGATTCCTTTTATAGCCAGAAGGGTGGTTGATCCAAAGCAGAAAAATTAGAATAGATGCATTCAAAGTGCTTCCGCATTAGCTTTGGCTTATCAATGCAAAACAGACGCTAAGCATTAATAAAAGGAAAATCCGAGGCAGGGCCACCCTTAAGTTTTTGTATTTCAATGGTCTAATTTTTTTTCTCTTCTATGTTTGGTGCGTTGAATTTCCTCTGCCATATATGCTCATTTCTCGAATACGATTCGCAACACCCCAAAAAAGTGTTGCCGCGCGCGGACCGTTAATGAATGTAATGGAAAAAAGTTTTGTTTTCATTTGTTGTTGGTGTTGTTAATCATAAAATTTAATAATTGCTTTGAGTGTGGAAATTTAAAAAAAAATTAGAAGCAACAAAAAAACATTATTAACCCTTGACGAACTGTTAGGAAACAAAGTAAACTGAATGAATGAGGAAATCTAATTAGCAAACGTAGCGGAAGTAGAATTCAAAACAAAAATGCTATTTATCAAATGAGGGTTGGAGCCTTGTTACGTGGTGTTTCTTTCTTACCTTTTTTTTTTTTATAATTTTTCAATGTTTTATGATTGATAGTAGACGTAGATGAGGAAGCTAGACCTTGTGGAAAGTGTTTGTCCTTTAGTGTTCAAAAACAAAATATTATGGGCCAGAGCTCCTTAGGTTGGGACACCGCAAAATTGCCTTGGAAACCCTACCACAAATTCGAAAGAAATCTACTCACAATCTACTCTTTCTCACACTTCATATTTCTTTCCCACGTGAAACTCACCACAAACATCACGATTTTCATGTTGCCGAGAATAAAGCATGCTGTATGCATTTGACACCTACAAAACCGCAGTTAAAAATGCAACTGTCAATGTCGAAACGAGAAAAAAAACTGCACATTTGAATGGTGACAAGGTTTATATTATGGATGGAGTGAAATTGCCAACCCAAAGGTGGAAAAACGAAACGAAAAAAATCGCTGCTCAACCACGCCGCAAATTACACAGACATTTGCAAATGACAGTAGCCAAATATAAAAATTTAATTCTAAATTCCACCATTACATCAACTGCCCGTATTCTGATATTTGCATTTTGGCTGTGGAGTGAGTGAACAGCTTATGTTTTGTTTGAATGCCCTTTAGCGGTTTTCTACTTAACATTTCAATTCATTAGAATCAACTCGTTGTTGCCGAGGAACACGAATATGGAAGTGGCAACGGCAACGGCAACGGCAACGGCAGCATTCTAATGACCCATGTTAAACATCAACAACATGTCGGGCTTTTGTCTGCTTCTCTCTATGTGTGTGTGTGTATTCACAGCCTGTTGTCCTTGCCAAGCAAAATATATCCTTTAGCCACTTTCAGATCCTCTTATTTGGCTATGTTTTTTTTCCCACTGCTTTCTCTCGTTTGGTTAAATTAGCAAACGAGCATTCTCGTTCGTGTCCATCAGCATCTTTGAATGGTTGGCAGGAATCGCCTCAAGTGTGGTGGCAACTGTGGATGTTTCCGTTTGCCTGCTCAAAGGTAGTCATCATTTTCATTTTCAGTTTCATTTTCCAATGCCCTTCGCTTACCTCCTGCTTGCTGCTTGTGTTTGTCGTGTATTTACTTAAAGCACTCATCTGCCGACTGACACAAACAGTGTTGCCAACTTTGTGCATAATGCTTGCCCGCAGCGTTCAGTGTTTGTTGTGTGTTTGCTTTTGTTTTGTGTTGTGTTGTTCGTAAACATTTCTCCACCTTTCGACACTTGGTGTGGTGTTCCAAACGAATTGATGAAGTGTTGCAAACGTGTTCATTCACTGCAACTTTCCTTCATTTGCGTGTTTTCTCTCGGTTTCAAATGAGCTGCAACTTTCAATTGGCAGTGCGTTGGAGTGTGTTGTCATGCGAATATACACAGTACATCGTCGTTGTTATGCCATTTGATCTTTCTCTCTATTCCTTGCCTACTTCTTGGCTGTTAAAATGTCCTTGGGCGGTGAGATTCTAACCCTGTTAATTGGCAAGAGTAAGGCGTGGTAAAATTTTACATTTATTGATTGCTTTCTCTGTTCGATTGCTCACTTTGTGTGGGCGGAAATAATTTTGTTAATTAACTCTTTAAGGTGTGTGTGTGTGTGTGTGAACATGACTAAATTTCCATTTTCATGGCTGTTTGTAACCTTGTGCAATTTCAATTTCCTTTACTTTGCTCCTTTCCCCCAACTATTTGTTCAAATTTTAATCACCTTCTTTAGTTGCGGGCGAAATGCTTAATTTTCTGAGACTCAAAATTCTTGCAGACTGTCAACAATTTAACGCCGCTCTTGACAACAGAAACGTGCTGTCAGTGCAAAGCTTCCGAGTACAGTAATGAAGTCTGGAGTTCGCTATAATTTTTTTTCAGTCTCTGTATTATTATTCTTGCCTCGAGTGCCTAGAGGCCTATTTGCACTACTTTGTGTGTGTGTCTGTGAGTGTGAGCCCGAAAAATGTGAATAGTAAATTTGGTTTCGGTAGCTCTGCGCGACACTTCATGAAATTTTATTGCAATTTTCATTTTAATAATTTTTCTCTTGTAATTTTTCACTGATGACATTTTTTATAATATTTTCCTACTCCTCCTCTTTTCTTTCGCAGACGGAACTTTCGCACAATCTGCAGCAGTTGTCGGAGAAGGCACGTTCCACTACGGAATTCATACAGCGGCTTAAAGGCATGAGCGATAAAGTGACGGTAAGTAGAGTCAAGGAACGAACGCAACCGAATGAATATGTTTCTAGAGCCCAGAGAGAAGGATGGCGAGGCGAGCAACCATACAAACATTGTGATTAAGTTTTTTTTTTCTTTAGTAAATGCTTTTTAATTTTTGTATAACAATGAGGGAGAAGCTTCAGGTCTGTTGAAAATGTTTTTTTTTTCATAATTATTATTATTATTTACACTAAAAGGACATTAATCCTAATTCCCCATTTCACAGCCATTAGCTGAAAAAGCAGTGAATTAATAGAATATCTACGAAAAACATGAAAAAAGGCATTTGAGATTAAAAGGCAGTCGTTCTGCATTGAAATCAACTTTAATTGCGTATTTTATACACCAATAGCCAGAAACCGTTGAAGAGCATTTTTAACACAGACAGCATCGCTGTCGCTCTGCCTAAAAGCCTGAAGCAAATTTTCCATTGCAGACTTATGAGCATAAAAAAAGTACCCAAAAGCAAAAAAAGCTAAAATTGTATAAAACCTCTTCCTACCTTTTTTTTTTTTGGCTTAGTCAGCGCAGTCAGTCTGGCTTTCTTGGGAACTACTTAATGTGCGACTTAAAAATTGCTTTTTAATTTTAATTAAATCCTTTTTCTTTTGCTCTCTCCCTTTTCCTTTTGACTTTCTTTGCTGTTCGCCAGGAATCCTGCATCGAATTCGAAAGACTGGTGACGGCACAATGTGAAGCCTTAATACAAGCCATACACGACCGACGCGAATACTTACTCGAGGCTATACGCATGGATAAGGATACCAAAATTAGAATATTAAAGGTAAGTTGAATTTGTGTTGCCAGACCACGCGACAAAGGAGTAACTTTAAAGGAGTAAAGCACTTTAGTTAATTAAGGGAGGGCAAAAAAAGTATTTGCTGTGGGCGTGGGGGGGGGGGGGCTGCACGAAAATGTAAACAAATTATTCTGGCTGCCTTTTAATTTGTTCGTTTTCGTTTTGGTTTTCTCTTCCGTTCGAAAAAGGATCAACAATCGAATTGTACGGGCAAATTGCAACAGACCACCGGACTCATACAATTCTGTATTGAGGCACTGAAAGAGACTGATAGTGCGGCCTTTTTACAAGTGAGTTGGCGTTGTATTTGTTTTCAATCCTGGTTTTTTACTTAAATTTTCCGCTTTTTTGTTCTTTTCTTTTCAAGGTGGGCTCCATGTTAATTAATCGCGTTGCCAACACAGACATGACCTGGCATCAGGAGGTAACAAATGCTGCACCACGTGTCTCGCCCATTGTGGACCTAACTTTGGATGATGCTCCTCTACTGAGGGCCATTGACAATTTGAATTTCATACAAATGAAACGTAAGTTGAAGAGTGACCCACTAACTTAATAGAGATTGTTACTAACTCTTAATAACTAAATACAAATTAAAGAAAAAAAGTCATTTGCTAGATTACAATACTATAGCATAAGAGCACAGTTGTAACTAAAAGTAATTATACACTCTAATATAAGTTCTATTGAAAGGTAAAGCTAAATTGTGTTCATCACAAATTTGAAAGTAGTTTGGACTCTTGGAGTAGGTACACACCTCTTGAATATTTTAGAAATCGAATTGACTTGAGTAACAAGCCAATCTAATACCAAACTGTCCCATTCAAATTAATGCATTCTCTAATATGAAACCAATACCGCAACTGTCAAAAAAAGTATCATCTTCTAAGCACATTCACACACAAACACACACACCTCGTATCTCGAATACACTTCATCACTTCAGTTCACCCAGACGACACAACAATTGAGCTCATTAGTTTCGTTCAGTAACAGCACTTCACCCCTTTCCCTTGAAGATTCCCCTCGGACACTTCAACATAAACAAAGAGCCACTTCACACACAAATTCGTTACAACAGTGACAGCAGCTGTGACACTACAAATCACATAACCACTTCAGCGTTTTACACTTCAACACAAATCGCAATTTGATACTTTCCTCGAGACGAAATGTTGTCTCGAACACTCACCAACCCGAAAATAAACTAATTGCTAATTGTTAATTAATTTATGATAGCTAAATGTATACCTTTATAACTCTACAATATATATTTGTCTCTTTTCTCCCCCATGCTGCCTCATGCATCATTTGCCCGTTCAAATCAAATCAAATCGAAATAAAATATCATTTACATTATATCGACAAATCCTTTCACGCTACTGTACAAAATATCATAACTCAAAAAAAAACCAAAAATAGCTGTCAAAGATGGAGATGAGAGATTACCAGCAGGTGAGATGCAAGATGAAACGACCACCACATCCACAACAACATCCGCACCTAACCTAACCTCATCATGTATGCAACAAAACAGAAAATTTTCAGTTTTCAAAATTTTTCACCTTCAACATTTTGTTTGTGTTTTTGTATTTACTGAGCGGTGACAAGGCTATTTTATGACACTCATTTGTCATTTATATTTTTGTCTTTTTTGTAATATAATTTGACACTTATCTTGGAATTTTTCTCAATTCAAAAGTCATCATCATCATCAGAGTTTTTGTATTCGTTTTCATTTTCATTTTTATTTTCGCTACCTTAACTTGGCTTCCACACACACACACACACACACACACACACTCTCGTAGACTTCCAAATCTAATAAATTTATTTATGAAATTACATAAACTTCCACAAGTGTCATTTTCGTTTACCGTTATACTTTCAAAAACCATAACTGTCAACTTTCAACCTCAAAACGTATTTAGACTGTCATATATTTTACGCACACTTTTTATGGCATTTTTTTTGTGTTATCATTTCATTTTCTTTTTGTCCTTTATTTTCCCACTTGACATAAATCCAAAATGGCGTTTAAAATTTGTCGGTTCATAATTTTCCTTTGTACTTTTTCTACTGGCGTATTTTTATTTGTCTTTAAAGGTTATTCTTTTTTTAGGAAACGTGTATTTTTTGCGGTGTTTTGGCAATTCTAGGCAGTGTAGATTGTCCTTTGTTTATTGATTTATTGCTCTGTGTTAATATTCGACTGTCACCTTGATTTGACAGTTGATAGACTCTGACCTTCTTTTATAACATTTTAAATTCAATTTTATTTATTTACACATTTTATGAATTTTTATACTTAAGTACTTGAATTGCGTTCCATTAGGAATTGCGTCCCCTTCAATTTATTGCCCCTCCCTACTAACCTCATTTATAACACTTACTCCGCTTACTAATATTCATGGTATAATTTCATCCTTTGTTTCGTAGTTAGTAATTTGCCTCTTCTCTGAAGTAATTGTAATTTACCCACACAGTAGGTGGATATCCGGTGACTCTTTAAATACCCCACCGGCCTGGCCTGGTGCTGTAGCGTGTGTACTCTCTTCTGTTCTGTTCCGTTTCGGTTTAACTTTATTACTTTACTTTACTTTTGATATAATTTATTGTTCTGCCTCATAATAATTAAAGTATCATTGCTGGAATTTTAATTTCATAAAAAAAACGCTAACAACATTCTTGTTTGCACTCTTCCATGCGAAATTACAGCGCCATCGACGCCTACAATTATACCAGAGGATTGTTCGGCTGAGAATAATTCCGTTACAGTGGCGTGGCAGCCGCCAAACCATTGCTTCGTTGAGGGCTATGTACTGGAATTGGACGATGGCAGTGGCGGTGAATTTAGGGTAAGTAAAGAAAGAACAAAGGGAAGAGTGAAATTTAAGTTTTTTCAATTTATTTCGAATTAAACAATTTTTTTTATTATATCTAATAAATTTTTTTCTATATTTTTTGTTTGTTCAATTCTCTTCTCTCCCAACCACAGGAAGTTTACTGCGGCAAGGAAACAATTTGCACTGTGGACGGCCTCCACTTCAACTCCATGTACAATGCACGCGTGAAGGCCTTCAATAGCGCTGGCGAGGGTGAATACTCGGAACTAATCGGTCTACAAACGGCAGAAGGTAGGCGGGCTTCTTTCTTTTCATACGAAGACGTTTTTCAATTAAGCTTTCGCCTTCGTGGAAATGCCTTCAAGTACCTGCCTTAGTTTAGTGTCTCTCAGCTACTGCTTGTGGGCTTCATTTTAATCCTTTTTTTTCTTATTTCCTAGCCTCCTTTTAACTGAATTTGAGTGACTGACTGACAATGTTGTTAACTTTGCATGCCAAGCAGCCATTGACCTCTTTTCACCCGCACTCCTTCTGCTATCCTGCAAAGGCTTTTACTTTGTATGTGGGTTTACTTTCGGGGGGGGGGGGGGAGGGTGTGGGTGGCTCGGTGGATTGTCTTTTATGCCTGCATTTATAATCAAAATGTAGCTTTTCCCTTGATTGATGTCTTCCCCGCTAGTTTGCAATGGCAATTGTATGCGGCGCTCTAAAACGTCTACTCACCTGAAATTGGCTGCGGGTTGCCGCTTGGCTGGTTATTGTATAGAGTGTGGAGAAAGACGTGGCGTGCGGGGGAGTTGGGCGTGTTTATGAATATGGCGCGAAAAGTTATTTAATTTGTGAAATTGCCTGCGTGGGTCGACTGGTTGCTTTTTTTTCCTTTCCACTTTGCAATTGCAAATTGATTATTTCTCAATGACGCCTTGCCATGGTATGAATTTTAAATTATAATTATTAGCTCAGCTATTAGGCAAGAGGGCATATAATCAATTTGCTTATTGCGTGGAGAAATGGAATTTCGAAACTGTCATTAACTGTCAGTCTACCGTAAATCTGATAAAGTGTCGATCATTTAAAATTATTCAATTAATTCTAATCGATCACTTTTTGATAGTTGAAAGTTAATCGATAGCTTTTAAATA
The DNA here is from genome assembly GCA_951394025.1 of Heteromyza rotundicornis. Lineage (NCBI taxonomy): Eukaryota > Metazoa > Arthropoda > Insecta > Diptera > Heleomyzidae > Heteromyza > Heteromyza rotundicornis. The sequence continues at coordinate 36,020,263 of OX596013.1, forward strand.
ATTATCGATAAACTGGGAGCAACATGAATTAACCTAACGCTCCGAATTGTCTTGAAATGGTCGAAACCGATAAATAGTCGATATTTTTTGTTATCGATTATTTGCCATTGTTATGATCAATGGAATTATTTCGAAGTGTATTGATTGTTTTTTCAAAATCGTCGATAATTCTGGGTACTTATCGATTTTTTTAAATATTGTTTTTTAAAATAGAAAACGGATTTGCAAACTTTTATAAAAAATCGATAAGTAGCCGATATATTTCGATATAGATAGATTACAATTGGTACAGTCGATGGCATTGTGTTGAATTATATTGGTTGTACGTTCAAATCACTGGATAACTTTATGGCAGGTACTATTTATCGCTTCAACTTTTACCTTACCCTCCTTCTGAATTTGATCAAATTTAAGCGAGACTAAAATCAATTCCGAAAATGCTTTATGCACTATAAAATTTCTTCAATTGCACTTCAACTAGTCTAAATATTTTCCATATTAATTTACACTTAAGCGCATCCCTCGCTACCGTTTGCGCTCAACACCGACTCGCCCGAACCACAATGGCAGCTAATACGAGTAAACCGCCAATAGCCACTCAACTTAATGCGCCACAATAATAACGTAAATTCAATATAAACTGAAGCATACTTTGCGGTGCACAAACTGCAACAACACAAACTCTCCAACCAACAATTCAGCCAACCGAACGACCAACAACCCAACAACCCAAACACCCACTGAAGCTGTGGGCAACACAATAAAGTTGCATCACTTCCTACATTCTTTTTAGTTGTTCACCAAATGAAAAAATGGCAAATAAAAAAGCCATAAAAAATGCGAAAAATATCCTTCCGTTTTCCATTTTCCCTTCATCACCAGCACCAACACCACTACTACGACTTACTTTTATTTTGCAGTTGCCTGGTTCACATTTGATCCCGCTTTAAGCGGTGGCGCTGGCTCCGGTCTCGTCTTCAGCAAAAATAACGCCACCGTCTCGGTGGAGGGCTGGGAGCATCGCGTCGCCCTCGGTTCGGTGGGCTTCTCACGCGGCGTACACTATTGGGAATTTACGATTGACAACTACACGGCGGACACGGATCCCGCCTTTGGCGTCGCACGCATCGATGTCAATCGCAATAAAATGCTGGGTAAGTTCAATATGAAATTTTCCAACGTTTGCCGGAGAGATTTTTTTAAGTGGATTGTGAAGTAAGTAGTTTTTAAAAATGGCGGCTGTTTGCCAGAGTGCATAGAATGTAACTTAGTTGGAGTACTTTGTGGTTAGTTGCTTCTGTTTAGTGGCAAATGCAATGCAATACAAAAGTAGTTGCCTGGAGTTGGGCGTAGGTACCTAAGCTAAGTATGTGAAGTCAGTGGGAAATGGAAATACTTTAGTTAAGAGGAAATTCTACAAGAGAGATTTCACCTTTTATTTGGCACCATCCGTCCAAGTCTTGTCGTGTAATTTCGAAACGCAACCCAACCAAAAGTCGCAACTTTTTTAGTGTCAGTGTCAGCCACTTGAGAGCATCTCCGCCACCAGAGCACAACAATGAAAATGGCGGAAACAATGGCGCGTACACCGATCTTATGAAATTTTAATTTGAAAACTTGCGCCAGCACGTGTCAAATTGTACGACACGAAGGAAAAACTTCACGAAGCACAGACAAACAACAAGAAGTGCCGGAATTTTTTCTTGCCTTTCCGTGCTATTTTCAAAGATAATGTCTGTCCGCAGGCACACGTACCCGCTCATGTTATAAAATTCAAATGAAATTTTTATCTTTTAAATAAATTTGGCACACCAACGCACACACACACCCACACATACGCACACACTCACGTAACACAACTTGAGGTGATTGTAATTTTAATTATGAGTCTCATGTGTCCTTCTGACTGTCTGCGAGTCCTGTCAACACTTGCATTTTTCGCTTCTCTTTTGTTGTTTATTACTTCTCACAACTCCTGCCGAAACTTTGCCAGATTTTCTTTAATTTTCTCATGCTTCCAATGACAACAAACAAAAGCGCCAAACATCCGCTTCCTTTTGCGAAAAGTGGAAAGTTTTGTTTTGCAATTGAATTGAAATTGAAATTGGCAATTCTCGCTCACACTTCAAACAAACCTTTAATGACGCTGATCACTTTACCAAAAAAAAACAGAAACAAGAACAAAAACACAAACAAAAATAAAACTTTTAAAAGTGTGGGCGTTTGATAGTATGCCCTGCTGTATTTTCTGGGCGCATCAATTTTGCAAATGAAAAAGTTTCTTATTAGCTTTCGCAATCGTTTTTCGCATCTCTCGCCAAAACTCGTAAACTCCGCTCAAGTGGCGTTCGCTTTCGCTCCTTTGTAATGCGAGTGTTGCCGGTGGGGCTCGCCATTTCGCAATGAGCCGAGCCGTGTTGCATGAGCGAAACAATGACTGGAGCTAGGTGCCATCATTGTCACTTTGGCAAATCTATTTCCGTTCGCTTTTTTCGTGCCATTTTTATTTTGTTATTTTTTGTTTTATTGAAAATGCGTGAATTGGCGCTTTTCCGGTTTTTACCGCCTCCATTCGAGCGTGAAAAGTTTTTAAAAGCTTTTCTCTGTGTTGGTGGCGCTTGTTTGGGTGGAAGTTCTTTTGGTTTCTTTTTATTCTGTTTTTTCGTTCTGTAAATTGAGTTTTCCACTTTTGTTTTCAATTTAATTAGAGTTGAGATTTCTAGGGGAGTACACCTGGGCACTCTTTTTTTTGGTTCCATTTTTAATCTTTCTTTCCTGTCATTCTCTTTTCAGGCAAAGACGAAAAATCCTTTGCCATGTACATTGACCGGCAACGCTCCTGGTTCCAGCACAATTCGGTGCACGAACGCCGCGTCGAGGGCGGCATCACCACGGGCAGCACCATTGGCGTACTCCTCGATCTGGAGCGACATACGCTCAGTTTTCTGGTGAATGAAATGCCCCAGGGATCAGTGGCATTCCGTGATCTCTACGGTGTGTTCTATCCGGCTGTCAGCATCAATCGGGGTGTCACCCTGACCCTCCATACCGCTCTGGATGCGCCGAAGATGGACTACTACTAGCCCGGCGGGAGAAGGTATCTCAAAAGGGATTAGCCATTGGCAGTGTAAATAGTTGAGAGCTTTTGCGTGTAATTTAGTAAGTACGTGTATGTTAGGTGTTGTTTAGAGCAGGTAGTAAATGGTAGTACATATCTCTTTTATAAATGCATATATAATATATATATAAATACTTAATGTAATGGCAAATTGTGTGTAGTAAAAATTATGTGGGCACTTCCAGCCACTTCAATATGAATACAATCGAAGAACTTCTCTGAAAGCTTAGCAAAACTGAAATCGTTTTCCAAAAACGAAATTGAAGCTAAAGAGAATAGGTGGTAAGTAACTATTACTAAGTATAAACTAAGTATAAGTATAAAATATAGACAAACGCGGCAAAGATGAGGAAGAAATGAATTGAAATGAAACTTAAGCAAGAAGTGTGAAGTTGCATAAGTTATATGAACGCTTCTCTCAAAAATCGATCATAGTCAACCAAAAAAGTTAGAATTCTTTAAACTTGATAGCGCTTAAAACTCTTACGGAAGTTATTATTCAAAATAATGTAAAATTAAATTAACTGCGAATTGAATTTGTAAAAAAAAAGCAAACAAAGAAAGAAGAAAAAAACCCAAACACACTTAAGCCAAAAACAATTCAAAATATTAAAATTAACTTACTGTGTAAATAACGAATAAATAATCCCCCACAATAAAGTACTTAAAAATACTTGCCCCGCTGTAGATACAAACGAAAAATAAAATATACGAACGAGCCGAAGCGTATCTTGATGCATTTAAAAAATTTCAGTTAAGCAAAGTAATTAAAATACAAATGCAAAAAAATATGAAATACAAACGAACGCAAATAAAACATTTAATTGATTAAAGCCACTAAAGGCAGAAAAGATAAAAATAAATTTTAAAAAAAAACGAAATTATTTAACTAAAAAATAGCATTTGTATAAAATCAAATCAATCACAAAATATACATGCATGCATATTATTGAAGCGTTGTCAACAAAAACAAACATTTGTGTAACAAAAAAAAAATTGAAAAAATTCAAGAAAATTAAAAAATTTGACTTTTTCCGCTTAACTAAAATTTTAAAAATATGCACACACTAAGATGACACTTTCCGAAATTTCTCCACGTTACTGCTCGTTGTTAAAAGCATTCCAAAGTGTTCAATGTACAATTTTTTCCAAAAAAAAAACAACCACAAAATTCACATTTGCTAATTTCTCTTAATTTCCCATAATTTTTCTGCTTTCTGCATCTTCTCCATCATCAAAAATCAAAAATTAAAAAAAAACTTTGTAAATATTTATTATTAAAAGAAACCCAAACTTTTATTATTTTAAAGCATTTTACATTTAATCGCCTTTTCTCTTTTCCGTTCTACTCATAAGTGTATTTATAAACAATAAAATTATAATCGTAATTATTATTCATATACATAAGTTTATGATAAACATTCAAGAAAAAAAAGAACTACATTAACCCCATTGTAAAAGTACCAATTAATGAACAAGTTAATTTATGAATTAATAACGATGATAATTGAATAAAATAAACAATAAAAATTAATATGATTCCAATAAAACGAAATGTGTTTGAATTTTTGACCTTTGCCAATCGATGAACATTAACTGCGTGTGTGTGTGTGTGTGTGCTAAAATATTCAATGGCATTCATGTTGGCATGCGGCGAAATCGTAAATGTCCCTTACATAACTTTCGCAAAATTGCAGCGAAATTATTTTTAAAAATTGCATTCCTACTGAAATCCGAAATGAATTGAATTTCGCAGCGATTTTTTAATTGAGAAATTTAATTTTTAATTCGATTGTGGTGAAATTTCATGAAAAACTCAATGGAAAACGGAGCAAAGGAAAGCCCGATGGAGAGGTAGCAGAGGGAGTAAATACCCCAATTCGGGTGACGCTTGACAGCTGTGTGTGTGTGTGTGTGTGTGTGCACTGAATGAGTGACTTTTTGACTGATGATGTGGCCGCTGCTGGGCCGTGGGTTCTATGAATATTGTACGTGTATGCATGAAAGGGATTTTTTTTCGGTATGTGCTTTTGTAGTTTTTGGCAACTGGACTTTTTTCCACGATATATATTTTTTTTGACAAATGAAATATGCAAGTGGCAAGGTTTTACAATTGATTGGAAAAATTGATTTCTGCTTTTGAATAAAAAATGAAAAGGTTTTATATCGTTGATGGTTTTTTTTGATATTTTTACTCAACTGTCAGTTGTGTGACAGTTGCACACTGCGAGCGCAGTGATAGCAGCGAGGGGAGCAAACAGCGAACGAATGCGGCCAAAAACATGGCCGCGCTGACAAATAACTTAATTTACCGTTGTCACCACATGTTGGCCGGCGTATGGTTGATTCTATTTAAAATTTTGTCAAGGCACTTTGTGACAGTTTTAAAAATGTGGGAAATATGGAGGCCTTGTGAAAACTTTAAACAAAAATTGGACAAAAATTCTTTCCTTACTTCAGTGTCCACTCTTCTGATACTTTCCCTAAGCTCAGTTAAATTTTTTGCAAACATCTATGAAAAGGCTAAGCAATTATGCCAGACCAGATCTACCGAACAAGCTCACCCACAAGGATAACAAAACAAAGCCTCATTACATTAAATATTCACCCGCTCTGCTGTGTCACTGTGAAAACAATCTCGTAGCGTCTGTTCTCCCACAGAAACGTCAACATGCATGCATTAAAATAATTTACTTTTTCACCACATCACCCAAAAAATGGGGAGTGAGAGCGCCTGGTGAATTGCCTTGCAATGGTCTATGAGAGAGATGGTTTAAAAAGCAGTGCTGGATTTACCTATAGACCTCAGAGGGGCGCTAAGGACAAACGTTTCATATAAAATAGGCACATCATTTGATGCTTCACAAATAGTATCTCAATGAGAACATCCATTGTAGGCCTTCAGTTGATTTTTTTTATTTTTGAGCGCCCAATTCGACAGACTCTAGAGCGCTACTACACCAAAAACCGACGCTGACGACCGGGCTATTTACCACTGGCAGATTTATATGATTCAGACTCAGCTTTAGCATCAGACTCACTGCAAGCGCTCAACACCCTATCTGCCAACCCATCTACCTGTTATTATTTCTGTTGAATGCACTATTCAAATATTCACTTTGTTGTTATGCTGGAAACGAACATGCTGGAGTGGTGGGCGCTGAACTTCTGTTCGCTTCGATTTCGTGTTGCTGGCGAAGGGTGCACACTTATTTTCTTGTTGGATTAAGCTTAAACGAGCGTATGCCAGAACTTAAGGTGCATTTGGCTTACACAAAGGGGAGAGATTGTTTAAAAAAACTTCAACAAAACAAAAAGAAAAAAATTTTGACAAAGTTAATCACTTAAGCAACACGTGTTCCGAGGGTGGCTTAGGTTGGCTAAGATACGGGCAAGTGAAGTGAGTTGGACAAGGACTAAATGCTTCATTGCTTTCAGATTTTTCTAAAAATATTTATTGGCAAAGGAATAAAAAAAAGGGGAAATTGTGCCCACACCTGTTCAGATATAAACTCTTATTTGCTAGATTTAATAGACATTAACGATATCCCAGCTCCTGGTTTAATTACTGCTCGTACTTCCGCATAACTTCCAACATGTGTTTGTGCAACAACTCTCGGGCATCGATGCCCCAAACAACGGTCACATGATTCCATTTCTTATAGGGCAGTAAATTGTCCTCCACCACATTGGGCAAAAGCTTAGCCAAACGCATCACATCCACCTCACTGGAAAGGTAATCATTGTACGTGTAGTACAGACCCACGCGTGCAGTAATCTTCGCCAGTGGATAATCGGGTGGCGTTTGTCTGCCATAATGCTTCTGATTGTCCTTCGGGCCATAATCGAACAGACAAAAACGATCGTTGTCCACCAGCTGAATGTAGTGCACCCACTGCTTCATGTTGCAGCCTGCGGGCACATGACCGTACAGAGTGGGTAACATGCTCTGGACAAGGGAACAATTGCTGAACAAATTATGTATGAGAATTCAAGAGTTGTCTGTACCATATTCAACTGCTTGGGATCCTTGCCCATGCCCTGCCAGAGCGAGTCCACACATGTGTCCTCAGTTAGTTTGGAGCGGAAGCAGTTCCTCAGCAACAGATCATTACGTGGCAGAAATTCAGTGACTTGCGCCTTGGAGAGGGACACGAAGTTGCGCATGAGGCCCGTCAGTGGTGTCTTAACATTTTTCATAAAGGCCACGGGCGCCAGGGCGTGCATCATGACAATTTTCTCATTGTACTCGGGCCGCATGGAACCCATTACCCAAAAGGACGTAGTGCCCTGTGTGGTTAATAAAGGACTATGATTAATGAAAATGTAAACGGAACTCGTGCTAAAGGCATGACCTGTGAATGACCGAAATAACCCAGTTTTGGATGGCCTGTCTTTTCCAGCACATAGTCAATGGTGGCCGGCAAATCGTATAAGCCCATTTCATGCCAACTGAATTTCCAAAATGACCGATCCATATCTGGATTTAAAGTGGTGTGATTACGCGAATACCGACTGCCGCGCACATTACCCATCCACACGTCATAGCCCTGATCGTACAGATAGTAGCCTAAGCAATTACAATGAAATTAGCAAATTTGCCAACGAGGCGTTGATTTCCGAAACAAGCGCTATCCAATTACAGAATATATCATTCGCAGCCAATCTCCAGCGGTTGCCTTGTAACATTGATCCATTTGAAATGTTCTATGAATAGTTCCGAAGAGATAAGGCTTGTTTCGCAAAGTAAATTTCGTTGATTTTAACGAACAAACCAACCCAAACCACTCCACGGTCCCATGAGTACCCAAGTGGCCGAACTATCCAGTAGTCCATGCATTAAGAGTACAGGACGTGCCTCGGGCCTGGGTATGCGATGAACACACAAGACATACTTGTCCTCAGTTGTCACATAGTGGGTCTCTTCCGGATAGTTGTACTTGCGTATGAGTTGGGCCTAATGGGCGCAATCCAAAATTAGTCAAAACCTGTACATATATGAAGTCCACACATATTCTCAAGTACCGTATCCAAATGTCCATCTTCTATAACCGAGGCTGCATAATTTTCCTCCAAATAATTGGCCCCACCGAGTCCAATCAAACTGCACACAGTCCACACTACACCAGCAAGTAAATTCAATTTCGTATGAATCATTTGTTTGTGATTTTATTTTAACCAAAATTTACTAAATTCACTACGGAGACTAACTAACGCAAACCGGCAACTGAATTTTAAATGAACTGAAATGTTTGCATATGTTGGCCAAGTTTTTATAGTCCGCCCCCCCGGAATGTGTGGACAATTAGTTCCGTCAATGTATTTATATAAACATTGCAGAAATTTCGGAAATATTGTCATTATTAATAATTACGCCATTTTGTTCAAATTGACTTTCGAATAGTAAACAAAATATAAATTATATTATTAAAATAGGCAAATAATGTTTTAGTTTTTGGAATTGAAATTCTATTTGTTGAACCGAAAGTTTATTGAATTCTAATTTATATGCACACAATTTATTGGAATTTTTGATAATGCCTATTATCATAATGACTTAAATTTATTGTGATAAAAGTGGCTCGAACGCTTTTGTTTTAGTCATTTTCGAAATTACTAAACATTACCGTAATTTGCATTTTTTCTTAAAAAAATCTGAAGAAAATTTGAAGCCATTCAATTGCGATTATTTACTCTGTAATTCGAGTGAGGTTACTCTCCAAATTTAAATCTATTTATATAAAAGAGACGTGTCTGTTTGTCGCAAGTGGACGCTAAACTACTGCACCGATTTTCACCAAAATTTATACACGCGTTCTATGGGTCGTGATAGGTTTTGACACGTCCACTAGTTAGAAAATACGTATTTCTCTCACATTTTTGCAGAAACTTTTCTTTATATAGCAAATACTATATAATCAACAATTAATTGCGGTTGCTCATTTGCGAATTTTTTTCCCAAGGTGGCGCTGCCACCTTCCACTTAATTTCTCCCTACCCAAACAGTGTTACCATATCTGCGGGTTTCAAATTCGGTGAAATTTTTACCTTTCGGTTTCAGGGAAAAAATTTGCTTATGGGATAAGTTTAACAATGCAACTATAAAGTTCTTAGGCCCATCAAAGCGGGTCGGGCCCAGCTAGTCCTCAATAAAAATTCAATTGGTTAAATTGAAATACTTTTTACTACTCCGAGTATAAATGTGAGACACTCAATTCCATAATGGAATCAGCTCAAACTCTCCTGATATTTTGCTATCAATGTTATGAAAATAGTTCATAATTCCTTCAAGCAGTTCTCTCCGTGCCCATATACTCAGAAAAACAATCCAAAATAAAGTTAAATACTTCAAACTAAAATCGTCAACTTTGAAATAAAATAGACAAGCTCAAATTAAAATATCACTACTTAAAAATAAAAATTGTTTGAAATAAAAATGAATGACCTCAAATTGAAATGGGAATTTTTAAGTAAGCCGCAACAACTTCGAAATAAGTTCGCTGTATTTTGAAATGAAATTTTCCAGTTCAAAGTGACGTTGTTCGTACTTGTTTTGAGTATATTCTACTTTACCATGATAGTCTGGTAAAGTACGTTACATGCTTGATTTGAGGTGGTTTATTTTCGATGCCAGTATGAAATGAACAATCTTAGGAGCATTCCATATGAAATGGATAGCCGCTTATGCAACATTGTTGTTTCGGCCACAAGATACAAATGATGAAAATTATGAAACACTAACAATGGGAAAAACACTCTTTTGCACATTATTGCAGGCTTTTGTTGGTGTTTTTACATCAACCAACAATGAACGCCGCCTAGCACACATTTCTTGCGGTTGCGACTGTGCCCCATTCAGCGCCAATGCAACAGTTGGACGCAGCAGGCATTTTATTATTGCATCTTCCCCCAAGGCTTGATATCAAACGACTGGAATCTTGGATAAACAAAAATAAAATCTCACCCACCCAAAACGGTTTCGGAGAAAAAATATTTTGTTTTTCCCATATGCGATTTATGAACAAATAAGCAAATTTGGGTCTTATATGGACTGGCCTGGCCTACTGTCAAATTGTCTTCGGTAAAAGTGGAAAGCTTTCATCTGGCATTTATATGGAAATTGGCCACACTACTTGTTGGAAATGTGAAATGAGGAAGCATATTGAGTATGGACATTTTTGATGCATATGTGATCTGGTTTATTTAGTCAAGTCACAAACTTCCCGCTCGCTTAGTAGAAATTCTATGGAATTTCCATCTTCACCTACAGTAAAGTGTTTATGGCGCTTTGTTTATTGCGAATTCGATTGTGTTTGCTTTGATGTTGATTTCGTCTATCATCAAAGCGATGAGAAACCAAAGCAATACAGTTTACAGGCCAAGGAAAATTCCGCAAATGTGTTTAGAAGTGAGAGAGAACATATTCAGGATTTTGTGAAATAGTACTGTGGTCTTTTCACATCCAAACCACGCAGTCATATAACAAAATTCAAAGTCTTGTATGAAAATGATTAATTCCCAAAACGAAATACGTAACAGATGAAAAACTTTTAGTGCAAATAATTAAGATGAAATGTGAAATTTAACAACTACAACAACTGGCACAACACAAACGCTCTCAGGCCATCAATCACACGAAAATGAGTTGAAAAGTTAATTTAAACTTCGCCGAACTGCATCCAAGTGTATTTTGTTAATTTTTTTCCACTCACTCCATGTGCAATTCCCTCCTGAGAGCATTTATGCCAAATAGCAAAAAATCGTATTTAAATTATTTTTCGCCAAGATAAAAAAATTAAAATTAAAAACTCCATGCTCCACGGGCGAAATAAGAAGCAAATACAAAAAGAACGAACGTGTCAAAAGTGGCAAAAATATAAAAACGAAACCAAAACGAAAGAAGGGCGGCGAAGCACAAAAACATTAACTCAACACCAAAATACCAACAAACGGTGCAGCGCGACGCGGCGAGAGGCGAGAAGCGAAACTTTATGATTTATGAACTGCGAGTGAAGCCGGTCGACCCAACAACGGCAACAGCAGGATACGGATGCCGGAAACGATGCAACGATGAGGCAGGATCGCATAGCTTATATACTGCGGTCTACGGTCTAGGTCTCGCCTTTTACACAAGGAACAACTTTCTCACGCGTATGTCGGAGCTCGGAGTCGTGCTAGTTTGAGGAGATCGTGCACTGTTGCTTTTGCCACCGAAAGTATCACGTGACGACACCATACCAAACTACACCACAACCAGCGCAACAACAAACAAACAAACAACCAACTAAAAACTAAACTAAGCCAACAAAACATTGAAGGATGCAGCCAACTAAATACGAGGATGCGGGAAAGTTGCACTTTGATGCGTATATGAGCACATCACCCACAGCAGTTGCTGACTGCAGCAACAACTAAACTAACAAACAATAACTGTGAAAGCATTAAATGAAAATGAAAAATGGCGTAGACGCGCTTATTAAAATATTAAAATATGCTCATGGCGCAAGCAGCATCTCCCCGCCACCCATGGCAGAAGTGCCATAGTGAAAACAATATGTGGGATCTGCACTTAAAGTGGCGGTGAGGGTTTCGTTGGCTGTTTTGTTGTTAACATTTGCTTATGTTAAGTGTGTAATTTACGTAAGTGACGCTCACAAAGGTTTTTGTTCTCTGTTAGTTTGATTGCGGCGCATAAAAATGGGCCAATGAACTTTGACGGGGGGGAGTGTGGAAATATAGTGACTCATTTGTAATGTCCTGGGGAAATTTAAGTCTTTCGTTAAGTGTGTGTGGGAGTTTATAAAAAATTCAACGTGTAACGTTTTTTTCCTGCGAGATTTGGGAAAAAAAGATTTTATTCTTGGAATTTACAGATTTTGTTGAACAAAATATGGTAACACTGGGGCCACCCCATCACACTATCACTAACTACTTCATAACTGATACTTACTATTAACTAATAAGCAATGGGCACACACAATTGTTTATAAAAAACCACGGGATTTGTTTGCTATTATTATTTTTATTCTCTACACCTCATGAGGTATGGGTATATTCACTTCAAGAAGGGAGGGTGTAGGTATGAACAACCATACATATTCTTGATCAGCGTCACCTCTTGAGTTGATTTAACCCTGTCCGTTCGTCTGTCTGCCCTAGAAGAAAGCTAGGGGGCCCAAACTTTAGATGTATCCTTTATAGACCCTCGAAGGTGTTGGTATTGAAAATGGGCGGAATGGGTTTGCTGCCACTCCAATATAAGTGAAAATCGTGTTTCGTGAAATAAGTTACCTAATTCCGCTGATGTAGTTCCAAATTTCGAATTTGATGTTGAAATCTAAAAATTCAAGTCGGTGGATTCAAAATGGCGGCCGTATTTTATGATTTCATCAAAATTGTATGACATTTTTGAGTAGGGATTTTTGGGGTCGCTGATTTCGAATTTGACGTTGAAATTTCACCATTCAACATGGCGGATCCAATATGGCACAGTAGGTGTAGGGTATATATAAGTTATTTTATAAAATCTTTTGAAGATACATAATTTAAATTTGTTCAATATTTCAATAATTTACTTATTTAATTTTAAATGTTTTCTTAATTTATGTTTTTCGTATAACCCCTTTTCCACGTCGTTTCAATAATTTTGTTCAAGTACAAGTGTTGCTTCTTACTTTGGCTCACATTGAAGGAAAAAGGATGTTCACGTTTTTTGCAGACATTTTTTTTAATTAAATTCTCTTTGAGTACAACTTAAAATCCAATTAAGCAGCTTTGTGCTGATTTATACGAGTTCATCTTCAATTCTCGTTCAATTTAAATTAAATCCATTAAATAAAATAATTTTGGCCGGCCATCAATAATCTCGAATTAAAGTGGAATATTTCTTTTTTGTTCTACATACTCGCCTCTCGCTCTTGCGGTTTAATTTTTCGCAAATTACTCAGCGCTGCAAAACCTCGCATATTTTTCACCTTTTTTGTGTACAGTTATAGTGTGGCTGGTCATAATATGTAGAAGCAATTTTTCACCACCACCGCCACCGCACGCACTCAGGCAAATGCGTTGTTAATGACATAATTAATGAGTGAATGCTGGAATTTATTGATGAAATTGCACGTTAATTGAAAGGCGGGATTTCCATTTTAAATTCGTATAATTAAAAATTCATTAAAAGGGTTTCACAATTAAAAGAATAACCTTTAATCAAAGATTTATATTTTGGAAATTTACAATTCACGTATGTCAAGCCACCAAAAATTGCCAACAGGAATTGCGCAAAGAGTCAGACTCTAGAAACCACGGCAGCAACCCTGACCATGAACTTGTGTGCGAAAAATGCACGTTTAACAGAAACCAATTTACAGGCGTCTACCAGCGAGCAGACAGGCTAACAAGTTGTTCACCGAATTGTTGCCAACAAAAGAAACGCAGAAGAACTACAGTTGGTTTGGGTTTTTCGTGTTGGCCACCTCCAAAAATGTAGCCTCATTTGCAATATGCAGCTACTAGACACAAAAAAATAGCAGAAGTTTGAGTTAAAAATAAAAGGCTTAATGCCAAAAGTAATTACAAAGCGCCTCACTCGCAGCCAGCGACAGACGCACTCCAAGGGAGTATTTTGGCCAAACTCCAAAAAGGGGGCAGCAAATTGAGGAAGCAAATAAAGTGTGTGAGCGCACAAGTTGGCGCTGCAGTTGGCTGCTGTCTGGTGTGTAACATGTTGAATGGGCATCCGGGAAAACAGAAGTTAAACACAGAGGCCGGAAGTGAAACTGGCTGACGGTGGCAGTGGCGGTGGTGGTGGTGGTGCTGCAATAAAGGAAGAATATTTTTAGGCTTAGAGGCCAAAGTCAAATGAGAAAGTCAAGTGGCAGCCCACTTCGCAAAATAAGTACAATGCAATGTACACTAGTGCACACAAGACAATCGGACAGGCAGAATGGTGAATAGCTTCTAAGTTTGTTATTTTATGAAGAAAGTTTCTGACTTAGCTTTTCCAAAGTTTTGGGGTGAAGAAATATTTGGAGCTTAACTTGGACCAAAGTTGGAAGGAACGAAGTCTTCGTTGAACTTTTTAGAGATTTTCGGCTTTGCTTGTTGGCAATCAATTGCAATTGTTGTTGATTTTTACAAACTAAGTATTTCCTACTTCACAGATTCGAAGGTACTTAAATGCTGAAAATCGTTGCAATGTCGTGTGTTTGTTGCCACCATAATGAGCTTAGTTTCGCGGCGGAACGTGTGTCTTTTAACATATTCATACGAACGTATCGCAGCGAGCCGCTGGCATCGAAAGTAGCATAAAAATCGAAAGAAAGAAAAAGTCGTGATTAAAAGTCACGTGCGTAGCGCCGCATTAAAAGGGCATACAGTGGAATGAAACACTTAAGTACTTTTAAGAAATTAAATTTAATAAAAATATTCTCCTAATTCTACCTCTCTCTTGTGAGAAACTCAAAATATGAATCAAAACTTCATTTGACGGTGCCTCGTGTAAAACGTCTTAAGCGACAACATAACAATGATTACATTTTGCCACACAGTACCTTCATGTACATTGTTATTGAGACTCGGACTATGCATAAGTATAACGGCGTTTCGAGGTATATTTGTGTTGTTCCTCTATCGAAATCAACTGTGTTATTTGCGTATATTTGCTGCAATTGTACATATATGTCCCATGACTTGAGACACTCCGATCAGTAATTATTACTTCGGCGAATTCGTTTCTAAATATTTTCCAAATTTAATATTACAATCAATAGATAACTTTGCCCCACCGTACTCCGCTCCACTATAAGTACCGCGCGGATCTCATTTGGAGTGCGCTGCTAATTTGTGCACACGACCATTAATTCGCGAACCTATTTTTTAAGTGAATCAGCGTGGCGGCGCGCAGTGATGGCAGCGGCGTTTGTCCATGACGCAAAACAAATGATGGCGAGATGAGGCCAAAACTTTAACAACATCAAATGCAACAACAACAACAAGAACAATGGATGAGAATAAACGACAATCGCCACAAACAATGCTGATCATAATCGGTTCGCCTAGAAGCGCGAACAGTCGTTCGTAAGTTGGCTCGCTTTTTGGGGGGCTAGAGCGAAAACCGTTGACAAGTCATGAAAATTGCCTTTTAGCCCATTAAATCGCAGTTAGTAAGTACGCGCGTGTAATAACATGATTTTCGCTTGCTCAATAGTGGCGGCGGTCGTCGATGATGTTGGCTGTACGCCGCAATATAGAGTCGCGCTGTACTGCAGTTGCACTATTGTCTGGCAGAGTAGGGCCCATCAATGTACTAAGTGAGCAACATCGAGAGTCGTTGCAGCTATTGTTGTTGCCTTTAGATAAAGAATGTGCAGCGAATTGATTGTTCGTTCACTCGCAACAACAATAGCAACTGTTGTTCCTCGTCTCGGGCACTTTGGAGTGGCGGTGGGCTGGTTGCCTTGTACGGAAAACTTGGTCGAAAGGTGCAAGTACCTTTTGCTCTTTTCGTGTTGGTCGTGATTCAACACCGAAAATTTACCAAATTGCGAATTTCAAATTGATCACTTTTTGGCGCGCGATTTTAATTTGTTGTTTACACGCTTTGGGTTCATGGCGGCACACTGACGAAGGCATTGGAGCAAGTACACAATTGAAAGTGAGAAGAGTGCCGTTCAGAGGGAATGAAGTCATCATTAATTAAATGTCATTACGAATTACTTAATCCTTTCTTGCAATACATAGTCACCGCAGCGGCTAATGTCCCTTTGGTTAGAGAAATTCATAATTTCATTGTGTTAATCCACAATTACAGTCACTTCAAATTAATCGATACGCCCACCAACGGGTCGGTCATTATTAAGCTCCTCTCCCCTGCCCGGCTACGCACCAACTTTTCTAACTGAATTATAGCGCAACCATCACTTCGGCGCTTAAGCCCACAAGGATACTTAGTCCACATAATCGAGCAACGACAGCGACAACGACAACGACAACGACGACTATCTGGCAAGCACTTTTGACATCAAAAGCTTCGTAAGCACGAATGAGCCAAAGCGCAACATAACGAATGGATAAAATCACCGTTTCACACGCCATAATCAAGCGCTAAGTGGTCATATGCGCATATGAGTTGGCTCGCTCTCGAGCTCCGACTCGTGCTCGCTGTCCGCCCCGCCTGTCCGCAATCATCATTCAATTCGCCACTTTGGGCCGGAGGGCGCACACCAAATCGCTATCAAGTGGACCCAACTTTCTACTTATGGCTTGGCTGCTTGCTCACCCCCACTCCACAAGAGGCTACTCCACTTGAAGCAGCTCCATTCTACTGGGGTACTTCGTGCCATTCATTATTAACATTCGCAATTGATTAACGTTAGTTCGGGTGGCCGCCATGTTTGTTGTTGTGGTGATTATTTTTGCACGCACACTATTATTTGGATTATGAGTTCGTTTCGTGTGTGAGTGTGTGTGTGTGTGTGTGTTGGGCAATGTACATGTGCGATATCCTTTTCAGGGTTGAGGCTTTGGCACTGATAATGGCCTTATGTGTAACGTTGTTGGTCCTTCGTTCCTCGTTTAATGTTATTAAGTAATCCAGCAGGCACTTCAGAAACATTTCATTTTCGTAATGAAAACGAGTTCAGTTAAGGGGCTGGGGCAGGGGGTCGTGGGGGTGAAGGCAAATAGGTCTGATATGAATGGAAATTATTGATAACTGTTATTAGTTCTGATGGGGCATGGAACAGTAAACTGCTAACAAAGGCGAAGTGTTGCACTCAAAAAGGGCCACAAGGGCACTTCAATTTATTAAAGGGCCATCGAGTAGGTAGACTTCTGGCATTCGAAATGGTTTACAAATTATATTTATTCTGTAATTTTTTAAGTTGAAGTAGAATTTGAAACCTTCTTAACTGGTGTAAGATTTATATGCCACCAATAAAAAATATGCCACGAAAATATTCATTTTTTTAAAAATAGTCGCTTACAACGTTTTTGCAGTACACCTTCAATTAATACTTTCCGTTTGATGCATCTACTTTGCCTTGCATTTTTTTCTCCTCATTCATATTTCACCTTTATTACTTGCCACATTTCACAACGCTGCAGTTCCATTGAATTGCAAATTGCAAAAGTGGAGTTATGCCGTCATAATGAAAAACTTCGCTTCGGGAGAGAATAACAAAAATAAAATAAAAAAAGTTGAAAAGGAAACCGCAGCAGTGACAATGTTGCTTGCTTCAGTGCATATGAAAAAAGTGTCCCATTTCGCCACAGCAGTTGTCACCTAGGAAGCTGCTGCTGCTGCTGCTGCAACTGACAATGTCATTTACCTTTGGCAAAACAACTATTTTTAATGCATTTCCCGTCAAGGCAGGGGTGTCTTCCACACAAAAGATTGCAGAGAGTAGGTAACTGGTCGCAACGTAGTTAAATAAGCTTTTATTTAATTTAAGCCAAGAGCGGTTAAAACCAAAGCACGATGGCGTGGCATCATAAAAAAATACAAATTAAAAATAAAAATAAAACCAGCCAACAACGGAAGAGTTGTAAAGTTCAAAGGGCATCAGACTCTGGGAAACGTAGTAACTAACGTAGTAGAGGTTAAAAACGGTAACAAATTCAATTTGATAGTAGACAGAAAAACAATTTAATTTAAAGTTTAGACAAATTCACACGAGAACTAAAGCAAAGGAGTAGCCCACAGAGCGTGTCCTTCGAAAGCAACAGTTTCGTTGAAGGAAATTTATGATCGTGCTTTGTAGAATTCCAAAAAAAAAACAGGACAATCAAATACTGTTTTTATTTGAAATTGAACACAGAAAAAAAGAGAAAAACTAGAAACCTGCAAGTAAATAAACAATCTTAGCCGACATTCTCCAAGTTGGTATTTCGCAACAAAAGTACTACATTTATCGTTTCCTAAATAAATTTCGTAATGGACTTCTCATGTTGGAACCGCAAACAAAGCACAAAGGCAACAACAACAACGGCTACAACAAATATACTAACCTAACACAGACAAATAGACTTGAGGGAAGAAGTGGAAAAGAAAGTACTGAGAAGTGAACAGTGTGTGTTTGAAGCCGAAGTAGAAGCAGCAGCGCACTCAAGTGGCTTTTTCGCTTCGAAATTCTTTTTAAACAAAAGCGGAAAAAGTGCACTTGGACACAAGGCATCGTCATTGTGGTGCTGGCAGTTGTGTCGTCATTTGGCACAGAAAGGAGTAAAGAAATGGCAAATACCAAACAGCAAATACGAAACGAAATGAAATTTATTGCAACTCTGCGAGCGAAAGCCCAGCAAATAGCAAAATATTCGGGGTAGAAAAAGAAAAGTTGAAATTGAAAAAAGCTTCCTCTTGTATAAATTCAACATAAGCTCGTGTGTTTCCTTGCGGCTTGTAATCAATTTTTAAGAATCCGCAAATAATTGTGTGGAAATTTATTGCAAGCTGAATTTTATTTATGACGAGTCATTTCGGGCGAACCAACATTTCTCAAAATAAATTCCTACTCGTGTCTCTAATTCCGAAGTCAGTCAACCTGAACTAGATTTTTTCCATCACTATTTGCCTTCCTCTGTCCTTAATCAATACAAAAAAAACCTTCTCCTCTCCTCCTTCTTCGGTGTGTAAAGCTTCAGATGCAGTCAACCGTAAAATTACAGAGTTGCGCTTTTGGAGTTGTTGTGCGTCATGTATTTCGGCATGTGAATTTCCATTTCCATTTCCACTTTTGATTTCTTAATTTTTTCGCCATGCTCGATCGAACGTAGGCACACACATACATGCATTCTTCCGGAAAAGGTGTGGAAGAGGTTAAATAAGAAACGTTACGCTTGAATGGTCACTTTGGTGCATTGTCTGAGTTTGAAGTTGTTAAAGTTTAATGGTTTGACAGTCTTCCCTTCTTTGGTTTTTCTTCAGTTTTTTTTTTGTTTGTGTTTGTATGAATTAAAAGATTTTTGACATCTGTCAAGCGGAATATTGATTTCCCATCACTTTCGAGGTGAAAAGTTAAATTTTCCCCGCACGAGAGTCAACACCGTGAAAGTGTTGGGTGGGGAGCAGAGAATTGATGTAAGTTACACTTTCGTGGAATTTTTGATCGAAAAAAAGTTTAATTATCGAAAAATGTAATTATTTATTCACGAGGCTCTTCGCTTGTATGCAGTCTAATATATCCAATCACTGTTAATAGCAGATCAAATTTAATTACAATTTGAAATAAGTTTCCAAATAAAATGAAGATTGCCAAGATTTTCAATTGAATTCTTGAGATTCGATTGAAATTTTCACTTCCGCCGTTGACTTGTGGGAAATACTTTCTCACATATGATTTCAAATAATTTCATTTGGAAGCTCTTTTATGTTCTGCATCTTATGAGTCCTGCTTACTTCTAAACATCATTTCTAAACTTTCCTTTCTAACTTATTCATTTACTTAAGTTGCCCCTACACACACAAAGCGAACAAATACCAGCAACTGTGTACACTTGCACCACTTCAACTTTAAAGTCAATTACATTTTTTGTGTTGGCACAGTGTTAGAAGCCGACTCGTTTTGCAAGTGTTGTTGAATTGGTTGCAGTGGCCTGCATGTCATCTTAAGCATAAATAATCTGGGCGACTGGTTGCCCCCTCACACATACACTCGTCAGTATTAACTTGGAAAGTTGCAACAAAGCCGCAATTTTGTAAGTTTGCTGTTTTGTTTATTTTGTCATCATCTGTCGTCGTGGGCGTCTTCGTCGTCGTCGTCATCGTCGTCCGCATCATCATCATAGTCCTCGTACTTGTTGTCATCTTTTGCAACCGCAAAACCTATTTCCTTGCACCCTTATAAATAGACAAACTACCAAACTGCACAGCCCGAGCAAAGGACATTTTGTAGCCAGAAGGAGGTAGTTGGTTTTCTCTGTTTGGGCTTCGCTCACGAAAGTAGCACCCAAGTAGCTGAAGCTCCAGCAGAGTTGAGAGACTTGAGTGGTTTAAGTTGGTATTTGTCAACTTGACGAGCGGTTAGCCCGGAGTTGAGTCAAACTAGGACGTGTAGCGACGAGTGTAGCAGTAGAAACGGCCGTTAAAGTACCTACCACTGATCCGATTCGATCTAAGCTGTTTGGAGATGATGTAAGTGCTGGGTGTGTGCGTGTGTGCTTAAAAACTTTCTAATGGATGGGATTATTTACTCGCAAACATATTTATAAATACAAAATTCACCGAAATTAAAGTCAACTTTCGGGCTTTCATCGGACAATCTCAGCATATATTTGCTTTCATTTCCGTTTGAGTTTTTTTTTTCGTTTTCGTTGTAGTTGTACTTAAATATGAAAACCCTTTTGCGCCTCATTAAATGCGAAATGTCCGCTTTTATCCTTTTGAGCATTTACGAGTGTGTCATTTGATGCTGCTGTGCGGCCGCCGCATATGCTGCTTTATTGTAGTTTTGCAAATGATAAGAAAAACTTTTCGGTCGACATATGGAAAAATGCCAACAATGTGAAACGTTAAATGGTCTGCACAAGACAATATGCTGCCGAAAAGGACATTAAAAGTTGCTTAACCTTCATTAGACGGGGCAGACGACACACAGCCGAGCCGACTCGAGTCAAGCTGAGCCGACTCGAGTGTGAAGTGGAATGGAGTGAAGTGAAGTGGTGTGGTGTGGTGTGGTGTAAAGTGGAGTGGAGTGGCTCGACAATCGCTGGTAGAACTTAAATGAGGAAAAACAGAAACAAGTGTCTCACTGTGTGTGTGTGTGTGTGTGTGTGTGTGAGCGAAGATTTTTATGAATATTACAAGCAAAAAAGGGAATAACGATGACATTTGATGATAATGTCACTTTTAAAGGATAACGACATGAGTTAAGGACTTAAATGTGACATAAAATGAAATGTGAAATGGTAACTGCTTTGAAGTCACAGAAGAACTATTCAAATATCCTTGTTCATGTTAGGATCCAGGAAACGTGGATCCCAAAGTCATAATTAATATTTCCCAATGGATTTCCCCCAGTTTAGTATAGAAATTAATCAAAAGCATCTGTAGATTAGCAGAAACTTTCCAACACTGAACCTCAACTGAACCTAACCGAACTGTATGCCAATCAGTTTGGATATCTTTAACTCATGTAATTGGCAAAATGGAAAAGTAAACTCAACTTTAAATACTGCGAAGCATACAAAAGGAAGCGAAAATACTCCACCGTTCCGAATTATCCTTGGGAAAATAGTGTGAAGCGAAATGACGGTGTAAAACACAGCAGCGCATCCGCATCCGGTTATCCTTGCAAAACTCTATTCCACAAGTGTTGCCGGCAGAGAAAAGTATCTCGTTGCCACGGCTGCCTCTTCACACTGACTGCATCAGTTTGTCTATTTGTCGGTTCAGTCCTGTCTGTCCGTCCGTCCGTCCGTCTGGCTGTTGGTGTGTGTGTGTGTGTGTCTTCTTCCGGGATTATGTTTTGATAATCGAATTTGTGCAAACAAGTGGAAGCGCAAATTTTCCTCCGCTGTTGGCTTGGTTGCTGCCTGCTCGACTTCAGTTCAGTCTAATTAACGCTTACACGGCTCAACACGACGCAAAGTTGCGGGAATTGTGTCGGTGGCGCGAAGCTAGTAGTGATGCTTCGCTAGTGAAGCATTTTAAGGCAATAATTGGCTAAAGTGATGGCAATTGAGCTGTGAGGTGTGTAAGAGGCCCACGACTCCTCTTCTTCGGAGAATTCCTTCTCATATGAATTTTAAATTTTAAATTCCACCAAAATTTCATTTTCTTTGTTGTTGTCAATTTTCAGGCAAAATCTCAGCATTTCCGTACAACATTTTTCACTTTCGCAGAAGATTCCAATCGGCTGTTTAGGCTGCCGACATGCGTATTCCCCGCCATTAGTATACATGATAAATGCTTAATGTTCCCCTGAGGGGGCAATTTCATTCAGAAAAGGCATTGGTAGGCATGATGAGGATAGTAGAAGGCAACACAGGATGTCACTGATTTCAGAAATCCTCACCGGATGAGCGGAAAAGCTCGCTCTTTTCATATACAAACACGCTTAAGCTTATATAGAATTCTCCGAAAAATTTCCACTCACTTCCTTCTAAGCATGTTCATAAGAAATATTCCTGTCATCGATGTTATCACTTCAAAACAAAGCGCACACACATAGCCATTCACATCAACTTTCATTTCCCCTCTGCGTGTTCTCGGTCCTCCTTCAACCGTTAAAAATAATGTTTCGCTTCCGATATTTTCTGTGTCAATTGTCAACATTCACCTGTAGGGCATCGTTGCCGCATCCGGCATCTTTGGTAGCAACCAACACCGTCAGCAACCACACAGTACGAACAACATACTCATGCGACGACAACGCTGCCACATCAATAACACTAATGGGAAAAGGATAAAGATAAGCATTAAATAACACAAAATGTCACAAGCATACTCGCATGCTCGAGTATCGAGTATATACAACATTCGTGTAGGATAAGGAAGTACGTGAAATTCCAGCAGTCAGCGATTTAAAGTTGGTTCGCTTCGTGTCTGCAAAAAATACAACAATCGCACCTCCTTCAATTTCAGCGTAGTATCTCCTGGCATTCGTGGCTGGAATGAAATTGTGTCACACACGTGAGCAATTTAAAGTTTCCAGCAGAGGGTGACGGGCTTTGGAGGTGGCTTCTACTTACACACAAGCATGTTGAGGTGATATCGTATCGTCTCTGGATGCCAGCCCCATCCCCATCCCATTTCAATTGCAAACTTAATTTAGGCGAAAGCTTAAAGCGTGTAAATACGTTTTCGTGTAGATTCGAATCATCGAGCCAGGACGTGCGCGAGATTTGAGTGAAAAATGTAAATTTTATATAAACGAAAGGAGCCTTGCCTAGAGGGGCTGAGCTGAGGAATGGCAGAAAATGGGTAGGGCAAATTTAGTAATTTAAAATGGTAAACTTCTACAAGTTTATTGATTTTCCTTTCATGGAAGACAAAAGTATTCCATTTGGAATGAAAAACTTGGAAATTCCTCAATTTTGTGTTCATGAAAACTCCACGAAGCGCATGTACCAATGCGAACTTTTAATGAATACGAATAATTAAACGAACAATTGCATTTTCGTTCTCAATTTCCCGTGGTGATAATTCAAGCACTGAAAGAAGAATTCAATATTTTTCGACACGACGAATTTACTGCGCCAAAAACGGCTGCAGAATGTGCGACTCTAATTTCACAAATGAGAGCGCAGGAAGCTCAACGCTAACAGCAAACATAGGAACGAGGTTGCGCTCTCGCCCCCGCTAACTGCTGTGTTTAATCAAAATACATGCTCACAAAATTAAGAGCCATGTTGCCGATGCATTTCCGCAGGATAAATAACACAATTGCGGCAAATTTGGCATGGAGCGCGGAAAACTTGTTTTCGATTATAGCATTTTTTTAATGGAATCGTACAAGCTGAAATGATAATTGACAATGGAAATGAAATAGAATTAAAAACTAGTAGTGGTATTGTCAGATGTTAGTTTAGTACTTCGTTAGTGGGAAAACTATTGGGCCTGCCCGCTCCCCAATTTGATGATCGATAATTTTACAAAATCACAATGCACATGAAAAAATGACAAATATTCACTAAAGAATGAACGAGGCCGCTGTGAACAAAAGCCGAATTCCGAACAAAAGCGCCTCCGGACGTGGATTTTAACGTTTTCAACTAAGAGAGACGGCGAGGGGTTTCTTGCTAATTTAAAAAAGGTGACATATATTATAGCATACACTTAGGCTGGTCTTCAAAGGGAATCAACTGAACTTCTCAACAAGAAGTTTATAGTATAAAGTGTATATACATTTGGTTTTGTCTCAGCAACATTTACTATCAACATTTTTTATGAAAATATGACAACAAGGTAATTTAGTAACTATTGAATTGAATGTTCGTTTCAGTGGACAAATTAAAAGCGACATCGGATTCGAATATCGTTTACGATTGTTTTCTTCGAGAATTACGAAGAAATGCTTTCGTTTTCGAACTCGTTTACGAACTTTTGGCCGGCTGGGTATTTATTGAATTTAATGTATTTTCAAAGCAATGTGTATAATTAGAGAAAAATTGTACAGGGTTCACGGCACCGCCCATGCCATTTGCAAGCCCAGGTTAAAATTGTGTAAGTAATGTAGTTCGCAACATAAGGCCAAGTGCGTCCTTGGACATTTTTTCGGCGAATCATTCTGGCTGGGATTTCAGCTGGGAGTCGGGTGATTCATTCCGGTTGGGACTACACCAAGTGCGTAAATAGCAGTTTAAACAGTTATGCTCAAAGGGGCGTGACACCTTCCGTACTACCGATTTCGATGAAAATTCAAATGTACAATTGGTTGGCTGCGCCAACATATATGAAAGGTAATTTTAAATTTAAGATAGCTTCACGTTGAGGATCTACAATCAACTTCTGTGTCCATTGAAGTTGTCGCAAATTACTATATTTATTTTTATATTTATTTTTTTAATCTTCTTATTATATAAAAACGTTGGTGCGTATGTATGAGTGAACATCACGGCTAAACCACTGAACGTATCAGAACCATACAAACACCATACTTTTATTTGAGAGCTCCGGAAGGTTTATGTACTACTGTGGACTTGATGGGTCAAAGGAGCGTGGTACTACTCATACAATTTAAGTATTCCTTCAAAATATATCTGGGATACTTTCCAGCATACATGATATTATGCTACTTATCCCAAAAGAGCAATTCAATTCAGGCGTCACGCAATTACAAATATAAAAGTGTTTGTCCCGATTGATTGAATGATTGGTGATAGACTGCCCAGCCTAAATCGCTGAACCTAGCAATTCTGGAAATTTTTGTGTTATGCTCTGGTGTTTTAGGGGTTCACGGAAAGGTTTACGGGAGGGTACTTTCACTACTTTAAGTAAAGGTCCGAGCAACGCCGGGGTATTCAACCAGTTTTATATAATCCGTGAAACGCCGGGTATGTAGCAGCTTATTTTCGTATAAAATGTTGTTTCTTTGTGGCTTTTGACGGACTGTATATACTGCAACATACAAATTTTTATTTCTAATTTTTCTAAACAAGGAAAACGTATTGTACATGACTGTATACAATTTATGCTAGCGAATAAACGAACCTGCACCATTTCTTTAACACTTTTCTGTTTTTTGTATCTTTTTTTTTTTGTTTTTTTGTGTGTTTGTGCCTCACTCAGTCACAACAATTGGCATTTTCTCTCGCCACTTTGCGGTTGAAAACATTTTCCGCATTTCCGTTTCCGTGCAACCGATCGACTGCAGATGCGAGACAAATGCGACACACAGCAAATGGTACGAAGCTGATAAGAAGTTTAATTTATGCGAAATCATGTACCCAGCACCACACAACACAGAACATAGAAGAGAAACAATGGCCGCAGCAGCATCAGCAGCAAGCAACAACAACAGCCACACTAACACTTTCGCAGTTCAGTGTTGCTGCTCATTGCTGTTGTTGCTGTTGTTGTTTATGAGTTGGCAAGGGACACTCCTCCCCCTTTGCAACGCCCAACGACACCAGCAATTGCTCAGCAGAGGGCAATAGTCGAAAATTTACTTGTTTGCTGTATATTGTTGTTGTTATTTTTGTTGCTGCTGTTGTTGTTTGTGCTCAGATGTTGTTTCACCACCAAACAGTTTGACCTGAACACCATTTTTACTTTGTTCCTTTTTTATTTACACATTTTTGTTGCATTTCCGCTTCCTGTTCGCCATACGAAATTAATTTTTTTTTTTCGATGCTGCCGTGGGTTGGGTTTATTTATTTTGACATTGCTTTGTCTAGACTGATAACTCTTTTTCACGCTCTTTTCCAAATATTTTCCTACAATTTTTCGCTGCTCTCAAAGCTTTTGTTGGGCGGCTAGGCCTTGGCGTCGCTTGGGCGTTAATTCCGATGCGACAAGAAGATAAATGTTGAACCATCATTGTTTTTCGGTCGCAGACACTCGAATACACACAACGACGTGACGTTGCATAAAATTGCTTCTAATTAGCTCGAATCGTTTTTGGTTTTGTGCAAATTTTAAGGTGTCCTCGTGAGATGGTATTGGCTGACGGGCGGTAATTCATTTCATGCTTATTTGAGGCGAGATAAGTAGCAAGGAAATATTGCAGTCGCAGATTTACGGTTCATTCTTGATTGCACTGTTCGACAGATAAAACAATTCAGGGATGATGGATAGTGTGTAAAATGTAAATCCGGGCTCCTGCTCTGGAATCCGAGGTGCATTTTTATCTGATATGTCTGGATTTCTAGAAAAGCACAACCTTACCCTAAAAATTAAAAACAAATTCAAACCGGCAAATGCAGATCAATTTTAAAAAAAAATTTTTTTTTTTTAATTTTTTTAAATTGCAAATCAAAAACAAACTTTTGTTTTTTTATTCGTGGATTGCATAGGAAATAATTATTTAATATCCAAATTTGTAGTATAATTTCTCAGTCCACTTTATCTGCTCCCCAATCATACCTAACATAATTTAAGTGGTTATCCACTCGGTTATCTACGACTCAAAAAATTAGTACCTATAGTCGGACTGTTTGCGAAGTTGACCCCAAGTGGAAAGTAAAGTTTTAATCATTACCAAATGTGGCCTATAAAAAATTATAAATAATCTTCAGAGCCACACATAATTGCGAATTTCCTACTTTTGCACAATTAAAAGTTAAGTGAGTCAAAATTAAAAAGTAGTTAAATTATGTAAACCAGAAAACTGGTTTGCCATTAACCTTTTACCCCTCGTGTGACACAACCGAACGGACTGACATAACTAGACGCAATAGCATTGGACATCGGACACTTTAGACATTAGTCATATAACCGAGGGAAAATGCTTCATTTCCATTCATTACGCAATTACTTAAATATTTTATTCCGTTTATAAAAAAATATAAGTAAATCAGAAATGTAAGTAAGCAATTGGCCGCTTTCAACGGCTCCGAACGGGCCAAGGAAACATGTCAATAAACTTGCATTAAATGACTTGAGAGCGAAGTTACCTTTTGGATAATAAAACAAAACATTTCAAATTATTATTTCGTTTTGCAATTGAGCTTAACTTACTCAGTATGCAGGGCACTCAAAAAGCCATCTGCATGTACTTTCCCATAAGGGGTCATACCACCTGTGGTCGACTGAATCTTTATTTGTGTTTTTGCACAAAGTTGGCACGCGGATGGGTGGCATAAATTTTCTTCTGCCTGAGTTGCCATTTTGCATATCGTTAGCGCAACATTGATTGGGCGGATGGTTGGCAGGGTTGCATTATTAATTTTGTTTACACAGTTGCACTTTTCTCATACATATAATTACTCCTGAATGGAGGGTGGTGGGTGACGGGTTTGAAATGCAGCTCCATTGTATAAGCGGCATTTTTCAAATAAGGAAATAGAATGGAAGACAGAGAAGCAAGGTAGGAAGGTCTTTTTAATTAATACATATTTCTGGGTGCGTACGAAACGCACACTATAATTTATTATCTTTCATATAAATTACTTTAGGGTTCATAAGTGAGAGCTGGAACTTACTTGTTAGCATAAGAAAACTTGGGCATTTTTTGTTGTTATTTTTTACAACTTTTATTAAAAATTCCCCAGTAAGTGTGGTGTAGACAACAACAATCTCTACATGGGAAGAAAAACTTACCTCCTGACACATTTACCAACTTATCATTTGCAAACAGCAACATCAACCGACAACACAACAACTGCATCGAGATGTTGACAAAAACCAATCTTGTCTCTGTCCAAATCAACCATTCACCATCTCATTTCTTTTTGGTTTTCCTGCCTTATGGCTAAAACACATCTGCTACTTTATTTAGTACTTTCTGAAGTAATTTTACTAATACCAGAAAAAAAAACGAAAGAAATTAGCAAAATTTCTGCGGTTGAGTCACGAGAAAAACTTTCGAGCCGCAAGAGTTTTCACTCCTGCGCATGAGGCGGGCAGTGGATCAACCAACTGCAGCGGCGGCGGCAGAGGCATCGTCGTCGTTGCATTCCGCTATTGGCGTTGCTGCGCCATGATTATGCAATCGTTTTGGAGATGTGAATTGAAATGGCATGGAGTGGAAAATGGCATTTGGAATTTGTTACCAAATGTCTCGCAAATATGTGGTGAAATGCTGACGCGGCTAAATTATGACCAACGGTAAAATGTTGTTGTTTTTTTGACGAACAAAATTCACTGTGCTGTCATCTCATGGTTGGCATACAAATTTTGGTTGAAAATATTTTTTCAAATTCACAAAATTTTCTTCAGTGTACATTTTTGCTAAAAATAGTTTCCAATTTTCAGTTTAGTTGTTTTTTTTATTATAGAGCCTGAACCATTTAAGTTTCCAATCTCTTGCGATCATCTCCTACCACTTTTGTTTTACCAACTACCGCATTACGCAGCCGCACAGTAGCACATATTTCGGTTTTTATTTGCATTTTCAGTTCAACCAACCAAGCTACTGCCATAAACAAGGCAATTAAACGGCGCTCAAGACGACACCTTCCGCTGTGTTCGTGGGCAGCCACAGACACTTTTGAAATGCATAATTGGCGGGCCGCACCGCACCGCACTACACACACACCATCGTAACCCCTTATTACCGAGTATTTTTTGTTTACTCGGATGTCTCTTTCACCTTCTTTTGCTTCTTCTACGGACGCCTCCCCCTCCCCATTCCCCCTTCCGTTTCCGCAAAACCCGCTGATATCGTTTGGCGCCAATTACGTATGAGGCTAAGTTAAATAAAAGTAAGTGAGTAGGCAATTTTTTTTCTGCAGTGTATAACCGCAGCCAGTTCCTCAGTCTCAACCCAGTTAATGGCCCAAATCATTTAGAGTCTTGTTGTTATTATTATTATTGTGGTTGTTGTTGCTCTTCTCTTCATCAATGTTAAGTAAACTATAAGCAAATGACAACATCTCAAGTAGATTTCATTACATTTCAGTCTTTTGACACTTGTGACGTCATTCAACATTATTGTTTGAGAAATTTTTCGAATGTTTTCATTTAGCTTTAATGACAGTTGTTTCCATTTCGGTTGTGTGCAATAATACTAAACATTTTAGTGGAAATTTCATGATACTTTTGTTGAAACCAAGTCAAGTGTTTGCAATTAAATGTTGCGTTGAAAGCTTTGAGAGAAAATTTTTAAATTTAATCGTTGCCTCTAAATACTTTTGCTCACAAATGTGTTTGTACGCCAACATTTTTCTTCTTAGCCAAAAGTTTCCCCATCGAAATGTTTATGTCAAGGCGTTCACAAATAAGTCGGCCCCAAAAGAGACCAGCAAGCAAGCAACCGAACAAATCAACACAGAATTCATGACAAAGAATTCATACAAAGCACACAAGAGTGTCATGAACACGCGCCACAAAATCTGCACCATTGCACGGCGCAGCATAAGTGCAGTGATTGATTTCAACGACAGCTGCCATCAAGCGGTCAATGGTCGACGGTGTAAACACACCTTATCCGACAATCAAGTCGAATCAATCGTTCAAAGGCCTAGCCACCCAAAATCACAAAGAATGCCAATGTGCGAATTTCCACAGCCAAGTGCGTTCAAAATCGTACTTAATTACCCATTTAAATGCTGGAGGCTGACTGCCATTGCAGCAACCACAGCCACAGCAACAACAACACTGCAACATATTTAAACGCATTTTCATTACATTTCAGCTTCAGTTGAAATTTGTATTTTTTGGCTCTTGCACCCAAATTGCCGACATTGTTACGCTTGAGGGTACGGAACGCGGAACGGGAACGCAATAAATTACCGAAAAAAATAAAAGATAAAAACAGTTTCTCGCTGTTGCAATTTAATGCCACGGCGCAAGGTCACCCAAGGTGCAAGACCACTTTTTCGCTTGACTTTTTTTACTCTTTTTTTTATTTCTGTAAGAGGGGAGTCAGTGGCATATCTCTTAAATAGTGCGTGACACTGAAATGTCATGACAAACCACTATTACAGCCGAAATGGTGTAAAAGACAAAACAAAGTAAAGAAAGAAGTTCGAAAGATTTTTATCAACATGTTGCCGTGGCCCAATAAATTTGTCTGCTGCGGCATGGCTTATTTACTTATACGTTAATCCGTTTTAACCTTGACAGGAATAATTTCATTTATTTTTGTTTACCTTTTCATAAAATTGTTTTGGTTTCTTTCTGGTTTTTTTCTTTTTTAAATTACATTTTTGCAAAACTCATTCTTTATTGTTGGATCTTGTGGTTCATTGTTGCTGTTCTCCACTGCTGCTGTTAATTTAAATTTGCCTAAATGCATTTTTAGTGCCTATCTCTGCAGTTGGCACAGTTCTGCATTTGGCTTTTTTTGTCGTTTCAATAATAAAGTACCTAAGGAAAGTATGACAAGGACACTACGGCAAACCATACGCTCAGCTGGCGATAAAGGAATATGCAAATGTAAAGGCACTTTTCTTTATTTATTTCTATCGCTCGTCGCTTCGTAAATGGAACACTTCTGAGTGGCCTATTCAGCGTAGTGAAGAAAAAATGTTTTATATTGCGTAAAGTGAGAACAAAGCAGTTGAAAAAAAATTTTATAAAATTAAATTTAAAAAAAAAATGTTATATAAAAAATAAAAAGAACTGATTTTTTTCAATGTTGCAACAATTTTATTAAAACAATACAAAAAAATGTTTTTTAATGCTATTTCTTGTTGTATTTATGTACTTTAATTGTTGTCTGTTGAAGTATTAACTCCCTGCACACTACTTTCTAGAGTATTGGATTTCTTAAGCGAATAAAAGTATTTCTCAATAGCAATGATTGGGGACTCCAGAGCCAGTACAACGACTATGGAAACACACAAGGATATGCCGAGTTCAGCCCAAAAAGTTTGAATCTGAAATGGAGCAATGACACTTAGTACAACTAATCGAACCACATTCATTGCAAGCTCACCAGTTCATATGTGGAGAAATGCTTGTCCGTCTGTATAATGGCACCATTTAAGCCTTGCACAATTATGGTCACCACATACATGGCATAAGTTAATCTAACGATTGGCTGCCAACCGGCAAACGAGAGAATAGAGTTCAACGTGCGGCTATGGCCCAATTGACAGGTGAGTATTATCCAGGATAGGCCCAAAACCCAAGCGGTGCGACCGAAGGCCGCATATAAGGCCGCTTCGATGATACTGGGCTGCACACGATTTTTAGCCAAATGATAGGGACCAAAGATGACGGCCAACATACTCGAAATGGCAATCAACCAGCCCAGAACTAGAACCAACTGCAGGAAAATCCAAATTCGTTCAACAATTATACATGTAAGAGTGAAGACAGCTAACTTACAGTCGGAATTCGGATCTGCTTATGCCTATGGTGGTATAGAAAATAACCGAAAATGACACCAATCAACCAAGGAGCCATGCGAAGATGTGTGGGATAGTATATATGAATGGCTTGCTCTGTACTTCGTAGTCTATGGATTTGAATTTGAATAAATTTAGTATACTTCCTCTAGCCACTATTGCCATATCTTTACCCGCCCATCAGAAGATCGTGGAATTCTCGTATAACCATTGTGCTGATGGTGCAGCCATAGGAGAGGCAAGCCAAAACGACGAGCGCCCAAATACACTTTGTACGCCATCTCCAGAGACCCATTAGAATGAATGGTGAAATCAAAAAGAGTTGGTTATCAACCGACAAATACCAAGAATGACCCAGACACTGAAAGGAAATACTTATTGGAAAATATAAAAAATCCAACAAATGAGTAAGTTTCAGTCGACCAAGGCCGACTCATATATATTGTCTGCATCTACTGGAGCAAAAAATTCCCCAAACCAAGTTTCATACTATTCCGATGAAATCTTTAAATTTCGCCATACTCGGTCTTGAATTTTGAAACTTTAAAATCGAACTCGAAATCAGTGAGTCTAATAATCCCCTTGTACTATACTAGGTGGCCGTTACTAGTTCGGTCCCATATTGAATTTGCCATTTTGAATTTTAACATCAAATTTGAGATCAGCCAAATCAAAAACTTCCCTACACCAAGTTGGTACTATTTCAGAGAAATTGGATTATTTACAAAAAATAATTCAGACTTACATCGAACATAGCCGTGGCAGTCCTTCTAGATAAACAAAATATAAATCCAAAGTTTGGGCCAACTGCCTTACTTCTAGCTCCTGCAATCGTTTTTACCAAAACAGAGGACGGACAGACTGGAAGGGCTAATTCAACTCAGGAGGTAATCAGTAATATATATACATTTCCATACCTATCACTTCTTCTTCTTGGCCCTAAGTTTCCAGTTTTCATGTATTTTGTTTGGATCGCACCAAGTTACCACCACACGCAACTTAACACATTTGAGCTCTCACTTATCAACATGGACTTACCATCTCACCAGGCTTCACATAGTTGTTGCTGTAGAGCAAGGTTATCCACCAATTGGTTTGGCAATTTTTTGTGATTTCATTTGTGAAATTCTGCCATAGAGGCCCATCACCGATATACGGAACAATGCCAACCACAAAGAGAACTGTAGCGGCCAAAACCGGTGTTAGGCGTATGAAACGATGTAAGTACATGAGCGGTATGTTTATGCGGCCTTTCCTACGACGCATTCAAAGATAAATCTTTAGGAAATTCAGAAGAAATCACATACTAACTCTTTGTCCATTTTATTTAAGGTCACCCATGCAGTGAGTATGCCACTCATTAGCAGAAACGAATCAACGGATACTGTGGCATTCTGTATGAGCATGGAGTAGGGAGCTTTCATCCACTGAAAATACACAAGTAGAAAGAAAATATTGCACTCATATGTGGTCAGTCAAGTGAGTTGATGATTCCTTACATCGGTTACTGCTAGAAAATTGGCATAGGGAAACCCACTGGCCCAGCTGTATGTGTGCCCATATAGCACCCAAATCATGGAAAAAACGCGAATGCCATTTAAGCATTCAATGTTGTGGGCACTCGTGTGGCTTGTATTGATGTGAAACAACTTTCGGCCATTTGCGAATAAGGAAAAAGCGATTAGCAACAGATTTGGTGGCACTGAAAACAATTACAATTTTGTATGTATTCCCGCACGTGTTAGTTGAAATCCATACCATTTCGATTTGCTGCATAGTACTCATAGCAGCTGCTTAGAACGATTAGACCGCCAATAAACGCAAACACCGAACTATGGAAATGAAAATTATTTAATATTTAATAGACTTATCTCAAGTGGGTACTTCTAAAGATTACATCGGCAAAGTACTTACATTGCTATTATGGCTAAAGTATCGAATGACTGATTCGGATTCTTGCTGCTGCTATGTAACGTTATTCGTACGGGCACATTCGAGATGGCACTTGAATTCGAATCTACGTCCTTGCCAAGCAGCGTCAATAGTTTTGGTATCGTATTGATTTGGGTTTGGAACAAATTTCTCACTTCATCGCCAGTACAGCTTTGCGGAAAGCAAGTGCCGAAAACATATGAAATTTGGCCGGTCGCTAGGTCGAAAATTTGCATTTTCGTCGTTACATTTGTGACGAATGCTGCTCCCAATAGAAAGTATTTGCCCTCAATATCCTGGCGAACACCATTCACAGTAATTGTTTTTCGCGCCGACAAACATTCGTCAAAGTTGCCCAAATCAAAGAAATGTCCTCTGAGTATGCCAGATGGCAGTTTGCCCCACGAGTCGAGAACTACAATGTTCACACATTAGTTTTGATTGAAGCAAATGGTTTAACCTTCGACGTAATTACATTTTAGTGTGTTGATATCCATTTCAGTTGATAATAATGCCGAAAAACTCTGAGTGCACGTATCATTCTCGGCCTTTGTTAAGGCATTCTTAAGTTCCACACGATTGAATGATTCAGCCGCCAACTGTTTGATGAAACTTCGATAGAAATGTGTATTATCGTCTAATTTAATGGGCAAATTTAACTGTTTCGTATTATTTATACATTTACACCAAATTAATATTAACAATGCGGCACTGAGGAATTGCCTCATTTTTACGAAATTATTTGAAAACAAACTAAAATTGTTTCAAACTCAGTACGCGCTTTTATACCAACTTGAAGCAAATATTGACAACAAATAATCTTTATACCTACTAATAGTCGGATGAGAAATACTATTTTGATTTTGATATCATTCAAGTGGATGCACTCTTCGGGAAGTGGTTCTGTAGTGTTTGATTATGATTAGGTGAAATGTTGGAAATAGTGGAAGTTCCCTCATGACCAGTGTAGTCACGAGAAATGCACAATCAACTTGTACTAAATATAAGTTCAAACGTGTGGATAGCTTTATTTTGCTTTAAATATTTCACAAATTCTCAAGATGATTCATCGAATCGCAAAATATTGTGTACTTCTTCGATTCGATGAATCATGTGCACCAAAAAAGAAAGTGGCCCTGGAATATAACTTGATAGTAGTCCCTGGGATTTAATATATTTGGTGTATGTTTTTAAGTGAATTCATGTTTGAAGGGCGACCTTAAAGAAAAATCCCCAAAACCATCTCCAATTCAAAAAAAAAAGTGATCCTACATGGAGAGAATTTATTAATTGTTCGCAGGAATTATGAGTTATAACTCATAATATTGATACATTTATACAAAAAAAAAACATAGCTCGAACAGGTCTTTAGTACTTACTAATAAATAGTATTTATAAATAACACTGTGCACCACTAAATTCTAATTGCCGGTCTGCTAACAGATTCTGATAGCTCTTGGTCCACATAATTATACCCTGAAAGGGTTTTTCTGGAGTAGCTCGAACAAGCGAGTTATTCGTGGTCAAAATTTTAAAGGAGGTTACTTTACGGTAAGTGCTATCTTGTCAGTTACTGAAACAAAAATATTATATTTAATCCTAGCTACAATACTGTTGAACATCTTAACCCATTTAAGTTAATATTAATTAATATTTAATTAGACAAAAAATGCTATTTTCAAAATTTGAAAAAACAATTTTTTTGGGAAAACAAATTTTTTTTGTGACATTTTTGGGTGCCTTAAAAACTGACAATAGGGGGTTTAGATGTCAGCAACATTGTTGCTGGGGTAAGTAGAATATTTGTGCTGAAGATACTAACCCGATATCACTTAACTTTGTTTTTTCAACAAGGTTGCAGTGACCCTGTTGTGACATTTGACCTCGAAAACCTCGCTTTTTCGAGCTTACCCAGAAAATCCCTTTGAGACTAAGTAGACTAAGATCTTTCAGAATATGTTATCAGATCGGCAATCATAAAAATGAATCATCATTTTGTCGTATAGTGAAATTGGTTTCCTTGCATTACGGCAGGAGATGTTCGAAAATGAAATAAACAGACTGAATACGCAAAGTTTTTTATAGTATCTATAATTGAGGTTGTATTGCACCATCTGATAAAAGTTGGACTAATGCACTACATATTCTAAAAGTACAGCTAAAAATTAAATGCCTGTGTCTAGCTGTTATTCGAACGACTCGTTTTAAAAAAAAAATAATAAACATTACTCATACGCAATGTATAACAATTGTCGCGTCGTGTTATACGTTGCGTATGAGTAATTTTTATTAGTAAATTTAATATTATTGCGTATGAGCGATTTTCACAAATTAAATTTTTAAATTCGAACGAATTGATCTTTAATATCTGGTTTTTATCTCTTGTTACAGAATACATTTAAGAACCTGTCTTGGGTGTAGGCGAATTTTGCCGAACTGTGTAGTTTGGTTGTTATAGGTATTATTCATGTAGAACTTTGGAGACATTGTGCCCAAGGTAAGATCAAAAGTTTTGGCGAAAAATATGTAGAAAAACCGTCTAAATTTTCGCAAAACTAATACTAATCCGGACATAGTGTATGCCAATTTTTTGAGAAAAACATGCGGAAAACAATTTTTTATAAATTTACAACTAAGCAGCTGCCGCAGCAGATTACTAAACAAAATCAATTAAAAACACTCAAGACTCTCGCTCGCTGGGGCAATTGGATGGTTAATCTACATTCGACATGAAAGCATTACGAAAAAGTTTAATATTTAATGACACCGCTTAAGCGGTCCAAAAATACAAAAAAAATTAAGCAAATAAGACAACGCGTAATCAAAACAAAGCAAAGAAAAACGAAGAGAAAAGATAATAATAAAAATGGAAAAATTCAAATCAAAACAAAAAACTGTATACAATAAAATTTCATTGAAATTACAATGGAGGCACAAGTGCCTCTGCAACGACAACAACATCAACCAAACCCGCAGTCCACACACATAAAATATGAAAGAAAGAAGTACGAATTGGATGTGATGGACATGGCAAGGCATTCGCAGAAATAACGTGACTCGTGACTACAAACAATTCCATGCCAAAGAAAAGAAGCAGAAAACGAAGCCAAACGGCCACCGCCACCGCCCGCATTTGAAAATGGAAATGCACAAAAACGGCGTAACGAACGAACGTACCCACATTACCGCATTCACGAAGCCAAAACCAAACCAGCAACACACAACCACCATCACCGCCACCAGCCCAAAGCAAAATCAAAATAAAAACGACAAACTCCAAAAACAAACCAACACAAAAAATTTGCAGCTTGGAAAAGAAAACACACACTCACACAGAGAAAAAACAAGCCAAGA
This sequence comes from Heteromyza rotundicornis, assembly GCA_951394025.1. Classification (NCBI taxonomy): domain Eukaryota; kingdom Metazoa; phylum Arthropoda; class Insecta; order Diptera; family Heleomyzidae; genus Heteromyza; species Heteromyza rotundicornis. The sequence goes on from OX596013.1 coordinate 36,057,059, forward strand.
CAAGGCAAGTGCAATTACCAGTGGCCAAAAAAAAAAAAAAAAAACCAAGCTCTGCTCGAACCAAACCAAGTCAGTAAACTGCTGCTGCTCTGTCGGCTGTTCATGTGTCTCGAGGAGCACACTTTTGCATCTGCCCCGCAGCAGAAATGCCAACAACAACAAAGAGTAAAATAAGACAAAATACCAGCGAAAACAATTCGCTTGGCACGAGCCAAATCACGTTGCCGTCAACTGAAAAATTACAAAAAACAACTGCAAGAGATTTCCTCTGCCTCAAATGTAATGCAGCAGCAGCTGATCAGCAGCGAGTCATCAAACCTGCCCTGCCTGTGTAGAAATGAAGTCGGCCTCGCAAAATATGCGAGCATTGGGTCAAACATGTTTTCGGGGCTGCAAGGCAGGCTGACAAATGGACGGACGGATGATCGGTGTTGAAAGATGCTACTGATGAAGCCTGTTTGATTCCGAGTCTCTTGATTCCGGCATTTGCTTACATTTTTGTTTTCAATTTGAATGATACGATCGAACGTTTCTTGTTGATGATTGTTTTTGTTGTTCCTTATCAGTACGTCATAGTTCGAAATGTGTGGGTTTTTCTAATGTAAACCGTCTTGTCGGATCATCGGTATCGATTGCTGGTTTGGGTATTTGTTTTGGGTATTTTTTCAATTGTAAATGAGATTGGCAACTGGTACCTGCAGTTAAGCCGAATCCAAATGATATATGGAAGCTTTTCATTGCAAATTGAACTGTCGTAAGTTTGTCATTGCTTCATCTTAGAATGAAATTTACTTTGTATGGGACGGTGTTTGAGCCTGATATCTTCCCATCGCAAGTCACAGAACAAATCCGAAACGTCCCCTACTGAATTTAAATGAGTGCCTCATTTGAAATAGTCTTAATAAATGGAAGAAGGTGGAAGTTCTTGAGCCACTCCGAATTTTTTTTTATCGAGATAGGTGACACTTGAAATGTTTAGTAAAAACAGAACTGACCCCTTTGGACTATATCTAGACACCGAACCTTATCCTCAGCCCATAGTCTAACCTAATAATATGATCTCTGAAATATTCTAATGAAACATTGTATGCTTCAAATCGTCGTATATTGGTTTTGGCTTATACAGTGAGAATACGCCAACCAAATTGCATCCAACATGTTGGCTGCAACCGCAAAGCCCCCATCGTTTGATGGCTTCGTCTGATCGTCGTTACAGGTGGCCAGATAAAGCTCGCTTAAAACCACTGAGCACAGTTGGTTGGCGGCATTCACACCGATCGGTAGAGCTATAACTCGAAAACGTGAAACAACAAACAAACAAACCGAACCAAAACGAAATTTAAGCAGCGTTTATTTGGTTTTTGGCTTTTTTGCAAAATCAAATTGAAAAAAGAAACACAAACTACCAAATAGTTGCGGTAACTTGTTGAACTGCACTCGCTCGGTGGATTCAGTGTGATCATGACATTCGCCTAGATCGAAACACACGACTAACGCAAACGCGAGTGGGCTTAAAACATACAAAAAAACCAAACCAAACAAAAATTACAAAAATTCAAATAAGAGGAAAAATTTCAACTTCCTGTAAAAAAGCAAAGAAAAAAATTTTAAATTTATTAAAAAAAAAACAAAATAATTAGGTAACGAAAATTTTCAAGTTGAAATAAGACTACGAAAAGCTGCTTTAAAGCCAACTCGGAAGTGGTTGGAACAAAATAAAAAAAATAATAATAAACAAATACAAAACAACAAAAAAAGTGCAAGTATTTCAGTTTTAATTCAGTTACGGTTTCTTGCCGCGTGCCAGTGTTGCCTTCGTGGCCATACGAGTGCAGCAAAACATTTCAAAAGTGGGCGTTCGTCAGATTCGTATGAACGAGATGGTTAAAAGCGAAATCAAATGCCTCCTCTGGCCAATACTCGTGGGCTTCCTTGTTGTGCTGCAACTCTTTGGCTCAACCGCCGTGGCCTTTTCGATACTGTCGCCCTTCAGCTACACTTCGTTGAGCTTTAAGAATCTACTGAGTAGTGTGCTCCTGTCGAGCAATGCCAATTTGGCGGACGGCGGCAGAAACCTAAAATCGGATGTGACTGAGGATGCTTCGCTGATAACGGTAAAGAATAAAAACAGTTTATAGAATATGAAATTAACAAAAAAACAGAAAACTAAATGACAAAATTTCCCATTTCTTGTTTTACTAACAAATGGTTTTCTCTCACAAATGCTACAATACCCGCACTGTTCAGACCGCTTAAAACGCTTTTAACGGTTTTTCGGTAAAAGAAGGTCAATAAGGTTAATAACTAACTGCACCAAGAACTGGAACGTAACTAATGCAGACACAGTAACGAAAAATACAAAAATAAAACGAAAAAAAAATAAAAACGAAACGAAAACTCACATAAGCCACAGCCAAGTCAAATCAAGCCAATATCTTCTACTTCATAATTCACAAATGCTTTTACGACTTTGGCGATTTGCTGCTTTAGTGCTTTTGTTGCTTTGTTGCTTCTTTAGGTTAAGTTGCTCGAATTGACAATAGCTGTCATCTTCATTATGCTTTTCTTCTATTTTGTTGTGTGCGTGTGTGTGTGTGTGTGTCTTCTTCGTTTTTTTTTTGGTGTCAAACAAATTCACACTTTTCACTGCAAGCGCCAAGCCGCACACAAAAGTAGAAGGTAAAATCTGTTGCTTTTCTAAATAGAAGTAAAAGAAGTAAAAGAAAAAGAAAAGAGGTTCAATGACTTCTTTTGTTATCATCACCTCACAGTGGTGCAAGCTGGAGGCTACTTAGAGTAACATCAATAGTAGCCATGTTCATTAGGCTAACGTCTCTGACAGCTTGTCCGCATACAAATGTGAATAATAATAATTCCAGTTGATGGGCTGTCAACGATGTCATTGAAGTATTCTGTAAATATTCATGTTCATTGACTGATTTTTAGTTTATATTAGTGTTGGCATATTAAGTGAAGTTTGAAGCTTGCTTGTGATGAAAGCTGGGAACTAAATTTTAAGTTCTGAAGCGTAAAGTGCAAAATGGAACGGCTGCGAGAGAAAGCATTTTGGTGGGTGAAAAAGAGGAGACAAGCGACATTTATTAGAGCATTTAGTAGAGTACAGACGCCCGTGTGAATACCACTGTTATGAGAGTTTGTCTATTACCAACAATTCTATAATTTATCCAGCACTCAAGGGTATAACATTTTAATGCAGACTAAACACGCCATTATATATTGTAGTGCCAATAAAGCGGAAAAGCCAAGAAAATAATAATCAAATAGCAACAATTTACCCATAAATTATGAACAATTCCGACTTCCTACACACTTCACTGGCAATTGAACAAAATAAACAAACCAAAATCCACATTGCAATTGAGCCAATTTCACACTAGACCCTACTTCCACAAATTGGCACAATTCTGCAAGCTTTCATTTCTATTACAGCTACACTTTGATATATTCATGCGTTCATGGGCAGCCTACTGGTGTGTGGTGGAGGAGCCGGGATAGCTAGAAATGCGGAATTAATGGCATAATTTTGCATTAAATTTAAAAATTCATGCCAAAAAGCATGAAATTTGTACCGCCGAAAAAGTAGCAAACTTCCATGAAACTTTTTATATTTCCTTGTTGATATTTTCGTTCGGCGTTTGCGTTTGCGTTTATGAATTTTGAATTTTGTATTTGGCCGCTCTTGCATACTAACTGAATTGCTAACTTACTTACTTACTCAGTTAGTTGCTGACTACCCGTACGCTAACCCATATTTCAAAGTCAGCCAAGCCACCCTAATTGCATGCCGCTCAGCGCTGCTGCTGCATGTTGTGGCCATCGAATGTTGTTGACAAATTTCATTGCTGCTGGCGGTTATGTAAACCTCTCTGTGTGCCCTGACTGGGGTACGTGTGCAATTCCATTTCATATCATGTTTTCATTTCGGTTTCATTTGTTTCTTTAAGTTGGCAACGCCACCGTTGTCTGCCGATGGTTGTGTGGCTGATTGTGGTTAGCCGTGGTTCATGTTCAAGCCGTGACTTTGCATAAGCGAAATTGTCATTCGAATTGAATCGCAACGAAAATACAATTTGAGGCTCTTCACTTGACAAATTGCCCACCAAGTGTGCATTTTTTTTGCTTCTTTCGTACCAGCCTTAATATCAAATATAATTTTTCGTCTTAATCAAATGGCAAACGCCAAAGAAATGGAAATAAGCGACAACCGTCAGAAAATGTGTCTGTCAACAACAATCACGTAAATCGCATGAAATACGTTCGTTATGGGTGTGTGTTAGTGTGTTTGTGTGTGTCGGCCTCTGACTGCACTGCAAATACACAAATTTCGGCTACAAACGTTTCGTATTTGGTAATTTCTTGTTTATTCCGCTTGTAATAATTGAATTTTATTAGCATTGATAATAATCATTTTTTTCGCGCCGTATTTGTAATTTATTGCCCTCTGCTCTGTGGGTAAATATTTGGTAATTTTGCGGGTTTTTTTTTCGATTTGGCAATAATTTGCGTACATTGTAGCAATAAGAAGAAGAGGGTAGAGGGTTTGGGTTAATTGATTTGAGGTGAAATTGTGTTAAACTTCAGTTCGAACATTTTTTGGAGAGTCAGTGGGTTAGGGAGTGGAAATACCAATTTGGGCGGCTTCAATAAATACACGTGCTAAATATTTATTAGAAAAGGTAAAAACCCCAGTGGTCTTAGGTTAAGTGAAATTGGCTGGCGGCACGTCGACGCAGATGAAGCGCTAGCCCAATACTTGGCCGAACCCTTTCAACAAATTCGATTTCAAGTAGAAAAGTTTTCTGATTGACAACTGCAATCGCAAAGTTGAAGTTGGTACAGTCATATTGGGTCATCGCCTTTAGACGAAATTAGGAACTCTTTTTAGCCGCCCCGCAACAACAGTTTTCGGAACGACAAATGTCCCGATATTTCGGTGTTTTATTTAGAATGTTGCACTTCGAAGGGAATTGTGTTTTTGCTTCGACACCGCCCGACACTAAAAAACGCACATGATCGAGATTAACAGATTCTGTTAGAGGGGGCTAAAAAAAAGTATTCGTGTCTTCCAGTTTTTCTAGATCAATTCTTAAAACCATTTAAATCGCATTTATGCATTTTGCATTTTTCTCATCTACATAATAATTCTCCAAAAATACAGTTTTGATTGCATTTTAAATTTAAATATTAAATATGAACATACCTTTAAAAATTATATAAACTTTTTACAATCGGATGTAAACTCATTGCGCTAGACTAGAAACAATTCCGAAATTTTAATTTGTTTTTTACATTTTTTCTACTTTAACATAAGTTTTTTTGTAAAAAAAATTGGAAATTTCTGAATTGTTTCTAGTCTAGCGCAATGAGTTTACATCCGATTGTAAAATGTTTACATGGTTTTTAAAGGTGCGTTTTTTGTCGAAAGGTGTAATATTTTAGATACTTAAACTCAGAACATTAAAAATAATAATGAACGTATTTTTTTTAAATTTGTAAATACACCAAAAAAAAGTTTTTAAAAACTAATTCTAAAACAAACTAGCTAAGGTTGTAGTTACACAAAATAATTTATTATTGTTCAAATAAATAGGTTTGGAATATTCCAACTCCCACATACACTGTGGCAGGGTATATTAACTTTGACACAACGTTTGTAACGCCTATAAGAAGGCGTGTCCGGTACGGAATATATTATATTCCACATATTGAAACATTTACGATTTAAAAAAGCTTCTCCCGTAAATCGGTATGAAAATATACCAGTGGAAACTCAAGTGCATAAGAAGCGCTTCATATGTGCCCTTTACTTAATGCTTGACACCGTTGTAGCGCTTCACAAACGCACCACTTTTAGCGCAGTATTTGAAGCGCCCCGTATGCGCTAGAAACCAAGTTTTAAATAAATTTTCTATTTCCCATTCCACTGACCTATTTTATTACCTAAAGTTTTACTTTTAGCAACAAACTAATTAATTCGGTTTGGTATGAAAAAAAAATGCGTTCGAACCGCTGGGATGTTATTGAAAAACCACATACCTGCATATAAACTTGCCTTTAGTTTATATTAATTTATGAACTCCCCTTTTCAGTTTAATTATTTGTTTTTATTCAAAATTCCATACATTTTATAACTTTATTAGAGTTTTCATGAATATGCATGAGTGTTAAATTATAATAATAATAAAATATGTATATGCCCACATAAAATAATAAAAACATTATAAAAGTTCAAATGTAAATGCACTCAACTTGTGCCACTTGTACCTCCATTAAACCATTCGAACATAATTTAATGAATCAATGAACAAAGGCTTCCAAAAAAGCTTCCAGAAATATGTACAAACAATCAAAACTGGGCCAAAAGTCCATATCAAGGTCAATTACAAAATGATGGAAAAATAAATTCAAAAACAAAAAAAAAACTACAAAAGTTTTCATTTCACATGCCGCAGTACATACACTCGACAGACTTTTGCCCGTGCATTGTTAATGTTTACACACAAAATGGAAAACACAAATTTATGCAAAATCCATCATTACAAATGCCAGCAGGCGAATCGATAAAAGTGACAAAAACATTAGCCATTAGCAGTGAAATAAGAGACGATCCCCGACGCCGACAATGATGAAGATAATAAAAATGCAGATGATATGCGGCAAAGTTGATATAGTGGTTGGCGAGATGTGGCAGCGGCAACACCTCTACTTTTTCCTGCTGCTTTGGTTTATCGAATCGCACGAAATTGATGTGAAAAATGTGCAAAAAAATGTATAATTAATACAGCGACAAAAAGATTAACGTGATTCACACATTCACAGTGTCAAACTGAAGAGTTGCAATAATAAAACAAAATATAAGTATGTAAAGAAAAACAACAACAACAAAATCAAAAAAATAAATTTAAAAAAAAACAAAACAAAAAATTGTAAACGACAAGTTAGTGGGTCACGACGATCGGACAATGGCTAGATGGATGATGTTGGAAGATGGTTTATGGTGTAGTATGGTAAAATTCACAGAAATCACTAAACCATAATTAGCACATGACAGCAATAAAACGAAATAAATACATTAAGCCAAAAGGAAAATAAAACAATGACAGACAGAAAAAAAAAACAAATTAAATTAAAAATAAAAATAAACAAATGCAAATGCAAAAAGTTTTCATCTACACACGCAAAAACCAACAAAGGTTTCACACCGAAATATTGAGTTAGGTCGGGAATGTGACTTCGGTGGGGCAAGATGCAGTCAAGTGAGCAGCGTTTTGGCATTCACGTACTCGAACGTGCACACCTATTTTTATTGAGAGATTTTACGTTTCAGCCATCAGCTGTCGGCTGCAGTTCCACAACTTTTGACACTTGTTTGCCATAAAATCACAATATTTATACGCAAATATAGACTTTTTGTGGGCAAATAAACTTTAGACGTTGCATACTGTATAATTTTAACATAAACAAATACTCACAATCAAATTTTTAAAAAAACGTCAAACATTTCTTCATACATCCATTTCGAAGCAATCACATTTTTACTACTCGGAGTTAGTTTTACGAGTGAGTGTTGGCGTCTCTCGCTGCCGGACCGCACACCACTTTGTGCATTCCGCACATCAATTACGATAATGCGATTATATAATAATTAAAAATGCCGCAGTGCTTGTATTTACAACAAGTACACGAGCTTAAATTGTATAAGACACAGGCACACCACCGCCGCACACCAATTGGCAATCGTAAGCTAAGCTAAGCCTGTCTGGCAAACGCATAGTACGTAGTACGTGCCGTGGCAGTGGCGTATGGAATTTGAGCGCCAAATTGTTTGAAATTGGAAATGTACTTATGGTTTCGTTCGCTCATTACAGCCAGACACTGTGAGAAATGAAATACAAACACCCAAAGCATTTTAATTAACCTTGGCAACGAAACTATCGCAAAGGCGATGAAAATGGGCAGGCAATGAGGAAGTCGAATATTATTGCCATACAATAGGCAAGACGCAAATGGCAAACACAATACAAATGGAATTGGAAAATTCAAATTGGTCATTGTTTGCTGTTTGCTGGAAAAAATTAGCAAACGAATTTTAAATTTCTTATCATTGGAAATGGGCAATCGAAATTCAATGGATTTTCGCCAAAGTCCCCCCTCTTTGCTATTTTCGCATTTTGTTATTTGCTGCAACAACCAAAACAAAACAACCTGCCTTCAACTGCAGCTTCCAGAAGCCTCTCTCTATCTGTGTGTGGCTCTTTTATTCCTCTTTTGTTTTCATAAATTTCGTGTTCGCTTGACACACTTTTGCTCAATGAAAGAGGTAGCACAGTTTTATTGTCTATGTTCGAGCCTCTGCAATGCCTGCCTTGTACAATTCGGTGCGGTTCTGCCTCTGCCGCCGCATGGTGGAAAACTGTTTAAGCGCGCATGCTTTTTTTTTATTATTTTCTATTTTGCTATTGTGTCCAACCGGTATTTTCATTTTCAAATTGATGACATAACTGCGAAATGTGTGAGATTTTGCAGTGTTTTCCAAATGATAGACATTTATTAGCCTGACTCCGGCAAAAGTGAGAAAATATTAAGTGATTCAATGGAAAATAGGCAATGGAAAACTTACGAGAGTATAATTTGCCGTGAAGAAAACACTTGCCTTAAGCTGCAGGGCCCCTGCAACTCAGAAACGATTCTGTGCCTGTGAATTATATAAACGAAGTCTTCTCTGTGCGAAGTTGCAGCTACAAGTTTGACCAAGATCGCTCGCGAAATAGTGCAACATTTTTATGTTTTTTTTTAAATATTTCTTTTAAATTCATAATAAAATTTTTTTTTCAAAATAAAATTTTTTTTATTTTTATTGTTTAAAATCCAAACTAAACGGATTGTTTTATTTACATATCCGTAATGCCTAAAATAATAAGCTTACGTTACAAATAAAATTCAGAATAATATTTTATCTTGTAAGAAATTTTTTATTGAGTTCGAATAATTTTAGTAATTCTAATTTTCCTCAATACAAGTTTTTACAAACATCAAATCCTTTTTTGGAAGTCTAAATCTTTACTATTTTTATAATTAAATAGTAAATTTTGTTGTAACTGGTAGATGCAACCGATTTTAACCATTTTGTTTTCAAAACATCATATTTGTGTTGAAGAAGCGATTTGTTTTTATTTTCGAGCGGTAAATATCGTATTTTTCGGTATTAAGTTTTTCTGAAAATTTAATGCTGTGCTTGCAGATTTCAGGTCGTTTCATTTAGGCAATCTGTGCTTGCGTTTCTTATTGCATTTTGCTTTCCACTCTCTTTTGTATGTAGATCGGCCAGAAGGCAGAGTTCGAAGTTTTTGTGCTCTACACACAAAAAAAAGTCGATAAATCTAAACGAAAAAGTCGGTTAAAAACACTCCAACCCTCCAATCTTGGTACGTTTAACCGATGAGAGATGGTTTTTCAGTAAATTTTTGAAAAATTCACATTTAATCAAAAATTGTGGCAAAAGAACTTACAACAACAACAACTTTTTCGATTATTTTAACTATTTTATGTCGAGTTTCGAAGATATGTTTTAACAATGTTTTTTTCGGTTAATCCAACCTATTAACAACGGTTAATAAATTCAGGTTTTTCATACATTTTGAAAAGTTCGTTAACAACTTTTTTCTGTAAATTTTACCGACGTTTTTTTTCTGTGTATCCAGAACCGGTTCTTGGCCGAAACCGGAACCGAAACTGATATTTTGGAAAGTCTGGGTGCAAGGAATCGATATTTCGTTAAATCTGAGAACCGATACCGTTAAATTTAAAACTCAGATCAAGTTCTAGAATCAGCCCAATCGAACAAAAACTGGGTGGGGCTCCCATACAAAACGACATTTTTGTATTGCTATATTCGTTTGGAAATGTTTTGGATTTTGTACAAGGTCCGAGGTTCTAAAACCAGATATAAACGGTTTTTAACCCGTTCAGAGACCAACATTTTTAATATTCGAGGTACTTCCAAATGGGCCATTTGTATTTCAGTTTCTGCATAGCGGAAGATAGTTCACACTTTATTTTTTTCACATATTCTCTGGAAACTGAACTCTATTGTTATCCATTCCTGTGTTGCACTGTGCTGCACAAGAATTCCCTACATGCAGGGAATATATTTTTAAAATTATTTAAATATGTTGGTTAATGGATAATTTTACTTTTTCTTATCGAAATTAGTTTTATTATTAATATTTATAACATTATTATGGAATATTTCATTGGGAAGGAATTTCTGCACCAAATTTTAGTTAAGCCTAGTTTAGAAAGAAGAATTGCCCGCAGGGTGCAATAAAGCCGTAATTTAAATCAAAGTTCCACGGAGAAGAACGGTTTTCAGCGTAGCAGTACCGAATTATTTTCAAAATTCTTGAGCTTCACGGTCTTATTAAACTCGGCTTTATTGCACCCCACCTCACCACATGAACATTACTTTACCTTTGGATTATTTGCCTTCAAACGCAACTTCTGTTTTCCAACAATCGCACATTTGCATTTCCTAATGGCATTTTTTAAAGGTTTTTTGCCATAATGTTTATTATTGTTTTCCGATTGCAACAGACAAAATATCAACAACGGACTGCAAATTTCAACAACTTGCAGTGTTTACCTCAAATGAGTGCAAGTAGTAAAAGTCTGAAGTTTTCGTACGTCCTCTTGTTTGCCTTTTTGACTAGACATATGTATACACTTACAGTGCGCCTCATAACTGCTAAGCCAAAATGCAGTAAGTTATGGCCCATCTTATTTTCTGTAAAATAATCTCACATGTTAATTTTTGTTCGTATTCATTTTATAGTTTTTGCGCAAGAGCGAAATATTATTTTATTAACAACTTTTTGATTATGATTTTCTGTGGCCTGTCTGTTTGTGTGTGTGTGTGTGTGTAATCTTCTTTTATTTCACTTTCGGTTTTGTTTTAATTTTTTTAATTTATGTGCATGAGTGCATGAAATTAGCAGATATTTTGAATTTTTCTTTACTTGCACAGTGGAAAGTATTTCTTTTTCGAATTTTTGTGTTTTTTTTTTTTACACAAAGCTTGAAACTTTAAAAAAGTTGAATCTATTCCACAGTCTCATTTTATAATTGCTATTTGCAATTACTTAATGCACATTATTAATTCAAGCTAACGTGCAAACATTAGGGCAACATCATTTGCCTTAATGTTTTGTAAAATTGAGAAACTTGCCAAATTATTAAAGCGCCCTTGCGCCTTCTTATGCGATGAAGTTTCCCCAGAATGGAATAGGGTCACTTAAGTATAGAATTCTAAGGAATTTTTAATTTTTCCTAATTTGTATGTTAATGTGTTTTCATGGAGGGTCTCGCGTTTTAATTTCCACATTTCAAATCCAGCAACATGAAAGCCCTCAAAACCATAACATTTTGCATGCAAATTGGGAGAGGGAGAAAAAAATACCAACTGCACAAAAACTCAATTCCGCCCATTTTCGATTTCAAACAAAAAAAATCTCCCTTCCACCGCCCACAGCCAAAATTAATACGCAAATACGGTTATCCATCGGAGACGCACACTGTGGTCACGAAGGATGGTTACATTCTGGAGATGCACCGCATACCAAAGAAGGGGGCCCAGCCTGTGTTACTGATGCACGGCATACTGGATACATCGGCAACATGGGTGCTTATGGGCCCGAAATCGGGCTTGGGTAAGTGTCACACGAAAGGCGAGCACGCAGGCAGGCGGCTTGTGTGCCTTTGGCGAATTTTAATTAACTTGGCGCTTTGTACTTTCGGTTTTGCGTTTTTTCCTTCTTTACTTGATTGTGTTTTCTTTTTTGGCGGCTATTTAGGTTACATGCTGTCAGATCTGGGCTATGACGTTTGGATGGGCAATGCGCGCGGCAATCGCTACTCGAAAAATCACACCAGCCTCAACAGTGACTACCAGGAGTTTTGGGACTTCACGTTCCACGAGATGGGCAAATACGATTTGCCCGCGAATATTGACTATATTCTGAGCGAGACGGGCTATGAGCAGCTGCACTATATCGGGCATTCGCAGGTGGGTTTCGCGGAGGCTATATTCCATAATTACCATTTTATCTTCTCGTCTGTTCTTCGCCAGGGCACTGCAGTCTTCTGGGTTCTTTGCTCCGAGCAACCTTCTTATACGCAAAAAATCACTTCGATGCATGCCCTTGCGCCGATTGCCTTCATATCCGACATGAAGAGTCCGCTCTTCCGCACGTTAGTATTATTTTTGGATTTCTTTACTGTAAGTATTATTCCCAAAAATGAATACCCCTTATACAAACACACACACACACACACACACACACACACACTGACTCTACCATCTGTGCCAGTTTCCTCTTAATTCACTTTTGCCCTTTTCTGCTCCACCTCCCATTTCCGTTTGGGTGCATTTTTTCCAGGCCGCCTCGCGTATGTTGCGCATCACCGAATTCATGCCGAATACGAAATTTCTCGTGGACCATAGCCAAGTTGTGTGCCACGACAATGCGATGACGCAGGATGTGTGCTCGAATATTCTGTTTCTGGTCGCCGGTTACAATTCCGAACAACTGAATAAGGTGAGAGGGAGTTGTTGGGTTTTTTTCCTCGTCCATGTACGTATGTTGAATATTTCCTCTGCGGCATTTAAAGCATTTGGCGTGTTCAATTGTACCGACGCTGTTGCGGCCAAAACAATCAGGCGAAATATGTTGTGTGTTTGGTGCGGAACTCAATTAAGTTGGAGGTCGTACGGAAATGTGCTTTGGCATGAACTGGGCTGCATAAATTGGGAACGCATTTCGAACAGAGCTTTGCATGAGGAATTCGAAAGGGTATTTTGGAGAGTCCAAGGGGACCAGGCTGGACCTTTTGGAAGAATATGAAAACTCAAATGAAATAATTCAAAGACGACTGAACAATTTAAATGAAAAGTTCAAACAAACACCGGCAAACATGCTCTCCACATTCACTTGCGATGTAGAACAAGTGCTGCGCGGACGGAAGTTGAGCACCCTCAGCTACACGACGCTTGCATTGACTTTTGCCAGCATGCCACACAATTGCCATGTACTCACTCTACCCGCAGCTCTACCGTGCACCTAAATGAAAATGTCATTGTTCAGGCGTGTTCTGGTTCCGCTACTGACATAATTAACTTACATACGCCGAACATAAACAAGCTAAGTGCGATGCGGTGTATACACGCGCTGCTGACCTCTGCCTATGGCTTCGCTTCGACATACAGCACCACCATCACCACCCTGGCTGTGTGGCGTGTCAAAATTTTGCGACACAGAGCTTCCGCTAGCCAAAATGGACACCGCATATGTCGCGCACTGGCAGTGCCTTAATATGTCTTTGTTCTAGTTGTTGTTATTGTTAGAACTCATGTTGCTGTTGTTATTGCTCATGAGACAATTATGTAATTGCAACAACAAGAGAGACAGACGACATAATGACATTTTGTTTACCACATGGTAATTGCACTGAGGCATGAACAAATTTTGGCCAATTCGTTTGTAAAATTAATTTTGATTAAATGCCCGACGGAGAGACTTTTAGGTTCCGATAGTAAAGTTACGTTTTTTAATTATGTATTCCTCTTCTTAGACCATGTTGCCCGTGATGCTGAGTCACACGCCCTCCGGCGCATCGATCAAGCAACTGGAGCACTTCGGTCAGCTGATGAAGTCGGGCGACTTTCGCAAATTCGATCGCGGCTATTTGCGCAATCGTCTCGAATACAATCGCAAGACCCCGCCCGATTACGATCTGTCCAAGGTGAAGGTGCCTGTGGCCCTGTACTACTCCATGAACGATATGCTGGTGTCGACGACGGGCGTCGATCGGCTGGCGCGCGAATTGCCCAACGTGATTGACAAATACCTCGTGCCCATGGAGAAGTTCAACCATTTGGACTTTCTGTGGGCCATCGATGTCAAGTCGCTGGTGTACAGCCGCCTCATAAGGAACATACGCCGCGTGGAGAATCACAAGCTGAAGCACAATGCGAATGTGCAGAGCGCTCTCATTACGAATACGAATACGAATACGAACAAAAATCCAAATACGAATTTCAACTCAAGTCCAAATTTACATGCTACCAATAATGCTAATGCCAATGTAAAGGCGTGAGACGCATTCACAAGTCGTACGAAATTTTTTAATTATGTTTGATTCGAATTGATTTAATTTCAATACTTTATTGTTGTTGTTGTATTTTTTGTTTGTTTAAAGCGCAATTATTGACTGTGATGACATTTTAACAAAATTGTCTACGGGGCCTATCGCCGCTGATAGGCTTCACCGCTCATCCAATTCTACGACTTTTGCTTTTACATCTTTCCTCTTCACTATTCCTGTAGCCAAAGTCCTCGTATATATTTGACCGATTTTCTGCGGGGAATAACCATTTTCATGTATTTCCTGCAAAACTATATTTTGTTTATTTATATTATATAATTCAGTGTTATTTCTATGTACAAACTCATTTTTAATATTAACTTAGACTTTATAAATAATAATATTAATAATTCTCGATGTAATCTTGTGTGTAAGCATTGATGGAAATTGGAATTTTTCTGTCTGAATGTAAATCGTTCCATGTAAATTAATGAAACATTATTTCCAAAATACTCCAAACAAATATTGTTCATAGACCCTTTTTTTGATTGACCTGCATACAAAAATACAACTTTAAGAAACTAGCGCAGAGAGTTCTGGAGCTATCAATGTCCAGCACTTCAGCTTTTAATAGTTTTGTAAATACTTTTAATTTTACTTGTAAGTCTCCGTTTTTAATTTCCATTAAATATATATTCATCGCAAGAAATTAAAAAAATAGATGTTTGAAGTTTTTTACAAGCAATCATTAACATTAAATTCTAAAATATTTGAAAGCTTCAGATTAACTTTTTAGAATGGTTAAATAAACATTGATATCTACTCTAAAAAAACTCATTTAAAAATTAAATAAAGACTAAGTTGGAAATTAGGTTGTTCTTAATTATTTCTACTTTGTAGAGGACATGTACACCGATAAAAGAAATCAAAACGAAATGTTGTCTAAACATACAGAAAACTGAATGTAAAAATACTTCCGTCCCACTATTCCGTCCCGGTCCGACTGGGAGGAGCAGAGGCCACGGAAGAGGGATTAAATTCACTTTTATACGGACGGTTCCAAGCTCGACAACAAAGTCGGTGGAGGAGTCTTCTCTGACGAACTTTATGTATGTCTCTCATTTCGCCTTCTCGACTCTGCAGTGTATTTCAAGCCATCACTATAAAATAAGTTATGAACTGGCTGCGGCGGAACGTAATATTTGCTCTGTTTAACATCCACCTCGTCTGGGTGCCTGGGCATACCAGGGAACTGCAAAGCTGATGAACTCGCAAGGCAGGGCACCACAATACATACCAGATAAGGTAAAGCGACGTATCCCGCTCAACACATGCAAGCTACTGCTTCGTGTTGATTCCATCGCCAAGACTAACAATAGATGGGCTTCTGGCTTCTTGTAACACAACAAGACAGATCTGGCCGTTGCTGGATCTGAAGCGTTCTAAGAGACTCATCGCACTGCCTAGGGCCAGCATCTCGAAGGTGGTAGGTGTGAGGCCTTCATAGGTTCATCTTGAACTCTGAATTTTATCGAATATATGAATTTTATCGAATATAGTAAGTTATTAATTTTTTTTTATTTATTATGCAGTTTTGGATTTTTTTCTCAGTGTACATGTTATATACATTTAAACTAGGTATGATATTGTTTTTCTCCTGTGTATATTGGGTTTGCCCTTGGGCAAACAGAGAGTATTGTGGTGTTTACTTGATGCTAAAGCAGTCAGGAGCCGCTTGTATCTTTAACATGACTGCTCGAGTCACTCGCACTCGTAATTTGTGTAAATAGTAAAAATACACTTTAGAAATAAGTACGATCATACTCAAAGTAAAGTTAAATACGTCCAACTAAAGTCGTCAACTTTGAAATAAAATAGACAAGCTCAAATTGAAATTGCAGCACTTCCAAATAAAAACTATACAGTTTTGAAATAATAATGCACGACCTCAAATTGAAATGGGAGTTTTTGAAGTAAGCAGCAACAACATCAAAATAAGTTCGCTTCATTTTGAAATGAAATTTTCCAGTTCGTCCTTTCGTCCTTTTTTTTTGGAAAATGTCTACTTTACCAGACTATTACGAACGTTGAAGCTTGATTTGAGGTGGTTTTTTTCGATGCCAATATGAAGTGAACAATCTTAAATTATGATTGCACTTCCTCAAATTTAAATTTTTTAAGTAAGCAGAAAACCACTTCATAGTAAAACTTGATTTGAGGTGGTCATTTTTGATTTTAGGCAGTTTTTTTCTGGGTGTAATAAAAAAACACACTGGAACTACTTTTGGTGATGTTACATTGAAGATGAATCCGAGGCGTCAAGCTTGATGATATTTAGGTAAGATATTCAATCAGATGCAGTATTGGTAGATGAGAAATGGTCTTCATAGGACCCTCGATAGCAGAGTAAATAAAATAAATAAAACTAAGTAAAAACATTGTGTAACTTTACTCTGTTACAAAGTTCCTCGTGACCAGAATTTGTTTGGTATTAGCTTTATGAAAATGTATTCACCCTACATTTTCCATACAAAAAATAAGAGGACAGCACTCAATATTACGAAAAGCACAGAATTTCTCGCTGTATTGAAGCTGTATTAATCCTGCTCTGGTACAGTCTATCACATCTAAAAAATTACGATTTATGAGAAAACATTTTGGGTAAAAACTGATTATTTTGGCTTAAACAGTACTACGTTTTAGTGAAATATGTGTCTGTTATGCTGAATTCGCTTAAGTGAAATATTTTTCAGTTATCCAAAATCGCTTAAGTGAAAAACCCCCATAACTGAAACAAGATGTCTGACAAATTCGTGTTTCAATTAAGCGGGTTCGATTGAAAAACCCCAGCCTAAAAGTATGCCTCGAAAATTGCAATCAATTTAATTGCAAACCAATTCACGCATTGCGCATTCATTTCAAAGCTGTTTAATTCGCAAACTAAACTTAAGAGTTTGACTTTCTGTGACAAAATCGGAAAAGTAAATTCATTAAAGAAGTCAATCTGCTGCTGCTGCTGCTGCCACACACCAAATGCGATTTCGAAATGAAATTTACTTTCGGCAGCCATTTCAAATTCGCACCTCATTAAACTTGTGCTTTTAATTGCACCTTAAGCCGCAAGTTTTGCCTTAAGTTTATCTTCCGGCAGCAATATAGCTGCGCACATTTCCACCACCCATCGACGCCCCTTAAGACTTCAGTTTGCTCTTTTTTTTGTGTATGAAAAAAAACTGTACACAAAACTTTAATCCTTTACGTCTTTTACCGCAAGCGAAGATGAATTGCCTTCATTTGTCGCATTGACAGAGGCAACGCCGTCGCGCCGCCATTGCTTTACGTCGTTGTCAGCTACAATTTTCATTTCATTTCATTTTGTTTCGTTTGCGGTTGCGAACGGAAAATGAATTGGGAAAAACCCTTGGCGCATCATTTTTTCTCATCCACTGCAATTGAGTTGAGTCGCAGCGAGTCGTTGCAGTAAAAGTTGCGTACAAAATAAATAGAAGAAGACACGTTGCAAAAGGAAATATTCCCCAGGGCGGAATTACTGACACGGCACAGTGAAATGAACGCGTTTTCAGTTGGACTTTTTGTTGTTGTGGTTTTTTCTACAAATAGTTGCTCTGCGTGCATATATTTTTGTGGTTTTTGCAAGATCAGGGTAAATTATTTCCGTATTTTTTTATGTTCAAAGCTTTTTTGTGCCCTCTGAGCAGCGGCTGTTTTTTGTATTTGCTACATAAAAACAAGCTTAAATAAAAAATTGTGATTGAAATTATATTTGCTAGAAAGTTTATTAAAATACGGGAAAATGTGAAAAAATGTCCACTGCAATTGAAAGAGTAATTTTTTCATGCGTTTAAAGTCGCGTGCGTGTAAAATCGCCTGAGAGCAAAGTTAAAAAAAGTCGCGTAGTAGAAAAAATTCAATATCTCTTCTATCGATATTGAGGCTCTTAATGGATGCATCTTCTCCTGATGAAGGGATGAGTAGGAAACGGAAGTGGGGTAGGGAGCGCGACAAGGCAACATATGCCCGCGCTGCTCGACGACACTTTATTGCAATTTCGCATTTAACTGCAATAAAGGAAGAAATAAGAGGAAAACTTTGCACAAGAGCAGAAGAATGAAATACGCTCGAGACAAATAAAGTACGTAAAGTCAGATTAATTGCTGACGGCTGCGGTGCGCAAATTGTTTCGAAACGCGCAAAAAGCCGTAATGCGAAAGGCGGCACTGGCGCTGGCAAATAAATATCGCAACTGTTGACATTGCACTGTGGTATCGATTTTTGAAAAACAACAAGAAGATGAATTGATGGGTGTGTTGCCAACATATGCATCGTGTGTTGTGTGTGCTGGTGCGTGAAGAGAGAAATATAACGCAATGTGACTATTTACAAGGATGTACCGGGATAATAAGAATGAAATGTTGAACGAGTTTGTTGTGTTAAGGGTTACACTAGTCATAACTGCTCATCGCTTCACTTAAAAACGATCGAAGAAAATTCACTCCAACAGCTCATGTGAGCATTCCTCCATTAGCCATTAGCAGTGGTTCTACTTTAATGAAACTCATTTTCAACTTCTTCTCTCTACTGCCTTTCACACACATATTCACTCTGACAGTACTTACTCCTCCCAATTAAACGACTTCAACTTACTACTGCTGCTTGTGTTGCTATTGCTGACGTTGGCACAAATTTCATTTCATCCTGTGTAATACTGACGTAGATTTGGCTTTAACTCCACACTGGCATCTTGCTCCGAGCACACGGGAACGGGGGCGTGTAAACATTGCATTAACTACAACAAAATAATTAAAGTCAATTAGTGCTTTAGCTATGTTTTGCTTGGAGTCCTTGTGGTGGTAATGGTAGTTGTATTTGTATTTGTAGTGGTGGCACTGTCTACTTGTAAATGTGGTTGTTCGACTGCCATTGCCAACTACCTGAATATGCATTGTACTGTAGACAGAAAGTGGAGAGTAGGTACGTAAGTACACCATCATTATCACCGGAAGCATTTATTTGGTAACGTTTTCAGGTTGCTTCTATCGTGCTACTGATGGGGGTTAAAAGCTAAATTTAGAGTTCAGATTTTTATTTCATACAACATGAAGCCAAAACATCCCTAGTAGGGGTGTAAAAGTAAAAAATGCATCAAGAGAAAAATTAAAATTTAGTTTTCTAATTATTTAAGTATACATGCTTCCTCCATTCCTAAAACTACCTTAACTAAACTTCAACTACTTACTGAAGTTTGGGCAAAAATCAAAATTCTCTACTTAGCACCCAGCCATCAACAAGCAGCTTAAAATAATCGCCTTAATGAAAAATCCCATTTAAGGACATGCCCGAAACATTTAAAACTGACTGTCGTCGTCAGTGTTATCGTCGTCGTCGTTCATACAAAATTATAGTGAAAATATTAATTTGCTTCTCTACGCAGTCGAAAAGTCATAAGTTGGTTCGGTGAAGTTACCCTTCACCATTCACTTCGAAGAACTTTACTAAATTTGTCATACTTACTCTGCCTTTGGCTCTGAAACATTCACTTAGAGTAAATAACACCTTCACTTCCCGAAAACAACAACAGCAACAAAGAAACTTCAATAACATCATTAGAAGTATCCTCAACAGTATCCTGGATGTCTTCACTTCACAAAATGTTCAGCTGCCTTCAGTTTATACACGCACAAGTGAGCGAAAATTTCGTTGGCCAACAACAAACAAAATTAGGTTTTGTCTGTACGTCAGCGAGGCACTTCCTTGCAAGCTCTGTGCTTACCTACTCCTCATCGTTTGTCTGAATTTTTGAAAGTAATTTTAAATATTTTATGAAAAATGGCTACGCATAAAATTTTGTTTCGTGAATCCGCTTGGCCGTAGAACTTTCGGCGTGGCGTGTCTTCGTCCTTGTTGAATTGCCTCCATTATAATTTATTTTTTTCTCTATTTAACATTCGATAATGAAGCTCGCAAGTGCCCATCTAAAATATAATAAAGAAGGCGAAGCAAATGGAGAAACAGCAGCTCATTTTCGTCGAAGCAGGAAAGTGTCTTCTGGTGCTTTCGTGCTTCCGTTATAAATTGAAATGAAATTTGACTGCTTCCACCTTGATGCAGGCTTGATGAATTGTCGTTTGATTTTGTGAGAAATACAGTGGAGCAAATTTTCTTTTTGGGTAATTGCATTGTGCTCAAAATGTTATGCAACTAGAAGCGAGTGATGATTTTGAATACTTGCTATTCAAATTCAAAATCGAAAAGTCTGGCAAAAAGTGTTTGAAAGTTTTTGTATGAAATTCACGACCCATCAAATGTCACTCATACGCCAGGTGGTGCTTAAAATCGTAGAGCAAAAAAAACAAATTACCCTTAATCAATTATTGTTAAATACCAATTAAACACAAATTAAATGTACATTTTCAAAGGATATTTCAGGCACAAAAAATCCTTTAATGTCTTTGATTCATTGTCATACGACATTGGCACTTAAATTTTCACTTTAGTCTAATTTAATAAGGCCGTCAACTAATTGTCAGTACTGTCGGAGAAGCCAATGTATATAAGTTGTCGATGACTACAACAACAAACGACATCAACAACAACGCCAAAAAGGACGTCGTCAAAGACAACGTCAGGCAGCCCCCAATGACACAGAGATTGACGATGATGCTGCTGACAAAATATTTACACTAACCCAAACCAAAGCAAACGATATGAAAACAACAGCAACACAAAGGCCATGTTGTGGGCAACAAACAAAACAATGAATGCACACACACACTAACGCACACATACATACACACGTTGAACTTCTCAGACACTTGAAAATTTATTCATTTCGAATCTCATTACCATGAAAGCTGCTCAGCTCTCAAATATATTCACGAAGACGGAAGTGCGTGGCTTTGGTGCTTCCGCTTTAAGGCGTCCTAAATTGATGGATATTGCTTGAAATTTCCAATTTGGAGAGCTTCAAGCACACGACTACAACAACAAATACAAGAGCACACGAAATAAGTAAGAAGCAAATGAAGAAAGAAAATCATTTAGTTTGAAGTGCAAGGCCCTCAAATGGCCTATATCCTGTGTACTGTGCCTGGAGTCAAAATTCCTTCATACGCCAGAGTTATTTTATGAAGATTGTAATTGAAGACTTTTCGCTGTAAAGATTATGCCCGCTTTTGTTTCAAGCCCAAACGCAGGCAGTAACCCCAATGACAATACATTCTTCCAAATGCAAATGTTATTGAAGTAATTTCAATTTCTCCTTCATTGCTGTTGAATTGCTTTGGAGGATTTGGATTTGAATTAACTTTGGAAATTATCAGAAATTCTATACAATTTCATTTTTAGATCATTCCACTTTCGGTGATTCCCTCGAAGAAACAAGCTTTGTCAATGTGAAATTAAGAAAACGTTTTTAAAAAATACGAGAATCCTTTTGAGTGTTTCCATTTCCCTTTTCTTCCCAACAACAGAAAACCGAATCAATGCAAATCAAAATAT
The DNA here is from genome assembly GCA_951394025.1 of Heteromyza rotundicornis. NCBI lineage: Eukaryota > Metazoa > Arthropoda > Insecta > Diptera > Heleomyzidae > Heteromyza > Heteromyza rotundicornis. The sequence goes on from OX596013.1 coordinate 36,078,737, forward strand.
ATAAACACATTTTATGGTGCAACGCGCTATGAACAAGCGTTTTAATTAAGGATTCAATGGGCATTTGTGGCAAAATTCCTGCCACAGTAAGTACACACGATAAGTATGCGAAATTAATGCAACAGCACGGCGGCAGCTGCATACAGCCAGCAGGAAAAAACAACAAATAATATAACCGAAAGGATAATCGTAATGCCTGGCCATTATCCGTTTATTGGCGATAATTGAATTCTGATATGCGAAATAATATGAAATAATACTTTTTTTTGTATGCAATGTGCTTCAAGAGTTCTCCAACAACTCGGAACAAGCAGTAAATGCAGTTAAGGCAATAAAAGCAATTGATAAGCCTTTATTATTATTGTACTTACTTATTATGGTTATTAATAAAAATAAAATACACGAAGTAAGAGTTTTTTGTAGCTACTCACAAATGTACAATGTAGTACATACATAAATACCGTAGAAAATAACATTTGCTATGAACACACGCAGCACCGTCGTTAGAGGCACTTAAAATTTATGCAAACTTTCAAAAAGTTGCATTCTGTGTTGCATAAAACTTCTCAAGTGCTTTTCCATTTCTGTTACATTAGAAGCGATTTAAATTGCACTGAAGTGGCCTTTCGAACAAATTTTATTGCGACTATTGATGCTGCCTGACAATCGATGCCAGTCCAATTTTTATTTATGAGCGAAAAAGCATAAAAAATACTTCCCGCACAAGTTTGGAAAAACTTTTCATTGTTTTGTAAACGAAATAAGTGAGGTTGGGTGAAAATTTCTCAAATTTAATTTCAATTAGGAAAGCAAACAAAAAATAGTCATAAAATAATAAAAGGTATGGAGCATCTGTCCGTCTGTCCCCATAGAAATCGCTTTCGTTGAAAAATTAACGACCGAATCATTCAACTGACGTAAATTTTCTTATTTTCCCTATGTTTCAATTCAATTATACAGGGTGTAACAGTCGAGATGGTCCAAAAGATAGGAATCGAATGGGGGCCTAAAAATATGAAGAAAGTGTTATGTGCACTTACATTGTGCAACACATTTTTCCGACCTGGTAACGGTCAAGGTGGGTCGAAAGTATTCATATAAAGTAGCAAAACCCTCAATGGATTTTGCAAAGTTAGTTGCCTTTCAAAAGATACAGTCGTTTAAAGGTTTCTTGCTTTACTGCATTTTTCACATCAATATTTTTGGTTACCTTTTTCAGTAGAATTGTCGGTAATGCACAGATAAACAGATTATATTAACAAATTATAACGTGTTAGCAATTTGGTGACAAAAGTTGAGAAAACTGTAATTTTTTTATTTTTTTCACATACAAATTTTCTGTTTAATTTAAATTTTTGTTCAATAAAACAACATTGCTATTGTCAAAAAAGTTTTGTTAGATGTAACAATGACTTTAAAACCCTTTTCTTTGGAAAGGAAACTAACTTTGCAAAACTCATTGAGGGAATACCAGGTTGGATTCCATAACCTTAAAATTGTCGCACAGTGTTATTCATCAGAAAACATTTTAATGATAAAAATTTTTTTTAGGATTTTTGTGAATAATTTAACAATTTTTTAAGTCAAATTGTAGTTTATAAAATATTAGAAATAAAATTTTGAGACAAACAGGTGTAAATTTGAGCTATTCACAGTGAAATTTTATTACCTTTCAAATTAGCCCAAGAATGCATTTATATCTTATATGGTTGAGAAGTTATTCACAAAAACCTGAAAACAAAAATGCTTGTCATTAAAAAAGTTGTCGGATTTTTAAAATGAAGTGCCATAAGTGCACATAACATTTTCTTCATGTTTTTGGGTCCCCAATCGATTCCTACCTTTTGGACCATCTCCACTGTTACACCCTGTATTTTCAGACTCAATCTTCTTTTGTAATACAGAATTCTTGAAGGTTGACGAGTCTATTCATTGCCTTTCTTTGATTTTCAGTAGTACAGTGTTGATATTGTTTATATTGTTTAATTTGATTTGTAGAGGTTAATTGACAAGTTATTTTTAAAAAGCCTGCGATTTTTCAGCTCTTGAAAGTTTAAGGATATTTAAAAGCAATTGATATTATTGCCAAAAATGGTAGACAAAAACCTTATAAACAAACGTTTATCTTACTCTCTTTAACATCCATTAGCCTACAATAGCCCGAACTGACATAACTCCTACACCACCACTTCCTCTTTTATTACCCATTTTTTAAACTTTGCAGCCATAACCACAAACTTTAAGTCGTTTTAATTTTTGAATTACAGCTCCAACATACACACAGAAATAGACAAACGCACACTCTCCACAACAACACCATAAAAGCCTTATCGCTGTTAATAATCCTCTTAACATCAACATTATCATTATGATAATAAATTAATATCGATAAACTTGCCGAACTCCTGCCGCCATCACCCCTCCCCGCCGCCCACTATTCATTGTAATAACACCAAACATCGCCAATCAAAGTTTGTGTGCGCATTAATGCCCATCATACTTGGGCTGTGGAAATTTTTGCCAACTCAACGAATATATTCGCCTATTGTTGTTAAGCTTAGCAACACTTTTTTTGGTGTTCTCAGCAAATTTGTCAACAAAAGGGGCCGGGCAGCAACAATACACATCGCAAGAACCGCCACTGCTGCCGCCGGAAGTGGTAAGAGAACTGGTGTATGATGCCTTTGTGTGTGTGGCTTTCATATGTCGGCATGGCTGAGTGTGTGTGTGTGAATGTTTGCATGCCCACAAGGAGGAGGCTTTTTGTAAAATTTTGCTTGTAACAGCAATTTTTGGGCTTTTGTTGGTAAGCATGCGATTCATTTTTTCTTGTGGGCCCAAGTTGAGAGATAATTTCAAATTATTTTCAGGTTTAAGTTGAATTTTGGACCGAAAAGAATTTATTAATATTATTCACAAATGCAAGTAAATAGTTTTCTATTTCAATGTGAATTACCTTCAAACAATAAAATTACAGAGAAATTATATGGGAAAACGTGAAGCACATGAACTTACTTGGAAACACTGTCTGGAATTTACAAAACGACTAATTATAATGTGAATGTGAGTTTCTTTTGCAAAACGTTTCCTCTACCTCCGAGCTGACGATTGCTCTTATTTATTTCTACAAAGTATATAATTTGCTGATTTCGAATGACTCAACTATGTTGACACAATTATGGCGCTCGCTCCGATTTGAACTCTGATTAATTATATATTTTGCTTAAAGAATTCTTAAGAACTTTGCAGCACAGCTGCAGGCATTACACCAACAATGAGTAGCAATTAAGCCATTGTATTACATGAAACTACTCAATCAAACTAAAGCTAGAAACGCTAGAAAGAGTTGAAGAATTAAACCCGTTTTACGAAAACGGTATTTACAGTCACAAGCGAAATTAAATTCGCTTGTGACTGTACAAACCTTTACTTGATATTTTTACCTTTCAGTTGGAAATTCAAATTGATTTTGAATTTTATTTGAACTTTTGTAAACTTTTGTTTTTTTTTGGTTACTTTAAACTAAACTGAAAACGGCTAACGACAAGTGCCTACATTAAAAACTTCCAAAATCAACAAACGCAAGTGTCACTCAAAATCCACATTTCTGCTGCACCTACGTCAAGCCAACCCACGCACAGACACAGACACAGACTACACACAAATGCCAAGCATCATCTGCAAGAGCGCACAAAAATGTATAACTTCGCACCTGTTTCCAATCCATTGAACAGTTAAGCGAATTACAACAATCTTTCCGTATAATTTCGTAAATGAAATACACTTTCGACGAGCGTCAGCGATGACGACTTCGACCGACGATTGAAAATCAAGTTCATGTGTTTGTACCACGATTGCCACTTGACTCCGGCCAGCCAACTAAGCCACCAACAACGCTCACAGCAGCCACTATCACAACAGCATTACAACTGCACGCATGCGCAGACGCGAATAACGCGAGCGCCAGCTAACGGCGGGAGACATGAGATAATCGAGATACATTCGAGCGGGGCCGGTATAAAAGCGCTCAACACCTGATCAAGCGGTTTAGTTCCTCAACGTAAACTCAACTAGTCACAGCAACAGCCGTCTCAGCCACTGCGGGCACCTAAGTGGACGACCGAAAGCGCTCGTTTTGAAAGACTCAACAGCGAACAAAATAATACACAAGTCTGTACAAAATAAATTTAAATTTCATTGTCAGCAAGCGCGCTCAGAAATTCCAATGGAAATGCTTAAAATTCCGCTGATCTTGTTTGCGCTCGCGGCAACGGCGTCTGTAATTGGCGCACCAACTGAGGAGTTCGGCACAACAACAACACAAATGAGTATGGAGGATGAAATAATGGCAGCTGTGGTCGCAGAGGTGGCAATGTTGACAGAAGCCCCCGTGGTGCCAGAGACGCAGACCGAGGAGCAGAAGGCGGAAGCATCAACGTTGTTGCCCATTGAAGAGGTATTAGGAACGACGGCGGTGCCTTCGCCAGCAGATGTTCTTGAAGTGTCAACGACATTATTAATGGATGCATTGGCAGAGATTGAAGGAGCAACGGAGTCAGTAACAATAAGTGAAAGTATGGAAACGGCGACGGAAGTGCCCGCCACAGAACAATCCACAGCAGTCGAGAGTACTGCGGCTACGGAAGAGTCAAGTACTACAACAGTAACAGAGGAACCAACTACAACAACGACAACAACGGAAGAACCAACCACTGCAATTAGAACAGAAGAGCCAACAACAACAACAACAACTACTACTACAGAACTCCCAAGTACAACAACCACAACCACTGAGGAATCAACAACAACAACTACTACCACTACGGAAGCGCCGAGCACAACAACAACAACCACCACAGTGGAGCCAACCACAACCACTACTACAATAGCAACTACAACAACAGAGGAGCCAATAACAACAACTACGACAGAAATTCCAAGTACAACAACTACGACAACGGAAGAACCGACCACTACAACAACAACAGCAACTTCCACAACAACGGAACAAGCACTGACAACAACCACAACGGAGGAGCCGCCAACAACAACAACAACCACGGAACTGCCATCAACCGAGTTGACAACAGAATCGTTCACATCAACTTCACTGCCGCCCGTTGAAATCGAATTTCCCGCAATCACCACCGAATTCACAGCGGAACCACAGCCTATACTTATCGCTGCGGCACCCGAAGCGCGTTCGCTAAACACACCGCCCCCAAGAATTCATCGTCATCTCAGCGAAGATGGCGTCGAAGTGCTTTCCGGTTACTCGTACGTTCAACACAACTGAAAAATCCAACCCAACTGACTGATCTTCAGCCGAGCGAACAGGCCTCAGCTAAAGTCATGCTTTCGTATTCTTGAGAAGCCTTCTGAAAACAAAACAACCACAAAAAACTGTTGCCCATAAAACAAAATGAAATGCCATAAAAATGCTTTATTTAAGATTTATGCGAAAAATTGTGATAAAAGAAAATGTGCGCAAAATCCAGTTTTGTTATTTAAAATTTTAAATTATTAATAAAAAAAAATAAAAAAATTACCCAAAATCCAAATGACTAAAACATGTTTCTGAGAAAGTCGTTTCAGTTCAATTTACAAAATCGCCATCGATGGCTTGCGTGTGTGACATAATCTGGCGTTTGTGTGGACCTCGTTCGTTTGTTTGTTTTTTTCGCCATCACTGAAATTCAGCAAACCTGATTGTGTCGTATGGACAAACCGACCAGAGCCAAACCCACCACCGCCACCACCTGCGACCACTCGAAACATGGTCTTTGTGGTCTTTGGTGATGTTCCGGCAACGCGGTCTTTTGACATCGTCTCTTTTTTCTTTTATTTATTTTTATTTTTTTTTTTTTTTTGTGTATTTTGAGGCGTTTCATAAATAATTTATGAATTTATTTTAATTTCGCCTTTGTGTACAAGAGTTCAGTGTTGCAAAACGTTTCGCTTTATTGATAATTATCACGTTTTTTCGGCTGCTCGCTCGGAATTGTAACAACAAACCCTTGGATATCGAACGACGATCGTTAAAATACTAATTTGCATTCCATTGGTAATAGTTGAGGAATTTGAACTTGAGTGTATTGAAATCGATTCACAGTTGAAGGCCGCTTGCAGCTGGACGCTTGGGAATTGTGCAAATTCTTTGGAGTTTTTTTTTTATAAGAAATGCAATCATTGAAATGCTTTAAAGTTTGTCATAAATACTTGAAAGAAGGTGAAAATTATGTACATACAAAAATATGTGATGAAATATTTAATGGAAGTAATTCAATTAAAATGTAGACTCGTCTCGGGACCAGACATAGGAAAACTGGCAATCCCCCTCCAACAATTTCATTTTGAGAGAAAAATTCACAATAAAATTTGGGCGTCCTAGGTCAACATTAACACGTGACCCCCAAGACTCCGATTTTCCCATAAAAATTAGATTTTTCGACAATCATTTTTCCAAATTTGAAGTAAACCCTGAAAAATCGGGAATTTAGTAACAATGAGAACTCTTCAACGAAGAAATCCATGTAGGTAGCGGGTTTTTACGGATATCCCACTGAATCGCATATGTCACCCCCACTTTTTTTTAAAACTAAAAACTCTTCGAAATTAACAGTATGGGTAGTTTGTGCATATATCGATAAAGTTTCTTCCCTAAGTACATGACCTTTCTACCTCAATCGTGATCACGGCAAAACGTGTTTGTTTGTTTTTAGGGATTCTGCGAAAATTTTGTTGGGTAAGTAAATTTGGTGATAATAAATTCATTTTTTGCATTGGGAAAATAATACTTTGTGGTATTATTGCCTTGATATTTATGCATATAATAAAAGCTCGACTTGATTAAATTTCTTAAAAGTTAAAATATGAAAAAAGAATTTGTATGAGTGGGAACACCTGGCGCCATACGTCAGTGTATTTGGTATAACAAAACCGACCAACAAAATTTTAAAGAAGAGAAAAGGAAGAATCTATAATTTAAATTCCTCAATTCATTTAGAAAAATCGTTTGGAAAGTTGCATTTAACTCGGATCTCATTAACTAACTTTTTTTAAATTTTGTGAAAAATTTGTTCTCAAAAATGAAACTATTTGAGGGGGATTGTGGATCTCCAGCAAAAAAAGTCTTGGAAAATTCATCCAAGTTCAGTCCAGAACATAATTACATGAGCATGATCCAGCAAATTCTATTGACAAATGAACATATGCCATTCTGTACGATCAACAAAAGAAAAAAAGAAAAAAAAGACTAAATGAAAAACAAAACACAAAGAAAACGGTAAAAAATTTTAAATTGGTCTATAATAATGAAAAATCTCACAATTTGTTCAAACTTTGAAGTGCTCTTTGGAACATCTGGTAGTGTCGTAAAAGTACAATACTAGTGGTACAATGCGTTAGTTGTTACTCGTTACCTTTCTGAGTAGTTGGCTACTCGGAAGCCTAGCAACTCACTGCTCTTATGAAAAATGGTCTACATTTGGATGAAATGTTTCAAAGTTACTTTTATATGAGTTTGAGTATTTTTTTCTAATTGGTATCACCCTGTGCATCACTTAAAAACCAGAGAAGATTAGTATAGTTTTAAGATTAACTTCAGTCGGCAATTCAAATGAATCTCCAAGCCAGCACAAAAGTATGCTTCGAATGATGCCTAAATATTTAAATTGAATTGTGATATCGATACCTTTAAGCACAATCATGCCATGTCCATATTCATGGAAATAGAGTTTTTGGGTATTTTTGGATGGTATTGTGATGAAACAATTCAAAATGATTGTGCTTTAAGGTGTCCGTATGTTCAGCAGTCTCAGTCAATATCATAAAAACGAAGAATTTCTCAATTGAATTTTGAATGCAACATTTGGTGGAACAGGTTCCGAAATATCCATTGAGACCTTAATGATTTAGAGAGTAACACAAAACGTTTAACCAGTTTTGACGTTTTGACATCGATGTAGAGCCTAATTGTTGTATTGATTCTTAGAAATTGTGACGCCTTATTGGGTATATTAAAATTTGAATAAATAATTTAATCTAATGTACGGCGAATGTTTGTTTTGTTCTTGATACACCGCAACTTAATCGTGATTTTAATTTAATTTAATTAATGTTAACTCAATCGCCATGAAGCCAGTCGAGCCTGTTTTCCGTTGACTAAGCAATGTAGTACAAATGCTACCGTTTCATGTTTCTCTGTTTTCCTATATAAAGTACACAATTTCTATGATTCGGCATCAGTTCAATTCTCCGACTGTAGCAACAATATGAAATTCCTCGCCTTCTTTGTGATCCTGTTGGTGGCACTCGCTTCAGTGCAAGCTGGCGTACGTGGCGGCTTAGGCGGCGGATTCGGAGGCGGCGGAAATGCTGGCAGTTCCGCATCTGCTTCGGCTGTGAGCAACGCAAAGGCTGTGGGCGGCGGTAATGCCAATGCCCAGGCATCGGCTAGTGCTGTGGCCAGTGCTGGAGCTGGTGGCGGTGTTGGCGGCAAGCGCGGTTAAACTTATTGTTGCTGTTTATAATGTTACTTCAAATGGAAAGGAAAATTTAATTGTTATAAAAAAAATTAATTGTTAGAAAATTTAAAAAAAATGTCGTTTGATTTTAGAGACCAGTTATCTAATTAAGACAATTAATTTTAAGAACTTTCATGTTCGAAGAGCTGAGCTTACACAATTAATGCTCGACCGATTCATTCGCTAAACTTAGACTCTAAAAATGAATATTCAATTGTTATGGCGCCATAAACTATCAAACTTTATTGATTTAACTGAGTTCATGTTAATGTATGCGAAATGCGCACCCAATTATCAAATACACCAAAAGACAGACTGCCGTCATAGTGTGGAATTAATTTTCGATACGATACACGTGCATTCATAACGGTGCCTACCTAACTAGAGCAAAATACAACAAGTTAATGAAGGGAGACAGTTTTCACATCTGCTAATTTCGAGAAGTTAATGACAAAAATAAACTATAAATTGATTCAATTAAATTATGTAGTCACAATAGGTATTTTAGTGTATTCGAGGCTCTCGGATAATGGAAATGTGCAACGGTGCAGCCCTATAAGTCCCTATTACCGTGTGTTGCTTATTATACCCTACACCTCATGAGGTATGGGTATATTCACTTTGGTCTGAGGTTTGTAACACCAAGAAGGAGACGTGTCCGGTATGGAAAACTATAAAGGAGTTCACAATGGTCTCATAAAGTCCTATGGCGTATAATCATATTTGAAAAAATATGACATTTGTGAGCACCCTGTCATATTTCAATGTGCTATTTCTACATTAATGAGCTGATCGCAAAAATAAAGTTAGGAAAATTAAAGATGATCGCAAAAATAAAGTAAAGAATTTTCATTTTTGCGTGCACCAAAAAAGGAACTATAAGAAAGATAGAGGTCCCAAATTTTGGATTTATCCTTTTAGGCCCTAGAAGGAGTTGGTATTGGAAATGGGCTAAATCGAAATTTCTAAATTCAAGATGGCGGATCCAATATGGCCCAGTAGGTGTAGGGTATATATATGTCGGCTTTGCCCGACTGAAACTTACTCACTTGCTTTTTAGTCACACCGTTTGTAACCCCCAGAAGGAGGCGTGGTAGGTATAGAAAAGTAAGTAATCAAAAAAAAACATTCATTTGAATAACATATTTTAAAACAGTTTGATGTCTATTTGAAAAACGATAAGTAAATACTTCGGTTTAGTTTTTTAAAAATGCTCCTTGGCAATTAGATATGCAATAAATCCAGAAATATATAAACACAATAGTTCGATTTTAGAATGAATCCTTTTTTCATAAACTCCCACCTCGGGTTTTCTTTGCAACATTTTTTTTATTATCTTTTTATGTTGTCTGCATTTTATAGTTTTTTTCTTCAGTATTAGTACGAAACCTGCCCCAAAATTTTTTCCTGGTTTCGTCCCTGTCCGGAGTTAATCCGGCGTTGTCCGTCTGTCTGTCATTTAACACGAAATCTGCTTTTAAGCTCCCACATTTTTGGTTCTATTTGGACGGTGGTTTACAACGGATGAGACTCCTCCCATACAAATGGCCACCCAAATTCCTTGTTTTTCGTTTATCTTGAGGAAGACTGACTTCAATGGAACGGAATGGAAATGCAACTGGATCGGAATGTAATTTGACCTGAACAAAATGGAAGTGGAATATAATTTTGAAATGGATCAGGAATGAAGTGGAAATATAAATTATGGATGATATATTGCAAAATTATCGGCAAAGTATCGAAAAATGGTGGAAGAAGATATCGTAGTCGTATGTGCAGGGTATTTTAACTTCGGTCAGACCGATGTATATGGACCTGACTAAAAAAACTAATGGGTTAAATATGATCTAGAATATATGCCGCCACGATGTCTTTGGCATTTTGCGGACACTAAGAAGTTTTAACTAAGGAATTATGAGAAAACTTTCAGTTACTCTGAGAAATAATTGCTTCTTCTCTCATCTGTTCATGGTCCATACCCCAAAAATCGTTGGAAAAAAAACAATTTTTTTTGGTTTTTTCAATAATTTTTTTTAATTTTTTTGGATTTTGTTTTTAATTTTTTTATAAATTATTTTTGTAATCAGACTTAACCGCGAACAGAAGTATTGGCGTTGGCTGTGGCAGCAGCATTGGCATTAGCACCAGCACCACCACGACCGCCACCGCTGGCAGTAGCCGAGGACGAAGCTGAAGCCGAGGCAGATGAAGAACCACCGCCGATACCACCGCCGATACCACCACGGTTACCACCAATTGGAGCACCGCCGAAACCGCCAACACCTCCACGACCGCCAGCACCGCCCGAAGCACCAGCATTGGCAGCAGCATTAGCAGCGGCATTGGCATTAGCACCAGCATTACCGCCTCCGAAACCGCCGGCACCTCCACGACCGCCAGCACCGCCCGAAGCACCAGCATTGGCAGCAGCATTAGCAGCGGCATTGGCATTAGCACCAGCATTACCGCCTCCAAAACCGCCAGCACCAGGACGACCGCCAGCTCCGCCGAAACCACCAGCTCCGCCGAAACCTCCCGCTCCAGGACGAGCACCGCCGAAACCACCAGCTCCGCCAGTAGCAGCAGCATTTGCACTAGCAGCAGCATTAGCGCTAGCCTTGCCACCAGCACCACCAACACCGCCGATAGGGGCGCCGAAGCCACCACCTAGACCGCGCTGTGGCAGGGCACAGGCGACAGCGAGCACAACGGAGAGAACGACGAAGACCTTCATGATATCAGTGACTGCTTGACTAACAAAACAAAACTAACTGGGCTCATACAGCCACTTAAGGTTTTTATAGCCAAAAACGGATTCTCCACGGATCACAGCGACATCCCAAGACGCGTCACCAATTAGCATATGGCTGATATGCGGCGATTTCGTTTTCAGATAAGGTGCGAAAGTTTTTACTGTACGAGAGATGATAGAAGATGGAGCACTCAGCACTCACCTCATATTCTCATCGCGCACTGGAAATAGAAAAAGAGAGAGATAGAGAGATTTTTGGGGGGATTTTGGCAATCAAATGGAGAAGAGTATTGAGCCGAAGGTTAGAGGTAAAGCCAATGATTTAGTTAGCATAACTACTCGTCTGAGCTGAACACGCGACAAGTGAAACTGGCCAACAGGCTTTAGTTGCGGCGGGGACTTAACCGCTAATTTAAGCTGTGCATTAGCTAATTTTTTTCAATTTCAGTAGATTTTATTTGCCAACCTTTACCACTTTGTTGGCTGAAAGTAAACATAATATTAGTATTAGTTTATTGATCTCCGATTCCGTTTTCTCATTCAGCGAGATTTCCCAAAAATTAGGTGCGAAAACCCATTCGCAAAACGTATTCATTAGAACCTTTGTACTATTTTTATAGCCTTTCACAAAATCAAAATATTATTTTTCGTATTCCTATTCATTGTGATTACCATCAAGATTTACATATCTTGTCCGACCAGTCTTTCGGTGATTTCGATAATAAAAATGTTTGTGCCACAGATTTTTTATGTCTATTAACGCAATCTAGATTTTATTACCAATTTAGCATTTGTATTGTACCGGTTTTTTTTCCTTTTTTAGAAAAGTAATTTGTTTTTCATATCACAACAATCGGAAGCTCTTCTTTCGAGACTCGTTTGAGAGAAAGGCTGTATCGAGAGACGTTCAAAAGCCTCCACTTCGGACAGAGAAAAGAAAAAGTTGAAAGCTTTGTTATCAGTTGCCAATGATAGTACATTTCAGGCTTTAAGTGTGGATCAGTTTTGGGCGATCACATGCATGATCACAAATTGTATCTTCTTTTGGCGTCCATAGAAAAAAAATCATGGAGTCGATCAACAAACTTTTTAGACGTAGAACAACAAAAAAAATATATAATTAGCAACATACAAATTAACTTTTTTTTTTTTTTCCTCAAAGATTTTGACTCAGCGGTCCTATTGAAGCAATCCAACCATAATGGGAAATGAATTGGAACAAAATGGAATTGGCTCAAATTTCAAAAGAGAATATGTAAAGAATTGGAATGAATTAAAATAAAATTGAACTAAAACTAACTTAGAAGGTTTTTTTTACCCTACACCTCATGAAGTATGGGTACACAGAGGGAAAAAAATCAGAACTGCATGGTCATGATTTGAAACGGCTATCGTTACGAAAAATTCAGCACCGCACAGTTCTAAAACACAACTGAAACGGTTTCACTTTTTGAAGATGGTATGAGTTACTGGAGCGTGGGTTCAAATCTCAGTCAGACCAAATTTTTTTCGATTCTTTTTATTTTATTATTATTTTTTATATATTTCTGCAGAAAAAACAGATCTGCATTTGCCGACTTTAATTTTGTTGCATTTTTGAGGTACTGAACGTCGTTTTCAAGAAATGTAGAGTTTGCGCAGCAAAACAAGCCCCGGATTCGTTACCAGCGACCCCCCAATAACCTTTTTTTGTATTTTCAATTCACGAAATCATAAACATTTCAGTCGCAAAACAAAAATTTTCAGTCTTGAAACAACAACATTTGGGTGCTCAATTCATCAATGTGCCGTTTCAATTCCTTAATGGGCAGTTTCAAAAAAATTGAAACGTTTTGTTGTCAAAATCAGAACATTCAGTTTTGGCTGGAAATTGACAACGGTTCGGAGCGTTTTAACAACGTTTCGTTTTGATTTTTTTCTCAGTGAAAACTATTTATATTCTTGATCAGCGTCACCTCCTGAGTTGATTTAGCCCTATCCGTCTGTCCGTCCTCTTTTCTTGTAAACTCAAATTTTGGATTTATCGTTTTTAGGCCCTAAAAGGAGTTGGTATTGAAAATGGGCGGAATCGGACGACTGCCACGCCTACCTGAAAATAGTGTTTTCAATTATATTCCGCTCAAATAGTTCCAAATTTCGAATTTGATGTCGAAATTGGAAAATTCAAAATGGCAGATTCAATATCGCCCAGTAGGTGTAGGGTATATATTAGTCGAGTTTGCCCGACTGAAACTGACTCACTTGTTTTTTATTTATTCAGTTGAATCGCCTAATGGTACAACTTATGCCTAACAATGATTTTTCGGTAAATATAATTAGTTCAGCTTTTTTCTGTAGCTTCAGCTTGAAACTTTGCTGTTGCGTGTATTAATTGCCCTACATCCAGTGATTAAGGCAATGTGGAGTTGTCGCAACTGGCTAGAATGTTTGGGTATGCTTCGGGACTTCGTCTTTTCATGGGTTGATGACGAAGCGCGTTAGCACATTCAGCTACTAATGTCCTTAATATATAATGTTACAAATCAATGTTCGTATGTAATTTTTGTGTGTACATATATGAATTTTTCATAAAATTTTTTTGGAAAATAATTGAAGCATTTATATAGGGGAGGGTGCCCACCAACTGCCACCCTAAGGTCTTGAGATCATTACTTTCGTTTGAAATATAATTTCGAAGAGTACGATTTTGGCCGTCGATCAAGCAAAAGTCTCGAAAATCGAACCTCCAAAAATGGTGATCAGCTGCTGGCACATTTTTACAATTCGATCTAAAATATCGAAAATGAAGTATAATAACTAGTTTATTAATTTTTATACATTGGCGACAAAATATAAAATTGTTTCGAACGAAGCTGTGGGTATAAGCTAGTCTGAGTATAAAACACCATTTCTTATCTTTGCATACGAGAGGTAATATTTTTGACTATAATTCGCAAAACACAAGAAACGTCTATACTCTACACTGAGAGGAAAATGTGTTAAAATTGATTTTGTTTTTCAAATAGAGTTTTGTACAGATTTGATAAATTTTAATGCACTTTCGCTAACAACCAATTTTAGAACGCAAATGTTCAAATTTAAAACATTTTTTTTAGAAAATTTTTTTTTGGTTTTCTTTAGTTTGCAAATGTTTATTTATTTTATATTTTGTTAACTTTTTATTTTCTCAATTTCGAGACCGGGATTCGAACACACACCTCCGGGGTTCGGAGTGCGCGATAAACGCTCAAGAGGTGGCCTTTGTTTTAAAAATGAAAACATAAATGTACGGCAACTAATGCAAATTTAAAAAAAAATTTTAAAACATGTTTTTTCTTTCAGTGTATAGTTAATACCAATTTTGTTTGAGTTGTACAGTGTTATTGTTCGCTCACTCGAAGCTTGTTAATTAGTTAATGTTGGCTATTCTCCTTACGTGGAAAAATACATAATTTATTAGATGCAATAGAACCGCAATAAATCCAGCAGAAACTAATTAAGGTCACTCACTGTAAGAATTCTTTGTTCTCGAGCAGGCATCATTCGAATGAATGCGAAAAAAACCTCATTAGCGCGTGGGACAGTAAATTTTAGTGAAAATAAACAAAAATTATTTATTTAAATTTTCAATTATCAATGCTAATTCTGAGACGGGTTTTTAGATGGTGAAATTAGCACCGAGCACAAACAAACTTCAAGTATTCCCAATTTTTGTTTATCAAATTCATTTCGGCATTGATTTCTGCTCAGTTCTAATGTTTGTTTACGTAATTTAGAGGGAAAGTAGAGAAAAGGAAGAAGAAACAGTATGTAAAGAGAGCACGTTAGCGAATACAGGGTGTATTGCGTACACCCTCCAGTATCTGATAATAAAACGAAAAAGTTGTTCTTTCTTTTAAATTTTTAATATTTTTTTGTGGATTTTTTCAGACTTATTTTTTTAATTTAAATTTAACTATAACAAAAATTCAATCTCCTTAACATCTCCAGGTCGGCGCTTAGCCGCGGAAACCGCCACCACCAGCAGCCGAAGCTGAGGCCGAAGCCGAGGCTGAAGCAGCGCCACCACCACGACCGCCACCGCCGCCAGCAGCGCTAGCACTTGACGAAGCAGATGCTGAAGAGGCACCACCGCCGCCGCCACCACGGTTGAAGCCGCCACCGCCGAATCCGGGACGACCATAGGCGGGTCCACCAAATCCGGGACGACCACCGAAGCCACCACCACCGAAGCCACCACCACCGAATCCACCACCGCCGAAACCGGGACGGCCTCCAAAGCCACCGAACTGGGGCACAGCCGCAACGGCGGCGATCAGCAAAGCGAACACGATCAGGAACTTCATATCGCAGAGGTTTTTGGTTTGAATTTGTTTATTTGCTTAGACGGCTATCTTCGAACTAATGTCGAACAGAACGGCGACAAAAGTATTTATACTTGCGCAGAAGATGCGAACGGGCAGAGACTACGCTAACGTACTGTTGTAGCAAAGCCCCTGCGTAAGCGGCCGTTTGAAGATCAAGTTCGGAAATTGATCGAGTTAAGATCTCGGCGCTAATTCATTCGTGAACAGCATCAAGTGACGACGCGTCGGCAGCAAGCGTTCGGCGATACAACAATGATGCTTCACAACGTTGGCCCGGGTGATTCCCACCAAAAAGTTCCAACTAACGGCCATATTGATTTCCATCAGCGGAGTCTAGTGGCACGTAAGCATAAAAAGTGGGGGCGATCTTGGCGTTTGTTTACTGTCAATACGCAAAACGTGTAAATTGGCTACAACACCGAAATTCCACCAACAAAATGGGTATTTTTTTTGTATTTTATTCTGGATAACCTCATTTATCGAATCGTCTTGAAAGAGGTTATTTGCCTTTCAGTTGTTAGTGGCCAAGTGACGCCATTAATTTAATTTTTTAATTTAATTTTTTCAAATTATTCTATTTAATTGCTCACATTTGGCTTGTCACATGGAGGGAAACGGGGATTGATTTCAAATTAGTGGCTCTTAGCTGCTATTTATAGTAGCAGGTGATAGTATTTTAATTCTAATTCATATTTGCCTTATATGTAAATTTAAAAACTGCCGACTATTAGTTCTCTATAAATAGAAGGTATATCAATTGCTTCAAAAAAGTACAGTCGGTCACATCGAACAATACGAAGACCCAACTACTTACACTTATGTATTGTTTTCTAAATTATCCGGTAAATATATATTTTATCAAGGCAAAGGTCCTCCATATAATCCATAAAATGTTACGTCACAATTCACACTTATGTACCTCAGGGAATATCAAGATACGATGGGTAATTGGATAATTATTTTGATTTATTCTGTTTACTTCAGATACTACAAAGAAAAAAAAGCAAACAACATAAAAATTCATCAACAATCAATTAAATGTGAGTGATTGTCTGGCAAGCAAAACTGGTTCCACGACATTAGAGTGCCAAAGGCATTAACCATTATTATAAAACTAAGCGCAGTGAAGTACAATGAGACATTAGTTTCTGGGGTGAAATTTCACCCACTTCAAAGCCCCGTAGGCATTTCAAAATCGCCAACGATAGTTTTAAATTTAAGCTGCGAAAGCTTTCCAAAGTAACCCATGCGAAATGCGAATGTATTTGATCTTGTTAAAGTGTCTCAGATGCATGAAAATAATGCTTCTTGAGAAATTTGTATTATTATAAGTATTAATATTGTTTTTGCTATTTATTTCACTCACACTTAATAATGCAAAAATTCACCAACAATTTTAACCAAAAAATTCACATTCGCTGGAAAAAATAGAAAAACCAGTTGTAACCTATGACGATGTGTCACAATGGGCTCAGCTCATGCCATTAATATGGTCTTCCGAATACGGGTACTTTGTTTGCTTATGATTAGCGCCAAACAAGTTCTAACTTCGTCATTCACTATGATTCTAAGTGGTAATTAAATTCTTTACTGTTTTTAGCTAAAAATAATTTAATAAAAAAAAAAGAATGTATTAGAGGAAATACATGTGACAATTTTACAACTGTGAAGATGATACTGGTTTGATTATTTTTTATTTTATTTTATTTACATTTGTTATAGATAGGAAATATATTTTAGCATTATTGTCATATAAATAATTATACTAAAAGAACAAAGCAAAAGAACTTACAGACTAGAACATTGTAACAACATTGGTTTGACTGAAGGTCACATTTGGAATAAGGAAGGATAAACAACATTTTACAGACTTCAAATAATACACCCAGAAAAAAAGCCACCTAAAATCAAAAAGAACCACCTAAAATCAAGTTGTTGCGGTCATGATAGTCGGGCAAAGTGGAAAATTTTAAAAACAAACTGGAACTTTGAATTTTGAAGTTGTTTTCTACTTATTTTAAAAATTTCAACTTGAATTTGAGGTGGTGCATTTCTATTTCAAAATTGTAAAATTTTTATTTTGAGGTGGTGCAATCTCAGTTTAAGATTGTTCACTTCACCTCAAATCAAGCGTGAAACGTTCATGATTGTCTGGTAAAGTAGAATATACTCAAAACAAGTACGAACAGCCTGACTTTGAGCTGGAAAATTTCAATTCAAAATGGAGCGAAGTTATTTTGACGTTGTTGCTGTCTACTTCAAAAATTTCAACTTCAAATTGAGGTCGTCCATTTTTATCTCAAAATTGTACAATTTTTATTTTGAAGTGGTGCAATTTTAATTTGAGATTGTCTAACTGACGACTTTGTGTTGACGTGTTTATCCTTATTTTGAGTATGATCGTACTTATTTCTAAATTGAATTTTTTTTCTGAGTGTAGAAGCAATTCAATTAGAGTTAATAAGCACCTTGAAAAAGTAGCCCATAATGTGAATAAATTTTATGTCGAAATTTAAAAATTCAAAATGGCTGATCCAAAATGGCGGCGGAAATTTTAAAATTTCATCAAAATAGTATGAAATTTTGTGTGGGGGGTGATTGGGGTCGTGGGTTTGATATTCTTCGTCGAAATTACAAAATTCAATATCTCAACCCAATATTCAAGATTTCATTGAAATAGTATTAAGCTCGGTATATATCAGTTTTTGGGGTCGTAGGGTATACATGAGTCAGTCTTGGCCCACTGAAACTTACTCTCTTGTTATTCTTTGGGGCTATTTTTGATCTACAATTCAGAGTAGTATTTACTAATTACAACGAAAACCAAAAATATCTACTAAAATGTCTGGATCTCCAGAATATATTCCAAGCGCTTAAGACATACTTGAATTTTTAGAGCTTACGCTTAAGCAAACTTTTTATACAAATCTTCTTTTTTTTGGTTTGAATTGTATTCAGACCCACAGTCATTGCTTTGTGTAAACTTTTTTTTTCAATCATTAAACTTTTCGGTCCACTAAGTATTTTCAGAATCTACTAATTAACAAACAAATAAATTTCAAAAAAAAACAAATATTTGTTCTCTTTCAACCAGTTCCAAACAAAAGAAACGTCTTTCGTATCTCTCAGAACAAAAGATTGATCGCTAATTTGGCTGATAAAAACGCCAAAAATTATATAAACAAAAAATCAAGGAGATAAAGAGATCATATAATCTACGAACGTAATGCGAATCGTAAAACGTCGAAAATTCGAAAGCCGGTTAATAAATTAATTAAAACAAGACGCACGAAAAAGAAGAAATATTGGCACAACGTTTATGAAAATTTGCATACAAATACAAAATCAATGAAGTGCTAAGCATAAAATATGTGCCCCAAAACAAAAAAACGCTTTAATCGATTTGGGAACGAAGCTAGTTTGACCGTTTGAGGCATCTAGAAAGGGTTATGCAGGGCTTTCTGAAACGTTTTGGAACTACTCTCGCAACCAAATTTCTCAAAATACTGTGATCAGCTCGAAATTGTGTTTTCGACTTAAGCGGTTGTTGTTCTAAACCACAGAAAAAGCATAACATCCCTGAAGCCATGCTTCACTTCTGCGAGCGGCAAAACTAAATTGATTAGATATTGTTACCACTTATAACGGACGCATTTTTCAATGGCGTTGGTTGTGTTGTTGTGCGTCTGCTAAAAAGTGAAATGCTTCGAACTGCTGCTACCTTTGATGTTTCCTTTGCGAACACTCTTGACACTTTGTTTTGGAGGCTTTTTTTCGGCGGAGATCACGCGGTTGGGATTCCCCTCTCAAATCTGCTCGATTATGAGTGCTCTCGAATTTTCATATTTTGTTTTGATTTGAAGTTGTTGTTTTTTTATACGAATAACTTGTTCAACACAATCTGTGATTTCTGTATAAATAAACAGAATCAATTGTAAAGAAACCACAGACTGCACGTCATGTTTAATTGTAATTGAGTTAGTTGACTTTTGTTGTTCATCTAATTAGAAAATCAATAAATCGAATATTAAATGAGCAATTGAGCGGATTTATGAAGATTAATGGCATGCACTGAGGTGGTTTTTTTTTCTTGCTACATATTTACCTGAACAATTTATTAATTGACTTTTATTAAGAAATTTTCTAATTTATTTACATTCGGGATTTACTGAATGAAAATGACAATATCAATATTGCAACACAATTATTCAAGATAATTGCTCTAATCGTTTATGCTGTTTGAGAATTGCAACTGTAAGTGAAGTATCTGCGGTCTGAATAGAATAGTTACACAGATTTTTAAACTCTGGTTAACACTTGAATGCGAGCCAACAAAACTAGGGGTACTACGGTACTTTTCGTTGCTGATTACTGTATGTCACATTATATCAGGAATATTTTGTACCGATTACAACAAAAGGCGTATATCCACTCTAGTGATCACAAGTTCTGACTTAATGAACACACGAAAGAAGAAGCATGTGAACGTATGCGCTGTGTATGGCCACTTTAAAACAATTTAAACTTTAACTGACCCCACAGACAAAGCATCCCTACATTAGAAAAGAAGTGCTAAAAAAACTAAACTAAAAATATCGATACCTTAAAGCACAACCATCCTATGTTCGTTTTCATGAAAATCGAGTATTTTGCATTTTTGAATTCCTGAGGAGTAGCTGCATCAGACAGGCTATAGTGGTTTGTGGGAATCGTGATGAAAGTAACTGAAAAATGAGGAGATAAAAATAAATTTCCATAGAAAACATACCAATTTGAAAACTTGTTTTTCATTTTCTAGAGTTTTGAAAAAATGGACATAGGATGGTTGTGCTTTAAGGTATCGATATATTATATAAAAATCACTCATACGACATGTACAACATTATGGGTCAATCGTAGCATATAAGTAATAACGAAACAATTTTTGGTATAATTTAAAAACGCGCAGACTTTTTCGGCAAATGTAACATTTTATTTAAGTATTGAATATCAGAAGTTAAAATAACATATTGAACAAATGTCCTAATTACATTTTTAGGAAAATTTGTTCACAAAATGTAAAAAAAGTTAGTGAATGAGATCCGAGTTAAATGCAACTTTCCAAACGATTTTTCTAAATAAATTGATGAACCTAACTTATTGATTCTTCCTTTTCTCTTCTTTAAAATTTGTTTGGTCTGTTTTGTCATACCAAATACACTGACGTATGTGGCCCAGGTGCGATTCGGCGAATGTGCCCCAGGTGTTCCCACTCACACAAATTCTTTTTTCATATTTTTACTTTTAAGAAATTTAATCAAGTCGAGCTTTTATTATATGCATTAATATCAAGGCAATAATACCACAAAATATTATTTGCCTAATGCAAAAACTGAATTTATTATCACCAAATTTACTTACTCAACCACATTTTCGCAGCACCCCTAAAAACAGTTAGTTTTACCAAGGACCATAGTTTTTCATCCAAAAAATGTTGATAAGCATTCAGGAAAAAACTTCGAAAAGTCGGATATTTTTGGAAATTTAATGTGTTTCATTTGATTTTATTGGTTTGGAAAAATTATTTATTTTGTTTTAAAGAAAAAAACTAGAAAGTGTACTACCTTCGGCTATACCGAAGCGGAAATACCCCCACACAGTAGGAAGAAGTACCTCGAACATAAAATTATGTGGTCTCAAGACCCCATTTTGAGCCACCTATAAATAGTTTTTAGGCCCGGAACATGTCCAAAATCCGTTTCTAAAAATTTCCAATCAAATCGAGAAAAAAAAAATTGGTCTCAAGACCCCATTTTGACCCTTATATATGTGGTTTCGGAACCTCGGACCATGTCAAAAATACGTTTCTAAACATTTCCAATCGTTGTATGGGAGCCACGCCCAGTTTTAGTCCGATTTGGCTGATTCTCGAACTTGATCTCAGTATTCACGAGAAAAACATGTACCCAAAGTTTCAAGTCGATATCTCTAAAACTGCGACCGCTATCGTGCGGACGGACAGACGGACAGACGGACAGACGGACAGACAGACGGACATCGCTAAATCGACTCAGGAGGTGATGCTGATCAAGAATATATATACTTTTCCATACCGGACACGCCCCCTTATGGGCGTTACAAACGTTGTGTCAAAGTGAGTATACCCTGACACAGTATAATTAAATAAAATTGGCGAAAAGTTTATTGATATACTCGTACATAAACTATATGAGTTATACATATAAAAATATGCAATACGCATTGCAGAAACTTGTACCAATGCGTGAAGGCAATTTAGGCAAATTTTCATTACGTCAACAAATTTAAGCAAAACATAGTTCCAAACTATTTGCAAATTAGTAGACTATAAAGCACTCAAATCCATTTTGTTTAAATGGAAATCGGATCAAAAAATACATCGAACATCGTTCGGGACCTGAAATACAAATTCTAATTCCAATTTTAATAAAAATGTTCGACAAAATGTTCAGGTTAAGAGTTGTTCGAGAAATGTGGATCAAACGACACATTTTTAAAATGATCTTATTCTGACCGGAAACCCAAGATTCCAAAGACCAAATCGATTCCAATTAGTATTTTATTCTACATATTTAAAAGTTATTCAAACTTTTTTCTAATATTCCAAATCATAGGTGTGATAAATTCAATTTAAAAAGCATCCAATAAAAACCTTGAATATTGTTAGATTATTTGCACAATTTCCAAAATATTATAGTATGGGTACATTAAAAGCAATTCAATTCGATTTAATATAACATTTTTATACCCCCACACACACTGTGGCAGGGTATACTCACTTTGTCACAACGTTTGTAACGCCCATAAGGAGGCGTGTCCGGTATGGAAAAGTATATATATTCTTGATCAGCATCACCTCCTGAGTCGATTTAGCGATGTCCGTCTGTCTGTCCGTCTGTCCGTCTGTCCGTCTGTCCGTCCGCACGATAGAGGTCGCAGTTTTGGAGATATCGACTTGAAACTTTGGGTACATGTTTTTCTCGTGAATACTGAGATCAAGTTCGAGAATCAGCCAAATCGGACAAAAACTGGGCGTGGCTCCCATACACCGAAAAAAAAGGTAAAAATTGTTCAAGTCTTTTTTATTGTTGTATTCGATTGGAAATGTTTAGAAACGTATTTTTGACATGGTCCGAGGTTCCGAAGCCACATATATAAGGGTCTGAATGGGGTCTTGAGACCAAAATTTTTTTTTGGTGGATTTGATTGTAAATTTTTAGAAATGGATTTTGGACATGTTCCGGGCTCCAAAACCACCTATAATTGGGTCAAAATAGGGTCTTGAGACCACATTTTTTTATATTCGAGGTACTTCTTCCTACAGTGTGGGGGTATTTCAGCTTCGGTATAGCCGAAGATAGTCAGTCCACTCTCTAGTTTTACTGAATTTTGGTCGAATTGAAAAAAATTCAAATCCCGGGATCCCGGTATTGCATTTTTAAATCCCGAAAATCCCGGGATTGGCAAAGGTCTCGAAAATTAACATCCCTAACCTGTACATATTACACTTCACTCGAATCGGAAGTATCTTTTTCTAAAATTCCATAAAACACAATTTATATTTAATACATAAGTGATACATTCGCTGATTGCCTAGGATTACATTTTCAACAAAAAACCCTTAATTTTCGAGTGGAACCGAAATGAAGTGGCTTTCCACCATCGCTACAATGAAAAACAAATGAAAACCAAATCGAAACTAATATGTATTTTCATGGAAACGAAATATTTTAATAGATTTCATTTGGCACATTTCATGCCATCGCACGGAATTCGGAAATATTTTATTCAAAAGCACTTGCCGGCAAAAGTGCCTACTTTAATGCAAACATATAAAATAATAATTGTTCTGAAAAATTACCCTCATCGTTGAATAATTATGTGATATTAAATAAAGCGATGTTTATTAAAAACAACAAAAACATTTCAATTTGTTTTGAAAATTAATATGTGTAATGGCACACAAACACACACCTACACGGTAAACAAATGTTAATTACTTTTTGTCGAAATCAACTTGTTCAATTTGTGCAAAAACACTTTATTAAATAAATTGTAAAGCCTTTGTCCACGCACGACACCCACCGAAATGCAAAATACGAAATTCGAAATTTTTTGCTAATTTATGCGGCAAGAAAAAACACAAAACAGCAGCCACTGTTTACGCAACTAATGGCCGCCGTGCTGCTGTGATTTCCGAAAATTTCCATATTTCCAAAATGATTTCGATATTTTGTGTGTGCGCGCATGTGGTTGCATTGGTGGCGGTCACCACCACCGCCACCGCCAGTGTAATTGAATTACCCACGGATTTGCTGCAGTCGAGCAATTTAACGGCGACGAAACTGCTGAGCCACAATGATATGGACCGGTATTGGACGACGGTGCGTGGGGTTTGAGGGGGTCCGGACAGTGATGATAAATATTTTAAATTCAATCAAAATGTTTATTTGTTTGCGTGTGTGTGTGTTCTAGGAGTCGTTGATTGTGCAAAAAGGCTATCCCTCGGAAGTGCATCGTGTTGTGACGCAGGATGGCTATGTGTTGAAATTGCACCGATTGCCCCAGCCGGGTCATCAGCCAGTGCTGCTGGTGCACGGCCTGTACGGTTCGGCCATGGATTTTGTGATAATGGAGCGAAACGTTAGTTTGGGTGAGAAGAATTCTTCGGCAAGTACTTGTGTTATTCCAACAATTGCAAATGAAGGCAAACATTTCATTACAATTCAGTCGAAAACGAATGGAAAAGCTTTTAAAATAGTGGCGCGGCAGTTCAAGGTGGCACAACTGATACTACTTCTTTTAGGCTTTGTACTGTGGGATCACCACTTCGATGTATGGTTGGCCAATTGTCGGGGCAGTTCGCCATCTCAGGAGCACATTCGCTACACTCGCAACGATTTGGCTTTTTGGAATTTCAGCTTTCACGATGTAGGCTTCCACGATCTGCCCGCTATCATCGAGTATATACGCCGCAATAGCTCGTTCCATCACATGCACTATGTGGGCCACTCGCAGGGTGCCAGCGCACTTATTGTGTTGGCCTCAGAGCGTCCGGAGTACAATGAAAAATTAGCCAAAGTACAACTGATGGCGCCACTGGCCTATTTCGGTAATGTCAAAATAGAGCGAAGCTATTTGGATATAATAGAAGAGTTCCTAAAGGTTGGGAGTAAATCACATCAACGGAAGGGTGACATTTTAAGTAATTCAATTAATTTTTTCCCTTCCATAGGAGCCCGCCTCTCGCCAAATACATGAATTTATGCCGCGCGATTTTCTACGCCACATGAATTGTTTGAAAAATAAATTTCTTCGGTTTTCCTGCTTGCAAATGATTTTCGAAATTATTGGCCAGGACTTGGAACAATTCGATCAGGTGGAATGAAACGCTTTTAGCGTGAAGTGTACTAAGCTTTCTTCTTTCTTTTCTAGACCAAAGTAGACTTAATCTTCAATCAAATGCCTGCGGGTGGCTCAGTCAAGCAGTTGCGCCATTTCTTTCAAATGCGCTCTTCCGGTGCCTTTCAACACTACAATTATGGCTTTGAGGGCAATTATGACAAATACGCCGAGTCGTCTGCACCATCCTACAACTTGTCCAACGTCAATGTAACCCTTTACATGTACTATGGACCCAATGATCGTTTAGCGAATGAAAAAGATGTTCAACTGCTCTACAATCAGTTGGCGTGCGGCAAAGGCTTGTTCAGAGTTGAGCATTCAAATTTCAATCACTTGGACTTTGTTTGGTCGAGAAATCTTAGAAGCTTGGTGAATGACAAAATATTGGAAGTATTCGGAATTGATTCAAGCGATCAACAATTAACAAATGAAATCAAATAAATTTGTAAATTGCTCTTAGATAAAAATGTCGCTGCATACTTACAGGCTCAAAGTAAAATTTTTTAACTGCTTGAAACTCTCTCGTCAACCACAAACTAAACAGTTCGCCACAGCAACAACTGTTGCCATCTTCTTCAACTTCAGTCTGCTCCGTCTTCGTGCCTTCGAGCAATCATTTCCTCTTCCTATTTCCTGTTTGTATTGCTGCTGTGTGTGTCCTCAGCCGCATGCTGTACGTCGCCATTTTGTCTTTGACTTTATTTTGTTTTATTTACGCTTATTTTATTGCCTCATAAATTCGGTCAAACAGTAGGAAAATTGTCAATATTGCAACTTGGTTGCACTCTCCACAAGACGAGACGACGGCGAGAGCCAAAGTCGAAGTTAGGGCCCGAGCCAGAGCACAACGTGGTTCACGCTTTGGCATGCAAATAAAATTGCAAAACGTCGCTGTGGGTAAGTAAATGACAATGGCGATGCCAGCAGCAACAGTTGCTGCTACATTGGCAGCAGGCAAACTTGTGTATTCTTGCATTGGCCACAATTGTTGTTGTAGGTTATTTTTGTTGTAGTTGTCCTTCCGCTTTTACGGTTAGTACTGTTTTGTGAACGCCGCTCTGCAGGGGTTCATTGTCCTTACTCAAATTGGTCTGGTCTGTGGATGTTGTTGCTGCTGGGACAACTGGTTGGCAATAAAATGCACTTTGAAGCATAAAGTTTGCTTAAGATTTCAATTTGTTCGGAAATAATGCAACAAATTGGGAATTGTTGTTGGCAATAAATGAATACATTTCGAGATGCTCCCTGAAAGAAGAAACGGTTGGCTAGGTAAGGAATTTTCTAATTTAACGAATACATGAAAACAAAAATACCAAATGGAATCGTTACATTTTTTTCCAAAATTAAACTTATAGCTTATAGCTGACTGAAGCTACCTTACCTAGTATTATTCCGATACTAGTACTCACAAGTACATACTCGATACTTTTATTTGCTTTCCGGGTACTTTGTCCTCGATACCTCTAACGAGTATTTTACTTGGTATCGATCAAATATTTGGTATCGATACCATCAAATTGACAAAAGTGACTGCACTGCAAGAAATTTGACATTTTTTTTGCTACTGCTTGAATGGCATTGAAAATGCAACATCGGATATAAACAACGCCTACCTACCATACGTCAAAGTTAGTTATTTTCGTTTATCTTGAGAAATTCTGAACTTATTCGGATGGGTGTTTTTTTATTTGATTGGAAATAACGGGAATAAACTGGAAAAATATGGTATTGGAACACAATTTTGAAATGGAAATAAAGTAGAAATGGAAATTATCGATAAAATATCGAAAAGTTATAGAAAAATCATCAACAAAATATAGAAAAGTGTTGGTGAAATTACCGAAAATGGTTGATTACTGAAAGAAAAAGAAGAACAGAAGATAATTCTTTTACTGGTTTTGTATAAAATTCCATTTTTTTTTATCAGAAATAGTAAAAAACTTTTTTTTTAATTTTTTTTATCAAAAAAAAAGTAAAACAAGCAAATATAAAAAAAATTTTCAGCATTTTTAATTTTTATATGAAAAGGTACTCGATACCAAATACTCGATACTTTTATCCGATATTTTTTTAAGTATCGAATTTTCATTCGATACAAGTAATGAGTAAAAGCATCGATACTTTAGTGGTATCGGACCAAAACTAACCTTACCCGAACTCCATACAAACGATTGCTCGAGCGTCTGCAAACATAAACGTAAGCGCAGAAACCTGATGAGATTTGATTTTTTGCGTGAAATTGTGTCAGCTATTTGCTTTGCTGACAAAGTGGGTTGCTACTGTTCAACAATATTACTCAAACTAAGATAAACAATTAAAATTGGTAAAACTATTTAGAGACTAAGCGAGAGACAGCACAAAAAATCCATATAAAAAACTGCAAGCTCTTCGCTCTCGGCACAGACTATGTCAATGTAACCGAACGGAAATCTGCAAGCATACGATTAAATGATCAATGAAACTTATTACCGAAAATTAAGATACTTACCTTTCGAAAATAAAAAAAAGTATCCAATTCGTTTCCATGGTACAAAAAGGATGTTTTAAAAAAAATTAGGAAAATCGGTTGGCTAGTTATTGTTCCCACCTGTTACAACCGAATTGGCGTTTAAATTTTATAAATAGTAAGGATAAGTTGAATGCACCTGTCTGCCATTTCGCACCATATGTGCACGAAAACGTGGTAATAATTTAAGTATCGACTTAAAATTTTGTAACTTTCTGATTTTTTTGGCACTAAAAGTGTGTAACACATTTTGTAGGTCAACAAATTCCTGATTATTACTTAAGCAACGGTCAGATTAGGCAAATATTTGATCAAATACACTCAGATATTTTGAAAATCAACTAAAATCGTATGTGACTGAAGCAGTATTTTCTTTGACTGAGTGTATTTTCCCACTATTTGGGCAAATATTTGCCTAACCTGACCGTAGCTTTAGTAATTTTTACTAATTCGAATTTAAGCACTAACAACCCGGACTATTGGCTTTATTTTATGAAATTTTATTGCTAAACATATGTTTTTGTGGTTATTTGAAAATGTTCCCACTTCTCCATCAACTGTGCCCCCTCGAATCAATGGCACGACTGTTGTTCTACTGCAAATATAAAAATGTTGTAAAAATCTTTTAAACCACTTTTCGAAAAGTGTTAAAAAATAAAATAAAAATGCTTGCAAGTGTTTGCATTCCCAAGCACATGCCGCACCACACAAACACACACGCTTCACTCACATATTTGTATGAAAACAAAAACCGAAAAGTAGATAAAACTGCAAATACCAAAGAATCTGCTCGAGGAATTTCCAGCCATAAAGCTTCCAAGGCGACAGTCAACAGAGTAAAACTGCAAAACTTTGGATTTTAGCTCACACATGTGATGAAGTGAAAAACTTTGCACACATTTACGAGCACACACACATGCACACAACTTTACAGTCAATGTGGCAGCCAGACAGACAAACAGACTTTTTACGAGAGCATCGGCGTATAAATGTTGCGCGTAAATTTTCAAAAGGAAACTTTCAATACCAACTACCCACGTTAAGATGGAAACACTGAAAAGTGATGCCAGATTCACTTCTAAGAAAAAAAAGGAAGAAGCAATAAGGTAAGGAAAGGCGAGGAAAGTGTCTCTCCTTTCAACTTACTTTAAAGTGACGCAATTGAATGTGAACGTAAGTGGCTCTAATATTTGTTTTTAAATTTTTACAAAAATTCTTTATATTTCGCACCAATTCCGATTTATTGCTTTACTTCCTTTGGGTTTTTTCATCTATTTCCGTGTTGCAGGCATGGCATAGATTTGATAATTTTCAAGTGATTCAAGGCATGACTTTAATCCTTTGCAACATGAATGGACTCATGCAAACACACATGCACACTCGCATTCCCATACACGAACACATGCTGGCATGACTGATGTCTGCGGCTGTGGTGATAGTCGCACTGACATTTGCGCCATGAAAACGTTAAAATCGCGCGCGCTGCGCCAAATGCTGTTGACACGCGATACGCTCGTAAAAGGCGAGCAAAAACTTTTCATGGCAGACGGCAGCGAGCGAGATTCGCTGCCAACATGCACAAAACTTATTAATCAGGATTTGCCAGGATGGTATAATTTTTTTTTGTTCCGTTGTTTGTTTGCTAGAGGGAGGAGGTGCCATAATAGCATAACGGAAATGAAAAGCTCAATTTCCCTGGAGGGTGACTTTGGGTCAGCACATCGAAAAAGGGTTAATTACATTTTTTACATTTCAAAAGTGACTTCGCCAAAAGTAAAAGGACCAGGACGGAGGCAAAAAGTTTTTTAATTTCCAAATTTAAATTTTATTTCGCAAAAACAAAAACAATCAATCAATTTCGTAATTATTTTCCATAACAAATATCACAGCCACTTTGAGATCTCTTAACGTCCATAGAGACCGCCACCAGCGCCGCCAGCACCAGCAGCAGCACTTGCGGAGGCACTTGCTGAGGCACCGGCTCCGCCACGTCCGCCACCAAAGCCACCTTTACCGCCACCGCCATGACCACCACCGAATCCAGGACCGCCTCCATAGCCGCCTTTACCGCCACCGCCAAAACCGCCATGACCACCACCGCCAATACCGCCATGACCACCGCCGAATCCAGGACCGCCACCGCCAATACCGCCATGACCACCGCCGAATCCAGGACCGCCACCGCCAATACCACCATAACCGCCGCCGCCATGACCACCACCGAATCCAGGACCGCCACCTCCAATACCGCCATGACCGCCACCAAGACCGCCACCAAGACCGCCTCCAAGACCGCCACCATAGCCGCCTCCACCAAGTGGTCTGCCGCCACCAAAACCACCACCGCCGCCGCTGGCCACCGCCGAAGCGCTCGAAGTGGCACTAGCTGAAGCGCCTCCGCCACCAAAGCCGCCGCCTCCAATGCCGCCGGCATACGCTGCCGCCACACACACGCTCAGCACAATAAACAATTTCATTTCGTTGGTGTAAGTTCAACTGATTCGCTAACCATTGCGCCACCACCTTTTATATGAAATTCAAAATAAATTCAACTATCAAAAAAAAACACTTTTTCTAAACTTCCACCGAAAAATTGCTACTAACTATGGCTAAAAATCCCCTACCACTACTCTTTTACAATAAGTAAATAAAAAAACTTTTAAATTAAGTGAGTGTGTGAAGAAAAATTAGAAGCTCAGCTAAAGAAAAGAAAACAAATAAATTCGAATTATCTCTGCAACCAACTGTGATTTGCATGTGATCATAATTCTTGGCAAAAACAAAACCACAGAAGCGTGGACAAACCATCAGAGAAGGGGTCTGTTTTATACTCAGACATAGGGAAATCTCTGCAATGTCTTTGCTCTGCCATTGCCCGTGTGTATACGCCCCTGGCTACTTCGATTCGCAAATCATCTTGCAATGATTCGGCAAACAGAATATTTGAAATTAAGTTTAGAACCTGATTTCTGACTGCTCACTGCTCATTAACGCGCAGCAGTGCTGCTGCTACTGTAAATTAGTCACAACAAACTGGGAAAAACAAGAAGAGAAACTAAAAACAAAATTTAATTTAAACGAAAACAAAACCAGAATAATTAATAAACTTTTAAAATTAAGAAAGAAAAAAGTCACCTAATTACAATGTTATGCAAATTTGTCCGTCTTCTGAAACGAGAATACTGACGTGTGATTAATGAAATACAAAAAAAAGAGTTTAAAAAACTGGCAAGAGACTCTGCAAACTGTTTGCAAGAAGCATAAGCTTAAATTGTTGCATAAAAAAAATGCAAATATTGCAACATAATAAGTGGCATAAAAGTTGCGAATACTTTCGAGTCAGTTGAAGTCTATTGGGTCTAAAACGAGTTAGCTATTGTGTATTATGCTATTTGAGTAGCCCGATACTACCGTGCAAAGCATTTTCTCCTATCTCTTCCCAAAAAAAAAAATACGAAGAATAAAACAATGTTGGTCTGATGGGTCTACGTCCAGTGAAACATAACTCTGTTCGACAGTACTTTTGTCAAATGGTAACACATGGTTATTTCTTATGTATTTTGATTGGGGTTGCCAGATTTTAAATAGGGAAAACCAATGCATTGAGTAAAAAACTAGAGAGTGAACTATCTTCGACTATGCCGAAGCTGAAATATCCCCACACTGTATAATCCACTTAGAAGTATCTCGAACATAAAAAAGTTGTGTCTCAAGACCCCATTTTGAGCCATTTATAGGTGGATTCGGAGACTCGGACCACGTTCAAAATCAATTTCTAAAAATTTCCTAAAATATTTCACAAAAAAAAAATTGTTTTCCGATTATTTCAAAAATTTTCCAATTTATATTAAGTATGCCAGACCTTGATTTAAAATCGTTCAACGTTGACAACAGTTATTTTAAGTATTTTTCACTTCATTTAAACTTTGCAACTTTGTTTCAACGTTGACAATAGTTATTTTAAATATTTTTCTCTTTATTTCAAAGTGGTTTCCATTAAGTTGAAAAAGTGAAGGAGTAAATACGATCGTAATTGATTTTACTATGTTTTTTTTCCCTGAGTGTGTTGACCATTTTTTTTCGTTATATGGGAGCCACGCCCAGTTTTTGTCCGATTTGGCTAATTCTCGAATACAAAAAAAGAAAGAAAAAAAACGGCACAAAAAACAGTACGTCTGGCACGCCTAATTTTGATACGCTGAATCCGAATATAATCATGAAATTACCTTTCATACAAAATGGTCGATGCTAGGGTTTGATGTTGTCCATTGCCAATATATTGCCAATGATGCCATTCATGAGTACATGGCAATAAATGAATAACTTAAATGTGCTACACGCCAGATCTGTTCTCTACCAGAGTTGCCATATGAAAGGACTTTCATTGTTTTTCGGGGAATATCCTATCAAAAGAAGAAATGGGCAAGGAATTCATGAAAATTTGGGAAAACTTTAATAAATACGAACAATGAACAATCAAAACCAATGAAAGTTTAGTTGTAGTTGAACAAAAAGGAGACAAACTTGCAATAAACCTGGCAACAGTGTGTGAACTAAAAGAACAGTAACCTTTTAACAGCCACTGATATACGATTTTATGTTCTCCTATCTGTTAAACTCACTGTTACACACTCTGCGGTTCATAACATCATTTTGATGGTTGTCAAATCTGTTGACATTTGGACTAGTCAGTTGAAAGGCCGTGTTAGTACCCAGGGACTCCTGGGTTCAAATCTCGTTGGCTGCAACATTTTTTATTTATTCAATAGAAAAATAGATTGACAGTTTTTTTTTAACAGTTCGAGAAGTTGAAAAAAGGTTAAATTCAACAGTAAAACTGTTAAATCAAACAAAAATACTTTAAAACAACAGTTATTCTGTTAAAAATAGAATAACAGTGCCCGACTGTCATTTCCACTGCTGTCTTTTTTCTCGGTGTACCGTCCAAACAGAAGCCATAAGAAGAGGAATATCTTTTGGAGTTCATAGCTCATGCAAAAGGAGGCATATAAGGACAGACATAGTTGGTCAATCCTAGATCGCCTCAGGAGGCGATTATGGTCACGAAGAGCTTTCTTAACTTGCTTACCCCTCTTTTTGGGCTATACAAACGATATGCCTTTCAACATTTTGTATGTATGGTAAAATAGGGCTCAAATTGGAACTAGTTAGATGGAGACTTTGAAAGCGAAAGTCCAGTTCAGCAGATAGAGCATGAAATCAATTATGTAATCTCTCCTGATGGACATCAGAAACCATCAGTTCACTGCATCCGCTTCAGTTACATTTGGGTATTAGAAACCACTTTCCAAAATACTCGGTCCTTAAATTTACTAGAAAAGGTTGTGACTTTTTCGATATGGAAATATGAGTGTGTTTACGGTACTTCTACCTTTGCTTAACCTTTACATAAAAGCTGCTTACAAATTGTCTGCAAATGGTGCTTAAGTCAGAAATAACAAAAGGAAAAAAGAAAAGCTGCAGAAGAACAGTCCAACATACTCGTAAATATTACTTAATGCCAATGTGTTGGATGAAAGGATCTTAACACTTTTGGCCATTAAGCAAAATTGAACAAACCCACAAGATACAATAAAAAATAATTCTGGATGGGGGGGAGGAAGTAAGGAAACGTTATTGACGATCCAGACAGGGGATTACTTATAATAAATAACCGAAAGGATTTAGGCAGTCGGCACAATAAACACACTGAAGCACACAAATATATTCAACTTCGGGCTGAAGCTTTTAGCAGACATTCAACTTACAAAGAGGAGAGGTGCGTATTGGAAAGGGCATGTTTTACAGGAAGCAAAGTTCCAATGAATGAATGAAGCAAAGTTCCAATGAATGAATGAATGATTGTATCTCCTGTGTGTACACTAGACCGCCTCAAAACCATCTAATTTGAAAACATTTTTTTTTTTGTCCGATTGTAGAGGTAGCGCCTTGACATATTTCTTCATATTGTCACCATTTATGATCCGATTTTAAAGTATAATCGCCTTAAAACACTTAATTCGATTTTACTTTAATTTCTTTAATTTACTTTAATTTATGTTGTAGACGTTGAGAAGTTGAAAAACCAAACATTTCAATGTATACATTAGGGTATATTAGGGTGGTACTAACTGAAATCTGGTGCATAAGAGGGTGTACTTAATAGCAAGGACCCCTGAGGTATTATTATAGGTCTCCTTGATATAGTATACTTTAAAATCGGATCATAAATGGTGACAATATAGAGAAATATGTCAATCAGCCAAAAAAAAAAAGAAAATTTTTTTCGGAATCTCCTTCCAAATTTGCTTCAAATTAGATGGTGTGCGGTTAATTTTTTTCTCCTATAAGGTGATACGGTCTAGTGTACACTGTACGCTGTTTTTAAATTTTTTCCAAATTTTTAACTATTTTTTGCTTTTTTTTGCATAATGTAATTAGAAATTATTCTGAATCAAACTTTTGCATCCAAACTCGATTGTTTCAAACAGCGCAAAGAGCAGAGAAAATGGCTACGAGTACTCGCTCATGCCATAAGCCAACTTTTGTTATATTTTACACTGACGTTGATGACGTTGAATTGCTGGTGATGGCAGTACGTATGTCAGCCAGCCGTGTGGCAGTGGAAAGTGAGCAGTAAACTTCGCACCAAGTTTAATTAATACGAAATTTCCTTTTTTTATCACCATTTCCAGGCAAGAAGGGACAATGAATGTGTTGAAAGTTCGTGACATTGTGTGGAGAGTCTTGATGAAAATAAAATTTAAAAAATAATTAAAAAATTTAATTTGTTGGAAATGGAAATGAATGATAAAGCTGCCATCTCTTATGCGGTGCACTGTAGTGTGGTGGATTTCATTACTTTTGTAAATGGATTTCCTACTTAGATACTTTCGCAAGTGTTTCAATTTTTATGTAATTAAAATTATCTCAACTTCTTTTTGTTAAACGGAAATTAGAAAATTATAATGGACAAAAGCTTTCCAATTCCATTCATTTCATGTACTTATTTCGATTGAGATCTTTTTATGTGCTCTACAAAAATGGTTTTGCTCAATGAAAGTTCCTTTTTAACTTGAAGTGAAGTGATGCCTTGATTAAGAAATTCACTTTTTATGTATTTTAGGACAAACAATTGAGTAATGTTTATGCGGCATTACAGTGGGATGAAGAACGCAATTGCAAAAAAATAACTACCAAAGTTTTTCTGGTATTAAAATAAAATTTTTAAGGCAATTAATTTGTATGTTTTAAAAATTGTACTTACTTATGTAAAAATTTAAAAATAAGTCAACATTTTTTTTTTAAATTTTGTTATTAAAAACAAAAATAATTTTACAGTGTAACATTTATTTTTAAATTTGTGATAGTTGGTTTCATATAATAAAAATTTCAATAAATTTTGATTGCAACGAAAACTTGATTTCTTAAAATGGCTAACTCGTTCCACTGTACCTACTGCCCAGCGCCACTTAACTGCTGCCGCTACTCACAAAAAATATCGAAGCAATCCATTCAGCAGGACACAATTGTTGAAACGATTAAGGCATGACACAGCACACACAACAAAACCAACTGCAACTACAACTACACCAAGTACAACGGCAGCAAAGAAATCACGGAATCCTTTTATCGTCAGGCATTGTTCAAGTCGATATTGAGGAGTTCCTACAACAATAAAAACGAAATCATCAACGAACCGATTGTCAACAAATGGAATCACAACAGCAACAATAACAACAGCAACAACAACCGCAATATTAAAGGAAAAATGCCATAGAATACTGGCAGGGACTGTGTCCCGGTGATCTGAAATAAGTGAGGTAAAGTGAGGTGAAAAGCAAACAGCACCGCCGCTCAACGAAGCGAAGCGACACGCAACGAAACGAAATAAAACTTCATGATGCGATAAATCCATAAAGCGTTAAAAAATAACCGCGCAATGTTTGCTTCATACTCCATCATCCCGTAGGACGGTACGAAGAAGAAGGCTTTTGACACTGACAAGTAAAGTCGCGTCGCGTCGTTCAGTATTGAGTTTGCGAGAATCGCTTTATATTTTTAAACAATTTTTTTTACCATATTTCTACGTGAAATTGTTGCACAGCGCTTGTTCCTCTTTTTTTACTTGTATTTTTTCATTTTTTCCCCCACCAACTGCAGTGACTTTTACGCTGTTTCATTGTTGTTTGTTTTGAATTTCGATTCCAATCAGAATTCTTCTTCTCTTCTGCTTCAATGGCGGAAGTGGACGGAAGTGAAAGCAGCAGAAGCGGCTGGCGGCCATGCTGAAGAATGAAGTATATCCAGCCATTGTAATAGTTATTCCTTGTTTTCTTATTTGGTTTTGTTTACCTTTTTGTGGGCATTGGGTGTTTTCTTGTCTTCTTTCAGGTTAAACATTTAATAACGTAAATGTGTTTTTGTGCGGTTCATTTTTGTTGTTGTTGTTGTGGTTGTGGTCTCATTATAATGCAACTTGTGGCAAACAATAAAGATTTTTTTATTGACTTCACATTTGGTCGTTGAACATTTTCATTTCCAGTGTCGTGTATTTAGATTTTTTCCGGCTTTTATCACTGCGGAGCCCATCACTTGTCATCATCGTCATTGTTGACTGTACGAGCAGAACGCTTCGACTTTATGACATTGACGTTTGTTAAATGTCAAATGCGCCGTTTGACTTTTGGAATTTATTTTATTCACTTCTTTTTGTTTTTGGTTTTGTGTGTTGTTTCTGCGGTACTGCCTTTTTGTGCTCTCCGAAGCGTATAAAAACGTCATTAAAAGATAATTGAGCGATTAAAATGGTATTACATAGAAATCGCTCAGAAGATTTGATAATCGACCTCAATGGTTGGTATTTTGAAGTAAATTGAAACGCAATTTAGCGGAATGGATACCGTTCTCAAGCTGCATCCTTCGCATAAAACGCGTTAAGAAGCAAAGTGGTCCAATCCACATCATGGTACAACGGTGATAAATTGATCTAAAAAATTCCATTATCTTCAAAAATGTTTTAAAAATAGTTTCCTGTTTCACAATAAGAAGGTGATGTCAGTAGGGAGAGCTGTCAAAAGCTGTGGCTTATAGAAATGAGCATGGTTTTTTTTTTTTGGTACATCGAAATTGGTCCCCAAAAAAAATGGATTTTCTGTGTTTTTTTTTAAGTTTTATTACATTTTGAGAATGCATAAAGTATGTAAAAATACACCTACAAATATTTTCTAATTTGGAGAGCTGTCATCTACTGATACCACCTGGTTCTTCCATTATGGTTGTATGTTAAAAATTAAGTAAAAATTAAATTTCCAATTAAAAGAAAAAAGAGTAAAAAAAAAGTCTTTTAAAATGTAACCGTAAAACCGATTAAAAAGCAGAAAATAAAATTACTTTAATTTAATTTCCGCAATTTCGATTTAAAATTAAGGGTTTTTGGTTGGTGTGTTCCTAATGTTATTGCAGATTTTGAAGTGGCCAAAAACCCTTTATTTTACTCTTTTTATAACCATTATTTTTATACCCCCACACTCACTGTGGCAGGGTATACTAACTTTGTCACAACGTTTGTAACGCCCATAAGGAGGCGTGTCCGGTATGGAAAAGTATATATATTCTTGATCAGTATCACCTCCTGAGTCGATTTAGCGATGTCCGTATGTCTGTCCGTCTGTCCGTCCGCACGATAGCGGTCGCAGTTTTGGAGATATCGACTTAAAACTTTGGGTACATGTTTTTCTCGTGAATACTGAGATCAAGTTCGAGAATCAGCCAAATCGGACACCGAAAAAAAAGGTAAAAATTGTTCAAGTCTTTTTTATTGTTGTATTCGATTGAAAATGTTTAGAAACGTGTTTTTGACATGGTCCGAGGTTCCGAAGCCACATATATAAGGGTCTGAATGGGGTCTTGAGACCAATACTCTGATAGTAAATTTCAAAGAAACTTACTCGATGTATGTTTAATTTTACACGTTCTTACGTAAATGAAATATTGTTAAGCTTTTTTGGTTTAAATTTACACTAAATGTAGTTAAAAACGACCAAAGTTTGTAATTTTATCAAAAAATTCTGAAATGTTAAACGCCTAATGTTTAAAGTCCAATTTCTTCAAAAATATGAACCCAGTAAAACTATAGCATAAAATCGATTTTAAACTTTTGCCTAGACTAGAATTTTTATAATAAATTTTCAGCTAGGATTCTTAAGAGCCTATTTACACTATCAGTTCCATGACGAAAAATCTGACAAAGAGCTAATAAGAACTGCGGTAGTAAAAACGGGATAGAACATTTTGCACCGAAAATCCATACAAAAAACATAAAAGGTGGCAGCTCCATGCTTCGTTTATTTACATTTTTATATAAAAACTGTCAAATTTCGTCATGCCCATGTCAGTGTAAATTCTAAAAACGGCATGCCCATGCGTCATGGGAATGACTGTGTAAATAGGCTCTAAAAAAAAATTGGGTGAAAATAAAAATTTACCAACATTTATTTAGTAGACATTTGCTTGCCTGAGTCAGCTGTAGAAGTTTCATCGTCACAGTACGAATGTTCATGTTTGACAGTTTTGAGGAACAACAACAACATTTCATTTAATTTAATTTGAAATCATTTTATTTCCAAAGGATAATTCCTGTACCCTTTCTAGTATTTATATTTATTAATTTGAAAACAATTTCCAGTACAAGCTACCATAAAACAAAACTGCCTCTCATACACACACTCTGCGAAACATGACCAACAACCCAACCCGCCTTAAACCGTGTTGTCATTTGCAGCTTAAACGGCGCACCACAATTAAAAGGGGCAGAAATGGCGTTTGGCCGAAAAACATTTCAAATTGAATTAAGTTGCAGTTTTCAGTGGTTTTGTTTCATACCTTTTCCAATTTATTTCCATTTATGCCTCTACTCCTCTACTACTAGAGCTACTACAGCTACGCTTAATTTGAGCTTATGCTTGCATGTGTTGTATGCGGTTTTCCCCACCAATTTTTTTTAATACCCGACCATTACATTTCACTGTGCACCTTTCAACGTAATGAAATCGCTTCCGCACAAAATTTCCATACTCATATTTTACGCAAAAATAATTATTATTTGTGAATTGCGTTACCATTGCACAGAACCCATTCAGACACACATAGTTGCAAACAAGCGTCCTGGCATTTTCGGGGAGCACCGAAAGCGTATTTTATTACATTTTCATTACGCTTGAGTAGCGTTTTCTGGCAAAAGGGATACCTTTGAGTACCGTTGCAAAAATTATTTCCACCGAAATGCACACAAATTTATGCAAAGTGGCGCTAAAGTAGGAAAATATTTATTTATTTCTTTGTTGGCGGAATGAACGAGGAACCATTTGTGAAAATATAGAAAGTGAATTTTGTTTTCATATCTGTCTTAGCTTAGGTGGGAAGCGGACAAATTAAGTACAAAACAATGAAGGATATTTTTCCAAATGGGAATTTCTACTATTGTGAATGGAAAAAATGCTTTAAAAAATTGTTCAGTGCCTTTTTTTAACTTCAAAAGTAGGCACTCCTGTTCGGAATAAAATGCCCACGCACACACACAAACTCACACGTATTATAAACACACCCTCATATGTAAATGCGATATCTCATGCATGATGTCAACTGAATAATGTGAAATTGCCCCCTTTGGCAATGAGCTCATTGCCAGAGTCAAAGTCTGTGCCATAGAGGCGGCCGAGGAGTGGCGTTGACTCCAGATTTTACTGCCCATTCGAGTAGGAGAGAAGGGACAAACGCATTTGTCTGGAGGCGATCACAATTAACGGCATAAATCATTCACAATTAAATGGGTATGCATGCAAATGAAGCTATGGCAGCATGAGTTGGGGGTGCAATATTGGTGGGGCGCGCATGCAGTACTTGCGTTTTGGTGTAAGAAATTTTAAATTCTTTTGTAATCTTCATTGCGTATGTTATTCACGTCAATCGTCCCGCAAAACCAACAGAATTAAATTTGACACAAATTTTCAGGATATTTGCCAATTCAGACGCCGCCACCGCTTTTTTGATTTCACTCGTGTCTCACATTACAAATTGTTTGTGGCTTTTGCATTTTCTTTTATCACGCACCGCCAACAATGATTGCCGCAGGGCAGGTGTTCTCATGTGCAAATTGAATAAAAAGAAAACATTACAACAACAACAAAAAATTCAACAATTATGCACTGGAATCCAAATGCATTTTCGCTCGCATCATTTTCATATTTTCCATTCATTTACTTACCAAAGGATTACAATTGACTGCAGCAGTGGCGGAGGCGGAGGCGGAGGCCACACGCCGGCATTGTTGCACACTTTTGTCCAAAGGCAAATAAACAAAAAAAAAACAAAATTCCGAAAAATTTAATGGCAAAATGTGATTTTTTCTGCCGTTTTTCATTTGATGCATATTTTTACAATTACTGCAACAACAAGAATGCCAAGGAAATAACCGAACAACAACAGCAATGTATGCAAGAAGGGAACAAGGCGGGCATACATATGCTGCAGCACTGCCCGGCCATGAAAATAATATTAACTTATGCTGCTGTGTTGCTGCGTTGCCCGCAACGGTATAAATTTCATTATTAAATGCGCACATATTGTGCAAGGACATGCCAGGAACAGGATAACGAGTCACATGAAACCGGAAGTGCGCTGTTAAGCAACAAAAAAAAAGAGAGGAAATCATACATACAATTTTCGGACTGATATTCACGGTTGAAAGGTAAAACGGGCATATCATATCGTATTGTTATTTAATAAAGCAAACACGCTCGCACACAATTGCAAGAAGCGGCCGCACACTGGGAATCACATGGCATAATTTTTATCCATTTTGATGCACTCTTCACTTTAATGAAAATAAAAATTCATGAAAAGGAAACGACTTACATTTAATTTTTTGCAAATATTAATTTAAATCGTTGTCCAATTTCCTTTTCATATTTGTGCATCACGCAATTTTATTAAAATGGAAAATCCTT
The DNA here is from genome assembly GCA_951394025.1 of Heteromyza rotundicornis. Lineage (NCBI taxonomy): Eukaryota > Metazoa > Arthropoda > Insecta > Diptera > Heleomyzidae > Heteromyza > Heteromyza rotundicornis. Next base: position 36,119,296 of record OX596013.1, read on the forward strand.
TTAAAAATACAAGTCCGCGTAAAAAATAATGTACTTAAAATATAAATAGACTCTATTTGCACAGCAGGGCACACACACCACACAAAAGCATACCAGCCAAGGCAGGCAGCAGATGCACATCATTTTTTTTCCTGTTGCCACTTTTCAGTGCAGTCAAAGTGCACTTCATTTTATTCTGCCTCTTTCTCGCTCGCTGGTTGGGGCCTTGTTATGAAAAGCACACACTCACGTAGACGTGGTCGGCCTGATAAACAAATATGCCCAAAATTAATATAAAGCCTTTAGAGAAAGCTCATAAAAAAGCGTATCCTCTTTTTTTCTCACTACTTCCTCCTGCTAGTGACTGTCTGTCTGCTTTAACTGTGCATAGCCCCGAGTTTGCGTATCAAATTGTAATAAAAAACAAGCTGAACACAATTTTTTTCTGTTTAATAATATAGAATTTAAAATATTCTTCCACGCGTATCGCAAATACAAAAACATATAAACTGAAATGAGGGGAGCATACATATGCTCTAGCCTAGTGCTTACTAGGGTGTCACCGTATTTTATAAAATTTTTAATTTCGGTAAGTTTTCATTCATACCAATATCGATATTAAAACATTTTACCGTGAGCCACTGTACATGAAATAGTTGTGACGTAAATTTTTTTTTGATTCTGGTGTTGGCTTAATATATCATGCGAATGAAAGAGACAACTTTCTGAAATTGAAACCTTGCAAAATCATAAGTAAAACATCGATATTAAAACATCGTTGATATTGACATCGATGCATCGTTACCTTTTCGATGTTGGGAAATTTTTACCATCGATGCCAAAACATCGGGTGTGTGCAGATGTTTGCAAGTGCGGATTTTGAAGAGGAGATATTGGGCGTATGATCAATTTAAATTTTGAGAGAATTTTATTGTCTTTGAAAAGGAAAAACACTAAACTGAAAATTAGGGACACCCTAGTGGCTACGAACACATATTTCAGTGAATATATTCACCGTATACGGTTGAAGCTATTACTACTTTTTTGTAGTTATGCTTTTCAATAGCCACTTAGGACATCAACTAGCGATAACGGAAAAAATGTACGCGTAAAATATTTATTAACAACAACAACAAAAAACTATTTGAAATTTCATATAAAATTTCGCTGTAAGTGTAGGAAAAAAATTTGTTGTATTAAATGTAAATAATAATAAATTTGCGGTTCTTTGGTTATTTAAATGATGGCGTGCAATTTGAAGCAAGTGGCTTTAGTTGTTTATGGCCCCTTGTTCAGGCAATGGAGAACACGCATTTGAGCCAGGGTTAGCAGGTTAACGTATTTGATGTAATTTTGACGCTTTACGACCCAAAATGGCCTTTTTTTAGCACTTATTACGTTTTCCAGTTAACATCATCTGGCAACACTGATTTGAATGCGGTTTTTACAAGAGAATAAAGCCAGCCTAGAAGTACACTTTAAGTTTTTTCAAACACACATTGGTTGATGTATCGATACCTTAATCCACAATCGTGCTATGTCCATTTTCTTCAAAAGTGTGGAAGACAAGTTTTTAAATTGAAATCATTTGTTTGGAAATGGGGTCTAATTTCCTTACTTTTCATATACTTTCATTACAATTTCCACAACCCGCAATAGTCTATTCAATGTAGATTCTTCTCCGGAATCCAAAAATTGGGCCAAAGCACCATTGTGCATTGACGATTCGATATTAAAATCATTGAAAATTTGTTGTATTATTATAATAAATAGCTTCGAAAAGAACACTGAGGTTTACACATTTAAATCCGCCGATACATTGTGTTACAGTTAGCAAATTACACGGTATTCACTCAGTAATTGGGCACTCTCAATCAATCGATTGAATGCGGAGATAGCACAGCAATTAACTTGGCAAATCCCCGAAAAATATGAGTCGATTTGAAACCGCAGTACATCAAAGCCGCTACCCAAGAGATGTTCAATGAAACTGAACGCTAGGTCAACGCTGCTGCTGCTGCCGCTGCTCGCCATTTCCATAGAATTATACTTGCAGTCAATGAAAGCCACACCACCGCTAGTGCAGGCTTGCCTGCCACATGTGGGCTTATCATCGGGCCAACCATTCTGGACTCTGTTATTCGGCCAGAAAGGTGACACAGACAATGAGGTGGAGAAGCCCTACGACAAGCAGGCCGAGGAAAAAGCCAGGTGGACCACGGTGAGTGTCACTTTAAACAGCTTTAAGCCACTACGCCGGACTGAATAAAGTTGGTCTCCACTCCACCCCACAGTCAGATTGGATTGAAAAGCACAAATACGCTCTGGAGTTGCACAATGTCACTACCAAAGATGGCTACCAGCTGCAATTGCATCGCTTGCCCAAGCCCGGACATCGTCCCATTCTGCTTGTGCATGGCCTACTCTCCTCGTCGTTGAGTTGGGTGTTGATGGGACCCACTAAGAGTTTAGGTAAATTTTTGTCAAACCAACCTCACGAAGGTGTCGCTAATACGCACACGCTTGTAACTGGCCAACTAAGACTTAGCCATTGTTTTCCTCCACGATTCACACACATGAAGCCTTCCTGCTGTACGACAAGGACTACGATGTTTGGCTGGCAAATTTACGCGGCTCTGCATATGGACGCAATCATACGCGCCTCCTGCTCACGGATGCGGACTTTTGGAGTTTCAGTTTTCATGAGCTGGGCTCGTACGATTTGCCTGCCATAATTGACCACATTCGCAATGAGTCGTCGTTTCATCAGGTGCTGCTAATTGGCCATTCGCAGGTGTGTATCCGCATGTGGTTTGTGTAGCTTCAAATCGGTTTATTTGTTCTCGTTGCCCCCGATGTCTCGTTTTTGTTTGAATTTTTTGTCTGCCTGTAGGCCTTTAATGCTTTTCTGGTACTATGTTCCGTTCATCCGGAGTACAATGAGCGCATTTTATTTATGCAAGCTCTGGCTCCGATAGCAGAGCTGAAAAACTCTTCAAAATGGAGTTCAGATGACGTCAGGAAGATCATGAAGTTTGTGAAGGTAATCGAAACGGAGGGGGGTGAAGTGCCACGCACAATGCAGAAAATATATTTCCTTTTCACTTTCCAATTGTAGACCAAATCAAAGGCCAAGTCTTATGAAGTCTTTCCTGCGGGCGAACTCAATCAAAAGTGTCTCAAACTCAATTCGGATGAGAGAAAAGAATGCCTGAAAACCACCAAACTGTTAATAGGAAGTGGCCTACATGCAAAGGTGAATTCATTTTCAAAAGAATTTACTTTTTTATTTTTGTATGTTTCCCAATCAGTCCCTTGACCCCATCATCTATGGCCAACTAATCCAAGGCGGGTCCCTGAAGGAGATCCAGCACCTGCAACAAATTTGGAAATCCGGAGACTTCGTGGCCTTCGACTATGACCCCGAAGGCAATCGGGAGTATTACCAATCCGTCGAGCCGTTCAACTACAATTTGAGTCAGGTGACCGTGCCCATGGTGTTGCACTTCGGGGAGACAGATGCCTTTGCCACGCCCAACGGAGTCCATCGCATCTACTCGCGTTTGCTGCAGTCGTCTGTACTGGGCGTCTATCGTGTGAATGCGGCAAAATTCAACCATTTGGATTTCCTGAGCGCCAACGATGTGAAAACATTGGTCAATGACAAAGTCATTGAAATAATGGAGAAATACTTTGCCGGCAAGTTGTTATACGTAATTGAATGAGTTCACTAAATTTCGGCGAAAAAAAATGCAAATTAAATGTTTTAATTAACGCTTCTCTGCCATTTGTGTTATCTTTTGCGGGGGGGAAAAAACAAAGCAACTGATTTATTTCGAAAATTACATAATTCCAAGACACTTTTACTTTCGTTTCCGCTTTTGATGTCAAGCCGTTGCGACGCTATTGCCCAGCAGCCCGTCGACAGGTTGTTAAACTGTTTCAGTAGCACCAATTTCGATTTGGGGGAACAACAAATAAAGCTTCTTTCTTTCTTTCTTTCTTTCGGTCGTTTCGTTGCTTTTTATTAGGGTCACTCGCTCATTTGCATAGACTGTTCCACATTGCGTCGGCTGTTGGTCTTCATTTTAATGCCTTCGCTTTGTCATTCGGCTTGGCCATCAATCTACTTTGGTCATTTTCGGCTTTTAACACTTTCTGCTCCACTCTAGGGGGAGGGACGAGAGTCATTGTCACCAAAATTTACAAAGAAAAAAGTAACAGAAAAAAATGTGTGGAAAATAAAGCTGACAACCCAAATGAAAGCATTTTAATTGTCCAAACAGAAATGGTAAATCACAACATAAACGACAATTAGACCCTAACTAAAGTCGAAATTGTAAATTCGTAAATGGCCACTGGCGATTTGAGGAATTTGTTGCAGAGACTGAAGGGTCTTCTCACGTGTGGTGAGAATTCTAAAAACATACTTCAAATTCCAGTAGTTTACAGTAGGGGGTATTGAAGAATTGTCTAATACATTTACAATTTGTGCTGAGCAATGGCGCAAATCAGAATAAAATTTTAATATGTTTTTGTAATGGAAAAGGTCGACCACTTAACATTTAATTTCTCTCAATCACTCTCTTATCATTAAATGTACTCGCCGTTTATTGTCAGCATTAATGCACAAACGAATATCTCCACCAATTGCCAAAAACCATAAAGAAAACGAGAAGAAGAAGAGTAAAAGTAAAAAACCAAAATAAAATACCAAAACAAAATCACTTAAAATTATATTGGCCCGCACACAATGAACTTTCTTGGACTGATTGCCGCCACTTCCAAGCCACATTAATATGCAAGCTCAAGACGCGGCTAATTATTCTGCATATTAAAAAGTACGAATCGAAAATATCAATGCGACAATTCAATAACCAAAAAGCGTTACTAAAGTCAAAAAAGGCAAAAAAAAATTTAAAAAAAAAGTCAACTGTCAGCTGTCAATTTGGCGCTGGGTTTCCAAAGCCAAAAAAAAAAACACAACCGTCATTGTTGTCAAAAGCGTTAACGCTTGGAAGTGCGGAAAGTTTTTCGAACTATTTTTTCGACTCTTTCGGCGCATTCAAGCAACGAACGTTGTGCTAACACGATCAGATGGTCGAGCAACGGTATTGAAATCGAAAATTGCGACCAGCTGAGTGCGTAACGGTACAGGTAGTAATAATTTTCACTTTCGTCTAAGCGGAGTCAGTGAATTGAGGTGTAGTGAATAGTAGTGCTAAAAAGAATTTAAAAAATTAAAATTTAATTTTAAATTTAAATCACAATTTGATACCAATTAAAAAAACCAGAGACCAACATTAAAATGAGTCCCCTTCAAAGTGTCATTCTCTGCGCGCTACTCTTTCTCATACTGGCCTGTAGCATCTGTTCGGATGCCCAACTCCAAGAGTTCATCAATGGCGACGAGGAAGAGGACGAGAGCGTCGAAGATGAAACACCCCAGGAGAAGGCCAGTCGCAAGAGCATCAAGCAGGACTCCAATCTGTCTGTGGTAGGTCGCTTGTCCCCTTCGATATGCGAAGCAGCAACAGCAGCGGCAGGCAAGATTAATTGCCTGCAATCGTCATGCTGAAACATATAAATTATTTACAACTGCTTATTTACAACAACGCCACCCACTCTCCACTCTTTTTATGGTCATCCCCTTCCGTCATCATCATCGTCGTCATCGTCATCGTCGTCACAGGATAAATTAATTGCCAAATATGGCTACCAGGCGGAAGTGCATCATGTCACCACCGAAGATGGTTATATCCTCACCATGCATCGTTTACGCAAACAAGGCGCTCAGCCGTTCTTCTTGCAGCATGGTCTCGTGGACAGCTCGGCGGGCTATGTGATCATGGGCCCCAATATCAGTCTTGGTAAGTTTGATGGACGTCCTACTACGTCTTGCTTGTAGTTGTTTTTGCTAAGTGCAGATTTGGTTGTAGTTTTTGTTGCCTCCTCGACTGTGGTGTTGAAAACATGCCCATGTGCCCAATGAGTTATTGCAAATTCATATTCAGTCAAATGGTCCGTAGCCAAGTACTTTGTTTGTGTACGTACAATGTTTGAGTAATTGTCGTTGCAGTGTGATTAATTGCATGGAAGTTATTGCGGTAATGTGGTATTTAAAAGTTCTGTACAGATAACAGTGCATATGCGAACGGAGAGAATACCTAAAGGAAGTTTCAGAATTGTTATAGAACGAAGAAGAAGAAGAATATGAGAACTTAGGAATTTTAAAGGAAATATTCGATTTGGAAAGAAGAATCTTTTTGAGTTGTTAATCTTATCTTAGAGACAAACTTGTCATTCCCCGAAACACAATTGACATTTCGCAATAAAAGACTTCAGCTATCATAGCGATAAGAAATGCACGGAGCAATGGAAGAGACACTGTAGCCGGCTAATTTCATTAATTACAAAACTCTCTTACAGCATATTTACTATCTGACTACAACTATGATGTGTGGTTGGGCAATGCTCGCGGCAATCGCTATTCGCGCAATCACACCTCACTCGATCCGGACAGTAAGAAATTCTGGGATTTCAGTTGGCATGAAATCGGCATGTACGATCTGCCCGCCATGATCGACTATGTACTGAAGACGACGGGCTTCCGGAAACTTCAATATGGCGGACACTCACAGGTTGGTAGCTGAATTAAAATTGCAACAACAATAATTGAATCAATTCCCTTTAGGGGTGTACGGCATTTTTTGTCATGTGTTCCATGCGCCCGGAATACAATAAGAAAGTGATTATGATGCAGGCCATGGCGCCGGCTGTATATGCCAAGGAAACTGACGAGCATCCTTATATCAGAGCGATTAATTTGTATTTTAATGTGAGTTTAATTAAAATTTAGATAATAATTTGATCACATTACATTGTACTTCCTTAATAACAGAGTCTCGTGGGCAGTTCGATTACGGAAATGTTCAACGGTGAGTTTCGCTTCCTCTGCCGCATGACCGAAGAAACGGAACGCCTGTGCATAGAGGCGGTGTTCGGCATAGTTGGACGCAATTGGGACGAGTTCAACAGGGTAAATACACTAGAAATACACACTAAAAAAATAGTGTATAAACTTACCCTTTTCCACTCTTCAAAAAACTAAACAGAAAATGTTCCCTGTCATACTCGGTCATTATCCGGCTGGAGTGGCCGCGAAGCAAGTCAAGCATTTCATACAGATTATCAAAAACGGACGCTTCGCCCCATACAGTTATAGCACGAATAAAAATTTGGCCCTATATCGCGAGCACATACCACCCAGGTACAACCTGACACTGGTGACCGTGCCCACGTACGTCTACTACTCCAGCAACGATTTGCTCTGTCATCCCGAAGATGTGGAGGACATGTACAATGATTTGGGCCGTCCGCTGGGCAAATACTTAATACCCATGGAGGAGTTCAATCACATGGACTTCCTGTGGGCAATAAACGTGCGGAAATTGGTTTACTCACGCATGCTGCAAGTGCTGGGCAAAGTCAAAGAGCGCAGGAAGGACAATAATAGCGTGTTTTCCACGCAACCCAAGTAGACGAATTTATGCACATTGTGCCATATTTTGTAAGACTCCCGAGTAGCTGAATTATTTTTATAAATTATTTATTTGTTTAGTATGTAAGCTTTTAAAGTATTCAAAATATTAGAGAGCAAACAAGCTGCAAGGGTTTATTTATTTTTGTGCTTGCTCCTAGCGGAGACGACAGCTGTTGCAAAGCGTTCGTATGCGTTTCTCTCCGTTGGAAATTCAAAACAAATTCTGTCAAAAGAAGATTTCCTCAAGGAGAAATACTTGTCGGTACATACTTACACATATGTATAAGAATGTGTTCTTTATTGTTGGCAATCGCATTTCGTGTCTTGTTTTTGTTGTTGTTTCCGACTCTTGTTTCTTTTGCCATTTTGCTCGACATTTGCATTTGAGATGTGGCTTCTGCTGCTGCTGCCGCTGCTGCTTCTTCGCCTTTGTTATTTCATGCACAGAAAATGGTGTCACAACACAAATGTCATTTGCAATCGCATTCAAGACATTCTATTCACAGCCTCGTAGTACAAACAACAAATAACACACACACATACACTCGTACACTAACACAGCCACTTCTCTACTCTTTGATCCTTTTGAAGTGTTTGTCCATTTCAGCAGATTTATGTGCTTAAGTGGCTTAAAATGTACATTAAATTTCAGTTTAAGGCTGGCCCGAGGCTGTGTACTGCAAATGTTTAGTTCAGAAAGCGTTTTCACTTCAATTTCATAACTATTCCTCACACACACACAGTGTCCTTAAAATATCTAACATTGGCTTAAATAAAACGCGAATAAACTAAGCAAAAACTATACTTCCCTAAGCACTTGCATTTTTGATTAAGCTTACATATTAAAGGAGCACCTAAGCTCACACACGTTGTAAGTAGCTACTCGTACAAATGTGATATTCTTAGGCAATAATACTTGAACTCCTTTCGCGCCATTTTTGCAATATTAACTTGGTTTATTTATTAACCACCAACAAATACAAACACACTCGAGCTAGAAAAAAGTACAACACACATGCATATGTGTGTACGCGAATTCATGCACGTTCACATACTCCGACATGTTGTGTGCATATGTGAGTAGAGTGTTTGGCGCAGGAGAACGAAAGAAGGTTTCCACTGCCTCACAATTGTGCTGCTGTTGGCCTGATGTGGCGTTAATAAATCAGCCAGAATTAAGTCATCAATAACGAGGGCAGCCATGTTGGTTGTAGCCAAAGTGAACGAAAACGTATAAGAAAAAAAACAAAAAAAACACTCAACTAATCCCAAGTAATGTGGGTGCAAAATATACGAATGGAAAGCATGGACTAGAAATTACTCCAGAGTAAGAAGTCCGAGTAATAGCCCACATGAGTTAGACGAGAGCCGTAAAATAGAAAAATGTTCGCAAGCCCTGGTTAAGTGCAAACAACCTTAAGTTGTATTTAAGAGGTTAAAGCAAGTCAAACGAAAACTTCGTATTAATCATAGAAGATGTAAGCAAAGGGAACACATGCCTTTAAATATACCAAAACGAAGTCGCTATATTTCCATTTCCTTACTGTCATTGCCAATTTAAATATTTAATTTACTCTCGACCATAATAGGACTAATCCCCTTCGAATTGCCTACGCAGTGGTGGAACTTTAATTCAATTTAGTAAAAATCTTTGCATTGGCTCAAGCACAGCAATTGCCACTCGAAACAATAAACTAACAATAACGGCCAGCAGCAGTGCCATAGTGAGTAGTCGAACTATGTACTACCACAACTAACCATGTGTACTCCAACACCATGATAGCGGTGGCGCACAAATGAACTGAACTTCCCCCAGAGGAGCAGCCTGCCTGACCGCATATTCTTATTCCCATGGCACCGTTGCCCATAGCGTTAAGCCAATTAAATCAGGTGTAATCCTCGGTCAGTGATTCCAACCGGCAAGATATCGACAAGGAAACTCTCAAGTAGCAAAAAGAAAAATTAAATAAAAAAGAGTAAAGAAAGAAAGAAGAAAAAAACACAAAAACAGGATTGTATTTTAATTGGAATTTTATTGATTCCTGAATTCTCATGCCCGGCGGTAACGTAGTGCTGCTGCTGCTGCCCACCCAGCTTATCTCTCTACTTAAAGGCAACTATCATGGCGAATGAAACAAACGTGTAAAGGTAGAGTAAAATGAGAACAGAAATGGTTCAAGCCGCACTACAACTATTCCGCAAGTCAATGACCGATTGTGGTATAATAACATAATTCACACAGCTTTATAGTTTTGAAGAGGCGCACTTGGGGGGAAAAAAACTGAGTGAAATTGTATATTAGTTATTTCCGCCTGCTTCCCTCTGTCTCACAGTGTAGCCACCACTTTGTACAATCGGCTCTCTCTCTCCATGTAACGTCTGCATCCGTTTTGCTTTGAGGGATCGCCTTATTTTAAGTGGCCTCGGCCGACTTGTGTGTGTGTGTGTGTGTGTGCAAATGCACCTGAGTACAGATGTGTATGCTTTTCCCTCAATACGTGTGCAACGTTGCGATTGAATTCAATTAGTCTCAAAGGTTTTTGCCCTGTTGCCACACTTTTGAGCGTTTCAGTTTTATTTTATTTTTCCTATATTCGATGTTTGTTTCTGTGGCTCTGCCGGGGCAGTGTTGCACTTCGTCAGTACAAAAAATGGCCGCAGTGTGCAAATTGTTTTGTTTTGTTCTACTATTTGTGGGGTAGCTAGCAGCTACTTGAGTATGCAGCCGCTTGATTTCGCCAAAGTAAATAAACGAAATTAAGCACTGCAATTGAATAGCAAAATTGGAAAAAAAAAAAACGAAGAGCTTTTCTATTCAGCTTCGAGTGGATTTTGGTATTATTTTTGTTCCAGTTCTATTGATCTCGGGCGTCTTTATGCATTTTGTGAAAGGCACTTTCATTTTAATGGGTTTTTCGCAAGCGTTTGGCAGACATTTATTGGTTCAATTGAAGAAATTAAAGGCATTGGAAATTTCGGACTGTTTTGTTTGTAAAAAAATCGAGTTCCTTTGGTAGAAAATATTTGCTTCACTTTAACACTTTTGAAATTCTTGACATTCACAACAGCCGCAAAAATAACAAATTACAAATCATATTTCTACTAACAAATTGCCACAAAAAAAATTCCAAATTCCAGCCAAAGTTTCCTTTAATCCTGACATATTAAGGCCCTCAACACGTTTAACCCTTTTCCTCGAGCGGCGGAAATATTCGACAGATCATTGCTCGTACTTACCACTCTTCCCCACCTTCCAACCAACCACGGGCCCTTTATGGCGTATATTTATGCATTTTATAATTCCACATTCACAGATTCTCATAAAAGACCGCACACAACATTCTGAAGTTCCGAACGAGCACATACATTCATGAAATTAGCTCATTTGTCTTTCTTTCGTTCTTTTTCCCATACAAGCGGAAATGCGTGTGGTCCTCTTTCTTGTAAATATATCAGCACAGAAAAGGGATAATACTCGAGGATTTAAATGCTAACGACAACAAGCAAAGAAATGCTCTACTAACTCACACACACACACTCACACGTTGGCTTGAATTCGGCTCACATGGCAAATGGAGCACCGAAAATAAAAGGCAACCATATTGAGGGAAATGAGAAAAAATAATGGCTGAGCGTTTCACATATTTTTTTTTGGTTCCGTTTTTTGTGTGGGTTTTGTTTTCGCATTAAAGGCGAAAATCCTTTGAATAAATCAACAGGCGATTAGCGGCGAAAACATTTGGTGTCTGTCTGAGTCAGAGTTTAACCAAATGCCACATACAACAGCAAGCAAAAGACAAAAAAAAAAAAGCACTGGAAGCGCATTGAAAAGAAGAGAAGACTTTCAAGTGGCATTAAAAAATAGAGAGGGTTAACAGCAACCGCTGTTGGCATTTTTGTTGGCACTACTGGAACATCGCTTTTGGTCAGCAAGTATTTAAAAAAAAACACCCAACACAAAATACGTTAAAGGATTAAGTATCATAAAAGATTTTCGAATGGGATTATTGTCGAAGGTGGAAGGAGCAGTTGGAACAAGACCATGTGCGATTTACTCTACCCACGATTCAGAATTGATGTGCTAATATGCAAAACAAATGGGATTTAGTATTTAAAAAGGTTTCATCTCCTTACTGAAGAATGGTGAGGGAAACTATGCTCCCTTAAAACAATCTTGTGAACAAACTATGTCAAAACAGTCTCTGCTGCTGTTTTCACGTTTTGCAAAACATTGTGCTGTTAAAAAACCAACCACTTCGCTAAAGAAACTTTTGTGATAAAAAATGCTCTTGAATTTGTAGTATTTTTTTATCTGGCTTCTTGGAACAACGTTTTTTTTGTGTTATCCATCCTGCACAGCTTTTATAAAAATTTGCATTCACATATAATTCGATTTCGGTACCCACACATTATTGAAATATTATCGTTTATTATGCGCAAAATTAAATATTTCTCTTTAGGCAACATTTCCATTTTGATAAACGCGCACACATACACAGAAAGGCACACTAACAAAACATTTTAGCATTTCAAATCAGCAGCAACAACACCACCAGCCAGCAATAAAATAAACGGAACCGGAAGCAAGCGCGTGCGACGGAAGTATGCAAAATATTTTGTAAGAAATTTCGCACAACATCAAAAAATAAAATAAAAGCAGAAATGATTTGCCTGCAAACAAATTTTATGCAAAAATATGCCAAAAGTATGGAGAAGAAAAACACAAATTCGACAGCGGCAAAAGTGGAGCAAACCATTTCCTTCGCTGCGCCCGAGAATTCCGAGATGCCGTCAATCCTGACAAGCGAGTCCTTTATGAATCCTTTTGAATTTATGATTGTAAAATGCCGAAATTATTTACTCTTGAAATGCTAATCATCGATGGAGACGTCGCTCGAGTGAAAAGTGAGCGAACATTTTTGCGCGCGACTTTTCGACTGAGAAATGTGAAGTACAAGCAAGAAAAAACCAAGCAAATCCCGAGGGAGCCGCAAAAGTGCTCGTCGTTCCCCCATCGAAAGCGGGCAGTTTATTTCAAGCAGCTCTTCTATTATTTTATGAATTTGATGAATTTTTAAAATTTCACATTAATTTGCATTTTCTCCCTCATGCCCGTCTTGTAATTTGATACTCCCTTTGAATGTTCGGTAATAGAAAATAAAATATAAAACAAAATACATAAACAAATTCACTTGCCTTCTACGCTCAACTTAGCATAGTTTTGGGCAACTCTAAAAGTCAAAAGTCAACTTGATTCCTTTTATTCAAAACTTGCTCCTCTCATCACTAACTTTTGTGAACGGTAAAAGAGGAGGCGCACACGGAGAAGGCGAAGCTCGTTTTGTATGGGAATTTCAGTAACTTCACTGAAGAAGACGCAATTACGACATCACAAAAATTTCGTTCCGAATTCCTTTACTTTAAAACTTTGACGCACTTTAAGCAAACTTAGGGCTTTTGTGCGTAAGAAATGTTGCGCTGCAAGGGGAAAACCCTCAGTTTTAAATATATGCCAAAGTTGCATAATCACTGAGCGCTAAATAATTTAGCAACAACATTTTCAACAATTTTCGAAGTCTTTTATATTTACTTAAGAACACTTTGAAATACACTCACTGTTGAAGGAGCTTTCCAAAGGATATTTGTATCACACCGAAGCTTACAATTTGTAAAAAAAAAAGTAATTTTGTTTAAAATTTTTTAACTATTTCTCTAAATCAATGAAAACCGCAAATTTTTTTTAAATTTAACATTTTTAAATTTGTTTTTTGTTGGATTTTCACAGCTGCTTATGTAGCCAGCCAATTGGCAATTTGTGTGAAATGGCAACTCGCGTAGGATCTTCTTGCCAAGCAATACGGTAAATGGAAAATTCATCAGGAGTACGTGACGAGCATGTCTGACAATTCCAAGGAAATCGAGACGAAATTTCTCAAGCAAGCAAGCGAGCGTTCTTAGCAGGAAACGATAACAAAAAAATAATGGCAATATCATATCTCGAGCAGAAGTACATGGCAAGCAGCAATTGCTCTCACACACACAGCATACACAGGCAAATTGCGGAGGAGAAATGCGCGCACATGATGACATTTTACAAACTATGTTTAAGTTGGCAAGAAAAATTTGGGTACCTCGGAACAAGTATTGAATTTAGAACATAAGCTCCCCTAGAAAAAATACACTTCTTGCTGATAAGTCTACATTTTGTATAAAAATTGGTTTTAAATTAAATTTTTTTAAAATATGGAAATGTGGCCACTCCGAAAATAAATACAAATACACCAAAATGCTGTACTCAAGGTACTCAACGATAGCAAAACGCCAAAGGAAACTTTGAGTTGAGTTTGTAACTCATTAATTGCACGTTTTGATAACTCGAAGGGGCCTTGAATGACCTCGTGCAACAGGAAAAAGGCAGCTCTGCAACTTCATTCGGCAGGAGTTTGTGTGCTTGTTGAGTGTTCTATTTAATGAAATATGTATGTGAACTGAGAAATTGTTTGAGAACTTATGGCGACTACTCACCAAGTAGAGACGCTCATAAAAGCAAGTATTGCCTCAAAGGACTGTATGAAGTAAGTTTCATCATCATCATGAGTTACTTATTTTACTGGGAATAAAGGCCATAACATGAAATCAACAAGCGTATATCATTTCGGGAATAGTAACATTTTCTATCGTCAGCAATCATTGTAGAGAATACGATTGTCATCTACTGTAATTCGCTTGTTCTAGAGGATAGCGAATATGTAATTTTCTTTTGTCTTATTGCAAAATTCAATATTTTTCCAAAACCAAAAAAAAAATTTCCAAGGCTTTCCGCTTATTTTAAATTTGATATTAAAATTTCAAAATTCAAGATGACTGATGCGTCCGATATGGCGTCCGATATTACAAGATTTCATTCACAATGTCGGAAAAATCATCAAAATCATTTTCTGAAAGAAAAGTGGATTTTGGAGAAAGAGTTCACGAAGAGAAATTGTTGCTTTCAAAAAGGCAATTATCCTATTATTCCTTTTACTATACTCACGGTTATGTTAAAAAATTTTGCGGCAAAACCTACCTACCAACCAACTCGGGTAAAAAGTTTCCAGAAGTTGTTTCAACTTTACATTAGACTTGACTTTGTAGCAACTTTGAAGTAATGTTGTGAGACTTTGATTGAAAATTGGTCCACTTGATGTATCTAATTTACAAATAAGTAAGATCATACTTGATTTTAAAATGTTTTTTTTTTATATGAGTGTATGTTAACCACTTCTTTTGGTTAGTTTTACCTACGTTTTTTTCTGTGCACGCTCTCCAATGTGAACTACAGGTACAATTCAGTTCAGGATAGTTGGAAGAATGGTTTTAAAGTTTAGTTAAACCGTGTCCCAAAATCCAAAGGAGGTTTTTCTAATTATTTTCTAATGCACATTCAAATTACAATTACATACAAATGAGTCTGCTTTACAATAACCTTGACCACACAAAAGCAAAAACATCTACAATATAACAACAAAATCTCTCATTTGGACTCATATTACCGAACACAGAAGCTAGGCACCCTACAGACACTAACCCGCATAGGATAAAAAAAACAAAATACAAGCCTGGAAATAGATTAAATTCCTTGGTTACACAGCGGCAAAACCGCACACAGACACACAGCCACGCATTATCCCAGTATAAATGGCCGCAAAAAACAGGAGTATCAACAGAGAGCAAAAAAAAAACAAACCAACCAACAGAACACAAAACCTTAACCAAAGCAGACGCGCCCAAATGTATGCAAGCAAGCCAACCACCAGCCAACTGTGCGACAGCATGCAGACAGAGTCGAAACCTCTTCGCCTTGGTTACAAAATCCTATTCAACATTTTTCCAAAACAGCAGTTATCAGTTACACCTACCCACTCGCACACATGCCCAGCTTAATGCATAATGATTAAATTTTAATTACCAATGGGGATGTGAATGGGATGTGAATGCGATGTGTGTGTGTTTGGGCTTGTGGCTTTGATGGAGCGCATTCTCAACACAATGACGATGAAATGTAAATTTTTTTTTGTTCCCATTCAATACGGTTGGCATTGAATGCATATACGTCCATGTTTGAGTGTGTAATATGCAAGCATAAATGTTTCTGTGTGTGAATGCCTCAATTGAGCATCGTCCTCCAACGTCGTCGTTCGACGTCATTCGAAGCGTTTGCCTGGTAACTTCATTAACAGTTTCAATATTATTTTGTGCTAAATGCATTTCATTTCGTTCAATGGATGATTTACTGTTAGCGGAATGTGGTTAACCATAGTGATGTGTAATTGGCATAGTCGCACAAATTTAAGCTGATTACCGAATAATTACAATTCTACAAATTATTTTGTGTATCGAAAGAGCTGTGAGGGGCAGATCTCTATAAGAAAATTCGAAGAATTCTGGTAACAGCTAAAATTAGAAATATATAATCTGGAAAAGGAGAATCGGAGAATCAATCATAATCTATATACATATATAAAACAAAGTCGTTCTACTCATGGCATCACTCGAGAACGGAGCGCTCGATTTTGCACATTCTATGTCAAGAAAACCTGGAAAATTTAGCCGAAAAAGTGTGAAAATCGTGAAAAACAGTAAACTTCTTTGCATACTTTCTGGGGTCGTCATAATTTATCTTCAAGCGCAAACTGTTATACAAATTTCCCTACTTCCAGGTATCGTCATTATTTATCTTTTAGCGCAAACTGTCATACAAAATCCTCCTTCGATAATTGAGTTTTCCCAGTAGTTATTTAAAAGAAATCTAATGAACGGTTATCGCTCCATATGGTTACTTTTCATCACTGAAAAATAACACAATTCATTCATTTTTCATTTCATCCCAAGAATTCTATCGCAACATATCGATTTCGTATTAAATTCTTTTCTAAGGAGCATTTTGTGGAGCTTCATTAACTGAACTGCACTACACTGGTCGGCTGCAAATGGCCATCGATTGACCCCACACACCGCAGTATCAAATGCGATGAGTGGTGGTGGGGCACTCACTGTTAGTGTACGTGGTACATGTGTAGTTAAATTACGAATAGGTACTTTAGTTGGCAATTAACTTTATAACATTTGCATACAATTATCGACGATCACATGTGATTTGCAGGGCGGCTTTTAATGTAAGCTGATTGTATTTAGGGGAAGGCGGGGGGTGTAGTAGATTTCGGTTAGTTGTTGGCTGCTCACAACAACATTGTGATGGATGCGGCTCTATTTTCACAAGGTTAAATGAGATGCCTTGGTCAGGTAGGTTGGTTGATTATTTCGTTCATTAATGACAAATGGTTAATGACAATACGGACGCGTATATTGTTGGAAAAAAGGGAATTCGAAACGAAACTTGTAGGCAACTAAAATGGGTGTTTTTGTAAAATAATGAAAACTGTCGGATTGCAGTGAGGGAGGCTTATGTGGTCTCAAACTTTCCAGACGTGGCAAAAAAGTAGTTGAACATAAAAGTTTTTTCCCGCCCAAAAAACGGAACTCCTTTGCTCCTCATTATAGCGGGAGTCCCCTAAATGTATGCAATCCCATTCATGTGTGTATGTGGCACATGAATGCTATTCACAAACTCCTTCCATCTGCCCCTCAGTATTGAGCGTACAAAGACGTTTTTAGATTACTTAGCCGCATAGCAGCGCAGTTTGACAGATTTTCACCGGAAAATTAACAAGTAAACTGAAAAAATGTTGAATGCTTAAAAACTTTGTCCTTGCAGCAAAAGCGGGAAGCGGATGCGAAAAAATAAAATATTCAGCTCAACTGAAAACGAAGTTAAAAAGTCTAAAAGAATGCAAGGGAAAAACTGAATGACAACTACTATGTACTGCAACAAGCAAGTTAAGCGCTGATTTAATAATGACTAACTAACACAACACATTTTTCCGATTTTGCAACGCAATTATTTTTACATTTTTAATGCTTATTTATTTCTGAAATATATATTTTGCTGATTGCATTTCAACTAATTACAACTTTCAACTGTTATGCTTTCTCGCAATCCTTGACACATTCCTCTATGCTGACATAATTGTGGCCACCTTCCGTGCTGCAGCCCCCTTCATGCCATTTTTCGCACTTACTTGTTGCAGGGTTGAAGTAAAATCCAAAGGTCAATGCATAGCATGGACCCACTCCCTTAGGATGTGGTTCCAGGCAATGAGCTTGGAGAAGAAATCCATATCGGCATTAGATTGGCAATTGAAAGTTCAAAAATTATTTCCCACATTTACCAGGTCTGTCCGCTCCACTGCCAACAAATGAAAGCGCCAACAAAATCAAAATACAACAAAATTTCGAATTCATTTTAATTAGTGATTTACTTTTTAATTAGCGTGCCACAGAAGGACAGATTGCACTGATACCGACTGAAGCCGTTCAAGTTTATTTATACTTTTTTTGTTTCAAAAAACTTGAAATAATTCCATTCCGTTCGATTGGAGTTGATCAAATCAAGTGAAGATATTATCTTTACTAAACTAGTTAGAATTTTTTTCGCATTTAAATTCATTATTTAAATTTACATATTTTTTTGTTTAATTTCTCCGTTCTATGAAATGAAATTATTACAAAATCGTATTAAATTATAATTTATTAACGCCACACACATCTCTCACACTCCTCCCGACTTGTGTACTTGTGGCCGCCTTCAGTGCTGCAGCCGCCCTCGTGCCAGTATTCACACTTATTTGTCGCCGGATTATAGAAAATTCCAGAGAACAACATTTTGCACATGCCCACTCCGACTGGATGGGGCTCCAGACAATAATCTGCATTTGAATTCCATTTGCACTTAGCAATTGTTTAGGTGAAATTCACATTTTTTTCACATTTACCTGGTTTGCCAGCATCACTGCCAATCACTGAAAGTGCCCACAAAAGTGCAAAACAACAAATTTTCAATTTCATTTTAATTTGTAAATTTTTTCCAGTCAACGTTACTCTGCAGAACAATAGATTAGACTCAATACACTGGAAGCATTCCAAGCTTTTTATATATTTCCTAAAGAATACCTCTAGAACTGTAACTGGAACTGGAACTGATTCTATTTAATTTTATTTATTTAGAAACCTAAAAAAAATTCATAAATTCATTTAACACCGGTCACGAAAGCACCATGTCATTCATCAATTGGTCACACTTATTAGTCGTTCGTATCAAACGACAGCGGAACCGTTTTTTTTTTTTTGTCTCGAAGTGGTCACTAATATTACATTAGTATTTTGTCAGAAAATTGTTTATTGCCGTGTCAAAACCATGACCAAAACGTGGATCTTAGTTTCATTAGAATGCAATGTAGAATGCAATGTTTTTTGGGCTATTAAAAATCATAATGTAAGTCTATATTGATAATATCCAATGACAGTTATTCCTTATCAAAAATGACACATACGACAATTATTTTCCTAGGCAGTATTCGTTCGTAGTATTCGTCCCACCATTGAAAGGACTAATACATTAATATGACCGCATTTATTTTATGACAAATCAATGTACTATTTAGAACATTTCAAAGTACTACAACAACATATTATGCCGCTTTAATGCAACTTTTAACACATTCCGTCTTCGTCTTGAAACTGTGACCACCTTTGACGCTGCAGCCTCTTGCCGACCATTTATCGCACTTTTTCGTTGCTTTGTTGAAAGAATATCCGGATTGCAGCGTTTTGCAGTCACCCAATACTTTAGGACGCGGCCTCAGACAATACCCTGCATTTTCATACAAATGTAACAAAGTAATTAATTAATTAAAGTAACTACAACTATTTACCTGGTATGGCAGCAATAGCACTGCCAATCAGTGCAAGTGTTAATAGAGTCAAAACTAAAAAGGATTTGGTATGCATTTCAGTTGGGAATTTTTGCAAATCCGCGTTGTAACTTAGAACAAATGATTGAATTGATAATGTTTGAAGCCTTTTGAACTATTTATACTGTTCAAAAGAAAACATCGAGAACTAGAACTAATTCTATGTCCAATTGGATTGGATGCGCTTCGAATGAGAATGAAGTTTTTGTGAATTTTAGTTTTCATACCCGGTACCAGGCGAATCAAATCAATTTGGTTGGATATGGAATTGGAATGTAATCGAAATGAATTGAAACATAAATAGCAACAAGTTAATGTGGAAATGAAAAGGAAAAGTGATGGGAATGGGAATGGGACCGGAACAAAGCTTGGAAAGAGAACGGAATGGAAAAGTAACACGAGCTGAAACAAATTCTGAGATGTTAGGAACTGGGATGGAAAACAAATTATTGAAAAATTACAATGTTCAACAGCCAAAATAGCTCAAGAGATTCGAAAGTTGATCTTATATAATTAAGCGACGTTGAACATAGTTTTTCTCCAGCACGTCATAATTTCGCAATTTTTTTACAACTAATTTTTTATATAAAAATAAATATGTTATAATTGCTTATTTGATGCAAAAATTTCCTCCTAACAAACCTAATACTGATTGCAAAAACAGTACAAAAATCGGCAAAAATATAAATTTTTGTCAATATTCAAAAATCATAAAAAATATTTGGAAAGTGCTTTTTGCAAATTTGTTTTTGTAATCAGTATTAGCAAAGCTGGGCATAGTTAATCGAGAATTTAACTTCGTTAACCCAGTAATAGTTAATCAAAAATTTTAAATTCTCTATAAAAACATTTTTTTTTCCAAAAAAACGCATAAAAAAAACATTTCAACTATATACAATTAAATGCCTGCACTCACAGAACCTTTTTTCGATCGATATTTAAATATAACTTAAAAAATTAAAACTTTGTAAAAATTTTACAAAACGAATTTGCCGACGCGCTTTTTTTTGATTGTCACTACGCACCCAGAGTTCCAAGTTGATTGGAAAATGTCGGCGGCGGCTAAACGGTTTCGCGCCGACCATAATCGGCTTCAATCGGCGTGCGAACAAATCGATGTCAATATCGGTTGAGCCGACACAATCGACTCAATATTTCGCCGCCGACCAAGGCGATACATTTGACAACGGGCTAGGCACGCCGTCTCGAGTTGGAACTTTTTGAATTTTTGTCAACAACACGAAAGAGTTCTGTGTTTACAATTTTTCAACAGTGTGGCTAGGTAGATTATTAAAAATAGTATGAATTCTTAATTTTTACTTTTCTTTTTACATTCAATAATAAAAAAATTTTTTACGTTTCAAAGTTAACTAATGCTAGTTAATCGAAGAAATTTAACTTAACTAAATGAAAAAGTTAATGGTTTTCGAAATTAACTGAAACGTTAAAAGTTAACCAAAAATTGAACTTCGTTAATTAACTATTAACGAATTAACTAGTTAATGCCCAGCTTTGAGTATTAGGTTTGTTAGGAAAAACATCAAAATATACTTTCTACAACATATGCAATTAAAAAAAAAAAATGTTATTGAAATTACGATCTTCGGTCTGACCGAAGCTAAAATACCCTGCACATGCGAGTACGATACATTCTGAGACCATGTGCTAGTAATTTTATCGAAAATCGGTATTTTATCGAAAGTTTTTCGATATTTTATGGATATTTTATTCATAATTTTTCGATATTTTATCGAAATTTTTCGATTGATTGTCGATAATTTCCAATTCCACTTCATTCCCGATTCATTTTACAATTTTGTTCCAATTCTATTTAATTCCAGTTTTATTCCCATTTCGTTCCCGACATAATTTCCAATCAAAGAAGAAACGGCGTCCAAATCGGTTAAGTATTTCTCAAGATGAAGAAAAATAGTACAAATTTGGCGGCTATTTTGTATGGGAGGTAGGCGTGGTTCTTATCCGACATTTTCAATACCGTCCAACCATTCGCCAAAAGAAGAGGAAATTTGGAGTCGATGGCTCAAAAGCTACGACAATTATCGTGCGAAATGACAGACAGGCGGACAGACGGTCAGACGGACATGGCCTAATCGACTCAGGAGGTGATGCTGATCAAGAATATATATACTTTTCCATACCGGACACACCTCCATATGTGCGTTACAAAGGGTGTGACAAAAGCAATAAACCCTTGGACACTAGTGTGCAGGGTATAAAAAAGGAAAAGTGTACAAATG
The DNA here is from genome assembly GCA_951394025.1 of Heteromyza rotundicornis. Classification (NCBI taxonomy): domain Eukaryota; kingdom Metazoa; phylum Arthropoda; class Insecta; order Diptera; family Heleomyzidae; genus Heteromyza; species Heteromyza rotundicornis. The sequence goes on from OX596013.1 coordinate 36,140,925, forward strand.
ACTGATGCACTTAATATGACGTCATCATGACGTAATGTGACGTCATTTGGACTTGAACAAATCGACGCCCCTTAAGAAAAGTATATAAGAAGCATGTTGGAAAATATGATGGTCAACATGACCAGGACCGAAATGTGTGTGTGTGTTGGTGTGTGAAAATGCAGTGGTTTGGCTTAAATGGCATGAAAAGTTGGCCCTTCCATATCAAAACAATCAATTATATTAGTTTTCGTAGCAATACAGTGAAACATAATACTCTTCGGTGTACTACGCGAAATATCATAGTTTTCGACAAAACTTATTGAAATATAATATTCTTCGTCCCAAAAAACGAAACATACTACTTTTCCTTGCAAAAAAAAAAAAACATCATATTTTTCGTAAAGCTAAGATTACACGATACGTGCAATGCACGTATAATTCGATACAAAAATTCGATTCAAAATGTGGCCAAATTTTGTTGAAAACAAATTTTTCGGTCTAACATAAGGTGCGTTTCATATTTATAAGGTCACCTTAAATTTTGAAATACTACGAATACAATGGATAATTTCTTTTAAAATGTTCATAAAAAATTACCTACACTAAAAGTACTCTCTAAATATGCTGTAGTTGTTGTTGCAGTTTTGTTGTTGTTGAAACTAAACTTTTTTTTTATATTTTACGTGTTTCATATTTATAAGGTCACAAAAAATTGGAAATTCTGTTCTCAAACATGAAAACCGGTAAAAGTTATTTTTGTAAGTGATCGCCTTGATTTCGAATGACATTAAAAACACGAGTTTACATACCAACTACCAGGTGTTTTTATTAAATTAACACTAATTGAAATTTAGTTGCTTGTTGACCTCTTGGTTATATGATTATGTTCATTATTGGGCTCTAGGTCAGATAATTGTTGTTGTTTAATGAAGAAACGCAAAGGTTTATTCTTTAATAACACATTTTTATTTCCAATATTTCGACTACCGTCGGTAGTCCTCAGGGAAACTGTCATGTACAGAAAAACATACATACAAAAATATCACAATTCATACATTTTTTTTAAATATAAAGATTAACAAAATACAACAAACTTACAATAATATTAAACAAAAATATTCAATATTAATTGAGCAGCAACACCCACTCGATTCGTGGTTTACTTGTCTACTGGTTTGTCGTTATGTTTTGTTTTGTTATCAGGTGTCTGTAGCTCTGAGCGCATCTTTCTGTGTCTGTTTTAAAATTAATTCGTTGTTTTGTTGGTACGTTTATAATGTGGAGCATTTCCAATGTGTACCTTCTCGCGTAATTCGTCTCTTGCTCCAAAATTTTAACATTGTCGAAGTCTGGCGTATGATTGAGAGTCATACAGTGGGCCGCTAATGCTGTTTTTTGTTCGATGGGTTTAGTCCTACATTTATGGTCCGATTTATGTGACGACATTCTTGTTTTGAGTTTTGTTGTTCCTACATATACTTTGTTGCAAACTTCACCTTTGCACCTTTGTATGTTATTTGGTAGATTAAGTTTGCTTTGTCATTTTTGTCCATTTTACTTTTAGTGTTGCTATATAGTTGTCCAAGATTGTTATCTGTTTTTGTGGCGATTTTATATTTTTCTTTGTCATAGCAATTTGATCTGATGAGTCTTTCCGATAGTCCTGGTACATACGTCATTAATTTATAAAATTTTGGTGTCTCTTCTGTGTGATGTCTATTATTTCCTCTTTGGTATCGCATTATCATGTCTTTGGTGGTTTTTCGCAAAAATCCATTTTTAGTTAAAACGGTCACAATTTTTTGAATGTTGTCCTCGTGGAATATTTTGTCACTAATTGTCAATATTTTTCTAATAAAGTTATATGCTGTATTCATAATCATTTTCTTCGGGTGTCCTGAGAAATAGTCAATGAGACGTCCTGATGCCGTAGGTTTTTCACATTTGTCAATATATTATACGATAAACGAATGAAATTTGTGAAATTGGACGCAAAATTCGAGCATTGCACGCATCGTGTAATCGTACCTTAACGCAAATGAAACATTATACTTTTCTTAAGGGGCGTCGAAATTTAAATGACAAACTTAATATGACGTCATCATGACGTAATGTGAAGTCATTTTGGACTTGTACAAATTTAAATGACAAACTTAATATGACGTCATCATGACGTAATGTGACGTCATTTGGACTTGTACAAATTTAAATGACAAACTTAATATGTTGTCATCATGACGTAATGTGACGTCATTTATACTTGTACATTTGGACTTGTACTTAATATGACGTCATCATGACGTATCGTGACGTCATTTAGACTCGGTGTGAGCTATAACTCACACCAAAAGTTGTAGATAATTGTATTACCTAGATTTACACAACTTCGACCTGTTATATAATACAATCTATCATTTTTGGGAAAAACGCTCTTAGCTTCGAAAGTAGGCGGTGTAATTCTCTTACGAGATATTCGTGGAAACGCGTTTCTCCTTATAGGAGCTGAAGCACAACCTCTACAGTCCCGCCATTTTGGAATTAAGCTTAGAACACTCCCATTAGTTCAGCAAATAAAACCGAGTGCGGTAATTTTTATAAATAAAAACGCAGTACAAATAATGAGATGGTGATTCCTGGGGCAAAACAAGAAAGGAAAAACAAGTGAGTAAGATTCAGTCGGGCAAAGCCGACTTATATGTACCCTACACCTACTGAGCCATATTGTATCCGCCATCTTGAATTTTGAAAATGCGACATCAAATTCGAAATCAGCGACCTCTAAAGGGGGTTTTTTACAAAATTTCATACTAATTTGATGAAATCTTAAAATTTCTAGCTCCTGCAATCGTGTTTACAAGAAAAGAGGACGGACAGACGGATAGGGCTAAATCAACTCAGGAGGTATGACCTAGGAATGACCCTTCATCATGATTTTTGTGATTTAGAAAAACCATTTTTGGGAATTTACACTTTTGGCTATGTTTATTCCGCCGAAAATACTGAATGTAGAGCCAAACAAAAAAACACGGGTCTAATATTTTATTGAGTAGGTCTCGCAAAATTTTCGTTTATAGCTGGATTCGATTGGAATGATTAGAAACTGATGCTGGATGCTGGTTAGAAACTGATGGGTCCTCAAAGCAAATTTATTTTATCTTCTTAATGGGCCATTTCGTGTGGAGTTATTTTAGAACCACGCCCATGTTTTCAAAATCGAATCTCATCATTAGCCTCGCCCTATGATGCCTCGTACACAATTTCAACCTTCTACATGATCGGGAGGTATGAAAAAAAACACTGGATGGACATTCACCACGTTTCTATTTCAGTGGCATTATTGGAACTAATCAGTCGTTTTTGTTAATACGACCCAATGTAAAGTATAATCGAAGAAAATGTTCTTAATAGTTTTATTTATACAAATTTTCATACGGATGGTTTCTTTATTATTTACCAATACAATTGCCACAATGCAGTACAACATCTAGATTATTCCGTTTCAATGCAATCTTTGACGCATTCCTCCATACTCCCATAACTGTTACCATCTTCAGCGATGCAGCCAACTTCGTACCAATTTTGACATTTATTCGTTTTTGGGTTGAAGTAAAATCCAAATTGCAACGTATAGCAATGACCTAGTACTGTAGGAGGAGGTTCCAGACAACGATCAAATTGCATTTGAAGTAAGTTAATATTGTGTCAGTTAATATGATTCAACATTTACCTTGCCTGCGAGCATCACTGGCAATCAACAAAAGTGCCAAAAAGATCAAAGCACAAAAAAGACCGATAGGTACTAAAGAGGTAGCGGATCTAATCGTATCGCAGCGTAAATGTAAAATTGCAGTGTACGAATCAGCCGTTTGTTTGTTCGTCTACATGTTTTAGAGAAAAAACTCATTTTAAAAAGCAGAAACGGCGACGGAATAAATAAAAATTAGGCCACTCCGTCCTCCTTACTTTCGCTTTGTTTACTTTTTATCAGTCTAGCCTTCTGATCAGGACACACACTGAAATTATGTAAAATTGAAATTGGTTTCCTTTCAATTTAATTTCATGTTAAAATTTGTTAATTTGATAAGAATTGTATCATTCCATTCGTTTTTCATATCATATTGATAGTATCACGTTTTACAATGCATTACACAGTGCTACAAAAAAATGTTTTTGAATGTACAGGCATTCCCATCTATACAGTTGGTTTGACACCTTAAATTAATGACTTTCTGCGTTTACAGAAGGTTTCTATCACATTAACTTTTTTTTTACTTTTGGCCACTCTGATGATCGTAGCTTATCTATTTTTGATCCGATTTTCAAGAGTTTGGTATTGTTTGAAAGGCGAAATCTTTTCCAAGTCCAAAATGTTTTGAAAAACAGCTAAAAATTTACCAAGTTATTTAAAAAATATGATGAGAAAATTAAATATTTTTAAAATTTTTAATATTTTATCACTTAGGAAAAATGTTCACTAAACATTACTAATCTAGGTTTTTCCAGCTGTTTGTAGGAAATTTAATTACCTTTTCAAAAATACTAATCCCAAAACTATCAAATGAGCGGCTGATTTTTGGTCGAATTTAATCAGTGGGTACTTTTTTTAATTTGTTTTGATTTTTCAGTATAAATTTGTAAAAATATTTTTTAAAAAATAATTCTTGTGTACAGGCTTTCTCTACCTATACAGTTAGTTTGGCACTCCAAAGTTATGACTTTCTGCGTTTACAGAACATTTATATCATATCGATTTTTTTTGTAATGAATTTTTTAATTATTGACTTTAATTTTCCACTTTAGTTCACTTTTGATCGTAGCTTATCTATTTTTGATCCGATTTTAGGATGTTTGGTATTGCTTGAAGATGAAATCTGCCCCAAGTCCAAAATGTATAAAGTTTTGAAAATTGACAAAATAATTTGAAAAACATTTAATTTTTTAAAAATTGAAAATTTTAGTCTATAATTAAAAAATGCATTATAAAAATCGATGTGATATAAATATTCTGTAAACGCAGAAAGTCATTATTTTGGAGTGCCAAACTAACTGTATAAGTAGAAAAGCCTGTACACAAATAATTTTTTTTGTATACGGGGGTATACAACTTTGTCACAACGTTTGTAACGCCCATAAGGAGGCGTGTCCAGTATGGAAATGTATATATATTCTTGATCAGCAATACCTCCCGAGTCGATTTAGCGATGTCCGTCTGTCTGTCCGTCCGTCTGTCCGTCTGACCGTCTGTCCGTCCGCACGATAGCGGTCGCAGTTTTGGAGATATCGACTTGAAACTTTGGGTACATGTTTACTGTACCCAAATAGTGAGATCAAGTTCGAGAATCAGCCATTTTTCAAGTCTTTTTTATTGTTGTTTTCGATTGGAAATGTTCCGAAGCCACATATATAAGGGTCTAAATGGGGTCTTGAGACCAAATTTTTTTTTTTGTGGATTTGATTGGAAATTTTTAGAAATGGATTTTGGACATGGTTTGGGCTTCAAAACCACCTATAATTGACTCAAAATAGGGTCTTGAGACCACACTTTTTTATGTTCGAGGTACTTCTTCATACTGTGTGGGGGTATTTCAGCTTCGGCATAGCCGAAGATAGTCCACTCTCTAGTTTTTAATATTTTTCAACGTTGTACCGAAAAATTAATACAAATTAAAAAAGTATCCAAAATTCGACCAAAAATCAGCCGTTCATTTGATAGTTTTGGAATTAGTATTTTTGAAAAGGTAATTAAATTTCCTACAAACAGCTGGGAAAATCCTCGATTAGTAATGTTTAGTAAATATTTTTCCTAAGTGATAATATATTAAAAATTTTAAAAATATTTAATTTTCTCATCATATTTTTTTAAATAACTTGGTAAATTTTTAGCTGTTTTTCAAAACTTTTTACATTTTGGACTTGGAAAAGATTTCGACTTTCAAACAATACCAAACTCTTGAAAATCGGATCAAAAATAGATAAGTTACGATCATCAGAGTTGCCAAAAGTAGCCAATTTTATAGTCTCCACTTCAAAATTCATTTAAAAAAAAAGTTGATGTGATAGAAACATTCTGTAAACGCAGGAAGTCATTATTTTAAGGTGTCAAACCAACTATATAGGTGGGAATGCCTGTACATTTTCCGTGTAGCATAGTGTTATCAATTCACAACATCAAACTTGCAGTACTACTTATTAATTAATATCCGAGTATTTTGGTTACTTGTTCGGGCTCTAGGTCATGCAGAACAAGTAACCAAAATCATCGTACAAAATGAAGGTCCAAAAAATTAAATAATAATGACAAGAATTCACATACGACTGCAACCGGTCCAGCTATGCCACCATAAAAAACGGGCGTTAAAGAATTTTAGACGGCTTTGAACTCTACGAGTTTTTCTGTTTCAAAACAATTACGTAAATACAGAAAATGTGAAAAACATTTTGTAATGAAAATAATGTGTTCATGAATGAAAATATATGATCGCCAAGATAAATGATGCATGTGAGAATGATTATTTAGTTTTCCGATGCTTTCAATGAGCATTAATTGGTTTACATAATTTTCACAATTGAAATACATTATTTTAGCTTAAGTTCAATTAAGGTACAGACTTTGTCAACGAAGCAAGCAGCTGACACGATTTTACGTTTAAAAAACTAAGTGCTCCGTGTTTTCTGCGATACGATTTGCCATGACTATGTAAATCAAACATGGCATATAATATTATGCCATGTCAATGCAATCCTTAATGCATTCCTCCAAACTACGATAACTGTGACCACCTTCTTCGCCACAGCCATTTTCGTGCCATTTCTCGCATTTTTCTGTAGCCGGATTGTAGTGAAAACCAAACATCATCATCTGACACAGACCAAAACCCTTGGGATGCGGTTCCAGGCAATGAGCTGAGATTATAAATAAATAATTATATTTTAATTCTATTGTAATTAAATTTAATTTTATATTTGCCTGGTCTCGCCGCTTCCGTACTAAGCAAGGAAATTGCAACCAAAGCCAAAACAAAGCCCCACTTCAAATCCATTTCAATTTATAATATTAATTTAAGTATCTTTCAAAACTTGACACTTTAGTACAGCCAGACTGAAGTACGTATGAAAACAACTCGAGCTCAACAATTTGAAAAACTCAAATAGTGAATTCGTTTACGAATTATTAGACTATATGGTTATATTGTGTATGCAGTTATTGATGGCATTGAACGATAACGACAATTAAAATATGTGTACACAATTTCAAAGCTCAAATTGGGAAATAAGCTTTCCAGGGACGTATTTTCGGGAGGGGGGTTTTCATACAATTTTTTTTGCTAATAAAAAAAAATTATTTTTTTTTTTAAACAGTATTACTTTTTAAGGATTTATTCTAAATATATGAATTTAATAAAATTCAGATATTTTTGTTTCTATTGCATATCTAATTACTAGAGTACATTTTCTTCAAACTAAACAGAATAGTAGGTATTTATTTATTGTTTTTCAAATAAACTTCAAATGGGATTTAAAAATGTTTTTTTTTTTTGGATTTGAGAGCGTCAGTTGATAACTAATTGAGAAAAAAGTTAAATACCAAGGGGATGCGGAAGTTTTGTAAAATTTTTCTATTACTTCATAGACCTCTGGGGGGTTTCGAACACCATAAACACCACCCTAGGTACGTCCCTGGTGCTAAAAAATATATGAAATTACAATGTGAAGGTTATGTGAGCTATCTGTGATTGTACTTTCAACGTTCAGTCAGGGATTGAAACCGAAACGAATATCGGAGTAAAAACAAGTTTTTTAAAATATAACTCTAAAACCGACTAAAAAGCAGAAAATAAAATTCCTTTCAATTCATTTCCGCAATTTCGCTTTAAAATTAAGGGTTTTTGGCCACTTCAAAATCTGCAATGACATTACGAAAAACGGTATGATTCACCCAAAAAAGGTCCAAGGAATCACTTGGTGCCAGTTGTAATCCCACCCGGTATGATTCACCCAAAAAAGGTCCAAGGAGTCACTTGGTGTCACTTGTAATCCCACCCGGTATGACCCACCCCAAAATGTCCATGCAAGTACTTGGTGGCAGCTGTAATCCCACCCGTTATGATTCACCCAAAAAATGTGCAAGGACGCAAGTCCTATTACTAATTCCATTACTAACACAATTTTACCTTAAAATTTCAATAAAATCAGTAAAGCCGTTTAATTGTGATATGGGGTAGAAAATTGTATGGGCGGTGCCAGGCCCCCTGGTCCAATTATTCCCATATTCGACACAAAGCAGTACAACTCCATTCCGAATTTCACTAAAATATATCCAATAGTTGCTTAATTAGCTTGTATTTAAAATATGTGTTGTGTTGGAGGTGCCACGCCTCTTTGTCCAATTATTCCCATATTCGACGCATAGCTGGGAAAACATACAGTACAACTCCATGCTAAATTTCATTAGAATATATTCAATCGTTGCTTAATTAGCTGTTATTTAAGTTACGTGTTGTGTGGGCGGTGCCACGCCCCTTGTCCAATTATGATCATATTTGGCATAAAGCTTAGAAAAGTTATTATGCAACTCCGTGCCTAATTTCGTCTTTATATATTCAATATTCAATTCAATAGTTACTAAATTATCTCGTAGGCATATTTTGTGTTGTATGGGAGGACAGACAGACAGACAGACAGACACACAATCAGTTTTATAATATATATAGGGATATATATACATATATATAAATATATATATATAGTCCACCCAAAGCAAGTTAATATAAGGGTTATAAAAAGTAGTGTGCTCTAGAGTTCACTACTGAAAGGAGTGTTCACTCGTTTTTGCATACAGCGCACACTGGGAACGCTCCATACGTTTGGTGCCAAAAAATAGAAGGAGTTGTCGTAGAACTTAAATTTTTTGCAAGTCTAATTATTAGGTGCAAATCAAGAAAAAAGGCGTGGTCGGTCAATTCTAACGCCTACCTCCCATACAAAAAAAAAATTCAAATCACCATAAAATGTGTTCCAAATAACATTTGAACTTAAAATTTTGGTCGCGTATACTAGCAAATATGACAAGCTGAATTATCAAAAGTGGGCGTGGTGGGTTGCTTTTTTCGCCCAGCTGATGGTACAAATCCCAATAAATCAACTGTAAAAATGGTATTTGAAATGTTATATGCCCAAAATTTTTAATATAATATGCGTTGAATAGGTCTGCGTCGTATATGTCGAGATGAATGTTTTAAGATGAAAGCAAACATTTTATTTTATTTTTTAAACGTAAATTATGTTAAAGTTTTCAGTATTAATAATAAAACTATGAAGTGTGCTCTTTGGCAGCAAAAACTTTGAGTTGGTGCAAAACTTTGTATATTAAACTATTTTGTGTCTCAAAAGAGCACACATCCTAAAAGTATGCACCAAATATTTTTTGAAATAACAACCAATTTGAGATTTTTTTTCGGAGAAGGTGAGACATAATTATAAATTAAAAAGCGGGGGCACCTACGGGCACCTAGATTTGGAAGAAACTTAAAGTGGACATGTTCACCTTTGATTTGATATCAAAGATTAGGGTGAAATAAATGGCATTCACCTAAATAAATGCCATTATGTAATTTTGTAATATTCTTTTTGAAACATTCAAGCAAATGGGAAAATTTACAACTAAATAGCTATGAAAATTGAAATGCATAATCGCGAAATTACCATACTTACTAAATATCCGAACTTAAAGATTTGAAAACTTAGACGGTTCTTTTTAAAAAATTTTTATTACGTCCACTTTTTGCAGCATAAAATCGTAAAATTTAAAACAGTTGGCTAAAAGTTATTGCTGCAGCGAGTACACGCAATATTTGAACCAAATCTTTTTAGAACCATACTATTTGGATATTAGGCTATAGAACTGCATTTTTACATTTTCGAAAAAACAAAGTCGAAAAAGGCATTTTTTGGCAGCTGCGCCCCAATGTGCAGCGCATTGAAAGTGAACAAGATAGAAGTTAACTAACAAAAACTGGATGACAAGAAAATTTAATTAAAATTTTTATTTTAAAATTGTCTCTTTGCCTTACAAAATTAAAAATTTAAAGTTATCAGTTTCGGTTCCGGATCTCAGATTTAAAAAAATATCGATTCCGGTTTCGGTTTCCAGACTTTCCAGTTTCGGTTTCAGAACCGGTTCTGGGCGGTCCCTGATTATCAATACCTTTCGAATGAATATCAGTGCGTTATGTACCTATCCGGAAAATTTAAACCAAAATTAACCTACTTTTTGAACTTTTTTCCTGGGGGTTACAACATTTTTTGGGGGTTACAAAATTTTGTTGATCTGGTCGAAAAAAAAACCGTAGGAATTCCGCAGATGTTGACCAAAAACGTTCCAAATATGCCTTATAAGTAGTCTTAACGACTTATTGTTAATTTATATTTTTGGAAAACTTTGTACACACCCATACACTACTGTGGAAGGGTATAAAGAGGCGTGTCCGGTATGAAAAAGTATATACAGTCTCTACAGTGAACTTCTATATAAAGAAGTTTCCTTATATAATGAAATTCTGGTCCCGTGGTAATTCATTATAGGAAAGTGAACTTCTGTATAATGAAGTTTCTATATAAAGAATTGATATTCTGGTCCTGTGTGAATTCATTATAGGGAAGTTCGACTGTATATTCTTAATCAGCTTCACCTCTTGAGTCGATTTAGCCATGTCTGCTCGTTTGTCTGTATGTCATCACTGGAGCTCAGAAAAAACAGCACAAAATTGTGGCAAAAATATTTTATTTTCAAGGAAAAAGGCAATATAAATCTATACATATTAGGGATCGCACCGAAAGGCGAGGATTTCATGCAAATAATTTCATGTTTAAAAAAAATGGTGTGGACAAAATCAAAAAACTCTCTTTAGCAACTTTTTAAATTAAAACAAAAATTATCAAAAATTAAATTTTTATATTTAAGGGACGTGGGCGAAATTGTGTAATATTTGCTATTTTCCCCATCTCTTATATGGGACGTGACACCTATACAGTGCGTGTTGCGCTATAGTTTATATACAAATGTCGATAACTCTTCTATTTTGTTTCTTCGTTTTTGAAATGCAACACGTTGTAAGCGGAAGTTTGATTTTGCTTTGATGCTTCGTAATCTTCATGAAGCTAATGATGCCGAATTGATTTAATTTCGATAGATGTTTAATGAATATTATTGGTTTGCATAATTTTCACAAGAAAAGTACATTATTTTAGTTTGAGTTCAATTGAGGTACAGTGACAACAGCCTTTGTCAACGAAGCAAGCAGTTGACACGATTTTACGTGTCTTCTGCGTTGCGTTACGATACGATACGATTTGTCGTAACTAAGTACATCAAACTTGGCATATAATATTATGCCGTGTCAATGCAATCCTTAATGCATTCCTCCAAACTCCGATAACTGTGACCACCTTCTGCGCCACAGCCACCTTCGTGCCATTTCTCGCATTTTTCTGTAGTCGGATTGTAGTGAAAACCAAACAGCAACATCTCACACAGACCATAACCCTTGGGATGCGGTTGCAGGCAATGAGCTAAGATTAGAAATAAATAATTTTATTTTAATTCTATTGCGACGAAATTTAATTTTATATTTGCCTGGTCTCTCCGCTTCCGTACTAAGCAAGGAAATTGCTACCAAAGTCAAAACAAAGCCACACTTAAAATCCATTTCAATTTTAAATATTAATTTAAGTAACTTTCAAGACAAGACACTTTAGTACAGCCAGACTGAAGTACGAATGAGTACGACACGAGCTCAAGAATTTGAATAACTCAAAAAGTAAATTCGTTTCAGAAAATATATTCCTTGTGCTAGGCCGTATTTACGGGGGGGGGGGGGGGGTGGATGAGTCCGGACCCCCCGAAATTGTTCACCTTCAAAAAATACATGAGGAAAAACATTTATTCCCAGCGGCTCGAACTAAAACCGGAAAAACTGATTGGAAACTAAAAATTAATTTTAGCTTGTAAATTTGTAAAATGTAGGAGGTATTCTTTCAGGTGTAGGAGGTATTCTTTCAGATCTGGAATTTGTTTAAAAATAATGGTAACGATAGAGCTTGATTTCCCGGTAGGTTATTCCATACCGACCTGAACGGGAGATCTTGTATGAATAGTTAATATCTTTAATTTGTTAAAATAATCTTCAAAATATACTATATATAGACTATATAATGAACAGGTTATGTGAACAGTTTTGGGTGTCCAGATCATCAAAAACTCATTTTTTAATACTATTTCATCAAAAATTAGTGTTAGTTAAAATTAGTAGTGTTATTTTTTGGTATTTTTTCGGGTAAACTTTTTTTGGACCCACCCCGAAATAAATTACTGGCTACGGTCCTGTCCTCGTGTAAAGATAAGTATATGTAAGCCTTAATAGCGAAGAAATAGACTATATGGTTCTGTTTTGTATACAGTTATTGATGACATTGAACGATAGCGACAACTAAAATATGTGTCAAAACTTTCAAAGCTCATATTGGGAAATGTGCCTACGAAATATAAGAAATTACAATGTGTGCACTCAAAGATTTTTTTGATTCATTGGAAACGAAAAATTCGACAATGTCGGATAAAAGTAAAGAAAAAAACTTGAGAGTGAACTACAGTGGCGCACCCAGAATACAGTCGAACTTCTCTATAGTGAACTTCTATATAATGAAGTTTCTATATAATGCAGTGATTTTCTGGTCCCGTGAGAATCCATTATAGGGAAGTTCAACTGTATTAATATTCTTACTAAATTTATTAACTACTATTCTTGAATTGGATAAGTTATTGATTATAGTTACCAGCTAGAGAATTCAATCCCGAAAGGTTTAAGCAGGGATTTCTTTTTTGCAATCCCGGGTTCGAGATTTAAAAAATTTTTTTTTTATGAAAAGAAAAATGTATAACGTAAGTTGTTTTCATGCAACTGAAGACAAAAATAAATCATAACTTTTGGACGATTTCATGAAAATTAAAGTACAAAACAAAACCTTATTTTAAAGTTAGAATTTGATGATTTGCAATTTTTATGAACAAGACGAGTTGCATTTTAATTCAAATATCAAATAAATATTTGAGAATTGAAGGATCAATTCACAAATTGTCTTCATATGGACTACACTCTGTGCAAATTAGTGCTCTTAAATACACTTAAATACATTTTTATACCCCCACAATCACTGTGTTCGAAGTACTTCTAAATGAATCATATTGTGTGGGGGTATTTCAGCCGAAGATAGTCCACTCCCTAGTTTACTATGTATTCGCACAAAATAACAAACAGTGCGCCAAAAATAGCAAAAGTGGCAAACAATTTAATGTTTAAAAAAATGGTATGTACAAAATTGTTATCTAAAAACTCTCTTTAGCAACATTGTTAGTTTTTTCACGCCGCAATTTTTTGCAAATAAAAAAAGTTGTCAAAAATGTAATTTTTTATATTTAAGGTGGCCGTAAAAGTCTGAAATCGGATAATAACAATATATGAAATCCCATTGATTAGTCCGGATGTCTGTCCTCCCTAGGGTTGCCAGATTTTGAATAGGGAAAAACAGTACATTGTATAAAAAAAAACAGTACAATTTGAAAAAAAACAGTACACTTTTTTTCATTCAGTTAAGCACATTTTAATGAAAAACAAGTTTAAAAAATCCGATTACACAACCGAGAAAATGCCGCCTGAAAATTCTATTTCAATTTTCATTTTCCCTGAGCAGCCATTTTATTTTTTTCAACATTTGCGGGTTGGGAATATTTTCTGTCAAAAGTACTCAAAAATGCAACTCTTTTCTCGCTTTCTCTGCATATGCCAGTCGAAATAAAATGTTTGTATGTTTTCTCTTAATTTTTTTTACTGCCCGTGTCTCTTCTAATCGTATACCATAAATGGTTATATATTTTTTATTTTCCTCAAACTTTTTTATTCAGATATTGGTATCGTTGAAAACGTCAAACCAATGCCTTCCCTGAATTTTGAGAATTTTTCTAAAAAAACGGGTTTTTGGTAAACTTGTATGAAAATTATCATATTTCTTGTCATTTCGTAATTTTTGCCCGAAATTCAAGCTTTCAATTCAATTCCCTGGCATTGCAGTCCAGATATATGGTTATCTGAGCAAGACAATCGATTATGTATTTGTAAAAACAACATTTCAATTTGAAGATAATCACAGGAGCGGATGAATAATTTTTTGTCAATTAAAAAAGAGCTGAAATACAAAATTTTTATTGAAATATTTCCATCGAATATTATAATTTGTCTGTGTCTGTGAAATAAGTTAAAATAATGTCGCACCGATGCTTTTTGTGTGATAAAAGAGAGATCAATCGAAGAATATCGTTTTGTATTTTCAAATCCGGCCCTGAAGTCATTTGACAATTGTTTATGTGTGTGACTACTTACATATACACAGATATACACAGATACTAAGAAATACAAAACCTGAGCATGCGCACAAATATTATTTGAATAAACTTGTCTGAATTGAATTCGGAGTTCAAACACATTGCGCAGATAGGTTGCTAGCAATATAAAACTATTAAATATATGGTCTATACAAAAAAACAAAAAACTATTAAAAAAAAAATAATGAAAACAGTACAAAAAAAAGTACATTTTTAAAAAAACAGTACTTTTGCGTACTGTTTTGAGTGTTTTGAAAAAAACAGTACATATACTGTTTAAAACAGTACGTCTGGCACCCCTAGTCCTCACTTTCCAGAGGACACCAGTTGACCTAGAGAGCTGAAATTTCTCACATAGTATGTCCTATGCACCCATGGCTTGAGACTCTCGAAATGGACAAATCAGATAAAGTAGCTCTCCTGATTTTGATTTTTCCAAAAGGGGGCGTGGCAATTTGAAAAGTGGGCGTGTGAATTTTGGTAAGTTAGCTCTGCTGAAGCAAATAATGGAGAGTGGAAATTTCACACACATATTCTGTGAGACCATAGCTACAGATTCCCGAGACGGATTTTTTCAAAAAATTATGGTCCGTGCGAAGTCACGGGTGATTTACTAGTATGTACTATATTTCCCAACCTCTTGTATGAAGACGCTACACTGTGTAGCGTGTTGTGCAATAGTTTATATACAAATGTCGATATGTCTTCTATGTATTATGTTTCTTTGCTTTTGAAATTGCATCACGTTGTAAACGGAAGTTTCATTTTTTGAGGCTATGTTTTGTAATCTTCCGAATGCCAGATTGTTCTCATTTCGATAGATGTTTAATGAATATTAATTGGTTTACATAATTTTCATAATAAAAATACATTTTTTCACTGGAAATTGTACATGTTTTCTGCGTTACGATACGATATGATTTGTTATGAGTAAGCACAACAAACTTCCTTTGCACATAATACTATGTCGTGTCAATGCAATCCTTAATGCATTCCTCCAAACTCCGATAACTGTGACCATCTTCTGCGCCACAACCACTTTCATGCCATTTCTCGCATTTTTCTGTAGCCGGATTGTAGTGAAAACCAAACAGCAACATCTTACAGATACCATATCCTTTGGGATGCGGTTGCAGGCAGTGAGCTAAGATTAGAATTTATTACATTAGTTGAAATTAAATAAAATTAAATAAAATTGAATATTTGCCTGGTCTCTCCGCTTCAGTATTAAGCAAGGAAATTGCCATCAAAGTCAAAACCAAACCGAATTTAAGAACCATTTTTAATATTTAATATTTATTTAAGTTAAGTTCAAGACGAGACACTTTAGTACAGCGAGACTGAACTACAAATGAAAACAACTTGAGCTCAAGAATTTGAATAACTCACACAGTGAATTAGTTTAGGGAAAAGTATTCCCCAAATACATTTATGACTATTCTTATAGCGAATAAGCAGACTATGTGGTTCTATTGTGTATACAGTTATTGATGGTATTGAGTGATAACGACAATTAAATTATATGTCAAAAATTTCAAAGGTCATATTGGGAAATGTGTCTACGAACTTTAAGAAATTACAATGTATAGGTTATGTGAGTTATCTGTGATTGTAGATTTAAACGTTCAACTATTTAACAATAAAGTAACGTTAATTATTGTCAAAACGCAAAACAAAAACATTAAAAAAGACTAATTTCAAAAGCATTAGCCTGACAATTAGCAAACAAAATGTAAAAATTTAAAAACTCCATTCTGAGTAACATTTTCACAACAAAATAGCGAACAGTGCGTTAAATATGGCAAGAGTGGCAAAAAATGGCATGCTTAAAAAAATGGTATGGACACAATTGTTATCAAAATACTTTCATTAGCAACATTGTTGGCTTTTTCGCAGCGCAACTTTTGCATTAAAAAAGTCGAAAATTGCATGATTTTATATTTAAGGCTGCCAGAAAAGTCTAACCATGCCCATTTTCCACATATTTCTTTTATTTGAATCCTAAATCTCACTGAAATCGGCCAACGTGTACTATTTTTTGACCACCTCTTCTATGGATAGGCGACACTGTGTAGCGTGTTGTGCGATTGTTTATATACACGTATCGATAACTCTTCTATTTTGTTTCTTCGTTTTTGTTATTGCAACAAGTTGTAAACGGAAGTGAGCATGTTTGTTGAAAACTACGAGCAAGAAAGTAGCAAAAACAAAATAGAAATAAAAACAAAAACAAAAAGAAAAGCCAACAATCAATGGACAACACTGTTGCTGAAACGATAACGAGCATCATTGCAAAAAGATGGCGGCCACCGAGTCGGTAATTAATCTTGGCCGTGAACGTTTAACAAAGTTCATAAATTCAAAGTCACGCTGGGATAACGAAACAAATACTCAGGCGAAGTGTAGAAAAAAATACTAGGAAAAATGCAAAGCAGAAAACGCATTAACCTCTGAAATTGATACTGAAATCGAAAAGCTACACTCTCTTCTCTTATGCGTAACATTTTCCACAGAAGAAGGCAACACTTTGTTTGTCCCCCGCCTTGTCACATCTTTTTATTGTACCTAATTTTTTTCAATAGTAGCCTTTAAATGCTTTAATTTGGGACACTTTCATTTCACCTCGAAAGCTTTGTTTGCTTTTGGCATAGCTTGCATTTAACGTGGCGAAGGCGACGTTGCTTTTCACAGCGAAGGGGGGAGCTAGTGTGTATGGAACTGTTAGATACCATGACAATGCCGAGATTTATTGTACTTGCGATATTTTATGTTTCGACACAATACCAAAGCAACAACAGCAATAAAGAATAGGGAAACAGGGAAACGAGGGTAGAGTGGGTATGGATAAGCGAAGGGGTGCCATTTATAACGATTTGACATTTTGCAAAGTGGTTCTCTGTGTGCTGAGAAAATTGAGAAAAAAAAAAGTAAATTTGAATGGAAAATTCAGTTTAAAAAAATTAAATTTTTAATTCAATTCAAAAGCATGAAATAGTAGAGAGAGGGACACCCTCGTCCTGACATCGATTCTATTTAATTGAAAATTTTTAAAAGCCTGCAAATACTTTCAATTAAAACTACTTCCGAAGGACACACATGTGTGTGTACGTAAAGCTGAAAGGCATCAGACAAATTAGAGCTAATTAAATTAAATTGTGCACTTTTGTGCATCAAACAAAAAGTTCCATTAAGAAATTTCCGAAAGAGGCGCACACACGCGCACACACTCAAGTTGTTGATGGTGAAAATGAGAAATTTGCTGAACAAATACAATTAACGTCATGGTACGAGCATGAGAGCAATGCAAAACTATGCAAAGGATATGAGCAAGAGCCGTTGAGGAAATGATGAAGACAGAAGCGCAGAAGGAAGTTGGCAGAGACTGTTCTGCTCTGTTCTGTTCGGCACATGCACATGCACATGCACAAAACCTCAAAAAAACATGTGCGAATTAAATATGCGAATATGTTAACAGATTCCCAAAAGCGGAAAACAAGTGAAAACAACAACGGCAGCGCTGCAGCGTCGGAAACGGATGAAGCTCAAGTTTAAAAGTAGATGCTGCAGAAAAGAAGCTAATCCTGAACTGCCTCAAGAATGCTTGTGATGCAAAACAAATGCAAAACCGCACCATGACTTCGATGGAGAAAAATAAGGCAGCGGAAGACTGCGGCGAAGGAAGAAGGCAGCTGAAAGCTAATTTGATGCAGCCGAAAGATTTTTGAGCTGCTGTTAGTTTTCTTAGCTTGTTGTTGTTGTTGTTCGGCTCGTTAGCCATTCACAACGGAAGTGGTGTTGTTATAAAAATATACGGGAAGCTTAAGCGAGCATTTCAGGTATAATGATGACAAACAGAGGAACATGGCAACCCTAAAACACTGGAAAAGCATCTACTTGATGTTTTTCAAACAAAAAAAAAAGATAACAAAATTCCCAGATAAATCCCCAACTTCATTATGGATTACCGCTGGCGTTAGCCTTAAGAAAATATGAAGATGCTTCTGCTTTCAGTGAGGAGAGCGAGCCACTTAACCATCTTCTCAGTGCATTCTTTGGTGGGCGTCTTCACGCGGCTTCCTGATGTGTTCCATGTAGGTAAGTAATCGCTTCAAGTTGTTGGTGAGACTTAGTGATGGTGGGTTCGAGGTGCTTGCTGAAGCTTGAGCGATGTGAAATGCCTCATATGAAATTGCACATTCATGAATTGTTTATTCAAAAATGCATGTCCCATTTATGTTGATGGCTTCTTCATGAAAACTCTTCGCATACACACATAGCACTCAAGTGTTGCAAAGTGTTTTGTATACTTCACAAAAGAGAAAAATGCAACTTTTTTTAAAACTGTTCAAGAAGCAAAAATACGCCCATTTAGTAGAACCTCAGACATAAAAATAATTTAGTTTCAGGACCCCATTTGACTCATTTATGGGTGGTTTTGGAATGTCAACATCTAATTCGAAATCAGCTACCCCGAAAGAGGGTTTACGGAATTTCCTACTATTTCGATAAAATCTTAAAATTTAGGCCACCATATTGAGTCAGCCATCTTGAATTTAAAAATTCTTCGAGATTAGCGACCCTTATATACCAAGTTTACATATTTACATATTGTACCAAAAACTATTTTCACTTATATGGGAGTTAGGCGTGGCAGTCTACCGATCCCGCCTATAGTTTTCCATAACTATCACGCCCCCTTCTTAGTGCAAAGTGAATATACCCATACTTCATGAGGGTATAAAAATGTGTCTCAAGACCCAATTGTGGCTTAGTGGTTCGAAAGAACCTCGGATCATGTCAAAAATGGAAAGGAAACACGTATTTAAACAAATTCGAATTAAAACCCAATTTCGTGTAGCTGCTCAATCCAACAAACACTCTATCTATGCGATTTAATTTCATCTTAATAGTTTCACAATGAAATTAAAAACTATATGAACTGATGGCGTGTCTGAGCAATATTAGAGAAGTTCAGTTAAATAGGTTGATATTTGAGAACTCCCATTAGTCTGACTTTGGCGGCGTCCCAGCGTCGATATGAAAAACCTAACATTGAAAGCACTATTCACATGCAGTTTGATTGTACTCCAAAGTTGTACTTTTATTTCGGCTTTACTTTTGCCTACGAACTATCCTGAAAGTGTCCAGAAGCTGGCGCAAATGAGGAGTGTGGTATCTGAGCAACTCTTCTTCCTTTTCTATCAAATGATTTACTCTAATTTTGCTTACAGGAAGAATTAGTCACCTATTATGGCTATCCAGTGGAAACGCACCGCATTCAAACCGATGATGGTTATATACTACAGCTCCATCGTATGACCAATCAAGGGGGGCCACCCATATTTTTTATGCACGGCCTGGAAGCTTCAGCGATGAATTTCCTTATGATGGGTCCGTGGTCTGATTTGGCTTATTTGTTGCACGACCGCGGCTATGATGTGTGGCTGGGCAATGCGCGCGGCTCCCGTTATGGCAGGCAACATCGCTCTCTGAACCCCGATCAGGATGAGGAGTTCTGGAATTTCAGTTGGCATGAAATTGGCATACGCGATTTGCCTGCAATGATTGACTTCGTGCTGGAAAAGACGCAATTTGAGAAATTGACTTATGTGGGACACTCACAGGTGGGCGTATAGTTTTCTCTTTTCATGTTTTGAAAACGTTTTGTATTTTCAGGGTTGCGCCGCCTTTTTTGTCATGGCATCTTTGAAACCGGAGTACAACCGAAAGATCAGTTTGATGCATGCCTGGACTCCGGGAGTGTATTTGAGTCACATGAGAACCTCCATGATTTCAATGGCGAAAGTATTCTTTCAGGTAGGAAGGTGCACATTTTTCAACTAAGAAAATTTATATAAAATTGATAAATTCTAGACTTTTAAATTTCCCTTCAAAATGGAGTTCAACCCCCAGAGTCAGTCCCTTCGTAGCATGTGCCTTGGCAGCCAAATTATGCTCAAGCAATGCTTTGGTATTGTTGCTCAAATAGTGGGTGATAATTATGAAAACTTTAACCAGGCAGGTTTCTTCCCTGCGCGAGTCCCAATAGAAATACAAAATTGTCATGCATTTTTTTTACAGACCATGATGCCCGTCATGCTTCACCATTTTCCTGCCGGAGCTGGCCTACGTCAATTTGCACACTATTATCAGGTATATAAAACGGGCACTTTCGGTCCCTTCGACGAGGGCTGGTGGTTGCATAATACCACTGATCGTAAGGGGTATCCTTTGAAAAATGTTGGAGCGCCTGTTGCCCTATACTACTGCCGAAACGACTATTTGGTGGATGTACAGGATGTCCAGCAGTTGGCTAAGGAATTGCCAAATGTCGTAGAGAATATTCTAATGCCCATGGAGAAATGGACACACATGGACCCGCTGATCGGCATGGATGCTCGCGCAAAACTGCACGACCTAATGCTGAGCATCCAGGGGAAATATGTGTGAAATAGAATCAATTGAAATGTTCATCCAATTCATGTCCAACTTGCTTTCAGCAATGGTTTGACTCTATAAAAAAAATAAAGCAAATTCAATGGAAAACTTGTTGGTAAAATAGTTTCCTCTTGGCCGCTTGTAAGCTGTTTTTGTTGCCAGCATTTAAAATGTTCAAATTTCAATAATTTTAGTTCACAAATTTCCATTTTAAGGGCAGCCATATTGAATTTTTTAGCCTTTTTTTGGTAAGTGTTTTTGCCAACTCGAAAATGTTCAATTTAATTTAATTTAATTCATTGTGCGAAAGTCGAGAGAGCGCTTAGCGCTTTTTCCTAGCGTTTTAGTCATGTTTGGTTCTATGGCTTTTTGCCGAGTTGGCAATAATCTGTGGTGGTGATGGCGAAGTGTTTACAATGAAAGTACGTATTTGCGCTATGCGGGAAAAGTTCATATTTTCATATTATAACCACACAAAGTGGCAATTTTCATTATTATTTCCGAGTAGAGTTTGTGTGTAGAGAGGTTCCTTTTTTTGCACAAAACGGAGAGTAGTTAATTTTTGTTTGTTTTCATTTTATTGCCAGTGAAGTGTGATGTGCGGGCTTGTATAATATTTTTTGCTCAAAGCTTTTATGCGCTCTTGACTCTTAATGTACAAAGAGTTTGGAGTGGGGATGTTTGGCTTTATTAACTAAAATTTTAATGAAGTTTGTGTAAATATTTAAATTATATTTGCGTTTTGGTTTCATAATAAAAATTTCAATTAAAATTTTTTGACTGCCTCGAGGGAGTTTGCACGAATTCAAATTATGAAATTCATCAACGCGCCTAAACGTATGCAATTAATCTAATGCCATTTATATCAATTCACGCATGTAATTTGTCTCCATTGTAATTAATTTCCCCCGCGTCCAAAGCCTCTGTCTATCCAGGGAATGAAACGTAACAGAAACGAAAGGAAAGGAAAGGAAAGAAAAATGTACGTTTGGTAATTCCAATAAAAATTTCATATAACATTTAATATGAATGGTAGCCGAGCGCAAAAGTTTTCATAGCATACTTTTAGGTCAGCGCCAACTTAATCCCCACACGCAGATTCATCAACGTTTTGGCGAGGATTTTAACCGTAGACGGTGGATAAAAACCGAACTGAACTGAGTAGTTTCGCTTGAAGGACACGTTCGGGCATAGGAATTGCAAATTGGAGTTGCGCTGGAACGGGCTGCAGAGAAACTGGTCGAAATGATTGATTGTGCACTGTCAGCGGCAGGCGACAGCGTGTCACTTAAATTGGACTTTGCCTGCCGTGGACAAATTAGTGACGCACGATGACAGAGCGTACAAGTGGGATATGGCAGAGAAGGCGTTGTCACGAAATTTGCCAATATTCAGCAGGCCTCAGGCAGCAGGTGCTTCCAAATTTATTATTTTCTGTTGTTTTTTTTTTTAGAATGAAAGGCAATTATTTTTATATAAACGAAACACGTTGCCTTCATACTTAATTTAAACCAGACAAAAAATAAGGTGAAAAATTCGTCAACGAAGGTGTTGATGAGTTGGAGGCAGACACCAAGGAATTCAAAAATTCACACATGCACACACACCACTACATAGCACACCAGAAAGGCCAAAACAAAATAAAGGTAACAACATTGTCAACATAATCAACACACCACACCGAGTATTACAACAGCAAACCAGCTCTGAGCCATGTTGCAATTTGAGTTGCTAAAAAATTCTTGCAAAAAATAAAATTTAACAACCTGCCATACGAACAGAGAAAGTGGAGTAACTAACTCCCCATGGCTTAAGTGTAAGCCAAGCCAACAGAGTTGCCAGACATCCCAACGAAGAAGAAGTTGGGAGATAATGAAGCGCACACGGGCACGCCACTCTTCACTGAAACGAATATGTCAAGTGAGTTGGGAATTTCACAACGTTGCGGGAAATATGTAACACATTCAAACACAACACACACACACACACACACACATAGAAGGTGCATCACCGAAGGTGTCAGCATCGTCGCTTGAGTGTTTAGAGACTTACATTTTGTGGGCGCAGCGCTCAGGAAGCCAAGCACCAAGCGAGCTTCATTTTTGTTCATAAATTTCTTGTGCGGTGAAAGGTGCTTAATTATGAAGAAGGGAAAATCAGAAAATCACAATTAATATCTATGAGAGATTTCCGAAAAGGGAAATTAAATTTTTAATTAATAAATGGAAGATGTAGGCGATAAACTGGATTCACGGAAAAAAATGCTTAAATTAAAACTTGAACTTTTATTAAATTGCGTTAAAAAAAGTTTGCAAACAGCTCATTTTATTTTTGCAACACATAACTTTTACGCAACGATTAAAAAAAGGTACTACATACACATAACAAAAAAGTATAAATCACGTCAATGTTTTTTTTTGTGGAACATTATTGCAGGCAACACTTTTGTAGCTTCAAGCTAAACGAGCTGCTGAGATTTTTTCATTGTTGTTGTTGGAAGAATTTTCTGCCAATTCATTGAAGTCTCGTTTCTTTTTTGTTTGTGATTTGCTTTTTTGCCGGCAATGTGACAGTCACGACAGTCACCAAACGAAGTGTAGAGTGAGTAGAAAAGTTAGGTTAGGTTAAAATAGAAACAGAATTGTTATATCAAGCCCCCACCATTCCCAAACCCGCTCGTTTGCAAAGCGTTAAGGTTAAGCATGTTTGCACCCACAAAACTCAATTAACGTGGAAATATATATTTTTTGTTGGCACGTTTGTATATCGTCTGCCTTGTGGAGGCAAAGCTGAAAAAGGTTACACATACACATTTGCGTAGACACTCCTTTGTCATTTCCGGCATGACGCCTAAGACCTTATGTAACCCAAAAACAAGGTTACTTCATTTGCGTGTCTGTAAATGTTTTAATTTTTTCGAATAGAAAATGTCACTTAGCTACTAACAGTTGACAGTTTTTATTGACGCATTTGCAACTACACATGCCGGCATCCGTTTGGCAATTTACTAAAATTTCTCAGTCATTTTCTCTGTGAATATTTCCAATTTTTTCTATATTTTTGCCTGAAAATTATTCGGCTGTGAAATTTTCCATTTCAAAATTTTAGATTTACGAACAATGGTTCATCATCTCACTCTCTCTGCTATTCTCTATACAGCCCCACAAGACACAAAAACCGCACAAATTTGGCTTTGGCAAATAGTTTGAAAAGATTTACTTCGTCTGAATTTTCAACCCAAACCGCACACAAATTTTCCCCAATTTGTGGCTCAAATTAAGCGAAATTCCAGCAGGTAAATATCTTCGCAGAATTTTATTTTCGATTTTATTCACTTTGAAGTCAACAATTCCCTTTTCATATACACATAATCTCCTTTATGCCTGCCTTCATAAATAATTTATCGGTTATTACATTCGATTCACCATAACTCATAAAACTAGCAATAAATGCAACCAAGGATCCGACAAAAAAAACACCCAACCATCAACAACGGCATTGCAACGTTGTCTTTTTCGCGCGCCCGCTCCTCTTGCCTAAATAAATTGCATTACAAATTCGCATAAATTTTTCGCGTAAGCGCAACAAATCGTTTGTGCGAATTGCATTTATCTTCGCCATTGAATTGGCTCGGAAATATCAGATTTTCCTTGGCTTTTTCGGGTCTTCTGCGGCAAAGTAAATCAGCTTTGATCAGCGAAATTATGCGCGGAAGATTTAATGGATTTTGAAATTGTGCATTTTTCATGTGCGTAGACTATGAATTGGCATTCGCAGTGAATTGCAAATGACAGGAATGAGAGTAAATCGTTGGGCAATCACTTATGAAGAGAGGAAATGGAAGGTGTTTACTGAGAATTTATTTGTCTGAGCGGAGACTTTCTAGTGAATCAATGAACGAAAAAATATTTCTTTTGCAAATATTGGAAGCCATCAACCAGACTTGATTAGAACTTGAACTGTCCAACTTTAAGTAGAAAACTTTGAATAATTGAAAATTCAATCGAATTCCACACGCCTCTCTTATTGCATGCGAAACAACAGACATTTGAAATAGATTCCATTTTTAGATTTTCCCAAATATCCACAGTTCCCCCCATTGTTATTGTTTCTGAAGCAAAGTTAATTAACACTTCTTTAGTCTGTTCTCACGCCTAATATGAAACATTTCACAATCAACCCTTTCGGGAAAAAAACCTCACCCGCAGACAAAGACCAACACACATATACACACACACACACACACACACAAAATTGGAGGCCTCTTCTAGTTTCGCAAGTAAAGATTTATTGGATATTGTGGCATAAAGTGAGATTTAGACAGAAGCCGAAGCTGTTTCTGTGCCCGGTCGCCCCATTGGTAATTGCTTAGCATTTGTTTTTCACAGCAAGACAAAAGTGTGTAGGTGTGTGTGTGTACGGCTCTTTCTGCGAGTGTTTGTTTTTTAAATAAATTATTTTGCGAAATCGACATGAAAGCAGCTTGAAATGGGCACAGGAATGTCATTAAGCACGCAAACACCCACTCGACTTGAGTCAAAGCATTGTTGTTGTTGTCGTTGTTTCCGCTTCCGTTTGCCAGCCATGCTAAATTGTCGCACTGTCTGCTTGCCTGCCTGCCTGCCTGCCATGCCGTACCCTTCTCTTTCCCACACTTTGGGCTGATTTTCTGCCAAAGGTAAATATTTGTTTATACTTTCGAACCCTTCTAACGATTACAGTACGAGCACAAAAACGACAAGGTTTTGTTTGTTTTCATTACGCTTTTGTTCGGGTGCAGGTTAGGCGGATGCTTAAGCAGCACTGCGACCATGTTGTGGTGCCTTCATGTTTAATGTCAAGGTAAAATGGCTGCTTATTCTCAGTTGAGAAAGTAAATGGATTCGATTTAGGAGGAATTGCAGTAAAAATAGAAATCCACAGAGAACCCGTTGAAATCATTCACAGTTCTTTAAGTTTGCTTGACCATTGTACGAAATTTAAAGGCTGAATTTCTGTACAAAAGTAGAAGGACCCTACCATCTTGAGAAGCGGCTCTTTGCTATAGAAAATCTACCATCCCGCAGGACACTATCAACTCCAACGAACCGCACCGAAATCTCGGGCTCAGCACTAATTACGTACTATCTCCCGCCAACACCTCATCTTGGTGGCTAGATCCTTTTAATTGTCGTTCGGTGTTGCGCAAATACACCCTCATTACAGACCGTCCCAAGCCCGTGCATACCATATTCCAGATTAATTATGAACTTCCGGTAACTGAGCACTCGCCAAGTTTGTCCTTTGCAAAATGCTTGTTTACTTGCAGTTACAGTAGTCAAAATGGCGTCGTTCTGCCAGCCTGCCTGCCTGCCTGAGACTCCGGTGAGACTTGGGTTTGCTTCTTTTTTTCTAGTGCTCACTTGGTGCGCATTAAAACAATTTCATTAATTAAGTACGAAAATAGTTTATTTACACATTTTAGTTGAAAAATGCTAACAAAAAAATCAGAGTTTGCATTATTTTTGTTGACTTTTCCTTATGCCAAGTACTTTTTGTTTTGTTAAAGAGAAAAATGGATGAAATTCTCAAGTGTGTCATTTATTAAGGGCAGTTCGTTTTTTTTGGGGTTTTTTTTTGACAAAGCAAATTATGTAATTAGTACGAAAGAAGTAGTAAAATACAATAGTAGCGAAAATGGAACTGCTCCTTCCATTTTGTCTGCCACTGGGAAACATCCTATTTAGTTAGTCGCTTTCCTCCACAAACTTCCACCTTGAGTACTCTCCTGACTTCAATTTTATTTCACATCGAATCGAATGGAATCGTTGCGGATTTTTTCCATTTCACCTTTTCAAAGCTAATTGAAAATTGATTGAAAACTGCATAAATAATGCGCTTTGATGTTCAATAGGCTTTTTGAGTTAAGGTTCTTTCAGTTTTGTATTGGTTGAGGCACTTAAATTACGTTTTTGTTTTAAACATCGCCCATTGGCATTGGATTGCCATTTGTTGGAACTCCTTTGGAAATCGTAAAATGGTAATTGAACAATTGAATTGAATTCGGCGTACTATTGAGTGGCAAGTTACGCTTAGGAAGGAGTTCTGCAGTTTGGATATGAACGCATTTTTAGTTATCGAAAACAATTAATTTTACAACCAATTTTCTAAGATTATAAGTAAAAGGTTTGAAGTGAGATTAACAGAAGGGAGTGACAGCAATGAGTGACAATGAGAAGTGTTGTCACCATGAAATTTGGAATGGAGTTGTATAGTATGTTTTCCCTGCTATGTGGGAAAAATTGGATAATTTTCTACCCCATAACACGGCTAAACGGCTTTAATAATTTTATTCAAATTTTAAGGTAAAATTGTGTAAGTAATGTAATTTGCAATAAGACATAAGAGATTGGATTTGGACAACGGGGCGTGGCACCTCCCATACAACAAAAAATATTATTAAAATGTAACTTAGTAACCATTGAATGTTGAGTGGTTCATGCCACCAACTTTGTCATTGCATATTTTTTGGGTGAATCATGCCGGGTGGGATTACAACTGGCACCAAGTGCGTCCTTGGACATTTTTTGGGTGGATCATGCCGGGTGGCATTACATTGAAGTTGTCGCAAATTCCTATATATATTTATTTTAAAATTATATACAGCCCGTGCAACGGTATGTAACCTAGCTGTGTGTAAAATAAAAATCAGTAGTTATGACTAAAATTTTAGAATTATGATTTCATATTTATTGATCAACCGTGACTTCACACGTATATATATTGCATTCCATTTGACCCTCATATCGATCCGAATGGGACTCCCTTTTTATACTTTTTAGACCCAACTTTGACTGCTACACACATTACGAGCTAGCACACCTATACTATGAACTGCCAATTTCTAAACGAAACGAAACAAAAAACTAAAATAAATGTTTTTCAGATTGGATGGATAAACGCGCAGAATGTATCCTACAGTGGAACAACAATCCATCTGAGGAAATGGCGAAACTCGGCCATATTACTACGTTTAAGGTGACCTTCATGATGGTCTCCCAACACAATGTCTGTGAATTATGTTGAATCCTATTGTTATTGTTCATTCTGTTATGGTGACAATAGAATAACCTAACCCAAACCCTTTTCGAAATGTAAATACAACTTTAGGGCCACAACGCTAACCTCACTTCAACATGTCTTCCTGGATATGTGTTTCCGTGTGAATTTATCATTTTATTCTTTCCTGGTGCGATGGTAATTTTTTTTTACCAATATCAAATTATTCTTATTGAAATTGTTTATTTTCGTTTTTAATAAATTTAATTATTTATATGAACTTAAAAAGTATGTTTTATTGATCACATATTGGTTATGGTAAAAATATAATTTTCACTAGTCCATCATGTACATGCTGGTTACAATCATGTTGCAATCATTTCGCCAATCATAATATGGTTCCCTTAAAATATGAGTACGTCAACCATGTTTTTTCTCTGCATGCAGACAGACAAACAATGTGTTTTTGATATTGTGAGTATAACTGTAAACAGCTATCTGCAAAATCTCCCAACAAAATCGATGCACCAGTGCATGAATTATAGCATTTTAGAATGAAATTTGCCACACCCACCTTGAACGCCCAAAATTTATGAAAAGCCAATGATATTACCAACCAATGGATGAGACCTATTAAAATTGGTTATGCATTTCTTGAGCTATAGGAGAACAAACACAGAAACAATCAATCAATACAACATGCACACGAAGAGTTTTATATAATATCAGCAAAGATACAAAATTAACACTGAAAATATTCCTCATTCTCGCAAGAAATATTTGCTTTAAGGCTTTTCTTTGAGTGTCTCGAGTTTATACATATTCACCTTTAACAGTTTTCTGGTACTTTACTGTTAAAAGCTTTGCCTCAACATTAAGCTTTTACTAACAGTTTGTGTCAAATAACAGACGCAAACTTGATCAACTTTTGAAATAAATTATAGGAAACTGTGCTTTCCGGTTTGTGGCAGATTTATGGGTAAATATGGTTTTCTTTCAATATCACGTCGGATGAGTACTTCTTATATGCGAGAAGCACAAAATTTCAGTCCTTGTGGTTGCAGTACTCGCCATTATTCTGAGTACCTACTTATTCGTTAATGAAACTTTGCTTTAAAATGGTTTGGCCTCTGTTTTTCGCAGCTTCACTTTCAATATTTTTGAAGTAATTTACGAAGTTAATTGTTTCTATTGAAAACACTGATTGCATGTGTTTCCGTAATCAACGCCTTCTTCTTCTTCTTCTTCATGGACTATTAACTATAATTAATAAGAAAGTGGCAAAAAGTAATTTGCATTTTTGTAAAAGAGTAAATGTTGGTATACCTTCAAGAAAAGTGTTACTCGAGCTAACTGCAATTTTTCATTCTCACCAACATTTTTGATTACGTCTAAAAAGTGGCGCCTAAATTGATGGGGAGTAAGTAAAAGTGATTTTTAACTGCCAGCAATCACGCTTGGGCATTTCACTAACACGTTTTTCTTTTAGTAAATAACCAATCGATGCCATAAGACAAATGCCAAAAGCATTGCGAAATAACTTAACAAATTTCAGCTTTATTTTTTATCAAATTAAATTCGTACAACCGCATAAGTGCACTTTTTTCTAACAGGTCTTTACGGTTGCATTGTTGCTGGTTCAACTGGCTGTAACCTGTTGTCTGCCTTTTGCATCCACTTTGCGAGTGTTCAGATTGAAAGGTCGCCCGTAACCTCCCACTCCGGCCTCCTCACTTAGTTGCCAGCTGCAGCTACAATTTGGAGCTTAAACGTTTGCCACTCCTGCCTGCAAGGGTCTGTATCTCGTTTGTAATGTTGGGTTTATGGTAGTGGCTTCAGTGAAGATTATTACAATTTTCCCCCATTTTCGGTTGCATTTGTAGTTGTTCAAGAGAAAACTGCTGCCTGTGGAATGTTTGATTGTGGTAGCATGCGAGTGTTTACTGGAAAATTCATAGATCGTGATCGTTAGTTAATAGAATGTGTAGTAATATTGTCAAAAATCGGTAGTTTTATCAATCATACCCAATTGAATCATTTGGAAATCTCCACATACCATAACATACTTTTGCCTAAAAACCTTTCAATCACTTGTCGGCTTTTTGTAATTGTTGACAATTTCCACGTATAATTTCCAATAATGACATCAAATTAAAAGCGCATTGTTAACAGTAATGAGAAGACCATGAAGCTATGTGGAAATGGTAAATGTAGCTTGGCTTTGAATTGACTCGAAATATGAAAGGGAAGATATTTAAAACGAAATTGCACAAAAAACGGTAAAAGGGCATGAACATTTACTGCAAGTATAATTTTTAGTTGTTAGGCCTTTGCCAGAAACTTTTAGATATTGGTTAAGACTTTGCAATTATTGTTTGGCTTAAAAAGTTTTAGTATTTAGCAAAATATATTTTCTAATTTTGTGTTAAAATGGTTAGGATGGTGGTTGTAAGCCAGACATACATAAACTCAAACGAGCCGAACTAATTTAATTATTGAAAGATCCTTATTTGATATTGAATTTTACCACACTTACGCTATGTGTAACCTCACCTTAAATAAATGTCATATCTGATCCGATACTCATTCGAATGGACACACTCTCTTTCGGTCTCTGTTCAAATTTGAGCTCATTATCGTGGCAAATAAAACACCTTTTGACAAATTGATATTTCCTTTCGTACACGACAAAAGTTTCGTAATGCACCGCAACAACAACTTAACTTTATGTTACCAAAAGAAATGTGGTATTCAAGAGCAAAAGACCAAATATTGAACAGACAACAACAAACACGTTTAGAGTAAGCCATAATTCTCTATCAGCTGCGGCAATGATACAATTCTTGACAACTAGCGGGTAAAATAACAAAAATGGACTGTAATGTTCCAATTAGGGAAGACAACAATAGTAACAACAAAAACAATGAATGCATCAAGAGCAGCAATCAAACAAACAAGTGTCAAGTGCAGCGGTTGCATGCAATGCGATGCAATAAGTACGCGATTGCCGTAGCATTCATGCAACGTTTATGTTATGATTAACATCGTCAACTGTCGGCTAGTGCATCCGCATGTCAGCTTTAAAATTTTTTTATTAAATTAACAACAAAAATATTACAAAAAAAAAGAAAAACAATTTCAGTTAATAAATAAAATAAATGTGAACAAAAGAAATGTTGCTGCTAGTGCTTTTTGGTGCCTTGATAATCTGTTGTTCTGCTTCAAGTGCTGCCAAAGGTGCAATTATTTACGTTTTTTTCTCTAATACCCCTTTTAAACGAATTTAATTTAATTTTCCTAGAACGATTTATAAACTTTGACCGTGCGGCTATGGCCTTCTTTAAGCGCAACAATTACTTTGATGTGAATCCGATTTATTGTCGCCTATTGTCGAAGGACGTTTGTCCACACAAGTTTTTGAATTTTCATTTGTTTACGCGGTAAGTGAATATAGAAGTGCAAAAAATTAAAAAACAAAAGCCTTGAGAAGCAAACTTGCAGGAATATTTATTTTTTTCTGTGTTCCCAATATAATTAATTTAGCAAAATTGATAACTGCTAAGAAATACAATTATTACTCGCAATAAAAATGAATTAATAATTATAATAACAAATTAAATTATGGATCACCTGAATCAAACAAATTTTAATAAAAATCATGTAGATCTCACAGAAAAACCTGCTTAAGTATGCAGCTCTAATACCTACTCTTCTCTACCATCAAAACTGTAAAAGTCTAAATATCCACACAATCTCTGCTTTCACGCGTCATTACAAATTTAAGTGCAGCTAAAAAATTCTGCTTCAAAACGTTATTGAACTTGAATTTAATCGAAGTTTCAAAGCGTAAATAAACCTGCATTATGAGTATGCCGAATTAAATTGGCAGACGAAGGAAACCGGTACGAACGCAATAACGCAAGAAGCAACTGAAGCGGCACAAGCTTACTTTGTTAGACATTAGAGATGACTAACCAGTTGTAAGACAACATGGAATACTATACATTTCAGTATTACATTTCTGACTAAATATTTTATAAAGGAAAAACATCTATCTATTTAAAAAAAAATATTTCGAAATGTAATAATTTATTGAATTTTTGTTGGGATCATACACATGAGCCACTTAGTTCTCAAATCGATTAACTCCACTTTTCTGAATGGTTGATATTATGGTGTCAAACCTCCTGTAAATCACTGAACAACTTTCCACAATAATAATGTATCCCTTACTAATGGAACTATTCTGACGAAGAAACAATCTTTTAACCGAGGATGTTACAGAGACCAATGTGACCTGTACGAAAATTCAGCAATTGAAGTTATCGATTTGAGAACTGAGTGGCTCATATAAAAATTCCCTTGCAATTTGTGTTCAGCTTAATGATAAGCGTGGTTGCTTTGCAATGAAAGGTGGGTTCAGTTGAGAACACCATTGTGAAAAAACAACAAATCTACAAGGCATTTGTCTTATGCCATGTCGGGACTGCCACTCCCTCATAAGAGACTGCCCATTCGATTGTCCTATATATACCGCCTTTCACCGAACGAATACTCAGAAACTACATGCAGAAACTATAATGAAATTGTATTTGTGTAACAATTGTGACTTTTTGTACTTTATTGGTTCTGAATGTGACAGAAACACTAACTTCAACAAAGCTCCACAATTTTTGAATGATCTTCTGTTTCTCACAAACATTACA
The DNA here is from genome assembly GCA_951394025.1 of Heteromyza rotundicornis. Taxonomy (NCBI): domain Eukaryota; kingdom Metazoa; phylum Arthropoda; class Insecta; order Diptera; family Heleomyzidae; genus Heteromyza; species Heteromyza rotundicornis. The sequence goes on from OX596013.1 coordinate 36,173,523, forward strand.
AAAAACGGAAGACTTAAGCAACCAACTTTTTGCGTTTTAATCGCATTTGAATCGAATCGAATTGCATTGGACGAGGAATTATATGAGGCATGAGTTGCATTTTTAAATTAAACATCATCTGAAAAATTAAACAGAAAAATGTCACATAATCACAGAGTCTAATTTTAACCAAAAAATGTATTCCCATACACGTAAATTGAATAAAAATTGAATTTACATAACTCAGCGAGCGACTTCGGCAATTGCATTCGAAATCAGTAGGAAAAATAAAAATCGGATAAAATCACAGAAGCGCTCTCATTCAAGCCGAGCTGAGAAACTCACACAAATAACAATATGTAATTGCCCACAAGTACATACACTCAGAAGAAGCCATTCACGTCTTCTGCAATTGGCAACTGGCAACTGGCGGCGGCAGCAAGTGCTCAGCCGGTGTCTCGGCGAAAGCACTCAAGAGCGCGCCGCAGCGAAGGAATTCAAGTGTGGCCAAATCCACAGCAGAAGGCTGTTTGTGCGGTTTGTTGGTGGCTTATTTCTGCAGCCTGTTGCATGTTGCGTTCGTCTGAAACGACGTCACACTTATTCTGCGGCGCGACTTTAAGTAAGGCACAACGCTGACACGGCAATAAAGTTTAAACGGATTTTGGCCAACTTTATTAAGAAAAAATAAAAAAAACACCAAAAGAAAGTTTCTTTCGTAAAAGGATAAACGTCTGCAATTTGCACAAAGTTTGTAAAAACAAAAAAATCAAAATCCAAAACAAACAAAAATGTTAAATAAAAGTGAAGCCATAAAGTTCGAAACGCAAATCAATGAAAGTTGATTTATTAATCAGAATTTATATTAATTAGTTAAATTAAAAAGAAAAGTGATCAAATAAATTCCATTAAATCCTTTCCAAAATTTTTTGTTATCAACATTCAATATGAAATATTTACTGCCCCTGATGGTGTTGACGTTCTGTGTCACTGAAGGTTTGCTTACATTTGCACTGAAATAATTAATCACCTCAACTGGAATGTCAATAAAAGTGCACTTTTTGTAGAATCGCGAGGCATCATTTTCAGTCAAAAGGATCTGAAGAATCTCTTTCGCAGCGGCGTCTTGGATTTGAATGTTTGGCGTTGTTTTCTGCGCAATAAAAATGTCTGTCCGAATCCTTACATTACACATCGTTTGTACGCGCCGTAAGTGAAATTAAAAGAAGAAAAGTAACAGCCTTTCCCTTGTGTTTATTTTTGGTTTGAAGATTTTATCAGACAGTCTGTCACGAGGAGGACAGTTTTTTTTTATTGAAGTAATGAAAACAAAAGACTTGAACATTGCACTTGCTTGTTATGGTGGTGACTAATGTGTTGAGTGAAATCTTTGCGTTGAACTGAACGTGGAGGGAATATTTTTCGAAAGGAATAAAATTATAGAAAGTAAAATTTAATTTCAAAAATCAAGCAAAGCACACATGTTGAGCCATAAATGAACAAAATTGAAATAAATTAAAGTTGACAATGTCAATTGGGAATCGGCCAAAGCGCTCATTGAGATAAAATGCATATTAAGGAGTGAAACCTACTACCAAATTGTGACTCCTAATGTCATCAAAGTTATGAGAAAATATTTAAGAAAAAACAAGTTGATTTTGCCTCTCGCAAAACACGAATTCCAATTCAATTTGAAATTGTTATGAGTTGCTCTGAAAGCCAAACTGGTTTTTCTTTAAAATTGTTCAAATATTTTTTAATTCAATTTGATTACCCGCAGGCAATTCCACTTACTATAACTGACATTTAAAAGCTCTTAGGCGTTTGAAAGACACTTCGGAGAAGAAAATTTCTTAAGAAAAACTTGGAATTGGAAATGTTTTAAGGAAAACATAAAACAACAAATAAATCAGTGTTTAAGCACTAAAAATGTTAAAAAAAAATGTCTTCCTCAAATCTAATGTCAGTTGACCCCAAAGATCATACCGAAATGGAAGTGTGTTATTGGCCGAATTCTTTGTGTGTCACCCGTGTGTCAGACAAATTCATTCATTCATCGATTAAACAGTTCCATTTTACGCATAAACGTGCAACAGTTTGTGCAAAGTCAACTTACCGGTTTCACACGTAAATAATCGCACACAAAATAAAACGAATTTAAAACGAAGCCTGCCGCCAAATTGGCCAACTTGATTGACCCATTAAAAGCCGCCAACCATCATCACAAGCAATTGCGGCCAAAAAACAAAAAATACATTTCTTTTTTTTAAAGCAAATAAACACCCAAAAGTGGTTATCAGCGTTATTTTGAATTTTTTTTTTATTTTAAACTAAATCCAGTTTTTATTTGAAGAAGAAGACGAACCGGCATAATTATTTTAATGTGCATTCTGTCTGTTAGCTGTGAGAAGTGTGAGTTAAGTTTAATTGAGTTGATGATGTATCATCGGTGCCATCACTTGAAATCGAAGTCATTGGTTTCCTTATTGAGTTCAGCAAACTCAAGTTTTTCTTGTTAGAAAATCCTACATATGGCGAGAGAAGTGAACGCGAATGTGACAATTTTGTTACCGGTTCGTGCGGTTCTCAGACGATTATTTGGGTTACGAAATGATTCAGGAGGCATGTGTTGGCGTCGAAACTAATTTGAAGAGGAAATGTTTGTTTTTTGCGTTTGTCCTTGGACCATTTCACTTCAAATCTATTGCTGATTTTTAAAAAAATTCTCCAATTTAAAGGAAAAGTACTTAGTTACGTTTACTGTTTTTCCAAATCATTCTAATTACTGAGTAATTACTTAAATAAAATAATGAAAAGAAAAAAATCATTCATAAAAAATCTTCCATTATTCTTAGCTCCTTTAATTTCAACGAAAGTATCTCATTTAATATAATTTCCCTTTAATAAACCTAGCGGTAAAATTCTAATCAAGATAAATTTACTGAAAAAAGACCAAATGAATTTATTTAATTAATCTAAAATGTTCACAACTCTTGTGTAATTGAACTGATCATAATTTTCACTTTTAACCATTGTTTTTGTGGTTTGTTTTTCTGCACGTCATTGTTACCGCATATATTTTACTCGGTGCCTTCACCTTAACTCCATCACATGGTTAAGCATGTGACAAGCTTAACCAGCACATGTCACTCCACTGCTGCTGCTGCTGCTGCTACCCAACCATGCACCACTCTCGTCGTTAGCAAATTTGCAATTCAGTGCGTGTTACACTTTCCTCGACTGGGTATTAATTACCGTTGCGTTGCTCGCACTCGCAGTGAAAATCACAAAAGCGTAGAATCTTTGACAACTTCATATTTGAATTAGGCTGCCATTAGAGGCATATAGGCAAGGTGATTTGACAAAAACTAATACCGTTAAGTAAAGTAACTTGAAATCATTCGATTTTATCTGCTTGGGAAGCGGCAAATGCTTTTAGGTTTGGAAACGTCTATCAAAGATTTGATCTCCAAACCCAAGGATTTTGTGTGAGGCAATTTGTATCGTGCAATAAACGTGAATGAAATTGCATCACTTGTGCGGGCCACTTGCCTCCGGCAGCCGTTGAGTAAGCTTGAGATGATCGTCACGTTTTTGGCATTTTCAAGTGAATTGCTTTATTGTTGGAAATAAATGCTTGGAAATTGCGAGACTGGATTTTTGATTGAAAACGCATCACATTTTAGTTTAAAACGGAAAATGTTTTATGCAAAAACAACGAAGCCTCAACGAATTCGGTCAGCCACTTTTTGTATAATTGTGAACAATTTCGATGAGGCAATAAATAATGTTTCCAGTGGCAATTATTCTTTCACAAAAGCTCAGTGCATAAAAATCTTCCCACTTTCAATTCAAGTTTGTGTCCTAAATCTTTCGCTTGAAAACGTAAGCATGAAAAAAGTGATTTTTCCATTTCCGCTGCACCTTTTTCAAATATTATGCAAATTAGCAAATATTAACTTCCTCAAAACACCAACAATCATTCTCTTTTCGCAAGATTTCCAACTTAAAATAAACAAAAAATGAAAAACCGCAAATGTGGTGATCGTCGTCGCCCATAAGGCAAATACATATGCGAAATTGCAGCAAACTGTAGCAAATACTTAATAACAATAACGGTTTTTCTTTGTGAAAATCTGACGGCAGGCAATTCAAAAAGCCAAACTTGAAAAATATAAAAATTCACAAAAATACAAAAAAGAAAGAAATTAAGCCAAAGTCAAAAAGCAAAGAGAGACCGCAAAAAATATAATTTTTTTTATTAATTATATGCAAAAATATATTCAGCAACCGTCGTCTGTGTGGTGGCGTGGAAAATGTAAACAGTTTCACGTGCATTTCACAATGATTTCCACGCCCACTTTACTTTGGTTTACGACTGCCGCCAACTGCCTGTCGCGTTTTCCAAGTGCATACTCCAATGCTCTAGACCGAGTCAATGTCATTAAATGGCAATCAATGTGTCTTCACTTTGCTTCATCGTCGTCTTCTTCTTCTTCTTCTTCTTCTTGTTACATATTTTACATATGAGGCTTCTACTATTTGTTGTAATTGTTGTATTTGTTGTGATTGTTGTTATTGTATCATCTGCAATTATCTATTAACATAATAATTTAATGAGCTACTACTCCACCTCTGAGCCTGCTTCTTCTTCTTTTTCTTTGCCTTCTTGTACTTCTTTTCCTTTTCTTTTACCATCAACACAGGAAATCGTCACGCCACGGCGTCGCTTTGAACATACACAATCCATTGGCTTTGTACCAGGGCGGATTTAGCAAGCAACGCGAAACGGTTTTCATAGTCCATGGCTTCAATGGTACAGCCATTGACAAGCACTTGCAGTTTCTGAGGGATGGTTAGTGAGTGTTGTTGTTACAATTATTGTTTCATTTTGGTATTTCTTCATTTATTTACATGATTTGTGGTTCTCTTTACCGATATATTGGTCTCTGGTCTTTGCAGCATATCTTTCGCGTGATTTCAACGTCATCACCGTCGACTGGAGGCCATTAACACGCTATCCGTGCTACCTTCATGCGCTCATAAACACCCGTTTGACGGCGCAATGTACGGCCCAGGTACTAACAGTAAAAAGCAAATTAATAAAAAACGAAAACAAAAGCAAACTAAAGGCACGGAATAGTTTAAGAAAAATGTAATAAAATAAGAGCTTGAGTAATTGGATAACTATTAAGTAATATTAATATGTTTCGATGTAACCCTAAACAAACTGAGCTCCAAAGGTTAATAACTTATTTGACGTTTAGAGGCGCCCTCTACAAAAGAAATTGGCAAAAACAAAAGACTGAAGCAGCAAACTTTAAGTCAAAGTCTTTTTTTTTACTTATTCCTTTTCAACTAACATTTAACACCTTTACTTCTCTTCCCGTCCAATTGTAAACAATTCAGGTTTATTCTTTTCTCACGCATTATGGTGCGGCACGTGAGAAAATCACCTGCGTTGGTCATTCGCTGGGTGCTCACATTTGCGGCATGATCTCTAACCATTTGACCGTTAAACAGCATCGCATCATTGGTAAAACAAAAAAAGTCTTAAAAAATTTGCCAACAGAGTCACAATTCTTGGTGTTGTCGTTTTTCTAGGACTCGATCCCGCACGGCCCCTCATCGAACGAAAGAAGAGCAACATGTTCCGTCTGTCCGTAGACGATGCCAGTGTCATTCAGGTATTGCATACTAATGCAGGCTATCTGGGTCAGGAGGAGAATACCGGTCATTTGAATTATTGCGTCAACGGTGGCCGTCTGCAGCCGTACTGCAAGGGGAATGCCATAAGTGAGGCAATGCCAAAATTCAAATGAGAAAACAAAGTTGTTTAAACTTTTCTTTTAGGACGCTCGCGTTGTTCGCACTTTTTGAGCATTTGCTATTTGGCCAATGCCATGTTTAAGCATAAAAAGTTTCTGGGCGTACCCTGCCCCTCTGGCTGTGTGGATATCTCTGGACCCAAGCGTTTGCCCGTGACTGGCAAGAATCCCTTCGATATGGTGGCGCTTATCAGGGACTATCACATTGGCAATGATGCGCCGGATGAGTAAGTTGTCCAGTATTAATGACATTTTCAATTGAATTTCATTAAAAGTTTTCCTCTCTCGATTTCAGTGCTCGTGGTTGTATTTGCATTGATGTCCCTTATGCAAAGCACTGTCCCTTCAGTGAAATCCAATAGGCGCATGGTGGCTTCAGTCTAGTGTAAATTTTAATTTAAATAAATTTAATGATATTTATTAGCTTAATAACGGTAATTTAATTTATTTATAATTTTTGTTAATTGTGTAAAAACAAAAAATGCAACGAAAATTTAAATTGTAATTTCTTTGAAATAAAATATTTAAGATAAATTAATTAATATTTTGTTAAAATTTTAAAGTTCAAATTATAATAAAATTATGGTTAGTTTTTCATATGCAAATTTGTTTTGTATTAGAAATATCTAGTTAAGAGCAAAATTAGGTAATTTCAGTCTTTTTCATAATTTCGGATAGAATCATTCTGAAAATAAAGTAGTTTTGTATAAATTTTGTTAATTTGTAAATTAAAAGAAATCTCTTAGAGCGAGTTTCACAGTCATCATCTACCATTTTAAGTCAAAATTACTTTAAGAAAACGCCTTTTTTGAATAATAATCCTCTTAAATCATCGCGCTGACAAAAGTAGCTATGAGTGCACGAATTGTAAGATTCGACCGAAAATTGCGTGAGCCACAAAATAGAGGGCCCTTCATTGACGTCAAACCTAAAAAAAATAATGATGGGTACTATATTCTCCTATATTTATATTTTATTTTTTCTCTTCATCGTTCCAATTGTGTTTGGCCCTTTTAAGAGTTTTTTTGGTTGGATTTAAAAGGTACTTTTTTACCCATCTGAAGAAAAAAAGGCAATGTTTTAATTCTTTTATATATATTTATACTCATACTAGTAAATCACCCGTGACTTCACACGGACCATCATTGAAAACACCCCTTGCCACGCCCCTTTTTCAAAAAATCCGTCTCGGGAATCTGTAGCCATGGTTCATAGAATATATGTGTGAAATTTCCACTCTCAAACTCCACTATTTGCTTCAACAGAGCTAACTTTCCACAATCTGCAAACTTTTCGAATTGCCACGCCCCCTTTTAGAAAAATCCAAAATCTTGCTCTGGAATCTCTACCCATAGTCTCACACAATATTTATGTGCAATTGCATCCTCCTAGGTCCACTGGTGGCTTCAGAGAGCTACTATATCTGTCCACTGGTGTCCTCTGGAAGGTTGAGACAGACATCCGGACAAACAATGGGATTTTATATATAGTGATTTAAGTTCTTGTTTTATGAATGATGCAGTTTTGTTGCTTGGAAGTTTTCTCATACAAAAATTCATTCATGAATTACAAAATGAAGGTCCATTTTCTTATTAAAAAAAGTTTAAATTCCTGTATGGTAAAATCAGAGAAATGTTCACAAAATTGTTAATGACTCCATTAATGCGGACGGCATCTGTATTTCACTTAAAAAACTAAAAAAAATTACAAATAAGTCGTTCTTTTCATAAGATCAATAATGGAATTCATGTAATGCAATGATAATGGCATATTTTTATATACGACATAGACGCATAACTAATTTGAAACTTACCTCGGTCATTTTCATTCAGTTTTTGTTTTTAACAATAGTTAAATTCATATTTTAACAATATAAAAAACATTTTCAAACCAAACTGAAAAAATTAAACAGCTGAAATTTTACATTTGGAATTGTATAAACTTCTACAATAGTTCGCACATCCAAATTGGTTATACTACTTCACTCCATATATGACAATTTTCTAGGATTTTAATTTTATTATAGAATTGGAACAATTTTGCCGAACATCTTAACCTGCTAGTGTCAGTTTTTAAGGAACCCAAAATAACCAGAATAAAAAAAATAATTTATTTTCAATAAAACTTTTTTTTTTAATTAAAAAATAGCAATTTTTGAATTATGTGTTATTTATGACCACTAAATGTTTACTTTAATATGATGTTCAGTAGAATTGTAGCTAGGATTTAATATAATATTTTCGTTAAAGATAGTTAGCACTTACCGTTAAAAAGTTGTTTCAATAAAAGTGAAGTAACCTCCCTTGAAATTTGACCACGAATAAATCGCTTATTCGAGCTGATCCAGAAAAACCCTTTGAGGGTGTTATTATGTAGACCAAGACCTATAAGAACGTGTTATCAGATCGGCAATCAGAATTTGGTGTTGCACAGTGTAATCGACAATCGGATTATCTATTAATCGATCGATTAAAGAGTCCATCCCTAATAAAGAGTCCATTTTTTCAATTTCTACTCACAAAATTTTGTGAATCAATTTAACAGTTTTTTTTGCACTACTGAAAAGTCAATTCGGGGAACAAGTGAAGCGCTTAAGCCACGCCCCGATCTTTTTTAATGCCACCATCACAAAAGTCAGAGAAGAAAAATCAAAATAGTGCGCATTTCGTATGGGAAAATTCGTAACTTTCAAATTAAATATCTCGGAAACTAGACTTTTGCGCATCAAAATTTTTGCAGATTCGGTTTTAGGTCAAATACTACTCTAAAAAAAATTAAGAAAATCGGGGCGTGGCTTAAGCGCTTCACTTAAGCCAAAATAAGTAATAGTATTACATTTAAGAGCTTATCGTCCCATATTTTTAATAATTTAGCACAATTAATAAACCACACCTGCAATTGTATGTCAACAAAAAAATTTTACGCAGCCATCACTGGATAAAAATATAAATTTTTTCATTATTTAAAATTCTTTTGAAATACAACCTTGCGTAATGTATCCAAAAGCAAGAAGAAGAAGAAGAAGAAGAAGCGCGAAGTGACAACAACAACAGCGCGAAGGCAGTACAACACATAAAAGATCCTTTATTTTGTTAATTTTATTTTGTTTCACTTAAAACTTAAATTACAATTGATATTAGCGCTTGTGAACTACTCAAGAACATGTCAATGCGCAGTTTATGAAAATCAACGCTAGAAATACATAGAAAGTACATTTGGTCAAGTGTTACTGGTGAAATAAAAATTGGCTTGGTTTGCTACAAAAAAAAAACTAAACATTCAACAGAAATTCTAAATTTAGAAAAGGTAATTTCATATTTCTGAAGTTATTATAGACTTCTTAGACGCGCTACGTACTTTTATACTCTTGCAATTGCAATATTTTACTTCCTTTGTTCCTTCACTGATTTGATTTTCACGCTTGCAACTTTCCCGTCCCCTCTACCCCTATCAGGGTGGACTTTATTGAATTAGAAAAATATGTACATAATTCCTGAAATTGTAATTTATGGGAATGCGGAATGCATTCAGTCCCAAGCGCTTTTTCGTTTGGCTGTGAAATCGCTCTAAACTATTTCATACTTTTAGGCTCGTCATTTTACCAAACAAATTGGTTCCTCCTGTTCGCGTGGTGGGTGGATGGGAACTCCTGAAATTATTATCATTTCCTGATATTCCCAGTTTCCTTTCAGCCTTACAACACAAAGCAATACAGAACCTCGCGACACCATGGCGGTGCAAATCAATCCGTACAGCAACAAAAACCTCAACCTTCCGCTCACCATAACGCCCGTCATACATGCACTGCAAAAAGCGGCCGAACCATCCTCAACGCAGCACAAACATCCCGACCTGACCTTTCATTGCATGTGTTGCAATGAATTCTTCGTGAATCCCTATCACCTGTATCAGCACATGAACACGAAGCATGCCGACCTGGCTCTGAAGGAGCAAGAAGAGCGGGAGAGGAGGCAAAAAGATGAGCAAGACAATGCAGAGGGAGAGGACCTTGACTACAGTTGGGTGCTGGAGCCTGTGTGTGAATTGGTTGATCTCGCCGAGGAGGATAAGAATTCCGATAGCGATTCGGACTCTGACAGTGACTCGTCGTCCAGCAGCAGCTCTTCCAGTTCCAGTAGTTCCTCGTCGACTACGACTAATTCGAATACTCAGGATGAGACGACCACAGTCGAACACGCGGTAATGGGCGAGGAATGCGCACAGATTCCGATGGACACAATGCCGGAGGCGCCGCCCAAAATAAGGGTAATGGCTGAGGCTGCATACGAAGAAATGGAACAAGAATCGATGAGCTCCAATAGCGCCTCGGGATTTCCCAGCATCCATTTTAGGACTGCGGATCCTCGCGAATCCACTTCGATTATTCTACTCAATCCTGCGGCAAACATCACCATAACGCCTGTCGTGGTGAAAACTGGACGCGGACGCAGGAGTGCGGCTCTCTCAGCTCTGCAACTATCATCGCTCAATAATGGCGAACAGAAGTGCTTTCAGTGCGCCAACTGCGAGGCTTCATTCCAGAATGCCGGCGACCTGTCGAAGCATGTCCGCTCGCACATTACAAATAAGCCGTTCCAGTGCTCCATTTGCGAGAAGACCTTCACACACATTGGCAGCCTCAACACACACATACGCATACACAGCGGCGAGAAGCCCTACAAATGCGAACTCTGCTCCAAGGCCTTCACCCAGTCAAGCAGCCTGATGGTGCATGTGCGCTCGCACTCGGTCAAGAAACCGCATCAGTGTCATTTGTGCGACAAGGGTAAGAAGGAACACACCCTCTGTCTAAATTTCATTATTCAAATGCATTTTCCTTTTCAGGTTTCGTCAACTCCAGTTCCCTTGTGCTCCACTTGAAGTCGCACGACGCTATAGAAAACTTCAACTGCCCCGACTGCGACAAGCAATTCAAGCACGAATCGATGCTGGAGGAGCACATGCGCATGCACACGCAACAGCTCGTCTATCAGTGTTCCATTTGCCGTGCAGGCTTCCGATCCTCCTCGGAGTTAGTGCAGCACATGAAATGTCACATGGGCGAAAAACCCTTCACCTGCTCCCTGTGCGATCGTTCGTTCACCCAGTCGGGGTCACTGAATATACACATGCGCATACATACCGGCGAGAAGCCCTTCCACTGCAAACTGTGCGACAAATCCTTCACACAAGCCTCCAGCCTCAGCGTCCACATGAAGATACACTCGGGCGAGAAACCCTACCCGTGCCACATTTGCGGCAAAGCCTACAGCCAGCAGGCGTATCTGAATAAACATGTGCAGGCGCACTTGGCGGCCAAGGCGAGTTTATTGACCGGGCCCGACCCGCAAGCAGTGCCGCCTCAGGAGACATTGCTCTGCATTGTGTGTGGGGCCCTGCACAAAGATGCTGCGTCGCTGGCCAAGCATGTGACGCAGCAGCATGCCGCTTTGTTGGACAACCTCAAGGATGCCCAGGCACAATTCCAGGCGGCCGACTGCACGGAAGAGCAGCGTCAAGATCAGCAGTTGCAGTACATGAAGCAGTTGCATATGATGCTGCAAAATCAGCCGCAGCAGGGTGCTCCAAGCGGTAGCAGCATTGGTGTTGAGGAAATGGATGCTGTGAATGAAGGGGAGTACGAAACTGAGGCAGACGAAGAAGAAGAGGAGGAGTTCGATGATGATTATGGTGCCGAAGAGGAAGTACAAACGGCCGAGTAGTTGCTGTAGGGGACTTTGTTTTCGCTGGCCATTTTGCACAATTTAATTGACTGCTCATTTGCGTGCATATGCCATGATTTGGAGCTTAGTTTTTTAAAATATTGTATTCACTGATGGTTGGGCTCACAAATGTAGTTCAAGTCTTTAACCTGGTTGCAACCTACTGTTTCTGTAAACCAAAAGAAGCTCTTTTAAATAAAACTGCTCCCCTGAAAATTCACTTGACACATTTATGCGCTTAACCATCGATTATATATCAAGAAAATCATTTTTTTCATTGATTTGTCAGTATTTACATTTATATAGATTTCAAATACTCTTTAGCACTTCGATAGACATTGAAGGCAACCATTTTCAAGCATTTTTATTTATATTTTTTTTGTACGAAATTTATTTAAATTGTAACTACAGTTACAATCATTGCAGATTTGTAAAAATTTCGAATGATCATGTATTTTATATAATTTGAATGAAATAAAACATTCAATGCTTTAATTTATTCATAATGAATTGTTATTATTATAAAATATTTACCATATTAGGGTAATTCACGAGTTGGTGCAAATGGTCTTGCAGAAATGAAAATACAAATATTTATTGCATATTTTTGCACCACAGCAATAAAATATACAGATTTGCATTTCCTACGCTCGAGCAAATATGCAACAAAGAAAACGTATAGCTTTTATATGATATGCCGAATGCAAATGTGTATATTTTGTTGTTGTGATACAAAAATACCGAATAAATATTTGCATTTTCACTTCTGCAAGACCAACCCGTTAATTACCCTAATAATAAAGGTCTCCAGACAGCAACGCGGAAAATGCGAAAATGAGTTCTTGTTAACAAAATTTATAAATGATATACATTTGATTTGTTTTTATGAAATTTGTTACGACAAACAAATCTTTTTTATTAGAATGTGACCTTTTCAAGAAATTACACTAGTTCCGCGTAATTTCGCGTTGGTGTGTGGGGACCTTAAGAAAACCACTCGAAAAAACCCGGTGTTTTACGAAAAGAATACTCGTTCGTTTGAATCACTAGGTTTTTTATTTGCATCTCTAACACGTGTATAGGCTCGATGTAATAAGAAAAGGGCAAAATTTCTCATTTTATTGAATAAAAAATTAATGTAAATTGAAAATAATTTTAAAGTAATTATGTCCGCCGCCATGTCCAATATGTCGTCCAACGATAAAGGTGAATTGATGGAGCAAGTTAAGCAACAAATCGCTATTGCCAACGCTCAGGAGCTACTGACGAAAATGACGGAAAAATGTTTTAAGAAGTGCATCGGAAAGCCGGGAGTTTCGCTGGATTCGTCCGAACAGAAATGCATTTCTATGTGCATGGATCGTTTCATGGACTCGTGGAATTTGGTATCGCGCACGTATGGGAGCCGCTTACAGCGTGAGCAGCACAAAATGTAAACAATTGAGGTGTGATGTGCACTTATTCTGTTAACTTAGGCCTAACTTGATAGTGTAATTCATTATGGCACATGAATTCCAACATGCTTTTTTCCTTTTCCACAACAGTTTGTTAAAATAAATTTAAATAAAAGAACGATATTGCCCTGTTTGTTATAAAGTTAACTAGAGAATTTTTTTTATAGCAACAGAAATCAAGTAAGGGATAAGTGGTTGAGGCGCAGCAGAGAAAACATTTCGAGTAAATCGGTTTTCAAGTTTTCAGTGTAGCGTTTTCCAATACAAAGTTAGTATGCATGTCTTTATCGCTTCTGAATCTCCACCATAAACATTAAACTTTTGGAGTCCAAAAGTCCTAAGAAATCAATGAAATTTTGTTTGTTGCATAACACATCTTTAGCCACCGGCCCCTTCAAGCTCTTCCCGTGCTAGTTTATTGGAACTTAAAAAGTTTTTGTAGCCGAATGAAGTACAAACTAAGGGAATTGCACTAAAAAAATACCTAATTATAGAATGGATTATATGTGACCCAATGGGCGCGTGTCTGCTCCTGTTCGCTTTTGTGCGTTGTAAACAGGGATTTGTAAACATCCGTAGCCTTTGGATCGTGCGCCACACTGTAGTCCGTCTTCAAGCGTTTCAATTCGGGGTCTTGCATTTTGTCATCCACCTGACCCAAGCGTTTCGAATGAGCAGATACCACCTTACTTTTGGCGGAAATGGCAGCTCCAACACCCAATTTTGAATTGGTAACAGTGGCCGTTGCATTGCTTGTGCATGGCTGATCTTCTATGTTTACTCCATTGGCTGCCTCGTCCTCTGGATTGTTGCCATTTGTCTGCTCAACCAACTTTTCTTCCTTCTTCTTTTTATCCTTTTTCGTAGCCTTACGCTTGGCACTGCGCATTTCGATTTTCAATTGCATCAACTCAACATCCTCGTCGTTGCCGTTGATGACCACCACATCCTCCACGCTAAATGACACCTGGCATAGGGGACACTTGGCATTGCTTTTGACCTGTTTGAATGCTCGCTCGGACATCACACATGCACAGCTCCACAATGCAATGAAACGGAATTTCCCCGACATTTCCAAGCCAATCAGTTTGCAGATATATGGAGCATGGCGCGTGTCCAGGAGGCCTTCTGTTTTGTCCTCGTCGGTGTAGGCCGGATTGGGCGTAAGATTCAAAGTCTTAATGTCCTTCATGCTTTTGATGTGCTTCACCGATTCGGGCATTTTATCCTTCTCCAGCAGTTGCTCAACTACATTCTGCTTCGAGTAAAGGCGACCTAGGCCACATACGACAATGGGCTCTTGTAGGCGTTGCTGTGTCAGCGCACAATGCAACCAGCGAAATTCACGCTCCGCATCTTTGTCTTTCTAAAAAATTTAGTGGATATTTTGGAAAAAACCAAATTTGTAAACAAATCAAGTTGACGCACCTGCTCGGGCTTCTGCTTTACGCGGACTAGTTCATCGCGGCGTGGTATAGTTCCTCCGTCACATCCCATGCTGTCTTCATCTGCTATTTTAAAGTATTATTTATTATTTTCTTTATTCTCTGAAATTTCACAATTTTTTCCTTTTTTTGTATTTTTCTAAAGTTGTGATAAAATTAGGGATGCCTTAAAAATTAACTGTTCGATTGCCAGTTAAATGAAACCGTTTTTTTCGTAATCGGTTCTTTTTCCAGTTTTAAGGTCCCCACACACCAACGCGAAATTTCGCAGGCGCCGCGGAACTTGCTCAAAAATTGTTTTCGAATAAAAAAAATATATATCATTTATAAATTTTCCAAAATTTCGCGTTGGTTTGTTTTCATTATGTCAAAATCAATGGCATCGTAAACCGACAATGACTGACGCAAATTCAGCACTTTGGTGAATTTGCTGGCCCGTGCCATATGCAAATAAATTTGGCAGCAGGTTGGCAATTATCGACGTATATGACAAACGGTGACGTCACCTCATATCAATTTTCTCATATTTTACATCAATTCGTTAAATTTACAATGAAATGCCAACATGTTTTCACTGAACTAACAATAGCGCCATTGATTTGTACATAAAGAAAACCAGGCATTAAAGTGTCTATAAGGAATAATTGGTGTTATTTACTCGGTCATAAAATGCTGTCGACACTGTGACGTCACACGAATTATATGTGAATAGTAAAAGAAATTTGTGCCATGTCACATTAACTGGGTGATAACTAAGGCATTCAATCCCGAAGTGTTTTTGAAAATCCCGGGATTTCGGGATTTGAAATTACAATCCCGGGATCCCGGATTTATTCGGGATTTTCGGGATTAAAGAAAAAACTGTTGCAACAATATTTTAAGCTTAATTTTGTTTTAATTCAACGTAGAAATAATATTTAATAAATATTGCATTAAACAAAACAAAATTTTAAATAAATAAAACCAAAAGTTATTAATTTTAAATTACTCTGATCGAACAAGTTTGATATTTTATGTGATAAATTGAGTTGCTTTATTATTTATTTTACCACGCTGTCACAAAAAATTTTATTAAATATATCTACTCTTTTGTCGAATAAAAAAAATTGTTTCAATTTGAAAAAATTTTATTCAGATCGATAAAAATGTTTTGTTCACTGTTATTGACAAAAATTGTCTTCATTTTTTGTGTGTGTAGCACTAAGTCTACGAAAGTGAGCTTTTTGTGTTTACCAATTAAATTGAAAGTAAACGCACTGCAGTATTTCTGTGGAAAAGAGTCGGAAATATCTTAAACAATGCATAAAAAAATCAATTCTTTGAATCCCGGGATTCCGGACTCAAAATCCCGGGTTTCCGGGATTTAGAAAACTTTCGGGATCCCGGGATTTCGGGATTCGGGATCCCGGGATTGAATGCCTTAGTGATAACACTGTTATTATTAAATGTTGCAAAAATTACGGTCTCGGTGATATGACGGTTTAAGGCTGATTTACATTGTATGAATTGGTTGATACAGCGTATGAATCTTCCCATAAAAGAGAAGATCCGCTCTATGCCCAAAGAAGAGTGCAGATAGTCAAAGTTTATTTGCTTTTTTTTGTAAACAAAGATCAGCTGTTCAAAATTGAAAAATAAATATTTTTTGGAAATATTTACATCTTTCATGATTATTGCGTTATTTTTTAGCTCGGGAGCATTTTTAAGACTTCCACCAGCAGGAATAGATTGTATGGGTTGTTTGGAAACATTTTCATTGATTCCTCGAGTCCCAAGCAAAGTCAGAAATGCAAATCGTATTCGTCGCCACCGCGGCCGTTCCCCGATTTTTATAGGAAAAAAACGAAAACAGGTTGATAAAAATAAAAAAATTTTATTTTCAACTTTGGAAAACGTTTCACAATTTGAATGGGGGGGACGTACATTTTTACCCGTTGCCGTTTGCTAATTGCCATTGTGGACGATGGATGATCGAATGCATTTTTTTAAATTCACATTTGCTGGTGGCTCTTCAATAATTTTCGGGAACAATATCCAAATAATCCAATTACACTTGGATGTCTTCGGTAAAATTTGGATTTGGCGGCGGAGCGACGCTTGTGCCAATGGCGTGAAGAACTATTTCGCTATCAAAACAATTTCAAAATTTGAAAATAAAAACGTTGACATTTCTATGGACACTTCAGAAATTTGTTATGGCATTTTTATAGGAGACGATACGGTTCATACAGAAAGATCAAGCATGTTGTATTTAACATATCTCCTCCTATAATTTCATACACTTAACAGAGGAGGTTAACAGAATTTGGTATCAATCGTCCTATAAAAATTTGACAACTCTGTTTCAGTCATACTAATATATTTTTCAATGCAAAATATTCCCATCTCTTTTTCATGTGTCACAATTCATACGCTGTATCAACCAATTCATACAATGTAAATCAGCCTTTATTAACAAGTCTTATGCAGTAAACAGAATTGCAGCAGTTGACGGTTGGGCGGACGACGGCTAGCCGCTGTCAAAATTAAAACACATGCAACTAGATGGGAGTGCACGAAAACGTGACGGAGACGGTAAAGGTCCCACATACCAACGCAAAATTTCGCAGACACTGCGAAACTTGCTCAAAAATTGTTCTTGAAAAGGCGATATTCGAATGAAAATGCCAGCTCATTTAATGCCAACTTTTACCACAGCAATGCACAAACCTTCACGCATTTCCTCAAGGCATCCACTTTTGAACATTCTCTTACATTTGGCATAGTTGGTCTGCACCAGCACTCGGACCAGTTGGTCAATGCTTTTAGTGTTCACCATCTCCTGTTAGATATTTCAGAAAGTAACGCAGGAAATCGGGTTGAGCCTTTCGTATAAATTGCGACGCCATTTTTTGGACTTGCGGCACTGTCAATTTTGACGAAAAATCTGACAAAGAGCTAATAAGGCTGCGGTAGTGAAAACCGGATAGAACATTTTGCACCGAAAATCCATACAAAAAACGTAAAAGGTGGCAACTCCATGCATCGTTTATTTTCATTTTCATATAAAAACTGTCAAATTTCGTCATGCACATGTCAGTGTAAATTCTAAAAACGGCATGCCCATGCGTCATGGGAATGACTGTGCAAATAGGCTCTTAGAGCCTATTTACACTATCAGTTCCATGACGAAAAATCTGACAAAGAGCTAATAAGAACTGCGGTAGTGAAAACGGGATAGAACATTTCGCACCGAAAATCCATACAAAAAACGTAAAAGGTGGCAACTCCATGCTTCGTTTATTTACATTTTCATATAAAAACTGTCAAATTTCATCATGCCCATGTCACTGTAAATTCTAAAAACGGCATGCCCATGCGTCATGGGAATGACTGTGTAAATAGGCTCTAAGAGCCTATTGTTGTGAAAACGGGATAGAACATTTTGCTCTTAGAGCCTATTTACACAGTCATTCCCATGACGCATGGGCATGCCGTTTTTAGAATTTACACTGACATGGGCATGACGAAATTTGACAGTTTTTATATGAAAATGAAAATAAACGATGCATGGAGTTGCCACCTTTTACGTTTTTTGTATGGATTTTCGGTGCAAAATGTTCTATCCCGTTTTCACTACCGCAGTTCTTATTAGCTCTTTGTCAGATTTTTCGTCATGGAACTGATAGTGTAAATAGGCTCTAAGAAAATAAATAAATTCGAATCGAAAGGTTTTCACTTAGGTGTGAACTCATATTGCTTAGGTCATCTTAACTGGAGTAACATCCGAAGATGAAGACGAAGAGGGGATGGTCGACGTATACGTTGAAATGGCAACACCATCATCGTCATCGGTTGAAGAGGAAGAAGAAGACACAAATTTGTTTTGTATTTTGTGAGGGGCAACGAAAATAACAAGAAGACAACTTTCTTATCATTTATGTGCAGTCCACAAACAAAAGATAAACCGAGATATTTTCGAATGTTTTGCATGCTTAAAAAAATTTTCAAATGAAAGAACTTTTAAGCTACACAATAAAAGACATGGAAAAAACAATAAAACCGAGACCAGCAATTTAGAAAAAATACAAAAACTTACAGATTCTGAATTCTTTGAACAATCATATGAGGACCTAAACGATATCTACAATGACATTCCAGAAGTAACCAAATTATTTACATGCGCCAATTATGTTTCCGGGACAAAAACAAAATGTGGAAAGACGTTTCGCAATTTCTACTATTTTACAGTGCATCATCGAACCCACCATTAAAAGGAAAAATTTAAATATATTTCACCTCATGAAGACACCGTCAGCCAAAAATGCCCAAAATGTTCTGTTTTTGTTGTTTCAACTACTTATAAGCTACATGTGCTTACGTGCAAAACAAAATAAATGAAACTTTTTATTGAACTACTCTGTTTTTTTGTGCAACAATTTTTAATTGACATTTATAAGGTATTGGGTTTTTCAAATTTTGTTTTGTGGTATGTAATATACAAATTTTTTGGTTGTTGTCTCAAAGCATACACTTATTTCTTGTTTATCGTTTTTCCTCCCGAAATTTTTGATCGAAAAAAGATCGTAAAATACAATCTTGGTAAAAGTTCGATCAATTATTGGCTGGGTGTCACGGAGCCGATTTTCTTGGACTAGATGAAGAGGAGCAACCAATAAGCCTCGAAAGGATTTTAAACTCCGATAAGCTTGATAGCTCAGCTACGCAACAAGTTGGCGTTATCCAGGTATGTCTTGATTAGGCATGATTCGGTTGCAAAAGAATCTGAACAGTTTTATTTTTTATTATCATTATTAGGAAATTACAATAGTGCTATGCAGTGGGCAGGGGGTGGCCCCATTTCCACGGTGGGCGAGGCATGGCTCCAGGTGCACGGCTTTAAGGTAAGATTTACATGAATTGACACGCTCAAAATAAAAAAACAATGAAATGTATGGAGCGTCAGTACATTTCATCGGTCTTTTCCTCTGAGAATGCCAATTCTAATTCATAATTTTAAAGGAGAATATAAAAAAATGTTTCCCCTTTACAGCTTCTCAACAAAGAGTGAATATGCACCCAATGCCTCCAAAGGCTCCTCAATGTGTTCTTATGGAAAAGCACCATAAGGTCGAGTCGCACGAAGAAGCAGAGGCTGGAAGCAGAGGATGATGGTGAGGCTCCATCTGTAGATGAGGCTCCATCTTTATTTTCGTGCCGATTTCAAGAAAAAATTCTCCGATTTTTGGAACAAAAGGGCAGTACTGGTTGGCGCCACCTTTCAAAATAAGCTTATCTGGCAAGCGTCTACTTTTTCATATTCATTTTCATAAAGCGCAAAATTAATTCAATTAATTAATAAATAAGAAAGAGGTAATCTATAAAAGATTGGTTTTAAAAAAAGTAAGTAATACTTTGTTTTTTTTCAGAATGGATTGCGATCTCTTCAATTTTTATGTGGGTGCCGGAGGCGGTGGTTATCGTGGCCAAGGAGTTAGTGGTGGTTACCGTGGCCGAGGAGGCGACAACCAAGACCTGGTGGTGGGGCCAAATGGCAACTTTTTGCTGGCGCCGCTAAAAGGAAGCAGCATCTACAAAAAACTTCTCAAACTAGATGCACGCACAATACTCGCTGAAAACAGTGCACATTTCGTCAACGATTTAATTGTAGAAATACAAAATGAGCGGAACAAGGCCTTGTTGCCGCCTGCTACTGAACCACCACCAGTTGAAAACAAACCTCCACCACCAGTAAATCTTTCGCAAGCCTATTATATACTAACATATGTAAACTTCAACCATTTTGCTATCCTTATTTAATAAATAAAAAACAACTCCTTGGACCTTATTTGTGTGAATCATACCGGGTGGGATTATAACTGCCACCAAGGGCGTTCTTGGCCATTTTTTGGGTGAATCATGACTGGTGGGACTACAACTGGCACCAAGTTTCACGGGGGAATAAACCATCAACTACAGCGTCCATTGAAGTTGGCGCAAATTCCTATTTATTTTAAAATTTTTTACAACCCGTTCAACTCCGGGTATGTAACAGCTAGTAGGATATAAAAGGTTGGATTTGGACAACGGGGAGTGGCACCTGCCACACAACTGGAAATTTTTTGGGTGAACCATGCCGGGTGGGATTACATCAGCCACCAAGCGCGTCCAGCCGGGTAGTTATATATGTATATATATTTTTGTAAACACATGCCAGATACCAAAAGTGAATAACGGTTTAAAAAATTCCGTTATTTGAACAATGCAGACTTTCTATTGAGACGCCAAACACGACATATTAGTTCTCATTTGTACAAGAATGATAGAATAGAAGATTGCGCATAAGAGGGTGAAAAATTTCAAAGTTCTGCGCTTGTACATATGTCACAGTAGTCAGTCTGTTTATACAAACGGTCAAATCAGCATGTAAATTGGCGGAAAAAATGTGAACAATTCTGCAAAATATTAAAAAATTTAATACTTGTGGTGTTTATTTAAAATATTTGTTTAAAAAATAATATTTATTTTTAATGTTTTTAATATTTGGTTTAATATTTGTTCATATTGAGCTTAGAGTACTACAATTAAAACAAAGTGTGTGAAAATGTTTGTCGCGGTATAAATTCGCGACAGAATTTTGTTTGTTGTTATTGTTGTTTGTTTGTTATTGTTTTGTGTTTCCCTTTTGTTCGGGGCGACGGGCGAACAAAATCGGAGGAACAAAATCACACACGCACTGACCGAATTAACGCACTGCACAATTTTATTGATTCTCACTTTTTATTTAAATATATTTGTTTTGCTTAATTTGTTAAGCAAAACAAATTCGACACTCGCGGGCGAAATGCGGCCGGCGCGCGGAAGAAGAAAACTGAATATTTCGTTTGAGCTGTCAAAGTTCTCTTGCTTTCTTCTCCTTTCTTTCGCTTTTGCTTTCGTTAAGTTAGCTCAGTGAGCGGCGTCGATCCGATGAGGGTATTGCCAGCCTCGCCATTACAATAGTAAATTGTCAAAACCTGGACTAAAGCTTTTGTACTTTTTAAACCTGTTTGAGGGAGAGGAATTTGAGAACATTTATGCTTTCGCCTATACGTACATGAGTGCCGCCAAAATGTATATTTCATTTTGGTGGGTGCAGGGGGGTATATGTAAATTTGCCAAACACACCTAGAAAAATCTGAAGAGATTTTTCGCATATAGGTATGGGTAAAGCCCCGACTACGGACACTGGTTTCTGCGTAAGCCGCACTCTATGTATGTGGGAAGATAAATGGAAAGTGAGCGTCATAGGCGCTCATATATTCTAATTCTTTTAGTTCTTTTTGAGCAGGGAGGAAGGAGAGTGTCGAAGCTTTGGTTTTGTTTAAAAATTAATTGAATCTTAAATTATTTGGTTCCAAAATTTGGATAATTTTCTTTTTTTTAAATTGTGTTTTTTTTGAGTGGTGAAGTGGAGCTGTTGCCATCGTCGGACTGTGGCTGGAGGACAAGTGTTCCAAAGGGAGTATTTTTGCGCGCTGGTTTAGTTTTGCCAGCTAGTGTTTATTTTGCTTTATTTTATTTGTGGCAGTCGGCCATTTAGTGTTTTGAATTTGAGGAATTGAATAGAGTTGGACAGGTTGTGTTCGGTAGTGATTTATTTTGGTGAAGTGTTTCCGTCCAAGTAGTTTGCTTGGGATTTGTTTGGCCGTTTTCCCCCCTCTTCCTTATTCCTTTTTTTTGTTTGTGTCGTCCCGCATCAGAGCCAAGTTGTTGCTGGACATCGAATTTTATCGAAGTCCAGCTGGTGAATAGATTCTGCAAAGAATCGTGCGAGGGATTTCAGACAGGTTGGTCTGGTCCCGCAAATCGATTGCGTTTAAAGAAATATAATTTTTGGTGTACGAATAATTTCTTTTGGGTGATTTGGTGATTTTGAAAAAGGGTTTGTGTACGGCAATATTTTCCTTGTGTCGGGAAAATTTCCGTTTCTTTTATATATAGTTATATATATACCTATATATATATCTATTGCTGCAGTTTCGGTGTAGTTTTTAAAAGAAGTTTATTTATCAGGTTTTCGTGTGTTCGTGTTGTTCGTTCGTCCGGGGATACCATACCGCGAGGGTCGTCTTAAATCCCACGCTTCGCGACTGTGCTTTTCGGGCAAATAGGGAATTTAATTATTGCGTGGGGATTTTTGATTCTAGTTAGTTTAAATAAAGTTTAGTTAAAAATAGCGCGATAAGCTGGCGCCCAACGTGGGGCTATTTTTACTAAAGTTTTTAATAATTTTTTTTAAATTTTTTTTTATATTATTTTTTTTTTAAACAAATTTTTTTTTTAAACAAATTTTTTTTTTAAAGTTTTTTTTGTAATTAAATTTTTTTTGTGGTATAATTTTTTTTTAAAATTGATTTTTTTTTTGTAATATTTCTTTTTCTATTTTTCGGGTTTTTTTTTAAATATTTTTTTTTTGTGTGTTGTATTTGTTTGTATTATTTCAGTTTTTTTTATAATTTACTAATTTGTCTTTTTATTTATTTAGCTTTTTTTAATTTCGCGGAGTTTTACCGGCGGCAGAACTAGCGGCAGAACTCGGGTCATCTCCTTCGGTGAGTTCGTTCCTTTTTATTTGCAAGAGCGGTTCGATTTTTATTAATTTTTTTTAAATTTTCTTAAAATTTAATTTTTTTTTAATTGTTTTTTGAAATTTTTGCGTTTACTAGTGCCAAAAGGCTTATAATCAATTTTAAATTTTTTTTTTTTAAAAAAAATTAGTTTTTGAATTTTTTTTTGCTTTGTTTGGTGGCGGTGCTGCCCGCTTTTAAAGTTTTTTTAATTCGGTTTGTTTTACGAAATATATTTTTATTCGACTAGGCATATTTTTTTTTTATATTTTTATTATAATATTTATTTTATATATTTATTATATTAGTATAATTTTAAAGTTTTCTTTTAAATTTCTTTACCTTTTTTTTGGAAAATTCTGTGAGCGTATTGAACGCTGGTTTCATTTTCTTTGGGGTTTCTTTTTGAGTTTTTTTAGTTTTTGGTTTTTTTTGTCCGTCTGATTCAATATGGAGATTAACCGATTAAACCAAGAGGAACTGGCATACGAGATGGAGGCTCGTGGGTTGCCAGTGACTCCGGTGGAGTCCATGAGGAGGTCCTTGAGGGCATCAAGGCAAATAGAGCGTAGGGAATCCGTGGATGTCTTTGCGGGATATCCGTTTGTTTTTGAGGAAGATAGGTTGGGTGTGGAGGGGAAGATTTCCGAAGTTGAAAAACTTATGGAAACCCCTCCCAAGGACGCAAAGTCGCCCGAATATTTAAAGATTTTGGCGAAATTGGAATGGGCTTTAGGTCGCCTTACTCGTTCGAGGCCAGCGAGTAAGGAAGAAGTAGTAGAGCAGATGGCGCTCAAAAATAGGGTCCTTTTGTTGTTGGGGGAACTCAACGAGGCGGTGGAGGATGTTGGTGGCGGAGATGATGCCTTCGATGACAATCCAAGGCCATCCCGACCATCCAAGGGGCTTAGTAGGGAGTCTGCGGTTGAGGGAGAGCCTCAACCCGCCCCGAGACCATCCATCTCGTTGGGTGAGGTAGGATTTTTGAAGATAGAAAATTTATCGAAATGGGGTTTGAAATTCACTGGGGAAAGGTCCGATATGTCCGTGCATGCATTTCTGCAGAGGGTAGACGAGCTATGCGAGGCTCGGGGCGTTAGTGAAGCCCAGTTGTTTAGGGGAGCAGTGGAGCTTTTTTCTGGAAAAGCCCTGCTCTGGTTTAGGGATGTCCGCAGGACAGTTTCAGGCTGGCGAGAGTTGGTCGCCGAGCTGAAACTGGAATTCCTGCCCCCCAACTATGACGACATTTTGATGTCTGAGATTAGGCGACGGACTCAGGGTGGGACTGAGTCCATAGGTATATATGTAGCGGCGATGAGGGGGTTGTTCGGTCGTCTGTCCGACCCCTTGTCAGAGAGGCGTATGCTGGGTCTGGTGATCGCAAACCTGTCCCCGTTTTACCAGACTCAGCTGGGCTTGGCTGAGCCTAAGTCTTTATCGGAGTTGGTTTCCTTGGGTCGGAAGCTGGAGGCTGTGCGGGCGAATGTGGAAGCATTCGTGCCGCCGCCCAGCAGCCGATCCAAGAATTTATTGGAGCCAGACTTGGCTTACGTCTCTGCTGAACCTGAGGTTTCAGTGGTTAGGGCCCCTTTGCGTGACGCTAGGTTGGAGAGGAGAATTCAGGCTCCTCCCCAAAATTCTTTTAGGTGCTTCAATTGTAAGCGGTTTGGGCATGTTTTGAGCAACTGCCCTAGGGAAATTTATTGTTTCGGTTGTAGGCGGCCTGGTTTTTTGAAGCGTGATTGCCCCCGATGCTCTCAGAGAGCAGGGCAATCGCAGGAGCGCTCAGACAGGGAGGCGGCCCCGAGAGCGGCTCCGAGGGCCCGCGAAGAGTCGGGAAATGGGGAGCGAGCTCTTGTGGAAGCAGGGCAAGAAGTTCGCGAGGTTTAGGTAGGTTGCCTGCGGGCAACCAGCTGGCTAGGGAAAATAGTGGTAGGCCTCAGAGGCAACGTCCGTCCGAAATTTGTTTGAGTTTTTCTCTTTCAGGTAGAGAATTGGATAATAGGCCATATTTAGGTGTTAAAATTTTTGGAGTGCGTATGTTAGGGCTTTTGGATTCGGGGGCCACCAGGACGATTCTTGGTAGGCCAGGCTGGGACACATTAAAGTCCTGGGGGATACGTTTATTGGCGTCTGCGGTCAGCAAGGTTGCGCTTGCTGATGGTGAAGAAGTTCCGGTTAGGGGGGTAGTTTCGGTCCCTTTCGAGGTAGAGGGCAAGTCGGTCCTCGTGGAATGCCTCGTAATACCGGATTTACCCCAATCATTGATTCTTGGAGTAGACTTTTGGTCTAAGGCCGGTGTAGTGCCAGATTTGGCCAAGAATCAGTGGAGGTTTTCCGACCAAGTCGAGGTCTCGTCAGTAGCGGCGATAGTTGATAGGTCTTCGTTGTCAACTAGGGAAAAATCGGTTCTTGAGGAGTTTGTTGCAGATGTTTTTAGGTCTATGCCTGAGGGACTTGGTTGTACACATTTGGTCGAACATCGGATTCGTACAAAGCCAAATGTGGAACCAGTCAAGCAGCGATACTATCCGGTATCGCCCGCTATTCAGAGGCGCATAGATGAGGAAATAGAGGATATGTTAGGAAAGGGTGTGATTGAGATTTCTCACAGCCCTTGGGCATCACCGGTTGTGATGATTAGGAAAAAGGATGGGAGTTATAGGTTTTGTGTCGACTATAGGACACTGAATAAAAATACGGATCGAGATAGTTACCCCCTCCCTTATATTTCGGCTACTTTAGATAAGCTAAAGGACGCCAAATATCTCTCTAGTTTGGATATAAAATCCGCTTATTGGCAGATCCCAGTAGAGAAGGAGTCTAGGGCCTGCACGGCATTTACAGTTCCGGGTAGGGGGCTCTACCAGTTCAAGCGCATGCCTTATGGCCTGCACAATGCGCCTGCAACTTGGCAGAGATTTATAGATGAGGTCCTTGGGGCTGACTTGGAACCCCATGTTTTCGTGTATTTGGACGATATTATTATTGTTACAAATACATTTGATAAGCATGTTGAGGTTCTGAAGGAGGTCCTGAGGAGGATTTGTTCGGCAGGGCTTAGATTGAATAGGGAAAAATGTAATTTTTGTCTTTCTTCGCTACGGTACTTAGGTTATGTTGTTGATCGACAGGGCTTGCACGTTGACCCCGAGAAAGTTGAGGCAATGCTGAAAATTCCAGCGCCCAAAAATGTAAGGGAAGTCAGGTCGTTTGTTGGCACCATTTCTTGGTATCGTAGGTTTGTTTCGAATTTCGCTGATTTGGTTAAGCCTCTAACTGATCTTCTAAAGAAGAAGAACAGGTTTAGATGGTCGCCGGAGTGCGAGGACAGCTTTTTGAAGGCCAAGGAGCGCCTAGTGACGGCGCCGGTCCTGAGCTGTCCTGATTTCGAACGACCCTTCGTTGTTCAGACTGATGCTTCCGATTTTGGAATAGGTGCCGTTTTGACACAGCAGTTTGATGAAGGGGAGAAGGTCATTTCGTATTTGAGTAGGTCGTTGAGTAGGTGCGAGAGGAATTATTCCACTACCGAGAAGGAGTGTTTGGCTGTTTTGTGGGCAGTTGAGAAGTTGAGGCCATACATCGAAGGGGTCAGGTTCACAGTGGTGACCGACCATTATTCGTTGGTATGGCTCAACAATTTGAAAGATCCTTGCGGTAGGTTGGCTAGGTGGGCTTTAAAGCTCCAGCAATACGATTATGAAATCATACATCGTAAGGGGAAAGATCATGTTGTGCCCGACATGCTTTCTAGAGGTGTCCCAGTCGTAGGGGAGGTAGATGGGCGTGTTAGAGACCCATGGGTGGATTCCATGGTTAGGAAAGTGGAGGATAAACCACTCGATTACCCAGCTTGGAGAATTGAAAATGGGGTGTTATATAAACACATAAAGGCAGGGACAAATAGTTTGTTTAGTGCTGGGTACGAGTGGAAGAGAGTTGTGGGCAAGAGTGATAGGCGCAGTATATTATTCGAGTGTCACGATAATCCATTATCGGGGCACATGGGCGTTAGGAAAACATACGCTAGGGTAATTGAGAAATATTATTGGCCGAAAATGAAGGCAGAGATAGCTAGATATATTAAAGGTTGTCAGGTTTGCCAGAGGGTGAAACCTGACAACAATAAGCCAGCTGGTTGTATGGTAGAGAGGACAAAGAAATTAGAACCTTGGGAAATGATCTGCGTAGATCTGGTGGGACCCTTGGTGAAGACTAGTCGGGGATTTTGTTATATTTTAACGGTGGTTGACTACTTCACCAAATTCCCATTGTTGTTTCCGTTGCGAAATGCAACGGCAAAGAGTGTTTGCAAGGAGTTGGAAGACAATGTTTTCCTGCTCTTTGGAGTTCCGAGGTCCATTGTGTGCGACAATGGGCCACAGTTTCGCAGCAAGGAGCTGCAGAGTTTATGCGCGTCGTATGGTGTGCAGATGCGGTACACTGCACACTATCATCCGCAGGCCAATCCGGCCGAGCGGATCAACCAAATAATTAAGACCACTTTGAGAGCATATATTTCAGAAAACCATCGGACATGGGATTCTCATCTCTCAAAGGTGGCGTGCTGCATTCGAACATCGCAGCATGAGGTTTTGGGAGCGTCTCCATACTTCGTGAATTTTGGCCGAAATATGGCGGTCAGGGGTGATAGAGATTATAGACGAGTGGGAGACTCAGACCAACCGGACAGTAGTAGTGAGGACCGGGCCAAGTTAATGGCAGACTTGAGGGAAGACATACGGAAAAAGTTAGAAATGGCAAGTGCCAAGACAGCGAAAACGTACAATCTCAGACGTAGAGATGTGCAGTATTTACCGCACGAGTTAGTATGGAGACGTAATTTTGTTTTGTCCGATGCTGCAAACTATTTTGCAGCGAAGTTAGCTCCGAAATTTGTTGGACCGTTTAGGGTTAAAAAGAGGGTGTCTCCGTGGACATATGTTTTGGAAGACGAAGACGGACGAGAAAAGGGGACATGGCATGTGCAGGACCTTAGGCCGCACATCGACTCAGGGTGATTTTCTCCGGTTAGATTCGAAAGTTGGCTGGTCTCAGGAGACCAAGCAACTTTCGCGGAGGTGGAGGTGGGGTTGTCGCGGTATAAATTCGCGACAGAATTTTGTTTGTTGTTATTGTTGTTTGTTTGTTATTGTTTTGTGTTTCCCTTTTGTTCGGGGCGACGGGCGAACAAAATCGGAGGAACAAAATCACACACGCACTGACCGAATTAACGCACTGCACAATTTTATTGATTCTCACTTTTTATTTAAATATATTTGTTTTGCTTAATTTGTTAAGCAAAACAAATTCGACACTCGCGGGCGAAATGCGGCCGGCGCGCGGAAGAAGAAAACTGAATATTTCGTTTGAGCTGTCAAAGTTCTCTTGCTTTCTTCTCCTTTCTTTCGCTTTTGCTTTCGTTAAGTTAGCTCAGTGAGCGGCGGCGATCCGATGAGGGTATTGCCAGCCTCGCCATTACAATAGTAAATTGTCAAAACCTGGACTAAAGCTTTTGTACTTTTTAAACCTGTTTGAGGGAGAGGAATTTGAGAACATTTATGCTTTCGCCTATACGTACATGAGTGCCGCCAAAATGTATATTTCATTTTGGTGGGTGCAGGGGGGTATATGTAAATTTGCCAAACACACCTAGAAAAATCTGAAGAGATTTTTCGCATATAGGTATGGGTAAAGCCCCGACTACGGACACTGGTTTCTGCGTAAGCCGCACTCTATGTATGTGGGAAGATAAATGGAAAGTGAGCGTCATAGGCGCTCATATATTCTAATTCTTTTAGTTCTTTTTGAGCAGGGAGGAAGGAGAGTGTCGAAGCTTTGGTTTTGTTTAAAAATTAATTGAATCTTAAATTATTTGGTTCCAAAATTTGGATAATTTTCTTTTTTTTAAATTGTGTTTTTTTTGAGTGGTGAAGTGGAGCTGTTGCCATCGTCGGACTGTGGCTGGAGGACAAGTGTTCCAAAGGGAGTATTTTTGCGCGCTGGTTTAGTTTTGCCAGCTAGTGTTTATTTTGCTTTATTTTATTTGTGGCAGTCGGCCATTTAGTGTTTTGAATTTGAGGAATTGAATAGAGTTGGACAGGTTGTGTTCGGTAGTGATTTATTTTGGTGAAGTGTTTCCGTCCAAGTAGTTTGCTTGGGATTTGTTTGGCCGTTTTCCCCCCTCTTCCTTATTCCTTTTTTTTGTTTGTGTCGTCCCGCATCAGAGCCAAGTTGTTGCTGGACATCGAATTTTATCGAAGTCCAGCTGGTGAATAGATTCTGCAAAGAATCGTGCGAGGGATTTCAGACAGGTTGGTCTGGTCCCGCAAATCGATTGCGTTTAAAGAAATATAATTTTTGGTGTACGAATAATTTCTTTTGGGTGATTTGGTGATTTTGAAAAAGGGTTTGTGTACGGCATTATTTTCCTTGTGTCGGGAAAATTTCCGTTTCTTTTATATATAGTTATATATATACCTATATATATATCTATTGCTGCAGTTTCGGTGTAGTTTTTAAAAGAAGTTTATTTATCAGGTTTTCGTGTGTTCGTGTTGTTCGTTCGTCCGGGGATACCATACCGCGAGGGTCGTCTTAAATCCCACGCTTCGCGACTGTGCTTTTCGGGCAAATAGGGAATTTAATTATTGCGTGGGGATTTTTGATTTTAGTTAGTTTAAATAAAGTTTAGTTAAAAATAGCGCGATATGTTATTCCAGAGTTTTATTAAAGCCCGAAAGAATAGTTTTTTAATTTTGACATCGCAATCAATTTGGGTCGCTATATGTGTTTTTTTATATAAGTGCTTGAAACCAGTAATTCATCCCCGTTAATTGTAATGAAAATTTGCTGTAATGCACGCATTTTCACCATAAGCTCATCTGTTGGCTTAGATAAGCCTCCTTCAGATAGGTGATTAACCCAAGAGTACGAATTGTCATCTTGTTGCTCAACGGCAATATTTGGTACATCCCTCTTTAGTGTATGGCATATGTACCCAGCAACGTTTTCTAGTCCGTCATATTCCATGTTGCCCAGTTCTGCATCCACACTAGGTTCGCTGCATTCAGCTGGAACACCAATCGAGCTAAAAATTAGACCTACAAAAAAATACATTATGTACTGAGATGCCAAAATGCGTTTTTTCAGTTGCATTTTTATACAGTGACCGACAAAAGTCTACATACGACCCACATTTTCGCGATTCTACGAGTCCAGGATCTTTTTGAAAAAAAGTAATAATGTAGTTTTTATACAAAATTATAAAAATATTCACTTAAAACTAAAATAAAGCAATGACAAAAGTCTACATACGATGTGCAATTAAAAGACAATATTATTCTGAAATGTTGAATGCTAACGGGAAAGTACCGTTTTTATTTTGTTTTACATCTTTGCTTTGTTTTCAATTCAAAACAAATTGTGTCAGTTGTGATTTGGACTCCGCAATAAAAGTTTAAAATTGTGCAAATGGCTCCTCGGAAAGAAATTTCTATTGATGTTCGAAATTTAGTAAAGGGTATGACACACTGGCGTCAATTGACCCCGAGTGCTGTCAAAGTGTTGTTGTTTCCAAGGCAAAATTAAAAATGAACACTTTTTGAGAGAGCGAGTGAATATTTTCTCAGGGGTTTTTTGACGCCAGCTTCGAGCTGGGGTCATGAATCAAAAGAGTGTTGCATTTTAGCAAAATGTAGCTGTCAAATCTTTAGTAGCAAAAACAAGGTTGCAAAAGTATTAAAAAAGCATACGAAATGCTAATATTTTCCGTTTTTGTTCGTTGCAAGCAACACTTGTCAGGAATTTGTTCATCGTTACTTTATATTATCATTAAATTTGTTGAAGCAATACGAAATGTAAGTAAATAACACAATTAAACATGAATATTTTAATGAAATTGTACAATCGTAGGTTTATAAAAATATTCTGCATGAACTGAAATGTGCATGGGTTGCACTCTTTTATCATATAAGCACATAAAATATTAGTGATTGCAACCCTTTTGTGATATAAAGAAAAAAGGGAGCAGATTGACCCGGCGTCAAATATTTTTAATAAAACACCGAAATGAAAAAAAATCTCTTTTGGAAATTGCTAAATTATTAAATTTAAGCAAAGCTACTATTCAAACCGTAGTTAATAACTACAATGGGACTGGTAGTACAGAAAACAAACCGCGCAGTGGACGACCAAAGAAGCTTAGCAGAAGAGACACCAGCTTCATTCTCAAAGAAGTAGACCAGAATCCCAAGGAGAATGCCACAAAGCTAGCCGAAAAGATAGCACTAAGAGCGGGAACAGTTGTGCATCCAAGAACCATCCAAAAAACGTTGAATGCTAACGGTTTCCACAGTCGGACTCCTCGGAAAAAACTCCTTATTAGCGAAAAAACCGTAAGCTTCGCTTGGAATTCGCCCAGAATTGGAATCGACTTCTGGAAACGCGTTTTGTTTACGGACGAATCAAAATATAATATATTTGGAAGTGACGGCAGAGATAAAGTTTGGCGAAAACCTAATACAGCCATGGATCCAAAGCATTTAGTTCCTACAGTGAAAAATGGTGGTGGCAGTGTGATGGTTTGGGGTGCCGTCGCAGCATCTGGAGTGGGCAGGTTGGTGTTTATCGAGGGAATTATGGATCGGTACCTCTATAAATCCATTTTAGAAGAAAATCTCAAGCCATCGGTTGATATTTTGAATCTTGGTAACCAATGGATTTTTCACCAAGACAATGATCCTAAACATACATCTCACATCGTCAGAGATTGGCTGCTTTATTATGCCCCGAGACGACTGCAGGCAGTTATACAGTGACCGACAAAAGTCTACATACGACCCACATTTTCGCGATTGCATATTTTAAAAAAAAATATTTGCTTGAGCGCATAACTGAGACAAGCTGTGAAAACGGACGCACATTTGCTGAAAGGGAAATAATCCGTCTAGCTCTTTATTTCAATGAGATATTCGGTAGAGTTGTCAATACAATTCAATTTATTATAGATTTTCAATAATATTATTGATATATCTTCTACCAAATGTTTCACTGCAAAACCTTATGAAAATTAAGTATTTTTTGAGACAGGTATTCTATCTAACTTATAAGAATATCAATTTTATAAGTTGAGAAATTTTATAAAAATTCTTATTGAACTATAAAATGGCAACCCTGGATTTTCGTCCGTCATCAGAATAACGGTTGTTGTTTACTCTTTTCATTTTCGTTCCATATAAAAGTGAAAAGTTGTCTGCACGTGCACTAGATGGTAAGTTTGTTGGAATTATTACAATTTATAAGTGAAATAATTATAAACATTGCATAAATCTATTGTTTTCAGAAGTAATAGATTTATTTGAGCCTATTTACACAGTCATTCCCATGACGCATGGGCATGTTGTTTTTAGAATTAACACTGACATGGGCTTGACGAAATTTGACAGTTTTTATATGAAAATGTAAATAAACGAAGCATGGAGTTGCCACCTTTTACGTTTTTTGTATGGATTTTCGGTGCAAAATTTTCTATCCCGTTTTCACTACCGCAGTTCTTATTAGCTCTTTGTCAGATTTTTCGTCATGGAAATGATAGTGTAAATAGGCTCTAAGGCTAATACCGAGCTAAATAATAAACACTTCAAGCCTACAGTAAAACATGGAGGAGGCAGCGTGATGGTTTGGGCCTGCATGGCTGCTTCCGGCGTAGGAAAATTAGTTTTTATTGATGGAATCATGGACAAGACAATGTACCTGAACATTCTTAAGGAAAATCTAATTCAAAGTGCGGACAGCTTGGGTGTACGACAGGGATTTCGGTTCTACCAGGACAACCACCCAAAACAAAAATCGGGAATTGTACAGTCATGGTTGATCTGGAATTGCCCGCATCTTTTGAATCCGCCGGCGCAGTCACCAGACTTAAATGTTATTGAAAATTTGTGGGCAATTTTGGAGACCGGGATACGCAAGAGGAATATTTCCAATAAAAATGATTTGAAAAATGCCCTGATGGAGGAATGGCAAAAAATATCCCCAGAGACTACTAAAAAATTAGTGGAGTCAATGGCTACGAGGCTTAAAGATGTTATAAAACAAAAGGGTGGCCATACCAAATATTAAAAATTACATATGACATGTTTTTTAATAAATCAGTGCAGTGCACGAAATAAGCTGTGGCGTTGAATTTGGCTACATTTTAAGTTTTTTGTTTTTATCTTTTTCGTAGACATTTATGTAAAGAATTTGATGTTCGTCTATAAATATAGAAACATTGATCTGCAAAATGTCGTTTACATTTTTTCGATATCATTATTAGGTAGCAAGTTATAGCATTTCAAAGTTTAACTCTGCGTTTGCACGAAATAAGATGTGAGCCACTGTATGTAGATTACATTTTAAAATAAATGAAATTAGACTTATTTTATTAAGTACAAAACAACTGAAATTATATTTATTTCATTAGGTACAAAACAACAGGGGAAAAGAAAACATATTTCACATCTATATATATAAAAGAGACGTGTATGTTTGTCACCAGTAGACGCGAAAACTACAGCACCGATTCGCACCAAAATTTATATATTAGTTTTAAGGGTCGTGAGTCGTGACATAGGATAGGTTTTGACACGCCCCCTTTTACCGCCCACAAGTTAGTAAAAACCGATATATCTCAGACGTTTTTGATCACAAGAAAATGAAATTGCCATGAACATACTATGAGACCCCAGCCAAATCTGGGCTACAAATGGCCGGGAATAGACAATGGGGCGTGGCACCGCCCATACAAGTCAATATTTGAAAATGCTGTAATAGCGCTCCCACACAATGTTTTCCAACAAAATTTGGCAAATGGTTTCATGGTTTCAACTCTAAGCTAAATGCAACATATCAGCGTATTAGCAAATTGTACATGAATTCATTAATTTGCAAGAATCACTTATGTATGGAAAAAGGAAATAACAAATAACAATAAAATAATAACTTAAGAACTATGCTTTGCTTTCACATGGACAGCCAAACTTGTTTTCACCGAATACGATGACGTGTATAAATTGCATTGGTAGCGAATTCCTAAATGTTTGGAATTGCGATGCTGGTCACGTCCATATTTTGTTGAGAATCCTTTATTGCAAATTTTACATAAGTAGTAGCACTTGGGGTCAATATTTATTTCTACCTTCTCATGCTCCCTTCGCATATGGTGCAACAGCGAAGATCTCTTCGCAAACGATACCTCGCAATAGGACCTGTTGATGAGTTGGGTGCCACACTTAAATTCACCTTCAAAAGAAGGAAGTGGCGTTGGCCGACTTCGTTCCAGTCCAACAAGTCCACCGGAAACTTCAATGGTGTCGTCGTCTGCAAAAGAAAATTGTTTTAATTTGTATTTTACTTAAAAATTGGCCACTTACCTTCAAAAGAAGGAAGTGGCGTTGACCGACGTTCGGGATACACTTTTGGTTTTTTTGGGGGACCAAAAGTGCAACGGAGGTTTGCTTGACGGGAGCTTCCTCATTGAAGTTTGTAATTTCCGCCAGCAACCGCTGGCGGATTTCCATCTCCACTTCCGTCCTCAGCTCCTCCTTGATTTCATTTCTGAACTGATTATCAGCCCTTAGCTCAGCGCGTATTTGCTTTTCCAACATATTTCTGATGATATTGAATATTTCTTTAGTGAAATTCGATATTTTGCTTTTGTCGTTATTATCGCCGTACAAAAATAATTTAAATTAGTGATGTGGAAGTGGTCATTTCAAAAGTTGCTTTTCCGTTCAATTTTTCATTTAAAAAATGCAACACTGCCATTCAATTTT
The DNA here is from genome assembly GCA_951394025.1 of Heteromyza rotundicornis. NCBI lineage: Eukaryota > Metazoa > Arthropoda > Insecta > Diptera > Heleomyzidae > Heteromyza > Heteromyza rotundicornis. The sequence continues at coordinate 36,208,359 of OX596013.1, forward strand.
TCCAGTGATGGCAGAATTTTTTACGTCGAATTTGACAACTATAGTTATATATTCTTGATCTCCATTTGTCAAATTTTTCCTGGCGAATTGTTTCCTGGGCGTACATCTTCCTGGGGGCGGACTTCGTATCCTTCGAACAGCTTCAGTTGAGCCTCCCTCATTTTCAGTTCAGCCTCCAACGCCGCAATACGCACATTGCCAGCTTCCAAGCTTTTATTTTTATTCATACAATTAGAGCACTGATCCATTGTCATGTCCACATCGTCTTGGAAGCTCGTATTTGCAGTGCTGCAAATACGAGCCCAGGAAAAAATTCGGCAATCGTGAAGTTGCAATCAAAGCAAATAGAAGCCTACTCGGTATTGGAGTTACAAAAATAAGCTTTGCAAAGAAGAATTTTGTAATTAATATTATATTTCTTGAAATGTTTGAATTAACAAAGGTACATGAATCTTTGTCAATCTATACATTTTCTGAATTTGTCATTTCGAGAAACATTTCAAAAAAGTGTTTTTGTTGATGCCCAATATTTTAAAAATATTAACACTTGGGCTCCCAATGAACATTTTTCAACGGGACATGATTTTATGCTTTCAATTCTAAGTTCAATGTTACATATGGTTGGAATTGGACAGTATTTCGAAATGCTACACTTGGGCTCCCAATAAAAATATGTGACAAATGTTTTCATTAATTTATTATGACCTTAAAGGCAAAAAGAACTTTTTTAGGGCCAGCAAAGCGGGCCCTGCTAGTATATATATATATATATTTGATGATATATATACCGACATAGATATCCTCAAATCTGCGGCGAGCTTTTTCATACACTTCTACATGAGGTAGAGAGCTGAAATTTTGAACACTGATAGAACTCCGGTGACAATGCATTCCAGGGTTGGCAACCGAAACCGAAACCGAATGACACTGATTCATTTTAGGGAGCGAAACCTAAACGTAAACCGATTCGTCGTAACCGATTGAATGGGTTCAACCAAAACCAATTGAAAAGGTTACCGGTTTTTAATCGGTTTTCAAAAGGTTTTCGTACACAAAATTGACTTGAAGTTTTTTTTCCTAAGAGAAAATTCATCGTTTTTCATTCAATAAATCTTTTTATAAGGCCGGCGCACACAGAGGCGATATTCGCTATATAATTTCAGAACCATTTCCATATTTAAAAAATCTAGCTTCGAAAACGCAAAGTGCCTCAGGCAGCGATTTCACCGCAGTAGATTTTATTTGTTATTTATTAGACTACTATGGAAACAGTCAAAAGGTTTATTTTCAAACTGATTCCAATTGGTTTTGTGTTTGTTATTTATTGTATTGCTATGGAAACAGGCTGTATAAAAAACGCTATATTTTCAGAAATACAATTATTTGTGACTTCGAAACAGCCTGCGGCACGAATAACGCCTCTGTGTGCGCAGGCATTTTTATGGTTTTTGAAAAGACTTGGACAATTTTCGCTATTTTTTCATAGTTTTATATGGCAGCCTTTTTCGTCCGATAAAAACTCGGAGATAAAAACGTAAACCCAAAGTTTCACATAGATGTCTCCAAAAAAACATTCCAGCCTGTATGGTGACTAAGGCATTCAAACCCGAAGTGTTTTTGAAAATCCCGGGATTTCGGGATTTGAAATCACAATCCCGGGATTTTCCAATTAAATACAATAGTTAATATAAAATTAAAGAAAAAATTGTTGCAACAATATTTTAAGTTTAATTCGACAAAGAAAACATATTTAATAAATATTACATTAAACAAAACAAATTATATTTAAATAAATATAGTAATTCTTTTTAAATTAGATTGATCGAACAAATTATTTTTTTTGCCACGCTGAATCCGAATATAATTATAAAATTCTGCCAGCTCCATTTCATGCTAAACGGCCAACAATATACGGTCAACAAAGTAATTTTACTATATATTTAAAAAAAAAAAAAAAATGGTTTAAATTGAAAAAATTTTATTTAAATCGATAAAAATTGTTTGTTAAACGTTATTGACAAAAATCATGTACATTTTTGTGTGTTTGTAGCACTAAATCTACAAAAGTGGGATTTTTAAATTTACCAATTATATTGAAAGTAAATGCACGAAAGAATTTTTTGTGGAAAAACGTCAAAAAACGTCAACAACGCATACAAAATGCATTTTTGAATCCCGGGATTCCGGACTCAAAATCCCGGGTTTCCGGGATTGAGAAAACTTCCGGGATCCCGGGATTGAATGCCTTAATGGTGACAGACAGACGGGGATATGGCTAAATCTGTTTTCGATGCTGATCATGAATATATATACTTATCCATACAGGACATGCCCCTAAAAATTTAAGCATAAATTTGTTTGAAAATGCGATTAGATAAGGAAATTCGGTAAATGTAGTTAGATTCAGCACCCTTGATTTATATTGAATTGATATAAAATTTCCTAATATTGGGCCATCTAGAAACCTTTTAGAACCTAAACCGAAACCTTTTCAATCGCTCCAACCAACCGAAACCTTTTCAAAATCAAGGAGCGAAACCGATAACCAAAACCGATTGGCAAGTGGGAGTAAAACCGAAACCGAAACCTTTATTCGATTCGGTTGCCAACCCTGATGCATTCTATTAAATTGGGGTCCACCAGAGGCGTAGGGGGCCGTGGGGGGACTCAAACCCCTTTTTCTTAAACATGGCATAACTTCCGATTCCTTCGAGCCACAAAGATTCAATTTAATAGGTGGGTTCTTATTGACAAAATAAAATTTTACACCCTTTGATGGGGGGTGTGGGGATAAAGGGGAGGGGGATGGAGCCTTTTTAAAGTTCGGGATGGACTGACGTTCGTATTTTTAAAGCTACAGTACTAAAATTTTGTACTTAGGTTCGCATTCGGGAAAAAAATTAAAAAAGGGGGAAAAAAGAAAAAAGGGGAAAAAAGAAAGGGAGTTTTTTTTTTAAAAAGGGAAAAAAAATTTAAATAAATGGGAAAAATAAAAAAGAGTAAAAACTAAGATTTTTAAAATATAACCCTTTAACCGACTAAAAAGCAGAAAAAAACAAAAAATTCCCTTTAAATTAGGCTTGCCACACACAGGGTTTTTGCCCGGAGACTCTGGGAATCTGAATGTTTCTCCGGTCTCCTGAAAAATTTCTGCGGTTTTTTCATAGCTTTAGTAATTTTTTGTAAATTAAAAAAAATACATTAAAATTTATTTTGATTAAGCATTTGAAAATAAAATACACATTCTTTCATTCGAGTCACCCTATCTTAATTACTTATTGTTTCGACAATTTCGATTTTTTCGACCGAACCAAGTGCTCTGGGCTTTTGGGAAATACCCAAACAACTTATCGGTTCTCAAATCTCTAACGTTAGTTCATAACTTCAGCTCAAGTAGCGGTCTATAGTATTCTCAACTTAAAAGGATATGGAATTACCCATTTATAATAGTTCCACACATACATACAAATATAACGAATTTTAGTGATTACCCAATATTCACATTATTAATTTTGCGACAATCCATAAATATATACACATTTGCCCAAAAAATTTTTTTTTATGCTTGTTTTTTTATATTTAATGACAATTTTCAATTAAAAAAGCTACAAACAAACAAAAATGAAATAATAACTAGAGAGTGGACTATATTCGGATATGCCGAAGCTGAAATACCCCTACACAGTAGGAAGAAGTACCTCGAACATAAAATTATGTGGTCTCAAGACCCCATTCTGATCCACCTATAAATAGTTTTTTAGCCCGGACCATGTCCAAAATCCGTTGGTTTTTAAGAATCATGCAGTGACTCGCTGAAGTATTTTGCATATTCTTTTCCATGTACAGTGGCTCTTAGTCAAATTATATTGAATCTATATTGGTATCATTGGAAAGGTCATTGGCAACATTACAACAACAAAGCTGCAATAAGCACCGAAACATTACAACAAAGCTACAATAAGCATTGAAATATTACAACAACAACATGTAACTGTATTAAAATAGTTGTGATATTGTTGTGATGTTTAAAAAGTACCAAAAAATAATAGTGCCCAAAATTAGTTAAGACACCTTTCCAAAAGTCACCAATTATACAGGAAAATGAAGAACAAATTGAACACTTTATATGAGAGAAATCGTAACTTTTAAACTTTATATCTCGGAAAGTATATTTTTCCGACCAGAAATTCAGATTCAGTTTTAGGACGTCAAAATACATAATACAAAAAAAAAAGAAGGGCAAAAATCGAATAGGCCCTCAAGTATATTTAAGCCAAATCTGACACAGCTGCACCCTCCGCCACAATTGAGAGTTTTCTTGTTGTTGCGCCCACTTTTTCCAAATTATTTTTGGAATCAATTAGTTAAGACCCATAAAAAAATAATGGACAAGAAATAGATGAAGTTATAAATTCGAAGTACCGGCCACTGGCCGGATTCCGGAGCTTTTCATTTTCAGTTTTTAGTGCAACCCAATTTCGGTCACTTTTATTTTGTCTAAAAGTTATTAAACTTTATATTTACGATTTAAAAACTATATGAAAGGCATAAAGAACTTACATTTTGAAGCTTCTTCATGTAAAAGATCAATTAAAAACGACATTACAATTAAATTTTCACAGAGTCAAAACTGCCTTTGCTTAAGAAATTTACATAAGTATGTTAGAACTGAAAAGCTGATTGCATAAAATCTGTAACACATAGCCTATGACGGATTTAGGTCCTTGTGTACATGAATGTGTAAACAATCAAATAAAAAAAGAAAAAAAAATTCATATTGAGTAAAATATATTGTTTAGAAACATTAGTGTGACAAACTTGAAAACACCGAAGTTCCGGCCACTGGACGGAATTCGGAACACTTCACTTTTTAGGTACCCAATTCCGGCCACTTCTGTTTTGTTAATAATTTATTGTATTTTAAGTTTACAACTTAAAGTATTGTATTTTTGTGAGCTCAATAATACACGTATGCACTACATAAAAAAAACTAACAGTTTCCTTTTTTTTCTTGTGGAAAACTTGATTTTAAATTTTTCTACTTTTTGCATTTTGCACATTGAAATTCACTCAAAACGATCGTTTCGTGACAACGAAAATTCTTGTAATGAAATCAAAAACAAATCTGTCAATGTTTTTTTGCAGAATGATGTGCAAAGGCGTGGTCTACCATAAGAAATAATTTGAAATTTAATTTTCGATGGATAAATTGTAAATATAGGCAAATAAGTAAAGTGGCCGGAGTTAGGCACTATGACGGAATTCAGTACAGTTACGTTATATGTGATTTCGGAACCTCGGACCATGTCAAAAATACGTTTCTAAACATTTCCAATCGAATGCAGCAATAAATAAAAAAAGAGTAAAAGACAGGTTTTTTAAAATATAACCCTTTAACTTTCGATTTAAAATGAAGGGTTTTTTGTCCACTTCAAAATCTGACATTAGGAACAAACCAGCCAAAAACCCTTCATTTTAAATCGAAATTAATTTAAATGGAATTTATTTTCTGCTTTTTAGTCGGTTACAGGATTATTTTTAAAAATATTGTTTTTTACTCTATTTTTTAATTAATGGCAACGAAAAGTTCAATAGCCATTAATTAAATGATTATTAAAAAAGTTATCGAATAAAAAAGTGATTTTATTTTCCCAGAAAAACTCATAAATTAAATAAAACTATTTTTAAAACCAAATACAGTTGTTTCCGCTTAATTGATTTTTCCGGTTAATTGAGTCAAAAAATGTTCTTTTTCATTGAATATCCAATATAAGATATACAGGGATTTAGCCGCTTTATTGATTAGCATAATATAAAATGATTCGTAATTCTGTCATAAAAAATGTCGGTTAATTGTCATTTGAAATATGTATCCCTAAAAAAAATTTTGCTAACACTTTTTAATGAGAAAATGTGTCAACTAGAGACCGATCGAAATCGCTTTTTTTTCCGAAATTTTTTTTTCCGGCCGAAACCGAGAAAATAAAAGAAAAAATTTTGTATTTGAATGTAATAAAGTAGTACATAATTAAGCGCAGTAGGCTGAAATCGATAAATTTAAGTCAGGGGCCGGTTCGCGTAAGCCGATACTCGACTATCAGAAAATCGATAGTTGAAACCGACACAACCAAACCGATAGTGCAAATTCGGTTCGCGTAAGCCGATAAAATAAAAGTCGAGTGCTATTTGCGTGAGCACACAAAATTTATTACATTATTTGCGAAGAAGTCATTTAAACAGCTGACAACTGTCAAATGACAGATTTTAAATTGAAAAAAAAAAATTTTAAATAACAAAATAATAAAGAATAACACGAAAGTGATCAAGAAATGTTTCCGTTGAGGCATGTTCTATTGGATGTTGACAGCGACGAGGGTGTTGATCTTGTTAGACGACAAAGAATGCTGAGGGATGTCTCAAATTCAATACGGCAAAAACGTCGTACGGTCCGCTGCCGGTTTTGAAGAGACTTTGTCTTTTTTGTGTCAGTTTTTTCTTGGCTGCGTGTTTGTGGTCGGTCCAAACCAAAAATTTCAATTGGACGCATTAAAAATGTGGTTAAATATTACTAGATAAATTAAATAACTTTTTGCCAGCACTTCAATGTTTTTATTGGCGGCCCATTGCTGTTGAGTGTAGTCACCAATCTGTCCCATAGCTTTTTCTTTTGCGTCTGGTTACTTTGTGTCCGTTTTAAATATCATAATTTTAGCATTTTTTAATTTTTTTTGCGTGCGCAACAGTTTTTTTTTTGGCAATTGTTTGAAAAATCAGTGAAATCGACACATCAAAAGGTGTCGGTTTCAACTATCGGTAATTTTCATACTTTTTTGTCGAGTATCGGTTTACGCGAACCAAAACCGATACTCACACTGTCGGTTTCGTTCACTATCGGCTTACGCGAACCGGCCCCAGATCATGAATTAGATGAATTTAGAAGCAAACTATCAATTGCATGCCAATCAATTGAAGGGACAGGGTTATTACTTTTTGCTACTACGAGAGTAGTAGATATTGGATTTTAGGGGAGTAGATTTGAAGAAAGGGGAGTAGATTTAATTTTTTCCGCAGAGTAGTAGAAATTCTACGAGAGTAGTAGAAATTACTGTCAGGGTATTAGATTTCAAGAGAGGGGAGTAGATATGGTTTTATGCGTAGAGCAGTAGAAATTCTACGATAGTGAAACTCACATACAATTTTGAGGAGAAGATTTCTTACAATAGTAATAGAAAATATCTTGAGGGAAGTAGAAAAATCTACTACCGTAGTAGAGGAGTAGAAATTTAAAAATTCAAGTCGATATCTCCAAAACTACGACCGCTATCGTGCGGACAGACAGACAGACGGACATGACCAAATCGACTCAGAAGGTGATGCTGATCAAGAATACAGTGGCTCACACCTTATTTGATACAGTGCCAATCTTAAAATCTAGATCGCTGTAACTTCAAGACTAAAAGGAATATCGAAAAAATGTTAATGCCATTTTGCAGAATCGTATAAGTAGTTAAATCAAGTAACTTCATTTATTTCACTAAATATAAGCAGAAAAAATAAAAATACAAATTACTACCAATTTTCATGTCACAGCTTATTTGATACAGTTCAATTCAGACTTAAAAATTCTTAAAACTATTGATTTTTGTGATACTTTTAATATTTGTTGTGATAGCCCTTAGCTTCTACAAGAGCCTGGAGCCGCTTTGGCATTGAATCAACAAGCTTTTTTGTAATGTCTGGAATGATTTTCTGCCATTCCTCCAGTAGCGCCTTCTTCAATTCATCTCTGTTGGAGATTTTGTGTTTACGAATGTTGCTGTCCAACAAAGCCCACCGATTTTCAATGACGTTCATGTCAGGTGACTGACTCCGGCGGCGCTATCAAGTGGGGACAGTTCCATATGAGCCAGGACTGCACAATTCCCGACTTGTGCTTCGGGTCGTTGTCTTGATAAAACCGAAATTGATCGCGAATACCAAGCTTCTCGGCACTTTGGAGCAAATTATTTTTGAGTATATTGATGTACATATTTTTGTCTATTATTCCCTCAATAATTTCCAAATTTCCTACGCCGGCTGCAGACATACAAGCCCAAACCATCACGCTACCGCCACCATGCTTCACAGTAGCTTTAAGATTTTCTTTGTTTAGCTCAGTATTGGGTTTCCGCCAGACGTAGGACTGGCCATCGGAGCCGAAAATGTTGAACTTAGATTCGTCCGAAAAAATAACCGTCTTCCAGAAGTCAGAGTTTTTGCAAACATGCTCCTTAGCGAAGGCAAGCCGCTTTTGTTGATTTTTCTTGCTTATAAATGGCTTTTTGCGAGCTACTCGGCCATTAAAGTCGTGCTCTCGAAGCACGCGGCGGATGGTTTCAGCACTGCAAGTCTTCCCTAATTCATGTTGAATCTCAATGGCCAGTTTTGGAGCCGATAACTTCGGATTTTTTTTTATTTTCCGGACAATGTATCGTTTGTCAGACTCGTTGAAAATTTTGTTGGGTGCATTTCTGCCCTTATCTTTCACCCGATTCACGTGTAAAAAGCGCTCAATGATGTGCTGAACTGTAGACGGACTCAATTTAACCATATCAGCAATTTTCCTTACCGAATTCTCGTTTTTAAAATGGCCTACGACCAGTTCGCGCTGTTCAATTGTTGTGCGGCGACCCATTTTTTAAAAAGTCGTGTTGTGAATCTTTCACTTCTGAGATCGGACTAAAAACTAGTTAAACCTAATTGCGAACGCAACCAGGAAGGCAGAGAAAAAAAATACCGTTGCAACTGCGCGACAATTTAAAGCATAGACGCATACAAGTGTCTGTATCAAATAAGCTGTGAGATGAATTTTTGCTGCGCAATTGCTGTTCTCGCCTTGCGCGACAAGATGGTAAATTTTTTTGAATTTCGTTTAACGGGTAATGCTTTTTGAATATGCGTCTACAAATCTACATTTACATTTTTTCGATATATTTTTTAGTTTTGAAGTTACAGCGATTTACATTTTAAAATGGGCACTGTACCAAATAAGCTGTGAGCCACTGTATATATGTATACTTTTCCATACCGCACACGCCTCCTTATGGGAGCTACAAACGTAGTGTCAAAGTTAGTATACCCTGCCACAGTGTGTGTGGGGGTAAAAATATCTGTGTTGGTACTACTCTCTGAGAAACTCCGCTTTATTCGGTTAATTGCAACAAAAGTTGTGCATTTTGGTCGACTCCATTAAGCGGAAATAACTGTATATGCCTTTGTTCAATATTAGCTTTTTCACAATTCTCAGATGTTGAACTTTTGCAATTGAAATACTCAACGTACAAATGTGAACTAATATGTAGTGTTTGGCGTCTCAATAGAAAGTCTGCATTATTCAAATAACGGAATTTTTTAAACCGTTATTCACTGTTGGTATCTGGCATGTGTTTACAAAAATATATATACAGTGACCGACAAAAGTCTACATACGACCCACATTTTCGCGATTCTACGAGTCCAGGATCTTTTTGAAAAAAAGTAATAATGTAGTTTTGTTTGGTAGTCCATTTAATAAAAAAATCCAAAAAAAAAATATTCGCTTAAAACTAAAATAAAGCAATGACAAAAGTCTACATACGATGTGCAATTAAAAGACAATATTATTGTGAAATGTTGAATGCTAACGGGAAAGTACCGTTTTTATGTTGTTTTACATCTTTGCTTTGTTTTCAATTCAAAACAAATTGTGTCAGTTGTGATTTGGACTCCGCAATAAAAGTTTAAAATTGTGCAAATGGCTCCTCGGAAAGAAATTTCTATTGATGTTCGAAATTTAGTAATAAAACACCGAAATGAAAAAAAATCTCTTGGGGAAATTGCTAAATTATTAAATTTAAATTTACTATTCAAACTGTAGTTAATAACTACAACTTTTCAGAAAGGTAAAAATTATAAAACAGATCAATCCACATCTTATTTCACTCGTATATTTGTAGGAATTCTGCAATGCAACCGAGTAAGTAAAATTTTTTTTTGGATTTATTGATTAAATGGACTACCAAACAAAACTACATTATTACTTTTTTTCAAAAAGATCCTGGACTCGTAGAATCGCGAAAATGTGGGTTGTATGTAGACTTTTGTCGATCACTGTATATAACTACCCGGCTGGACGCGCTTGGTGGCAGCTGTAATCCCACCCGGCATGATTTACCCTAAAAATGTCCAAGGACGCACTTGGTGACAGTTGTAATCCCACCTGGCATGATTCACCCAAAATATGTGCAAGGACGCAGTTGGTGGAATGAACCACTCAATATTCGATGGTTACTAAGTTACATTTTAATAATATTTTTTGTTGTATGGGAGGTGCCACACCCCGTTGTCCGAATCCATTACTTACGCACTTTTATCTTAAAATGTCAATACAATCATTAAATCCGTTTAACTGTGTTATGGGGTAGAAAATTGTATGGGCGGTGCCACGCCCCTTGTCCAATTATTCCTATATTCGACACATAGAAGGGAAAACATACTATACAACTCCATTCCAAATTTCATTAAAATATATTCAATACTTGAATACTTAGCTGTTATTTAAGTTACGTGTTGTGTGGGCGGTGCCACGCCCCTTGTCCAATTATGTCCATATTTGGCATAAAGCTTGGAAAAGCAACTCCGTGCCAAATTTCGTCTATATATTCAATATTCAATTCAAATTCAATTCAATAGTTACTAAAAAATCTTGTAGACATATTTTGTGTTGCTTGGGAGGTGCCACACACCTTTGTCCAATCCCAACCGCATATACCCTATGTTACATGTCGATACCTATAGAATTTATCCTGAAAGTTTCAAGAGAATCGGTACAGCCGCTTAGCCGTGATGCTCGGACAAACAGACAGACACACAATCAGTTTTATAATATACTAGCTGTTACATACCCGGCGTTGCACGGGTTGTATAAAATTTTAAAATAAATATATATAGGAATTTGCGACAACTTCAATGGACGCTGTAGTGTATGGTTATTCCCCCCGTTAAACTTGGTGCCAGTTGTAATCCCACCCGTTATGATTCACTCAAAAAATGTGCAAGGGCGCAGTTGGTGGCATGGACCACTTAATATTCGATAGTTACTATGATACATTTTAATAATATTTTTTGTTGTATGGGAGGTGCCACGCCCCGTTGTCCAAATCCAACCTCTTATGCCCAATTGCAAATTCCATTACTAACACAATTTTATCTTCAAATTTCAATAAAACCAGTAAAGCCGTTTAACCGTGATATGGGGTAGAAAATTGTATGGGCGGTGCCACGCCCCTTGTCCAATTATTCCCATATTCGACACATAGCTGGGAAAACATACTGTACAACTCCATGCTAACTTTCATTAAAATATATTCAATCGTTGCTTAATTAGCTGGTATTTAAGTTATGTGTTGTATGGGCGGTGCCACGCCCCTTGTCCCATTCTTCACATATTCGAATGAAATCGGCACGAAAATAAAGATGGAGCCTCACCATCATCCTCTGCTTCCAGCCTCTGCTTCTTCGCGCCAGATTTGTGAGATTAATCTCATGTAATGACTTTTGAAAATCTTTGGTGGTTGTGAGCAGGGACCGCCAAGAACCGGTTCCGGAACCGAAACCGGAACCGTTATATTTTATGAAACCGGAACCGATATTTTGAAAATTTGAGAACCGAAACCGAAATTTTTTTTATATTGGAACCGGAACAGAAACCTTGTTATTTTTTTGGTTTTAGCTCATAATTTAATAAATCGAAAATACAAATTAAAATATAATTTTTAACGAAATTTTCTTGTTTAAAAAGTGATGCAAAAAGTTGAAATTCATGTGTTCTTAAACGAATTCCTTTATTCTTATCTTGTTTATTTTGGTATTTTTCTATGCAACCCCAGTCAATTTACCACACATTTGAACATGAAAAGCAGGCTTTGAGTTTTTACATGCAACAAAATCAAATTTTTTTGAGATTTGTAAACTTCTGGGGTCAAATCGCGTATCAAACGAAATCGACAGTATTCCATCATTTAAGTTTCGTTTTTGGTTTGACTTTTTTTTATAGGGGCGAAATTGAAGTACCGTGTAGTCGTAGCTGAACTTGAACTTTTTTCACTTTTCAACCGATTTGTATCGGTTCTCGATTTTTCAAATAGCTCAACCTTGCATCAAACAGATGTTTTCGTATGTTTTGACACAATTTTTTTCGCTACAAATTGTAAACAAATGTGAATCGGTGTATATTTCAGTTCTACTTAATTGTCCACAAAATTAAAAATGCCGCAGTACCAGAGCTGGAATTTTCCGGACATGCCTGCGGAAATAGCGTAAGTATTTTGTAATGTGTAATTAGAAAGTTTTAAATAATTGCTTACGCCTCCCGTCGCCCAGAGAGTTGCTATTCCAAAACGATAAGAAGGTGGTCATTGTGGGAGTCATCGGCAAGTCTGCCTTTCCCGATTGCAATAAAATGGTGGCACTCAACGTGCTCGATCGCCATCCCAGTCTAATGGAACACAAACCCGAAGAGGTAGTAGCATCAGTAAATATTGACCGAACCCATGTACTATTGAATCGTTTATTAGGGCCAAATACAGTTCTACTACAATTCCAAAGAATCCATGCTGCTGCTGCACTTTGAGACCACTTTCGATGTTGAGTGCATGCAGCAAATGTGGGAAAGCGAGTTGGCACAGAATTCGGGACAATTTTTGCTTTTCAATCGCACGATACGCAATCGCTTTGCCCGCATGCTGCTCTTCGCCACACAGGTTTGTCACATAGTCGTGTTCGTGGAGTTGAGTGTGACTTTCGACGCTTCGCTATTGGCGATTTTCAAGGCTTTGAAGATTATAAGGTGAGTGGAGTGCATTATTCCCCAAGTATGCTTGCATTTTTCATGATTTCTGCAGAGATAAGCACATTTTGAAGTTCCTGCCCAAATTGGTGAAGAACACCAGCACTGGAGCTTTTCTGGGCAAGTCGGCGCGTTTGTGTTCGCCGCGTTTTCTCTTTCTGTTTGAAAACTATCCCGACGGTCATGGTATGACAGAGTATATAGAGAAGGCAATAGCAATTCTTTGAAGAATTTTATTTTTTATTTTATATTTTATTTTTAAGAGAAAACCAACGAGTCCATATCCAAACTGGAATTCGAAGTTGAGGACAACATCTACAAGATGCTGCGCAATGAATTCATTATCACCAATAACAGGTAGAATGTTTTTGGTTTTCCATTGAATGTCTTCCAATTCCCTCGATTCTCTCCAGTGCCATGTCGCTATTTTCCATACCTGGCAATAAGCGCTTTGTGTACTACAACACCGATGCAGATTTACGCGAAGATCCATTGCTCAAATCTGTGAATTTTCTGCAGACCCTGCTGAAGAAAACCAACTTCAAGGAGAGCGACGACGAAGACTTGAACGATTTGCGTCCATATAAGGTGCTTTTGACTACTCTAACCACATAGTGGCCAAACTGAACTAAATTGACTCCAATTTCGCAGGGCTTCGGCAAACCCTTGATACAATGCAATCCGGAGACAAAGCCACCAGCAACTGAAGAATCTGCCGCCAAGGAGCGCCAATTCATGACTTTACTCAAGGACCATGTGGACGAGGCTTTGCAGACGGGATTCGATGACAGCCTGACCAAATTTAAAGGGAAAAGCCATTTTGTGGTGCTACCCGCTAAGGCCTGGTACGAAGCGTTCAAAATGCTGCACAAAATCTTCATTGAAAATCCCGACAATCCCCAATTCGAGGCAAATGACGGCGATTATGTGAGTTGAAAGTAATCTTTGGCAACATTTTCCAACAACACAATCTCTTCTTCCAGAAATCGTATTTGGAGAATTTCGACAAGATAATGGACCTGGACGACGAGTAAGTTTAGAGTGGAAAAAAATCATTTCGTAAATTTTTCACCCACAAACTTGTAGGTTCTTCTCTGCCTGCTGCGATATCGGCCTGCAAAAGGCCTTTGCGATGTACAACAATCCGGCATTGACGCACTACAGCACGGTGGTGCACAAGAAACTGGTAAATTCAAAGCGAAAAAATGTACGACGAAGTAAGGGTAATAAAATTGTAACCACCAGGTGGACGAGGCCATTCTACTCTATATGAAATATGCACGCGGCCCACAAACCACCACCAACGAGTCAAAGTTGCGTGCCATGTGCGAACTGTGTTGGGAGAATGGCAAGCAACAGTGCGAACATAGCAGTCTACGCGGCAATGCGTGCGTGATGCCCAAGCACATCGTGAAAGAGGCCTCGGAGCATTCCAGCGCGCACGTTTTCATATCCACGTGCAACTGCGGACGCACCCAGGGTCGTCGCGAGGATCCGTACACCATACGCCAGGCCAATTACGAGTTCTACGAGTACATGGGCAACAATTGCAATCTGTGCGCCAAGGTGAAGAAGATCAACTTTGCGATTTTCGAGCCTTCCATCAACGACTACCGGTGGGTGAAAATTTGTAGCCACAAGAGTCCAAATCCTAACTAAAATCTAATCTAGTGCTGCGGAATTCGAAATTGCCTTCCCCAAACTGTCGCTAAATGGTTCTTCATCGAGTGCAACGAAAAGACGTCCCACTTCGCCGGATTCCGTGCCCAGCGATTCGGATGAGGAAGTTTGCTCTCAGCCACTCACCGCTTCGCAGGGCTCTCACACCAATCTGAGCTTGGAGTCGACAGACTTGAATAAAATCGAGGCCGACCACGAAGACGACGACAACAGCTCCGATGATGAGTCCCTCAACGAACTGGTCATCAAAGTCAAGGACAAGGACACCCAAGAGGAAGAGGAGAAAGAGCGCAGCATCTACCGGCAGCCCTCGACCACCGAGTATCTGCCGGGCATGGTTCACACGGAGAGTCCTTGCGGCCTGTTGCCGCAATTTCCCAGCTGGTCGCTGGCATGTGTGGGTCCCAGTTCGGTGTACAGCCACAATACGGGCCTCTTGGAGCACTTCCAGAGTGGCTTTCTGTCGGGGGCGAATTTCCTCCTGCCATGGGATGTCCATGTGAGGCTGGAGCATTCCGCCTCATGGGCCGCGGCCTACGAAAAGACGCGCTATCGCAAAATGGGCGAGGTTTTCATACTGAAAATATTTGTGGGCTGTGAGTATGAGTGCCCGAGGGGACACCGCTTCATGATGAGCTCTCCGGATAAGGTGCTACGCGGCGGCTCAGGTGAGGATTCTATGCGATATTTGGTTTTGTGTGTATACTAAAAGCAGCCCCTGCAGGCATTCTACGCGACAGTGGCAGCAAAGTCGTCTACAACAATATGCCGTTGTATTTCCCTTGTCCATGTATGTATACATTTGGAAACACTTCAAATGCATTTTCTACGATTCTCTGAGATTTTCAGGTCGCCTCAACAATCGCTCGAATAAGTCGGATGTGGCTCAGCTGATGCGCGTTCATGTGGTCACCCCGAAGGCTCCGGTCAACGTCATTTTGGATCCAAAGGTGAATAATTTTCAAAATAGAAGTATTTCACCCTTCAATTTCGGATAATTTCCAGATCCGCACTGGCGAACGCGATTATATATTCAATATGGGCCTGCCACATCCTCCGAAATTAACGCAAAGCGCCTACTGGATGCTGCGCCTGCCGTACATTTATCAAGGAGACGAGGGTCCGATAGCGCCGCCCGTCGATTTGACCGCCGCAAATGCCCTCAATTATGGTTGCCTGCTGGCGGGCATGTTCGGCGTCAGCGAAATGGAGGTAGAGGACTAATTCGAATCGGAGGTTAGAATGACGAAGAGGAAAATGAAATTTCTAAATTAAATAGTAATTTTTATATTTGAAAACATATGCAGAAGGTACAGATCACAACAGCAAAATAGTTTTTTCTATGCTTGATAGTGGGCGGGAGGGTAGACTGGTAAATGAGTAACTCTCTCTTGTATTTGACCTTAACACTAAAATTTGGGAAAATTACTTAAAATAATGAACATAATCGTTAGTTGCAAGCTTTGCTTTTAGCTTTGCCTAAACATTCTCGGGGATCGCCTCTTCACAGCGATTCTTGTTCTTCAGTAGGTACGAAGCCAGAAAACTAATTGGATCCGGTGGCCGCTCTCGCGCTAAGGTTTGCAGTCCGTGTAGTAATATGGGTGCCACGGTTTGGTCCAGATATTGTCGCGTGGGCAGTGAATTGAGATCGGGACGTGGTTTCTTACTTTGCGGTTGAGCTGGGGCTGACAATTGTGGGGTAGGGGCAGCCGGAGGCGGTGGCTGTTGTGGTGTTGTTGTTGCTTGTTGCTGTGGGGGGACAGCCGCTGGTGGAGCTGGAGTTTCCTGTTGCTCAGATTTTTCCATTGCTGAAATGGACGGGATTTCAAGTTATCAATAAACTATCGGGAATCACGTTTTCTCTTTCAAAACTACCTACCTTTGCTTTACGTTATAAATCAATAATGAAACTGAAAATATTCTTCCGCAAAAAGCCGCCTTTTGGAACACCACTTTTGACACCTGAAGCCGTACTAGGGATGGATAAATCGACAGTCTACTTATCGAAATTTTCGATTTTTTACAGTCGATTATGTAAATAGTCGGGCTGTAGGAAATATCGCCCAAAAACAAAAATGAAAAATCGCCCAAAAATTAAAAAGGAAAAATCACATAAAAAAAAAAAGGAATAATCGCCCAAAAACTGAAATGGAAAAATCACCCAAAAATTTGGAAAAATGCTAGCCGAAATGGAAATTTTTTTTGTTTTTGGCTTCGTTTTTTTAGAGCCTATTTACGTTATCAGTTCCATGACGTAAAATCTGACAAAGAGCTAATAAGAACTGCGGTAGTGAAAACGGGATAGAAAATTTTGCACCGAAAATCCATACAAAAAACATAAAAGGTGGCAACTCCATGCTTAATTTATTTACATTTTCATATAAAAACTGTCAAATTTCGTCATGCCCATGTCAGTGTAAATTCTAAAAACGGCATGCCCATGCGTCATGGGAATGACTGTGTAAATTGGCTCTTATATAGGTGGGCTTATGGGAGCTATTGAAAAACCTCAATATGAGATAAATCTGACGAATCTGGACCATGAATTCTGTTGAAGAATTTGTTCGTAAAATTTATTCATCAGAAACTATTTTATTTTGAATAAAAAAATAATTTAAAAAAAATTCTGTAATAATTTTCTGTACTGATTTTACGGATTTTTTTTTACAGTAAAAACTATAAAATACGGAATTTTGGAAAAAAATCTGGCAGCACTGTGCGTATGCTCAAAATTGACAGTCACTTCAATTTATTAACGAGGGTGGTATGTGAAAAAATTTATTAATTGCTCTGATCCAGCATTAATTTATTTCTAATTTCCAATTTATAAATAAATCCAACTTTGAAAAGGCTAGACAATATTGACGCACTATGACGGAACTGCTAATCGATCCGGATATACGCGTCTGGGTGTTTCTGCCGATTGTGCTGATCACATTTCTGGTGGGAATCATACGTCACTATGTTTCGATACTGATTTCTACGCAAAAGAAGGCTGAAATTACCCAAATTCAGGACAGGTGAGTGCTCAACTGACCCAATAGCTATATATTACTACATTCCAATCCAATTGCAGTCAAGCCATGATCCGGGCACGCCTGCTACGCGAAAATGGCAAGTACCTGACCACGCACTCCTTCGCCATGCGAAAAAACTTCTTCAACAACGAGGAGACGGGCTACTTCAAGACCCAAAAGCGGCCACCAGTAGCACAGAACTCCACGGCAATGCTGACGGATATGGTCAAGGGCAACTTCATCAACGTCCTGCCGATGGTCATCATTGGCGGCTGGATCAATTGGATGTTCTCGGGCTTCGTCACGACCAAAGTACCTTTCCCGCTGACGCTGCGCTTCAAGCCGATGCTGCAACGTGGCGTTGAACTAGCCTCACTAGACGCGGCCTGGGTCTCCTCGGCCTCGTGGTATTTCCTGAATGTGTTTGGCCTGCGTTCGATCTACACGCTGGTGCTGGGCGAAAACAACCAAGCCGACCAGACTCAGGCACAAGCCGACGCCATGACGGGCGCAGCAATGACCATGCCCCAGGATCCGAAGGCTGCTTTCAAGGCGGAGTGGGAGGCTCTGGAAATCACCGAGTACCATAATGCGTTGAAGAATGTGGAAAGCGATTTACTGCATTTGGCCACAGGCGGCGGCGAATACGCCCAAGAGAATAGCGTGCGTCAGTAGAGACAGCCGCGATTTAGCTCTTAGTTTATATATTGGAATTCATTTGTAATTGAGTCGTGCGTCGTTAAATTCTAGTTTAGCGAATTTCGTAAATGCTAATAATAAACCATTTTAAAAACAACCATAATTTGAAGATTTTTTTTTTAGTTTCGAAAATGAAATTGCGAAAATGTTTAATTATTTCTCTGAGACATCCGTGGCCAAGGACTTGGCAGGCGAAGGCGGTCTAGCCTCTGGCACTTTAAAGGTCTTGACGGCCAGTTTCTCCTTCGGTTTGGGCATCAAACGATATTCGCTGGGCAGTTCCTGTTCTGTGTAGAGCCGATCGCTGTAGTAAATCCGACGTATGCGCACATTGGCGTGAATTTGGAGTCGCACTGTTTCCAAGTAGTTAGTGCCGTAGGCACGTCTCGTGAAATCGGCCAAATTGAAGTGAATCTGGTTCCAGCCCTGATTCATGGCCAGCGGCATCGAGGTGCTGAAGGGCTTCACGGAGGTTTTGCTTTGGAAATTCGACACACGAAAGCGACGCATGCATTTTTGATCGTCCAAAATCTGCCAACAGAGTTTCTTTAGCACTTCGGAAGAGAAAACACTTTCATTTCACCGAAATTCACCTTAACTTCGAACGAGAAATATTTGTGCATATTTTTGATGAGCAAAACCAAAAACGGCAGCTTTATGCCCAGACTGGCTTTGGGATCACGCGGTGACGTTATGAAAACGGTGGAGACATTACTTCCCATTACTTCCATGACCATTGATTTGATGTCTTCGTCGAAAACTCGCTTCGTGTAGCCATTCTGAGTCTGTTTTGGAGCCATTGAAATGGGAAAGGGAATGCATTTATTCAACATACATACACGAATACTCCAAAGTCCCATGGGCGTACTACCAATGCTGTAGAAAACGGAGAAGCACCCTTTCTGGTAGTGATTCCTGAACATGGCTGCAACGTTTCCCAAATTTAAATTCTCTAAAAATATACGATTTTTTCCAACTTGACAAAGCACACAATTGATCGAATGTTGAAAATATTTCAAGAACGAATGGCCAAAGTAAAATACACTAGGGTTGGAAACAATTTTTTTTAAAAATATAATTTTAATGATTTTTTACAACTAAATTCTGAATTCAAATCACTTTTACACAGTGGCCGGGAATCCCCACGGGTCGAGTTTCTTATTGAGCAAATCCAGAGCGGACTCGGCCAACTTGGCCAGCAACTCGGCCAGCTTGTGCTTCGTATAGACTTTGTACAGCTGACGCGATTCCTCGGCAATGTCGTCTGCCAGCTTGACACAGCCCTTTTGGTCACCCGACAAATGCAGCACCTTGTGCAGGAGCAGCACCACTTCCGGTATGCAAATGCTGCGCAGCTTCTCCAGCTGCACCTGGCGGTTCTCCCAGTCCATTTCGGCTATGTCGACCGGGTCTTTCGGTGTGTCGGGATCGACGAGCCAACCCTTCTCCGGGAAGAGCAGCACATTGTACAGCAGTTGGCGTGTCACTGTTGGGAAAAAAATAATTTCAATAATTTAAATGCAATTGACCCTGCAGTCCACTCCTACCCTTTGCCTGTTCCTCCAGGCCCGCAGTCCAGCGGTTCATCTCCGCGCGAAACACTTGCTCTCGGTGCTCGGAGGCAATGCGGTCGGTGAAGTTTGCACCCGCCTCCGCGCGCTGCGGCGGCTTCGGTTGGTTGTGGTAGAGGCGCGACCACTCGTTGAAACCGTCCACGGCCTCCAGATAAATCTTGTAGCTGAGATACTCCTTGACGCTGCACTCCTCGCGGCAGGGGAAGTTGTCCTTTGTGCCATAGATATTGATAATGTGCGCCAGCGAATCGGGCGGCACCATGCCGAAGGCTGCTCTCACACATTCAGTCTTTCCCTCGCCCAGGAAGTGGCGTATCATTGCGTTCGCCTGCCACAGCAATTCGCCGCGCTGCGTGGGCACGAATGTCAGCCACTCCAGTGAGCATATTTTGTGCTGATCGAAAGCAGTAATGTCGCCCACCTGCGGCACAGCTTCGCGCTCATCGACATTGCCGGGCAAGCGCTGACGAATCGCATCGACTGTGTGGCGTGTAATATTCTCCACATCCAGGCCCGCATTAATGGCCTCTTCCAGAGCAGTGGAGCGCGCCGCCGTCTCGGTGATGCCCTCGAGGAACTTTGCATAGAGTAGCACTTGTATTTTGCTGGGCAACGCAGCGGTATAGAAGGCCACCAATTGCGCCTCTCCCAGACCGATCAGACAGTCCACATAAGCCGCTATAATACGATCGGCTGCTTCCTCCTTGTCGACTCGTCCGATTTGGCGCAGGAAGAGCACAATGTGTGTGAAGAAGCGCAGCATGTGCGGCGTCAACGTCGTTCCCGACTCGCCACCCTCGCCGGTTTCATCTACCCACTGCTTCATTTGCTGCAGCAACTCGGCTATATTGTCGAGTATCAAATACTTTTGAATCACGCCCACCTTGCTGCTGGCATAGTCACGCACGGCCGCGTCGTTGTGCACCACCAACTCGTCGAAGATCTGCTCCATGGACATTTTGGAGTTCCAGTAGGCCTCCGGCATCTGATGGTAGGGCTTCATGCAGCAGGCGCGTATTTCGCTCTCCACGCGTATGTCGATCTGCACTTTGAGGTAGGCCCACAGCAGATCGTCCCACGAGTTGACCAGCAGGGCCTTCAGGGACTCGAGATGGCCGCAGAAGGCGCCGGCAATGGCGCGCGTGTACTCATCGAACTTCTTCGAGTCGGCCATCAGCCAGGCGCACTTCTTCCAAATGTCGCGCCGTGAGTTTCCTTCGATGGGCAGTTTCTCGCGCGTGTTCTGCAGCACTTCATAGTTCGGGTCTTCGTGCAGGCGCCAGCCTTCGAGGATGGCAGCGCGCCACGTCTGACCGCAGTACTTGCACAGAGCCATTGCCTCGTCGATGTGGCCCTGGCGAATTTCGGTGAATATGCACTTCGACAGGCGAGCATTGTCCTCCTCGTCGAGAGCGTGCAGGGGGCGCTTCTCCCGCGTGGGTGCATCTGGATCGAGCGATTTCACTATTTCGACGCCCGAACCGAATGCCGCAGCCTTTTGATTGTGCAACTGGAAGAGGGTATTCTCCCAGCCTACTGTGCGATCTGTGGTGTGGCCCACTTGGGGGCCAATGTCACGCTTGTCGTAGCAAGCCTCCAGCCAATCGACGATCAGTTGATACTCGCGGAGCGTAGAGTTGCCTGGCAGAGGCAAGTGAAAATATTAAATCAATTGCCAAGCACAAATTCCATCAACTCACCTGAGTACAACTGGGCAATGACCTCCTTCTCCGAACCGCCTAGTGGAGGCACCTCACAGTCCATGCCACCATCGCCACCCCCCTCGCCCTGCAGTATAATGCGATCTTTGTACAGGGCGTACAAGAGCTTCCACGTCTTCATTTCCTGCTCGAGCCAAGAGGCCGCAGCCATTCGCGAACCACCACCAGCGCGTATCAACTCTTTTTGTGTCTCTTCGTAGACTCCGGCGCACGTGTGTATTAGATCCTGTATGGTGTCGAACACTTCCGAGTCGTTAGTGCGTCCCTGCAGCACCTCTAGGAATTGGGGAAACAACATGTCGGTGCGCTCTTTGAATAAAGTAAAATCCACCGACCCGGCATCCAGCAGAGAACGTTCACTCATCGCATCGGCGGGCTGATGAAATGAAGCGCCCAGGAAAGTGCTGGAATTGTTGTGGTGTTGTCGTTGCGAGTGTTGGTCGAGCACGCGTTGCAACTCATTTGGAGTCATGGTAATTGAGAAATCCAATCGCTGGTGTTGCGGCGTTTGGGGCTTGTGCTGAATGAGGCCACGTTTCGAGCGGAATGGACTTTCGGACATTGTGTGATTACTTTTCTGGCTTCTGGTTTTTTTAAATACAGACACTTTCTTTTATATTTTGATAGTTCTTTAATATTTTTACCGGTACAAATCTAAAAAGCGCAAATCTGCAGTTGCTATTTCGATTGAAGTGATGACTAAGGATGGACGATATATCGATTGATATCGATATTTTTCAGCCAAATATCAAAAACTGATATTCGATATGTGAAAACTTTTTTGTTGGTAAAATTTTAAAGGCTGATTTACATTGTATGAATTGGTTGATACAGCGTATGAATTGTGACACATGAAAAAGAGATGGGAATATTTTGCATTGAAAAATATATTAGTATGACTGAAACAGAGTTGTCAAATTTTTATAGGACTATTGATACCAAATTCTGTTAACCTCCTCTGTTAAGTGTATGAAATTATAGGAGGAGATATGTTAAATAGAACATGTTTCATCTTTCTGTATGAACCGTATCGTCTCCTATAAACATGCCATAACAAATTTCTGAAGTGTCCATAGAAATGTCAACGTTTTTAGTTTCAAATTTTGAAATTGTTTTGATAGCGAAATAGTTCTTCACGCCATTGGCACAAGCGTCGCTCCGCCGCCAAATCCAAATTTTACCGAAGACATCCAAGTGAAATTGGATTATTTGGATATTGTTCCCGAAAATTATTGAAGAGCCACCAGCAAATGTGAATTTAAAAAAATGCATTCGATCATCCATCGTCCACAATGGCAATTTCCAAACGGCAACGGGTAAAAATGTACGTCCCCCCCATTCAATTTGTGAAACGTTTTCCAAAGTTGAAAATAAAATTTTTTTATTTTTATCAACCTGTTTTCGTTTTTAAAATTTCCTATAAAAATCGGGGAACAGCCGCGGTGGCGACGAATACGATTTGCATTTCTGACTTTGCTTGGGACTCGGGGAATCAATGAAAATGTTTCCAAACAACCCATACAATCTATTGCTGCTGGTGGAAGTCTTAAAACTGCTCCCGAGCTAGAAAATAACGCAATAATCATCAGATGTAAATATTTCCAAAAAATATTTATTTTTCAATTTTGAACAGCTGATCTTTTTTTACAAAAAAAAGCAAATAAACTTTGACTATCTGCACTCTTCTTTGGGCATAGAGCGGATCTTCTCTTTTATGGGAAGATTCATACGCTGTATCAACCAATTCATACAATGTAAATCAGCCTTAAAGCCAATTTGAATACGACTTTTTTTTCAATGTTGCACAATTTTTCCAACTTCAGCCGCATTGCGGTAGTAAAAAACGTCAAAATATCGAAAAAGTCCTAATAATATATATTTCTTAGAATCCTTTGAAGCTTCCATCCCGCACTGGCTGTTAGCGATATCTGGAAAAAAAAATTAAATCGCTCCACCTTACTACATATACATCGCATGCGATGTATATCGCCACTTATGGTACATAGTATGCGATAATGGTACGAAATATCGTGTGCTAGTATAGCATACCATTTTTGGCTGTAAAATGATATTTTTCACACAGACACGCGAAAAACCAGAATGGGGTAACCCTCCACATACATTACCCCCGTCTATATTAGGGATTAACCATCGCATACCATTCACGGTGATGGCCGATCGCATGCAAACTTTCACTTTCATCGTTTGCAATATATGGCAGAGAATTTCGTATGGTAGTTTTCGCATACCATGAAAATTTACGAAGTCTTCACTTACTAGTTTTCGCAAACCATGAATTTTCAGAAAAAAATATGCGCTTGTAAAGCCTGAAATTTGGAATTTGGGCGAGCGCTTCCCTCAGGACAATAAATTAAAAAATATTTACAACAAAAAAAGTAATAAAAATACATTAGGGCGATTCATTTAAAGTGGGAAACCCCCCGGAAACGATTCAGTTGTGCGGATGGGCAGTCGAAATATATGAAATTGTACAGTTCTTTTAAGCAACTACGCGTTTTGGAGGGGTTTCCCACTTTAAATGAATACCCTTATTATAGAATGAGAAAAATTGTGATGAACTTTACCCCGATTTTCCCAACTTCAGGGGCTTTACAGACGCGTATAAAAATCAACAGTCGGGTGAACAAAATAACCACTCTAATATAAGCTACACTAAACGATGACGCAAATATTTTTTTTTTTAAAAGGTTAGTTAACATTTGATAAAATTCTGAGCCCTCGAAATATTGTTAAGCGTTAAAAAATCTGTAAGAATGCTAATTTTGGATTATGGAATAGCAAAATGTTAAAATTTTTCAGGGTATGTTATCCGGAAAGAAAAAAATTAATAAGAAATCAAAAATGTCTCTGGAATGAATAAAGAAACACACTTTAAGAATATTTTGTGGATATGAAATCACCATGAGAATGTGCAGAAATACAGAGATGAATTAGATGACAGATGAAAAACAAGACCAGCAATGGGATTCACGAGGTGATTGTTCGACTATGGCACCGAAAAGTATCCACTCTCACTTATCTTTAATGTATACTTGACCCATCTAAGCGGAATTTAGGAATTAGATACCCAACAGCTTACCATTAAAACAGTTTGAATGTTTTTGTCCAAAGCAATTTCTTTTATTTCATATGTTTTTCATTTATAAATGTTCACTTCAAATATTCGTTTTGTGTTTAGTTTAATACTAAGTTAATATTTAATATATTTTAAGGTATGTATGAACTATGCTTCAATGTATTATTTGATAAATGTTTCGAAATGAAAACACAAAACGTATGCATGTATTTGTGAGTTAATGCTTCAAAGTGTGTGTTTGTGTGTGCGTATTAAAAATGAGCAGCTAAGAAAATTTGATTCGCGAAATGGCAAAACTAAAAAAAAGATGAGGTAAGAAATAAAAATTATGACTTTTTTGTTGTTATTATTAAAACTGAGCTTAGCTATAAAGTAATTGTTGTTGATTTTCTTTTAGTTTTTCTCTATTACTAGTAGATACTTTATGTATTTTTGGTTATTTAACAATTGTTTTAGTAGTCATTTGAAGAGACTTTGCAGAATTGAAAGGACTTGAAACAGAGGGAAACATTTTTTCACAAAATTGTGGAAATATTTTCAAATTTGATAATCGAGTTTGGTTTCGAAGGGCTTTCCTTTTCAATATCTTAAGACAAGTGCATGTGAGGAGTAGAAATTAAGAGACATTTTACATTTTGAGATTTATAATTTTTTTTTTCGATTTGAATACTGTTTGAGAGTTCACTGATTGAGCGTAGTTAAAGTACTTTTAGGTTTGAAAAGTTTTCAAAAGTGAGCTAATTTGCAAGTTAAGCTAGGTTTCGATACTAAGTCGTATTAATAGAGTTCTTAATTAATTAAAATATATTTAATGCTTCATCATTTTACTTTTCTTATTGTGTGCCATTGTAAAATCTCATTATATACATTATTATCTGTGTTCTTGTTTTTTTTTTTTTTTCAAAATGCAATTTTTAATTTTTTCCCTTAACTAAAGTATCGACTGTATTAACTCATTTCTTCGAACTCAAATCGATTTATTTACATGCAACAAGCCAATTTGTTTCTTCTGTTTGTATGTTTGTTTGTGTTTGTTTTAGACTAAGAAACTATTTTGTGTTTCAATGAGTTTCGAACCGGGCATCTCCTTTTAGTAATATTTTCAATTCTATTTTTATTTCCAACTGTGCAAAAATACATACATAAATCTGTGTAGTACTTAAAAGTTAAGACATTAAAAAATATTGCAACATGCGGCTGATTTCGGTATACATATGTATACACTCAATACGAAATACTTATGGAAAATTAAAACAAACAAATAACACAAAAAATCAAGGAAAACTGTGAGATAAAATAAAATTGAAACTCATTTTTACAGTACCAGTAGACAATCGATTGTCCAAATATTTCCACCCAGAGGCCATTTCTATTTCGAAAGTATTGAAGTCTGACGGTTTTTGATTTCTGAATATGTTCTGAAAAGTTCTTTATAATTCCATTATTTGTTTTACTCGCACGAATTTCTTCCCCTCCATTTTGGCAGTGAACCTGAGCTTTCTTTTTTAATTTTAATATTTTGGTGATAATAAACTTTACAAAATTGCGTTCACCCTGTGGTTTCTCGATAATTTTTCAATAATTTTCAATACGATTAAGAATAAAATTAAAATGAACAATAAAATAATGAAATATTATAAAAATCATTCATAATTCAGCACGAACAACACTTTCAGCAACCGCTTAGAAGCATTTTCGAGGTTCTCAAGCTTGGCTAGAATTTGTAGTAAAATTTTAATTATATTTTGTTTTATGTATTTATTTCTTATAGATCATCATACGAATTGATGAAATATTTCTATCAGATTTATTATTTTATATTAACTTTTACTATTTTTTATGTTTTTTTTTTGTTGAAAATTCTCATTATAGACTACAAATTGGTATTTAGTACAAAAATCTGTATTCAAATTTGAAATAATCTAAATATTAAATATTATGAAATTCAGCAAAATATATATTCGAAATATTCTTCAACTGTTTCTTGATATTCTTGTTTTTCTTTTCATATGTGGTTATTGGAACGTATTAAAACTAAAAACAAAATTAACTAAACTTAAAATCATAAATTTTCTTTGTCTGTAAGGGTTGTTTGTTGTTGTTGGTTGAATTTGTTTGTTTTTTTATAAAAATTTACAACTAAACTTAAATTAAGCATTATTTTTTCATTAAATATAAATAGTTTAACAAAAAGTCAAGTGTTTACAGTGTTTTTGCACGATCGAGGAGATCACTGATAAATTTCTGCAACACAAAAGAAACAAAAGAGGTGAGTTATGGCTTTCGGGATGTACAAAAATTGATTCTATTTACCGATATGTCCGATTGTGGGCGTTTACAGACTGATAATAATCTCTGTAAATGGATGAAAAAGAAACACTTTGAAGAGAAGTGCAAAATTTAAGCGAAATATACGAATCAAAACTTACAATTAGATGAGATCTTCGTATGTCATCTGTGTCCATATCTAGAATCTCATCGATATCCACATCGATGGCTTCATTCTATAAAATAAAAACAAATACAATTCACTAACAATTCGCGTTGTATGCAATCCACCCCCAACTAACCGGTGGATCAAAGAGTTTCTGCAGCTCATCGTACAGCCACATCTCCACAGCCAGCCGTTTCCGGATCAAGCTCATCTGATGTGAACCGTATTTCTGTAGGGTAAAACAACAATTACAACCCGATCATTTTTTTATAATTTTAATCCAACAATTCAACACATACGGCAGTTAAGAACTTTTCGCGTCGCTCTTTGACTTCAGAGCCCTTCTCGTTGAAGTTTACGCGCAGATTGGTTCGATTCGGCGAGCGTTCACAATCGTTCATTTGTTCCAGGCCGCACTGCATCTTTGGTGTTTGTGTAAGTGCTTCTCTGCTATTAATTTACTGTAATAGACGTTTATTAAACGTCTGTGGCTGGCTTTGTTTTTTTATTATAGTTGTTGTTTGTGTTCTTCTTCGTGTACTTCCTGTTTGATTTTGGTGATCGCCAATTAAATTGCAAAAGAAACTGCAATTAAAGAAAAATTGAAATTGAAAATTTATTGCTTCTGTTGGTGTTTCTTCTAAATGAAATAATGAATTAATTGAATTGTTTAATTGTTTTCCATTTGTTGCGACATTCTTTCGAGTGTGTGTCATACGCTTCAGTACGATCTCGATCACGATCACGATCGTTGCACAGTTTCAACTGTTTGAGAGCCTATAAATTCCCAAGCCAACGTAGACAAGGATTTCGGTGGCTTAAGTGTTTGTGCAGTTGGGCTCAAATGTGACTCATCACTGTTGGAATTTCACTGAACATATCAGTTGGCATGGATCACAGTGACGGTGATCATGTCTTCTACACTCTGACCATATTTCATTCTTTTCTTTTTGATTTTCCTAAGAATTGGCAAAAGCAATGAATGGCAGCTTTAGAAGGGCTCCTTGATACAAGAGTATTAATAATTTTTACTGTCAAACGATTTGAGTTCACCAAATATCTTATTAATAAACTAAAACCACAAAAGGATTAACATTCCTGTCTCAACCACTTCTCAAACCAATTCGTTTCAATGAAATCTTCGCAATGTTTTATTCTATTTGATGAACGATTTTTATAGTTTTAGTTGTTGCTATTTTTGTCAGTTGTCAGTCAATGAAACCTTTTCTGCTAATTGCATTATTTGACAGAATTTCAAATAACTTTTGACATTCGCCAACAGAGTGCTTTTTTCTTCGATTTTCTTTTTGTCTGGCATTACGTTTAATATGTACGAGTGCAAAGGCTTTCGCTTTGACCTTTGACTTTTGATAATATTGGTTTGATGTGCGTTTCGCTTTTTTCTGATAAACTTTGACTCGAATATTTAATTTACGATTCATGTCAGAGTTTCACATATCAGACTAACGAAATCTGTGCGATAAGTGACACGGCTTTATTGAACGGTAAATGTCAATTGGAAATTGGAGTTGGGAAAAGTTATTTCAATTATTTAAAGAAAATTGTCAAACAAATTATTTTAGATTTATTTTTGGTTGTCTTGAAAATAATTACGGCATTCACCAAACGTCATAGATTGAATGTAGAATGTATGTATATGAGATCTTGTGAATACCCTTTTTTTATTAAAATTAATTCCTCACTTTGTATAAATTTTCGATTTCAAACACTCTCAAACCTAACAGTGCTTTCAGCGCAAATACCAACTGGTGCAGTTGATTGATATCTATGGCGAAGCATGTATTTTGCATAAGAAAATATTAGCAACATAATTAATAAACATAAGCAGCAGCTGCACCAACAACAGCAGCCACCACAACAATTGCAATTGTAATTGCCGCAATGAGGGCTGCCAACCTAACGTTTTTCAAGTTATAAGCACAGCTACAAAAAAAACTGCTCTGCATAAATATGATGAAACGATCATGCAACATGTTGCATGTGTGCACTTTTTAAACTGACGATGGAGTCGTGCGAATTCTATTTTTTTGTTGTGTGCGCCATCGAAGCCTAAACTGAACGGTGGGCTAGAGTTAAGCTTTTCTTTTGGCTTGAAGGTGGTTTTTTATTTGCGTTGTTGTCTTTTTGTGTTGTTTTGAGCTCGTGAAGCGATGCGGAAATTTCCGCGATTTCTTTCCTTAAATATGTTGTTGATGTTGCATGTGCTGCCGTTGCTGTTGTTGTGATCTTTTGAAGTCTATAATAACAGCTTGCAGATTAATTGAAGCAACTAATTTCGTTGAGAGAAAATAGAATCTTGTGGAATATAATTTATTTAAATAGGAAGAGTTGGGGTTAAAAACTGTAAGTTTTTCTTATGGTTGGGTTAGGTTGTGGGAGTCTGAGTTGGAGCAATCCAACGGTGGGTAACATTCTTGACAAAACGTTGAAGAAAATGCATTGAATTAATGATTTAATGAGACAGTATAATTTGATTTAATAGAAAGGAAGTGAAATTGTGGAATTTAATAAATCTTGGTCACTCTATTACAAAGCTCCCTTCTAAATTCCACGCCAATGCTGTTTTTATTCTTCGTCAAAGTCAGCCGCACTTCTCTTCTCTTCTGTTTGTTTGCCACACCCCATTTCCATTTTTAGTTCTTTTGTGGTCTTAACTGTCTCCGATTTCAGTTAATATGGCATGCCAGTGACAAGTGAAACGTCATATACACATGTAATTGCTCATGACTCTTGAGTTGATCTGCTATTAGGTTTCGCAAACAAAACCATAACAACAACAACAGAAATAACAGCAACAACTCCAATTGTGTGAAAATCTTAATTCTGATGTGATTTTTCTTTGTTTTCCTGTGGAGTGGAAACTTATGCAAAGATAAAAAAACTATGTGCAAACATAAATAATTTGTTTTAAAATTATACAAAAAAAAAATTAGACTTGATGCAGTTGCTAGAGTTCGTGGAATGAGTGCAAAAGAGTGCGGTTTTTGTGACAGTAAATGTGACAACACTGCCCTGTTTTGACACAACATTTTGACAACTTAATTGAAAACGACGCTAAAGTTGTAGTAGCAGGGAATTCCGTTTGTGGGTGGATAATTTTTTAAATAGATTTTTTTTCATAAAGACGAAGTTTTTATTTCTTTGAGAACTGTTAAGTTTTAATGAAAGTTTTTCGTTGTAATAATATTTTAACGTGCTCATATGTGCAATTTTATATTAGGGCAATTCACGAGTTGGTCTTGCAGAAAGGCAGAAGTTCAAATGCAAATATTTATTGGATATTTTTGTATCACACCAACAAAATATACAGATTTGCATTCGGCATTGCTTATAAAAGCATGTTGCATATTTGCTCGAGCTTAGGAAATGCAAATCTGTATATTTTATTGTTGTGGTATAAAAATATGCAATAAATATTTGTATTTGCACTTCTCCAAGACCATCTGCAGCAACTCGTGAATTGCCCTATTGTTTATTTCCGAGGAACTTAAAATTTCTTATTATTTCTGCTAATTTTCGTTTATTTATTTTGCAAATACAAATTGAATTATTCTTTTCGTGGACTACAAGTATTTTTATTTCGGTATTGAAGCAACATTTTTAAATATTTTTGTTTATTTAAATAATAAATTTCAAGAAAATAAACATTCTTTTGCAAAATAATATTAATATTGTTTAGTTGTCTGCTTATTCACTAGAAAAATATGGAAGAAAAGTTACTCCTTGTTAAATTTGTTGGTCTTTGACTTTTGCACCCTTTTGAGGTGATCCCCTCCTTCATAGCTGAAAATGATCCCTTCGATGTCTTTATTTGCTTACTCCGATGGAGATTTGATTTGAACATGCAAACCGATTTTCTGTTCCAATTCAACTCCAATTTTCACCATGTTAACTCGACTGACAAGGTTAGAAGCCGAATTACAGCAGGAAAATGAGGACAAGGATATTCGTGCGAGCTAGGCTGGCTGAATGCGACATTTGATTAGAAACACACACACACACACACACACACACACACACACACACATCCAACCACACCCACAATTTCTTTGGGAATGGCATAAATAAAAAAGTATTGGATTTTAGAGATGGTACGAATATTAATAGACTATTTATGGGAAAAGGCAAATACAAGAAAAAAGCCCAAAAGAGACTACAGCTAGGACTGCGTATTTTGTAAATTTCTAAAAAAAAAAAAAGCTAAAAACTAACGAATTCTGAAAGAATCTATTTTTTTCCTGTGCCTATTCCATTGAAGTGGCCAATGACCAACTCAAAACTAAATAGATAATAAACATATCCGCAGACTGCAGTCATTAGCCTAATTTCACGTGCCAGTGGACAGTGAACTATCCTCAAAGAAAAAACCCACGAAAAGGCAGAAGAACAACAAGAAAACAGCAACAATTTGGCAAGGTTACAAAATCTCTCAAAAAATGTGTTGAGTTTGTGGAAAGTAAAAAAAAAACAAATCACACCATAAAATATGAGCCATAATTAAAGCTTATTTATTGCTTATCTTTAAGTATAATTAACTGCTAAACTACAATTAAGGAAATTGCTATATAACAAAATGCACAATAATTCCCACGATTAAAATAATCAAATATTATCAAATCGAAATCAAAATGCAATGCCATTCGTATATTTACAAATAAATGCAAATTTATATGAACAACAATTCGACACAGACACGCTTGAATTGGCTTTTTTGTTTGCCTAATGGCATTTCGATTCATTTGGCAGTTGAATTATTTCAGTCAGAAACAAACTCCAAAATTAGCATAATTGCCCAATGGCGCCTTATAAGGGGAAGTCATTAAAATGCGAAGATCAGAAAACACTCTGTAACAAATTAGTACAATTTGCGGATAATTATGGCTACCTCAGGGTTAATTGAAAAATTGTGCTCAACACTTTTAGTTTTTTGTCACCATTTTTTTGTTTGGTTATTAAATTTAATTCAATTAATTTCAATTAAAAAGAAGTTATGCTATTGGCACACGTGTTTTGGAAAATGTTATAAGCAAATAGTCAAAATTGTCTTTACTCAAGGCTCTGGCCTAGCTTAAAAAAGCTTTGATGAGTTGCCAGAAAACCTAATTGATTTTCTATTTTTAAAGAAAGCCTTTGACAAAGCATAATCCAAACAAATCCACAGGCATTTATCTTATCAATCAATTCGCTAATTTGCAAATATTTTGCAATTTTTTTCTTCTTTTTTTTTATATTTTTATTGTATTTTGATTACCTGAACAATAAATTTACTTAATTTATTGTAATTTATACGAGATTCTGGCAGACATTGACACTGAATTTTTAAAGTTTTGTGCGTTAATAGAGGAAGAAACATTTCAATTGTTTTAAGATTTTCTAGATTTTATAAAATCGAAGGAAAGTCTCTAGATTGAATGAATTAAAAAGAAAAAGGAAATCGGTTGACTCAAATAAATTAGATTTAAAATTTCCCTCAAATCCTATAAAAATGAGGAAGAAAATTATCGTCCTTTGGAAGGTAATAAGCTTCACCCAACTCGTTCCGAAGAAAAATGAACTAATTGTAATCGAAATGATAAGACCCCACTGGATGAGAATCATAAAAATTAACACAAAATGATTGCACACTTTGGCTATGAAAAGAAAGAAGCCTCTTCTCCAAACATTAAATACAAAACCATTAAATATTTGCCCACTTAAGTAAATTGGTATCAGAACTTGTTGCGAAATCGCCACTTTCGAGCAAATAAGGTACCTGCCAATGCAGAGCGAACTGGCCAAGCTGGAACATAAATATCCACTAAGTGTAAACAAATCGTCGATGCCAATCAAAATACTGAGGTGAACGAATGGCTAAGGAAAATTTAGCATTTGAAATTCTTTGAAAAAAAGTTGGGTTATAGACGAACACAAGAAAGCTTGTTTGATACGACAAACCGGTGGGTATAAAATTATATATTTTTTTTTTAGAATTACAGCCATGGTCATTAATTGATACAGAAAATCGATTATTTAGATAATTAGATTCTCTCTTTCTTCCCAATAAGGAACAACCCAAACAGCTTCTGTGCCCAGTGTAGGGTATGCAAAACATAAACACAGCAGTTGCTGCTTCGACTGCCACTGCAGTATTTAACTTTTTAAATTTTTAATGTAAACTCGAGAAAAGAGTCTACAATGTGCAAACTATGTAAACAGGAAAAAAATCGAAGAAAAAAATCTGACGAACTGTGCGAACATTTTTGAGGTTGTTTTATTTAAAGTTGTATTTATTTTTACAACTGTGAGATTTCCTGACAATCTACAACAACAAAATCAACAACAACATCGCCATTAGGAAAGGGAAAATGGCATTAGCATTAGCCGACGCCCCAGCTAAACAAAGATCGAACTCGAATTTAGCATTAAAGTGTCACATTTCACTTTTATGTATAGAAACAACAACAACAACAACAACAACAAAAACGACGAAAGCATCAATGACAACCAAAACAATAAGAACAACCACAACAGCAACAATGGCAGCGGATGTCTTTATCGGAAATTCAATATTTATTTGTGTTTTATTTTTGAACTTTTGTATGGAGTCTGAGCATAAAGTTGGCTTTTAACGGCACTCAAGCGGTTCATAGGTGACCGACCACCTCCCCCCATACCACCTTCCCCTTTAAAACACTGTGTAGTTTGGAAAAGTTCCATTTGAATTTTATGATTTTCGTGAGCTTTACCGTTCGTCGCAGCAACAGCAGCAGCAACAGCTGCTCTAATGAATTTATTTTCCCATTTTTGGCCATTTTATCGTTTTTGGTCTGGAGTTTCTCTAATTTCAATTTAATTTTTCCGTTTTCTTTCCAACGTTGCATGAATTTGCATTATTTTGTGATTTTTCTTGTATTTATAAATTATGTTAATTTCCAAGTATCTCTCTCGGGCCGTTCATCTTGTGGGCTCTTGGCGGTGGGGCCTATCTATGCTTGTGGTCTCATTGTAGCCTAACGGCATTTCGTTGTCATTTGCCCTTGTAACCATATTAACCGTTTTAAAATTCCATTATGTTCACCTTTGTGGGATTATTTGATTTGCTTTTCATTTTTTGGCTTCGACAATATTTATGAGCTGGTGTGAAATGAGAACTTTTACTTTTTGTTTGTATATGTGCGCATAAGTGTGTGTGTGCTTTTTTTTGTTGGCCGAGGTGAGTATGTGTTCCTAATTGGTGACACAATTTCTGGTTATATTTAAGTTTCAAATCATGATCTCAGACAGTATTTCTGAGAATATATTCAAGGAAAAGTTCATAATTTTTGAAATATATTCTAAATATTTAAATTGCAAATGGAAATATGATCATCAACAATTGGAACGTTTTTATTGAAATCAATGAGATAATAAAACAGTAGTAAAAATATCCAGTTTATAACATATTCGATCTAAAGCTGAACGTTTTCTTTACAATCTTCTTAAAAAAACTTTTTAATTTCTTAATTTTTGTAAAATTTTGTTTGTATATCTCTTTTACATTGATTTCTTAAATGACCCATTAACGACTCTTTCCTATCATTCTGTTCCCATAAAAGCATCTTCACAAAACCGCTTCATGAATTAGTCTCAAATTGTGCGTAGATTGTTGAAGATCTTCATTGTTTGTTTACAATAACAAATTTTCTTTTATATTATTTTTTTTATTTTTTTATTTGTTCAACATTTTTTCCTTCAATATTTCCCAACACACGCACTTATCCCATAAAATTTTGATTATTTTTAAACTTGGCCACTTGTTCGCCTGCGACTTCTCTGCTTCTGCTTGGTTTACGGACGTTGTGAATTTGTCATTTCTTGCCTGACGCAATTGTGTCATTTTCACGCAATCAACGGAAATTCTAAAATAAATGAACTCAAATTTGAGAAATTTCGAAATTCTTTTCGAAAAAGTGTAGACGTGGAAAGGCTGCAATAAATTCTCACATTAAATGAACGATTTGGAAATAGTTTTGGGGTAGCAAGACATGTAGGAATGACACTCATTGATTAATAAACTCAAAATATCAGATGGAAAAAGCTAGTCAGAAAGTTCTAGCGTAGATTGAAAGAAGTCGTTGCGACAACTGGAATTTATATTTGAGCATTATTTATGTGTTGTTAAATGATGAAATGTGCCTTGTGTTCTTATATCCATCAACATATGCAAATGTGGTAGGTACTCATGTAGAAATGATTCATCCTTTCTAATGAAATGCCTGATTGTATGTAAAATGTTGTAAACATAACGCATTGCGATTTGCGTACTTTCGCATTACTTCGTTTTTTATTGAACCTTTTTCAAGTGAATTGCTTCTATTTTGTTGCCTACTCACTCATATCTCCCCTATCTGTCCGTGACTCGGCAAGTTCAATAACCATTAGCATGGCGAATGTTGGTGTTGCTAATTAAAGCGCCATTTTGGTGGTAGTATTTATTGAACCATTATTTTAGTTTAACCATTTACATACTTTTTTTATTACCAGTGGTGTCTGACTTTATGCCCATGTGTGGGTGTTTGCAGTCATTGCAAAGCACTAAATAAAATCACACCAGCACATATTTATATGGGAACGAACGCTGCAGGTCAGTGTTTTATGATTGTCTTTTTTTATTTTTTGACTTTTTTTCGATTTTGTGTGGCAATACAATTTGTATGCGAGAAAAAACCCAAATAACCTCATTGAATTTGCAGAATTCGCATATGTAAAATAAAACTGTTAAAAATAAACAAAAACAAAATTATTGAAAGGTAAATTACCTTTGAAAGCAAACAGAAAGACAAAAAAACAAGTTTTATCCGCCAAATGACTCATTTACATTTGAGTTGAAAATTTTCGATTTTGATATGCAATAAAAAGTTATTAAACCTTTATTGAAAAAAGAAAAAAATGCAGATTTTCTTATATGAATGATATAATTAGAAGAAATTACATAATTTTTATAGAAACTGTTAGAAAAAATGTTAGTAGAAATTATGAAAATTCCCTAAAAACTTAGAAATTTTATAGGAAAAAATGCATTCAAAAATTTAAAGAAATGGAAAAGTAATTAAATTTTTAAAGAATAAATTTATTACTTTAGAAAATCCAAGTCATACGAAACTTTAGAAAAAGAATATAACTTATTTTAGAAAATATAAAAAAGATATGAAAAACGTTTTTAAATTTTATTCAAAAACTAATGAAAGTTTCATGTTTAGCGAGAAAAGCTTTACAACTTTAATTTTAATAAAAATCCACGTTTGTGCTTTCAACACCCACAAAAGCATAAAATCAATATCAATTAAAAATTCGTGAAAAAGCCATGAAAGTACGTACCCCCAATGAAATATTCAATCGAATTACGATTGTTTATCGATTGTATTTCCTGGCCAACCAAGCGAAAGGAATCCAAACAAAATTGAACTTTACTTCAATGCCAGCAGGCGAAATCAGAAATAGCGAGTATTTGATGTTTGAGTAATTCACGACAAGCGGGTAAATATGTTTTATATAATAAACAAACAAACAAACAAACAAACAATTCGTTGTCTGTATACATACTCGTATATATAGCGCAGTATGTAACGGTAGACATACTATACAGCACAACAATAACAAACACACAGCGAACATTGACACTGGCAGACATAGAGATGAAAAGATGCACAAAAGAGCTCACAAATTGCATATCTATGAAATGATTTCCAATTTGATATACATTTTTTATGGGTTTTCTGCGTGGAGCAGACAGCTAGAATGACGGGCGATTCTATTAGTAAATAGCATATTCACAGACATTTTGCAGATTTGTTTGATTGTGAACATCAAAAGAGTGACTTCCCCGCATTCGGGGTCAATTTCAATGATTTCAGTTCAACTTCATTCAAGTCGCAAGAAAAAAATAGCATTTTTAATGAATGAAGTGGAGCAAAAGTCACAAGTGAGAGCAAAGCCAATCCACTCTACACCACACTTCACTGCCCAACACGAACATAACAATCTATGCTTCAAAAACTTAAAATTTTACTTTATGTATAGACTACAGTATCTCACAACAGTCACAATTCCACCAGAAACTTCTCCCAATTTGTTATGGTACAAAAAAATATTTGTAACCTTTTTTTCTTGGGTGTATATGAAAATAAATAAATCGTTTTAGTACGAATTGAGGCATAACAAAGGCTGACGGAAACTTATTAAACTTTAAAATAAATGAATTCCAAATGATGCGGTGGAAAAAGCCGACAGCCAATGTGAATTGATTAGAATTCGAGGAGCGGTATTGGAAATATTAAAGCAAAAATCTATCACACACACAAAAAAAAATCAATTAAATATCGCGCACCTTAGCGATCCAACAAAGACGATTTCTTCAAAATTAT
The DNA here is from genome assembly GCA_951394025.1 of Heteromyza rotundicornis. Classification (NCBI taxonomy): domain Eukaryota; kingdom Metazoa; phylum Arthropoda; class Insecta; order Diptera; family Heleomyzidae; genus Heteromyza; species Heteromyza rotundicornis. Next base: position 36,245,852 of record OX596013.1, read on the forward strand.
ACAAACTTAACGAAAGACGTTATCAATCAAATCGATTGGATATCTTCTTTGTTAACGCTTAAAAAACAGTTTAAAATGAAATATTTATTTCATAAGTAATATCAAAACTTCTATTCAGAGTATGCAAAGCACGTTCCATTGAATAAAAAGAAGAAATTAAATGAATTTCGTTCGTTCGTTAGGCTCTTTTGACAGCATCATCTTCATCAGAGTTTGCGACCGAATTTTCGTGGTCAGAAATGTTCTTTCTGTGAGGCGACTGTGGTGTTTCGGTGAATTTTTTGTGGCCCATTTGTTTTTGTTATTCGGCTTATTTAAATAAACGTGCATTTTATGTTTCGCCGCCTGGTTCTTTTTGGGCCATTTCAATTTAAATTTTGGCAGGATGTGCTGCTCAGCACAAATGTTGAACAAATAAAATATTATTCGTTTTTGTGTTTTCTTTGTATACTTTTTCAATTCGCTTCAAGCTTTTTTTCCGACAAATTGTTAGAAGAAAATAAATTTGGTTTTATTACCTAACCACCAAGTGACCTTGCGGTAAATCATTCATAATATTTTGGACGCTTTGCGGATAAACATTTTCTCGGTGGAAGAAAATGTGGCTTAGCAGGGAGCAACGGTCGATTGGAATGAACGAATGTTTCCACTAAAGAAATTCTTTGATTCCGAAAAATGCGGCATCACCCTGTTTATCGATTAACCGAAGAAGACACCAAGTGTGTGCATTCACATGTGATTATTATGGTTTTTGCGCTATTATATCTTGTATCTAGTATCTAAGCAGTGATTAGAAGCAAAGGAAAAAAACACAACACAAAAATAAACGAGGTTGTAAACGCAGCAGACGACGAAGAAGCAGCAGCAGTAGTAGTAGCAGCGGCATTCAAAGCAACAACAAACAATACTTATAATAAAAAATATAATAACACCAACAACAAACAACAAGACAAAGGAAAAAAAAACAAGTAAAGTGAGGAATTAAAAATTAAAACCAACTTTTTATAGGCGAAGTGAGGGGCCTTCCTACCCTCAGAGTGTAAATGGCGTAACAAAAAAGTGCACTTAAAAATTTTAAGAAAACCCATAAAAGAAGCGATTTTACTTTCTTTTTATTGAATTTACTTTGGAAACTAGAAAGTGATATTAAAAGAAATATTCTTAATAAAAATTCGTATGTCCGTCTTTTGGCTTGTCGTTTGGGGTGTAACCAAAGCTAAAATTGTCCTTAAATGGCCCGTGGCCGGTCCGCATTTTGCGATATTGATAAATAATCTCTTAATTAAGGAAAATGATGCAACATGAAAACCTGCGACATTTTACAGGCCATTTCTGAGACGCGAAATGGCAAAGAATTCAAATTTCGTCTACTTCTTCTTCAATTTCTTTGAAAAGCAATTAAATTACGAAAAACTAGCATACATGCCAGCAAATTGCAATCTTACAGTTACCGTTTGTGGTAGTGCACAGCATAGCATAGCGAAAAAGCGTAACTATTAGATGCTTTTTTAGATACTTTGTATACGCCGCTGTGCGGGCTGGAAAAAGCAGAAAAAAGTTAGCCAGCCATGCGGCTATGAAGCTGGTTCTCAACTAACAGAATCGCCGCAACAACAACATGTGGAAATTCGCAGATTTTTTTTTTCAACTTTTCATCAACTTTTCATCAACTTTTCAAAGCAAAAAGCTACATAGTTAGAGGGAAAAGTTTGAGGAACAAGTTAGTAGTCGGGGACTTTATTTTATATGTAAATTACACTTTGGAGGATTTGACTCTTAAACAATTTTGTGTAAACAATTTTACACAACGGCACTCCTAAAGAGTGAAATAAGTGAAACTCTTAAAATAAACGTAAAATTGTAGTGGTTTGTTCGATTTTTGGATTATTTTAAAATATTTTCCCAAAATTATTTTAAAAAATTCCTACAAAAATTCCTGGACACACTTTCATTATTCAGACAAGTTTTTTTGCATCGTGTCTACTTCAATTTGTGACTTCCAACTAATAAATAGCTCTACTGGCCATAAGGGAGTGTGAGAAGCAAAGAGAACATGGGGGAAAATTATTGCAGAAATGCGTTTCGTTCCATATCGCTGATCCTGCAGATACAAACAGAAACGAAAAAATTCAGCAACAACAACAATTTCACGGCATGACACTCATTTAATGTGACGAGTTTTGTGAAGTCAGGTGCAGGCACTATTGCCGCTCAACCAACCATCCAACCAACCAACCAACCACCACCTCTTCTATCTTCCACCTGCACATACTGCTCGAAAGTATAAATTTTACTCTTTTTTTTGTTTTTCAAGTTTGTTGCTATTTTGGAAATTACATATTCCGGTTCTATTCGGCGGAGAACAGGCCAGTGGTAGCGAACTTTGCATCTTCATCTTCTGCTATATTGTTGCTTGGCCAAAGTTTGTTGTTTTGCACATAGTGTACAAAGTGAAATGGAAAATTCTATATCTGAAAGGGCAAAAGATCCAAATCTCTTGCTCGAAATTTTTCGGCGGCACATGCAATCTCAAAAAATCTTATTCGTATTGTAATAGAAAAATGGTTTAATTTTAGAAAAAATATATTATGCATTTACATTTCGTCTTGGTCGTTGCGTTAATTCCACTTTAAAGTGCAGCTATGAAATTTTCCAATTTTTCACAGATTTTTCTTTTGCATCAAACACTTTTTTGCTGCCTCTTCTTCTACACAAAAAAATCACACTTTTGCACTCTGTGTTTCAGTTTGGTTGCTATTTGGTTAGTAACATTCACGCACAATTGTTAACGTTGATACAGCACTGCACGAAAGGAGCACCTTCGACGAACTGATGCGAGATACTCAAACAGAAACAGAAATCAGCTGCGAGATACACAAAATGCTGAACTGTTAGCGCTTTCAGTTAACATTTGTGTATGCAGACGACTGGGTACTTGTGTATGTATGTGTGTCTGTTCAGTTAATGTTAGATTTACGACAATATTCGATTTTAGCCACTTGGCTGTTGGTTTGTTAGCAGGCAGACTGCAGCCTGTGTAAGAACACATATTAACTGTTAAGAGTGGCCAATGAGCATAGCAGACCAATGGAAATACATACAGAAAAATTGTAATATTAAATATAACTCATAAAATGCAACTCTTGAAAAAGGTGGCTAAGATTTGATAAGTGATTCCAAAAGTCGTTGATGCGCTGATTTTAGATATGTTAATGGTTTTTTTGATATCAATTCCAGTTTTTGTTCGGTTTTCATGGATTAAAACGTCTGGCACCTCTGAATGCAATTTTTCGACATACACACATACTTTCATCTGTAAATCCTAACTGGGGTCAGATGGACCAAAACCCCCCATATAATTTATTTCTTTTTTCGACACAAGAAATCATTAATTACACTGAAATACGGGACATCCTGTATATCGGTGCTGTTAATAGATACGACTTGAGGGGTAAGGCCCAACATAGATATTTTACCACCAAGATGGCATACTCAACTCGATTTTGTTTTGATCGTCTGTCCGTCCTGCTTATAAGCACGAGTTTGTGTTACATTCCAGAAACCCTATCCACTTTTCCAATTTTTCCGAGTGTTCAACTACAAAATCGGAACTGCAAATATATCAGAGACCAAAGCATAACCAGACGCAGCAGTGACCAACGAGGCGAGGCGAGGCGGTCGATGTTCATGACAGTGAAACGAAGCGCGGACTTAGACACAAAAACAACATAGTCGATAAGCAGCCACAGCTCTCACTATTTTTAGAGTGGAGTGAAAAACATCAAAAACTATGATAATGGAAAAGAAGTGGGCACGACAACAAATTTACAGCTCCGGAGCATAGAATTAGAACAACAGAATAATAACAGCACCAGCAAAATGAAATGTTTTCTGTTCCGGTTAAAAGCATACCCTAAGCGTAATTAGGGGAAAAACCACAGACTATCAGAGAAGGGAAAAGAGAAGATAGAACTGACAAACAGTCAAACAAAATAAATGCATTTAGACAGGTTTTTATTAGTTTTAAAGGGAATAGAGCAGTTTCGTTTGTAAAATTTGAAACCTTCAATAGGGCAGGAAGAAGAAAGTAATAAAAATGTAGGGAAGTTTTTTCAAAAGAAGAGAAATTAAAATTAAAATTTTTTCTGACCGAGAAGAAAACGGAAGCTGTCAGAGTATGATTGTATTTAACAGTTTACATTGAACGGGAGACAGAATTATGTTAACCACTGTTGAGTGCCTGTCAAACGATTCTTTTTTAAAATTAAAATTAAAATACTAATTAATTAAATTAAACATTTTTTAAGTATTCCTCTTTCAACACTTCATCTGTTAACGTTTTAGCAACTCAGCACTTTAACATGTTCACACAAAACAATTTATTTAATTTGACATTGTCAGATGTTAACAGCGCGCGCTAACAAAAAATCAATACAAAGCATTTGAATCGTTTTTTTTCTTCTTTCGTTTCGTATAGTTTTTTTTGTTAATATGATTTAAAATTAATGAATGTTTTTGCAGCGACTGTTAAGTGGAGTTTCTGCGGTAATTGCAGTTGTTATTGCAAACAGAGAGAGAGAAAAAATCAAATTAAAACGCTTTTGGCGCTGATTGAATTATTTAAAGCGCTTTATACACACAATTACGTAAGGACGACTTACGTAAAAAGCATTTGTGAGCGGAAAAATGCTTGGGAATGGTTTTTTAAAATTTATATGTGTTCCGCTTGGACTTTACATGGTTAGCATGGCGTATACTTAATTTATATTTAAAATTCAATTCAAGCGATTTCACGTACAATTTTTAATAAAACGATTTTCATTTCGAACTCAATCAACAGTCTAGTCGGGCATCGTTGCACATCCAATAGACTCTTTTCCAAAGAATTTCGAAGTTGTTCACCACCTCTCCCTGGAGCATGTTTCGTTTTCATTGACCTTTTAGCTTTTAGAAGTCTGCGTGAACAATATTTTTTATTATTGTTACTACTTTTTTGTTGGCAGTCATGTGTCAAAAAACCTATTTTCGTACAGCAGAAAAGAAAGTTCAAAAGTTCATTTACAGCATCTGGCTCTGTCTAACCTCTACCCTACTCCTGCCGCCACGCTCCTCGCTCTCCGCTATTCTGGTTCTATTGAAAAGCGCGCGACCCTCCATTCCAAATGTTCCAGACATGGCCACATTTTTCTTTCTTTGTTTGCTTTCATAGACGCTTTCGTGGCAGGGCGCATAAATACAAACCACAATGACTTATTCTTTGTCTCTTCTTCCATTGGTTTTTCGATTGTTTTTCCAACATGTTTGTGTATTTTTGGGATTTTTGGTTAAGTCCCTATTGGAGTTGGCGTCTGATTTTTTGAGTCATCGTCCTGGCAAATGGAAAATACCAATTAATTTGGATTTGCTAGTGATTTGGCGGGATTATAGACGAGCAAATGTTCAAATGGTTATGTTAACTTGAGTGATTGGTCATTAATTTCATCATAATTAATGTATTTACCATCAATCAATGATGAACTTTTCAAAAATAGAATAATTCCATTTTACCTGCTACTCTAACCATTCTCATACGTGGTAAAGTTCAAGGTACAGTGTGGAAAATTCCATGTAAATTTCCTTGTGCTTTATTAAATAAAGTTTCTGCAAACTAATTATTGTGATTGCATAATAACAAGTTGTGAGCATTTAACATGGTCTGTTTTCAGAATTGTTATTGGCAAATTCCACATAAACTAAATATTAGCATTTTTAGATAAAAACCCTAAAAAAATTCCAAATTCTTCCAAAAAAAAAAAAAACAAAAACAATATGAACTCGTTACCCACAACTGCACCCTTTCGGGGTATTTTTCTTTTATGTGAGGCATGTTTACACGCGTTTCGGAGATATGAAGAGAGTCCGGCATTGTCGGGGTGAGGAGCAGGCAGCGGTCGATGTTCAAGGTGTGATGTTGGCTTAAACAAATTGCCACAAGTGTACCAAGAAGATATGTGTGACGCCGCCGTCGCCGCACCACATACGAGTACAACAAACCGATAAGGGCCGAGACGACGATGATGATGGTGTCACGCTGGCTGCACGCCCTTTTGGCCATTTAACGAGCTACTGCTGCTGTTGGACGGTTGCTGCAGTAACACACCAAAATACTCTATGCACTATCGCGGGTGGCTTACGGCTTTCACATGTGTGCAGTGGGGTGGAGAAGAAGATGGTGTAAATGGTAAAATTTCCATTTCGATTCATACAAAATGTATGCTTCAAGTTGTACCTACACGTGCAAATGTGTTTATGTGTGGTTCGATTCGTTTCGGTGTTTGTGTTTGTGTTGTCGGATTCATTTTATGCTGCGGTAAATGAACACATACAAATTTGGCTCTATGTTTGTGTGTTTATGCCAAAGTGATTGAACTTGGTTCTGTGTTCTGTGTGTGTGTGTGTGACACCGTAAATTAGAAGAGAATATTTCAATTTATTTCGGTCTCGGGGTTGTCTCAAAAAAAACCCTATCCTTTCTGGAACTTAAAAAGTTTTTATGGCGAAAGTGTAAATTTGATAAGAAATAAATTAAGTGTCTGCAAAGTTTATTTTTGAAACATTATTCAAATTTTTCCCTGAAAATGAAATATTATTCTAAGAGATTTATGCAAATAAAATGGATATTAGTTCACTGAAAAGTCGAGGAATTTCAATAAAAGGATGAATGTATGTAGGTGTTGAAAAGTAAACTGGTTCAACTAACAAAAGTTAAATTTCGATACAATAAATTTTAAAAGACAATGCATAAAACGAGTGAACACTGCTTTCAGTAGTGAACTCTAGAGCACAATACTATTTTTGTATGTAATTTGACATTTCTATTATGAATATTCAGTGAAAAGCTTTCACTACTTTTTATTCATAATGGACAATGTAAAACAAATATTTTCAATAATAAAAAGTAATCAAAATTTAATTTGAAAAAAAAATGTATTTTAAATTTTTGTTGTTAATTTACTTACTTACTACTACTTAGCATTTCTGTTACTATATATGCCTTAGAACGAACCTCTGATACAATTTATATGGGTAAATTATACCGTTTATGAAATTCCAGTTGAACCGTTTTTCCTTTCAAAGATCAAGCTAAATAACAAAATTTTATATCAAAAATTATTGAATTGAATTTTCTTTAATTTTTGTATATTTCCTCCCATAACTTTCTTTACAGGAAATATTATTTTGCGTATACAATCTTCTTTTATATTTAGATCACTTCCGTTAGAATTTACATTCTAATACGAGAATCACACAATCGATATGCGATATGCCTGAGTCGATAATAACCAGTCTCTGTTACAAGGTCTATGGTCTCCAAATTTTCTTGAATGAAAGCGTTTTCGTGAATAGAGCCGAAGATGAAATCATGTCTGCTTTTAAAATTACAAACGAAATTACTGAGAATCCGGCTTAGCGTTCTCCAAATTTCGACTCAACTGCTTGTGGTCTTTTGTCTTTGTTTCTAATAACAACTTCATGTTGAACTCTTTTACCTTTTTTTGTCGCTTTACTTTTTGGAACAAGACACAATCATTATGACTTACAAAAGGTCTTACAAGCGGCACAAAAAACGAAACTCAAGTGCTTTGGCCGTAGAACAGAACTGGTATGGCTTTTTATATACTTTTTATTTTATTTTATTTTTTCTCGTGAATAATTTATCAAAAAAGAAGTAAGAAGAAGAAAAAATAAAATGAAATTATTTTAATTCACAGATGAAATCCAAAGAATGATGGTAGACGAAAAAAAGCCAAAAATAACCAAAATGTGAGGTCGTGTCGATATGTAGATGTATATTTTGTTGTTGTTGCGTTGTGTTGTTGTCGTTGCTGCTTTTGAGTCTGCAAACGGCATTTGTGAATGTGAGTACCTACGCTGTATTCATGTTATTTTTACCCTCTGCTTACATTTCGGATGCTTTTGTGTCGTTGACAAAATGTGGTTGTTGTTCCCGTTGTCTCAGTAATCAACAGCCAGCGATTACTATTGTTGATGGCGGCGTGACGAAGAGGTTACACAGGCTGACTGCCAAAGAAGAGTCAAAAGGTCAACATCACTTTCAACATCTCTTCACAATCATCGCCATCATCATCATCGTCATCGCCAACAAACATCTTTGTTCAACTTGACTAAGTTGGCTGGTGAATATGAACAAAAGATGTTCTGGTGCCACAAAAGGATTGTGATTTTTTTTTAATGCTTTTTCTTGTCAATGATTGAAGTTGATACCACCAAAAATTTGGTGAAATGTGGCGAGAAATGTGTATATGAATTTGGATTCTTTAACAAACTTGTTGCCACATTATTTGTCAAACATTTGAGACGCTTTTGTGTGCTGAGTAGCTTTCAGCTCTCCTTATTTCTTAGGTAAAGTGTTTAAATTGATTTTACTTTGATATTTTCCATTTCTTTTGCCAAAAGCGTAACGCAACTGAGGTTCATGCAAAAAACGGTAATACATAAAGTAAACTCAGAAATTACATGGATACATACACACGTTTATACGTCAATAACCGCCATCACGGGCACTTTTTGAACTTTTTACTTTTTTGTGCACAAAAATAGCAACAGCAGAAATTCACTTAGAAACAAAAACAACAACCGATTTTGCTATATACACACACACAGAAACAAATATACACACACACACACACACACACGTATAGCCACATTAAAGGTCGAGACGGTGCAATTATGTTTATGTCTGGGGAGGAGGAGTAGGACTCTCGTAAAAAAAATATGTAATTCGCCGAAACAAAACGCAACACGAAAAGCAGCTGACATGGAGAACATTTGGTAGCTACCAGAATGTATACATACACTTTCGAGTATACATGTGTGTGTGTGTGTGTGTATATAGAAAAACATTTTAATAATTCATACTTTCGTGTACTCGTAACAGGAGAAGACGATGGCCACAGCAGCAGCAGTACGAAACACTTAGAAGAAATGTTAAACTTTAAAGTAAAGCAAAATGTGTACTCGAAAACAGTTCAATGTTCCAGGATATTAAATAAAGATGCCTAATGCCCGATTCAAGTCTAAAAATACACACAAAAAACCACGTGCCAACCTTACTCCACCCCGCAGACGAGTTAGAATACCGAAACCCAGCCTCCAATTTCCGGAAAAAATCAATGAAATCCCGGAAAGAACCAACTTGAATGTACATTGTCGGGGATACATACATATCAGCAGCGGCAGCAGCATAAACAAAAACCAAACAGAACAGAAAACAAAATTCCAAATGCATTTGCCTTTATGCCTTGGCTAGTAGTAGTAAGAAGTGAGCCATAAACATGGTGGTGATTGCCAGAGTTGAATGTGGGGTTACGTTGCTTAACCCAAGAGGCTGAGGTGGGTGTGCAATTTTTATGATGAGCCTCTAACCCCAAATAAACTTACATATTAAATACGCCGAGTGAGGAAAGTGCTTTCGAGCACTCTTCTTTTTGCATGCGTCTGGGCACTCTTCAAAATGCATTCTTTCTACTTGTTTTCGCAATTTAAATTTTAGTCTTGAATTCGTTGTTTTCTTCTTCTTCTTATTTTCCACACCCTCACAAGGGTTAGTGGTTCTCTGAGCCTTGTAAGGTATGCTGGAGGGCCTTTGTTCTGGGGAATTGTGGGTGGGTTAGCATGAGTCTAGCAATTGTATTCTTTGCCATTGCTATGATATTTTCATTAACATTGGACTGGCATTTTGGCCAAGGAGCCAGAGACGCCGTTCAGCCGCAGTCTATTATTAAAGCGTTCATTAAAGTGTTGATTTCGAGCGGACGAGAGACATGCGCCTTGGAATTGGCCGAATATTGACGAAGGGTCTCGAGAGCAATGTAATAGAGTAAGAGAGAGAGGGAGAGAGAAAGAGACAAATATGAGAATTGTTTGCATAATATTACATGTGAATGTTAAATAACAGATATTGGGGGCCTGGATTCCTTCTGACTTGTACCAGTCTACCAGCCACCTCTTTTTGCTAACTGACTCTGATTCCTCTGCTTTTCTTTTTGATTTTAAATTGAGTTAGGATTCAAATTGAAAATTAACTTCTTCTTTTTCTTCTTATTTATCAACAAAATGTCTTCCCACAATTGCTGGAGTTGCATCAAGTGCAACCAGATAGTCCACGAAAAAACCAAAAATGTCCATTACATTTATTTTAATTATTAAATTTTAAGTATCATTTGTTTTCTAATTTTTTTTTAGCATTCAGAATACCCTAACCTTTAACCTCAAAACATCCTTTGGAGTCGTTCAGTTGCATTATTTTTTGCATTGAGCAAACAGTCAAAATATTGCAAATCATAATAACCGCAAATGTAAATAAATCCTCACGCTAAGCCCCATGCTTAGTTATTTGAGTAAATAAACATTGAACATGCGCCAGAAATGACATACCTCGAGGCATACATGCTTTTTCGTAGCACAACATCCTTTCCAATGGAAGCTTTATCGATTTTGGCCACAGCGAATACAATACAAGTTGGCAGACGAGCAGCAAGCTGCCTGCACTTTATGTAAAATGGCGGAAGGAAGGTCTAAAGCTCATTTGTTAAGGTTAGGGTTAAAGATTGGCAACATATGTTTCGAAAGCTCTCTGAGGAAAGGGTGGAATATATCCACTTAAATTCATATATTGAAGTAGTATTTGGTAGAGAGCTAATGGGTTTTGGCACTTTTTGAAAGAAGTATGTCCCAGTACTTACAAGAAATCATACATTTCGAATTGGAAACATTTTATTTAAAGGAATTCTGATTCTAAGTTAAAAAATCCCTTTATTTTGGAAAAGAGCTAATATTTTCAAATGAATTTTTTCTTTTATTTGGTTCAGTTTCATATCAAATATAACCCTAGTACCAAAGTTTTCATCTCTAAAGCACTACTTCGAGCTTTTTCCTTCCACATTTCCTCAAAGTCAAAAATTGTTCACTTTCCAATTATTATTCTTAATTCTGCGAAAGCTCAACGCGTGCATTTTCCATTGGTATATATTTTCGCTGATAGCACAACAGACTTTTCACACATTTCCACAGAGCCGAAACACGGAAAAGACATTGAAAGTTTCTGACCTTAAGAATTCAGTTTTTTGTATTCCAAAAAAGAAGGAACAATTTCTAAATATATTTTTGCAAATGAAAATTTAAAATTAGTAAAATATCCAAATAGTTTTTATTACTTGAAATATTACAGAAAAGAATCAAATTAGAGGAAATATAAAATAATTTAGTAATTCACTGTTTGTGCTGCACACTGGTAGAAAAATCGATAATTTCCAACTGTTATTGTGAAAAGACTTGAACGCGAAAAACAAGTGTTGAAAAATAGAGAAAATTCTTACAAGCACACAATAATAGCACAATAAAATAATGAATAATTCAAAAATATTAATAAACTAACCAAGCGTCGTGTCATATGGAAATCTCCAAGAAGATTCACAAATCGAAATTGCGACGCATTAAAATAGTGAAAGCGTAAAAGTGGAAAAGAACTTTGAGTGATTTTCAAGTGTTAGGAGCGGTTTCTTAGGCCATACCACATTACCACAAATATACAAATGTAAAATTTAGAAGTTAGGCAAGCCTCCCCACCACATACATATACCCTCCTCCCGCAAAAGTTAACCGAACAACCAATAAATTTATTAAAGCATTTAAACTCTACTTGGGCTCCTCGGGCAGCAACTCCGCAATCATGTTAGGCGATCGTCTGCACCGACTCTTAGCAATTGTGTTCCTAATTTTAATCAAGAATGTTGCGCATATTGGAGGCTATGCCAGCCCGGCAGCGGCACATGCTGTGGCTGCCGAATCCGCATTGTCCGACACGCATCGTCTAGCAAAACGAATGGATTTGGAGTCATGCTTAGGTAAGGCGGGTTCGAAGCATTTCAAAAGCAGTGAAATAAATAAATGAAATATGAATACAAAAACAAAAACATTATTCGTTTGGATGAGTGATTTCGTTGCTCGTGTTGCAGATGGTTTTTCTATTGGCTGTTGTGTGTTTCAAACGTTTTTTATGAGCTGTTGTGGTTTTAGGCACAATTTTTTTTCAATTAAATTGCAATTCACAGTTTACATGCAATTGTAAAGACTTTTTTGACTTGCCCAACGATAATTTGTATTTGTAGAAATTTGGAAACATTTGAAAAAATTAAAGTTTTCAAAACTATTCTTCTTCCTTCCTCTTCAGGCCAATTTGATGTCCACAAGAACACCATAATTCGCACGGGCGAGTCTCAAGCCATTGGTGGCAAGTATTTGCAAGGCCTCGAACTGGATACCATGGAAGAGTGCCAGAGGCTCTGCTGTGAGACCGAATCATGCGATGTTTACATATTCGAGGACAAGAACGATGGCTACTGCTACCTCTTCGAGTGTGGGCCGCCGGAGAATTTCCATTGCAAGTTTACGCGCCATGCCAACTATACCAGGTGATTTCAAAGCAGCTTTTGAAGTTTTCACACCAACATGTTCTCCTAATAACATTCTGCATCTTTGTAACTCTCGAAAATAGTTCTGTACTCACCTCGGTGCGTCATGTGGTTGAAGTGACCACGCCGCGTCCCAGTTTGCCGCAAATTGGCACCACAAATATTTCACAACAGGAATGGGAGCTGACCAGCCTGAAAGTGAAACCGGAAATGCGCGACAAGCCATCGGAGGGAGTGGCCGACAGTGGCAATGGTGGTAATATGGCAACTCAAGTTTTACAAGCGGAATTGGGCTTTCCCCTCAAAGGTGTGTAGTCAAAAACATTGACGGCCGGAAGTTGAAAATGTTCTAATTTAATTTTGTCTCCAACAGCGTCTAACACCACTGCCCATTGTGGCCGCTTTCAGTTCACTTGTCATTCGGGCGAGTGCATTGCCGTTTACAATGCTTGCGATGGCATACCGCAGTGCGAAGATGGCAGCGATGAGGGTCCAGAAGTGAGTCTAGTTTTTTGGGAAAATGCTTTCAAGGGAAAATGTAAACTTTTTTTCTTTCAAGTGCAATGGTGCCTCTTCGAGTTCCTCAATTCTGTCAGCGAAATCACCGAATGTGGAAACAGGAAGTGTTGTTATTTTGGAACCTTCAGTGGAAAAGGCTCCTTCAATGAACCAATATCAACCGAATTTACTGCAGCAAACTGCCCAACAACAGTTGCAGTCCGTACAGCAGCAACAACAACAGCTGCAGCAACAACAACAGCTGCAGCAACAACAATCGCAGTCTGCTCTTAATCCTCCTCTGATAAATAATCGCGAAGATGCGGCAGCCTGGGCAAATCGCAAAATGGTTTCCGATACTCAGCAAACCGATCAAGGCAATTCAAGTAAGGTTTTGAAGAAGCTATTTGCAAAATGCTGAGTGAGAGTACAGTAACATTGCTATTTCAATTTAAGTTCAGTGCCTTGAGTTCCTTTTCTCAGAAGCCACCGTTTAGTATTTGAACATTTCCACTTACGCAGTCGCTTGCTCCAAGTAAGCTGCGAGCAGCTAATTTAATTAACTTCAACTCAGGGCATTGCAGTAAGTGCCACACGCATGAAGTTGAACGGAGCGTTTTTTGTGTAATTCAAATAAATCAACTTAAGTGCGATCTGGCAGCTATGCGCATGCGTGCGTCACAACTTCTTTAGTAAATTGGCCCTGCTGCTGCAGAAAACAAAACACAAACTGGTGTCTCTGCCATGCAATTTTTCGCCGCCTGGCGGCAATTGATATATGAAAACAATAACAACAACTGACTGAAGAAATTGCCATTTTCCCACCAACTAATTACAACATACAACAGCAACGCAAGTCATAGCCGAAAGAGATACGGACGGCATTCGGCGCTGTTTGCGTTGAAATTGTTTCCTTTATATTTTTTTCTCTTTTAATTTGGCATTGCGTGGCATTTCAGCAAATGAATGTGTTAATTTCATAATAACAACCAACTTAAGTCAGTGGAAACAAATAAATTCATAAATAATAATTTCCGAGCTCACATCTTCATTGCACTCTCGCTATCGGGCCCCCCACTGATCCCCCAGCCCTTCCTTTGCCTTCCTCTGTATCAGTTTATTTGTGAAACGTTTGTTGACCTTTTCTTAATCTGTCGAATGCACTTTTGTCTCACATTCACCACGCAATCTCTTGCACGCCTGCTGTGAGGCTAACTAGTCTATCATCGACGTAGCTCGGCTGTCATCTGAATGAGCATCTTCATTATCGCCCTCATTATTAGCTACACTATCGTCTTCATCGTCCCGTTTGCGTTTTATTTTAGTTCAGGAAGTCAATCGTTGATTTTATGTCTTTATTTATTATCTTGACTCATTTTAATGTTTGTTTATTTTGTTCAATTACGAATTATCAAAAAATTATGAAGAGAACTGGAGTCATTGCTGCAGCGTTAATTGATTGACGCGTGTGTGTTTTACTGACCGCGTGATTTCATTTAATTTTTTTCTTGTTCTCTGGAAGATTCTTGTTGACATTTGTATGTTGAATTGCTTAAATAGAGATTGCAGTTGTGGCATGCGGGCCTTAATTGTTCTCGAGTACACTACACGAAAATCTGCCAAAATTATTGACCTCCCTTAAGTGGCACCAGTTACAAATATTACCAACATTTTGCCTTTGGTATAGATTAATGACTTTTTGCTTCTTCACCAAATTGATCCATTAAATTTGAAAAGCGAGAAGAAACCTTCGTTTCGTTGTAATGCCCTGGCGCGCGGTTGACCTCAACTTGTGTGTGTCTTCTTCCCGACGAAGCTCAGATGCGATCGTTGCGAGCGCTATTAACTCAAACGGGGAGTTTCTAATCCACGCAGCCGCGTAATTAGAATCAAATTGGCCCGCTTTGGGCTTTCAACGCCATTGCCAATGCCATTAGTTTGTGTTTTGTGCCACTGTGGTGTCTGTGTTGGCTTTAATGTCTATTTAACAGTTTACTGTTTCTTCTTTTTTGTTGTAACTTTTGTTTGTACTTTTTCTGCGAATTCAGGTTGTTGTGTTCCCCCCGTCGCAACTATGCCAGTTGAGATGTCAGAGATAAGCGATTATACTTTGTAACAACAAACATAGCAAAGAGTGCTTAGGCCCAAGTAATGGAAGTAGTGAGTTGTGAAAGTAATTAGCGAGAATCGTTTTTAAAACGAAAAGGGAACGGCACTTGGTTCTAATTACTCGTGAGACCTTAGATTTGCATCTCGTGTGTGTGTGTGTGTGTGTCGGTTGGTGAAAGTTTCAAAACTAAAACAGTTTTTATCATTTGTTTTTACAGTTGATCTCAATAGTCGCATCTTCAGTCACAAGGGCCTACAGTTACCCACAAACGGTGTCGCTGCATTTCCCAACCTCAACACCAATTCCCAACCAAATCTGAGTCCCATGTATGCCGCTACACTGTCTAGAAGCGGCGTTTATATGCCGCAGCCTCAAGATTTGCCGAATAACGGGGCAGGAGGTGGACTATATGCAGCGCCGCAACAGCAAATAATACCACCACAAGGTCAGTAACAATTACAATTTGAAGAAAAATTAAACAAAAAAAATGATGTAAGCATTTATTAAAGAAATTGTTTTTTCCAGGACACGGCGTTATTCCCTCGAATGTCAATTGGCAGCCACAGCAACCACATCAACAGTTACAGCAACAATCCGTCGCCACAGCTATTTCACCGGGAGTCCAACTGTCGCCGGGGCAAGCCTATATGGGCATAAATACAGCAGGACAGCAGCCACAAATTCCTCAAGCCATCAATGAAGGCGTCATTATGCAGGCGCCCCCCTTAAAGCCAGTAGCGGCGGCACCACAATCACCAGCAGAAAATCAAACTAATAAGGAAAGCGTGAAAAAGACGCTTGTGCCAGAGCCCGCAGGAGCGGAGGGCGACGAGTACGAGGATTACGAGGAAAAATCCACCGAGCCACCGAAGAAGGTGAGTGCAAAATCTGTCCTCTCGGGCGTATGAGCAATGGATTGGTCCGCACAGAAAGCAAACCAAAATGTACAGAAATACTTCAAAAAATTAAATTTTCTCCTTTAACCTTCCAGAAACAACGTAAACATAAAAAAGTCAAGACGTCCAAGGCCAGCGAATCGGCACAGAAGCAGGCCAAATCCAAGGACCCCATCGCCATTGAATTGGCACTCGAACAGCAAAAAGAAGAGATGGCTGGCGGAGTGGTACTGGATCAACCAGCGCCCGCCTCACCCGTCCACGAACAATACAAAATGATACACGAAAATCTGGCCATGGAATTTCGAGATCATGATGGCCAATCGGAGCGGCCTGGTGGCGCTGTACTTTCGCTGACTCTGGGTCTTTTAGTGACCGCCGCTCTGGCGATACTCATCGGTTGTCGTATGCGAGTGGTGGGACGGCGAGCGCGTCGCTTGGGCGGCAAGACTCCCTACTCGCATGAGGCCGATTTTCTGGTCAATGGAATGTATCTGTAAGATGCACTGGAGTGCAATTTTTCATTAAAATGAAAAAAGAAAAACATTTTTTTAAAACTGACGAAAATGTACGATTTTTGTATTGGCTTTGTGAATTTTGTTTTAAATGCATTTCTGTGCATTTTTCAATTATTGCGTAAAGACTTTCTTCTCGTCTGTGTAGGCGTGTGTCGAAAGTTGTGGGGTTTTTTCTTATTTGTGAATATGGAAATTTTAAATTTCCATCTAAAGTTGTCGTATACATAAGTACTAGGGGAAGAGTGGGAAAACCAAATTAACAAAATTATCTTGAAAATTCGTAAAAGGATTTAAGAGAATACAATTTTTGTAAACATATGAAAAACAATTACTAAATAAATTATAATAATTTATGTTTAAAATTTAAGTGGTGTTTTCTTGTTCCAAATACAGTGGACCAGTTATATATAGAGGCAGTTTATACTTAGGTTGCGAACAAAAAAAATGCAACGTTAGGTCATTTGGTGTTCAATCATGTCTCATTACTTATCATGGTACTCAATTCGACATTCCTACATTGCAAATGGGTTGACTGCCAAGCCTATTTCGAACTAGATATTGAAATTTCAAAAGATGTGGTATAGGGGAGTTTGTCCCCAGTAGATGTAGGGTATATACAAGTCGACTTTGACCGTCTGAAACTTGTTTTTTATAACCCTTATATTAACTTGCTTTGGGTGGACTATATACATATATAATGCATTCTATTAAATTTTGGGGTCCATCAGAGGCGTAGGGGGCCGTGGGGGAACTCAAACCCCTTTTTTTTAAACATGGCATAACTTCCGATTGCTTCAAGCTACAATGATGAAATTTGGCAGGTGGGTTCTTATTGACAAAATTTATACCCTTTGGAAAGGGGGGTGTGGGGGCAAAGGGGAGCGGGATGGAGCCAATTTAAAGTTCTAACTTTCGTATTTTGTAAGCTACAAGGCTGAAATTTTTTACTTAGGTTCGCATTCGGGAAAAAAAGTAAAAAAGGGGAAAAACTGGGGGGAAAAAGGTAGGAAAAATAGGGGGGAGAAAAAATTTTTTTTTTAAAACTCTTTTTTTATTTCTGATTCGGTTTATCACTACCTAATTAGTGGGCCATCTGCTAACTAAATAGGCTTTCCCTTGGGCGGTATGTACGCTTATTCGTACGCCCATTTGCTCATTTGCGTAATCATTCGCTGAACTTGGCATTGGTTTACATTTCGTGGGCGACCACTATCTAGCTTTCTTTTAACATTTTTTCGAAATCACACGCAATTATTTAGAAAAATGGGCGTGGCAGATATAGTAGCTCTCCTGAACCCACCAGTGAACCTAGGAAGCTGCAATTGCGCATATATATTTTGTGAGACCATGGCTAGAGATTCTTGAGCCAGATTTTGGATTTTTCCAAAAGAAGGCGTGGCAACTCGATATGTGGGAGTTTTTTGTTAAAAGTCCTCTCCTGAAGTCACCAGTGATGAGTCCATGGCTACAGATTTACCTGAGCCTGATTTGAGATTTTTGCAGAAGGGTCCGTGTCAATTATAGTGTGCTCTCCTGGAGTCACCAGTGTACCTAGGAAGCATATATATTCTGTGAAAGCGTAGCTATAGATTTTAGATCATGGTTTTTGATTTTGAAAGTGGGCGTGGCAGTTCATAATAAGTCCATAATATATTTACGCAACTTGGCTTAGGGGCATTTTAGGGGTCGTTGATTTCGAATGTGATGGTGATATTTCCAAATTCAAGGTGACGGATCCAATATGGCGACCGAAATCCCAAGGTTTTTTCGAAATAGTATACAATTTTTGGGGGTGGCTGACTTCGAATTTGATATTATTTATGGTCGGGATGTTTACCGAGCCCGTGAGGGTTCACTGGAAGGTACTTTCATTTCTATTAGTTGGGGGTGAGTGTGGGTGTTTCATGAAAGCGATTTCGGGAGAGTACTTTCACTACCGAAAGTACATTTTTGAGCAACGCCGGGTAATTAAGCTAGTGATATATGAAAAAGATGTAACACACAAAAAATTACTAAAAATATAACTTTTGAATCATTTTTTTTAGAATTATAATTACAATTGTTCTTTTAGCGTAATTTCAAAATTCGAAATGTACGCCTTTGAAAGGTTTTTTGCCTCTCCTGAACAATTTGATAAATGCGTGTTAGGGCCTTTACAGCGATATATACATGCGAAGTCACGAGTGATTAGTAAAGTATAAATTTACAATGAAATCTTTAAAAAATGGCGCACATTTGGAATTGAACAAAATTCGAAAATTAATTTCACCGTAGATATTTTTTAGGCATAACAACACTATGCGACAAAAAAATGTTTGAGTTGCTTTTCGTTGCATATACGGATTCTGCTAGTCATGATTACTGATACTGAATATTAAAAACATTGCATAAAATAAAAATGCATTTAAGATGGCGTAACTTGGTATTTCGGGCAAAGTAAGGTTGGAATGTGATTTCTTAGAATCAAGAAGAAAAGACATTCAAATAAACTTTTTCCAACATTTATCGAAAAAAACAGTGGAAAACGGAAAAAAAATCAGGAAACAAAGTAATGTTTGGGTCATTTAATTGCCTACCATCGAAAATAATTTTTTAATATTTTATTTAGTATGCAATTAAATGAACTGAAAATATTTGTTTGCTTACAATTTTTATTTTACTCCAACTATTATTATTGCTAAAATACTAATAATGAAATAAAAAAATATATATTTTATGGTTTAACTTACGATTTTCGAGAAAGTTTTGATAGCGTTGCGTTAGTTTTAATGCGATCTATTAGAATCCATCGAACCAGCCAAATAAACATTTTTCCAAATTTTGTCGCATATTGTAAGGATTTGTTCCAAAAAATCCAATTAAAAATCCAGGGTTTCAATTGTTGGAGCACTTCCACCAGAAATTTTGAGTAGTTTTTATCATGTTGGCGTATTTAAGCGTCAATTTTAATAGTTTTTTTTATGGACTACACGATTAAGCATTGCGAATGTGTGTTCATATTTCAGTATCGTTTCATTTTCGCTTAGAACCTTAATTTCTCCACTTTCCCCTACTAGCTTAAATAAAAAATCTTACGACATTTTTCTTCTTTTTTTTGTATTTATCGTAGTTATTACACATTTTGTATTTTTATTTTAAGTTAAAAATTTCAATTTGAGAAAATCGTTTCGTTATTGCGACGTTTCTGCTTATTTACTTTTTGTTTCTTTATTTTTTTTAAATTAAAATTAGAAATAGTCATAGAAAAAAATTGAATTAAATTACATTTTGTTGTTATACACATTTAATTTCGTTTCGTATAGTTTTGCAAGCAAGTTGGCGCAATTTCTAATTAACCTTATATGTCCTTTCTCTACTTAAACCATTTCATCTCCACATTCATTATATCACATTAAAAACTACGCAAAATTGATTAAAAAAAATCAAAATTTGGTTGGAAATAGTACAAATTTTGTCATTTCGTATTTAAGTCTTGGAGGTTAATAAAGAATTTAGATTACAATTTTTTGTTTCATTTGTTTTAGAAAATAATACCGAAGAATTCAAGTGAAAGTGCCGAAAAGAGTAGAATGAAAACCAAACTTGCTGCTGTTGTCATCTCATTCAAATTAACTTAATGAAGTGTTTACACAAATCAATTGGTACATATATATGCATGTATTTATTTGTATTTACTTAACTGTACATAGACTACAATTATGATGCAAGTGCATACTTCATTTGATAGCATTTAAGTATGTAGGTGAATTATTATGTGTAGGTGTGTTTCTTTATCATGTATTGGAATTAAATGACGCCTTTAACGTTACTACAAATACCATACAAATTCCAAAGTGGAAAACATAGGATAGGATTTGATTTTTTATTTGTTTAGGATCAACTGCGGCTCACATAATTACAAACTTTAGTCTGCCGCTGAATAATTAGTAATTCTACTACTTTTTAAAATTTATTTTTTCCAAAAGGACAAACCTAAAGCGATAAACTTCTAACTTAAAATTACTAAATAGTTTAGAAAATATAAAGTATACAATTCAATCAACATAGAGAAATAGTACTTATCGAAAAAAAAAGTCTAAAAGTGTGTATAAAACATAAGAGATGAGTGATACAGAAATCCGAAGGCAGAAAGGAGGGAATCCAACAAAACCTTTTACGTAATTTATTTATTTTTTTTTTTAAACCCAAGTGCTACAAGAATAATTTCTTAAATATAAGTAATTGGAGTCGCAGATTATTCCAAATTTATGTTAGAGGGAAACTTAAAAATTTGTAATATGATTTTGAAAAAAAGGAACTGACTCCGATTGCAAGTTTTGTATTTTTCACCGTTAGGATTACTTCATTTTTCAACAAACAGTAGATAAAATGGTTCTCTGCGTAAATTTATAATCAATATGAAATTCCTATTGGAAAAAAATTACATTCGACTTCAGAGTGATTGCATGATTTTATAAATGTCAAACGAATCAATCTTTGTTTTGCAAATAAAATTTCGCATTTGTTAACCGAAAAAAAAATGTAATTTCAAAATATTTGAAGGGGTGAGTAGATAAAAGTTTTTCACTTCAAATATCGAAGGCACAAACCAAAAATTATTTCCCTTTTGAGAATTATTGAAACTCAAATGCCAAATGCATACTTTATCAATCAGACAAATCATTTTTTGGTTTGTGCTTTCTTCCATTTTCAGTTATTTAAAAAATGTACAAAACGCCTTCAGCACTTCCGAATCTCGGACTTCACTGTGAATACTTAAATTTGGGAAGAATTCATGTCAATATATGATAGGTTGGTTCATATCTTGACATCAATTCAATTTTGTAATAAAACCCTCATCCACTCACCCCTTCATGTATATTTAAATTTTTTGAATTTTTAGTGATTTAGGATCTGAAAATTCAAAAATTTGCGTATCCAATTTTTTTGTTGCTGACAAGAGATTGATTATTCTTCAAATTCAAAAAAACCCACACATTTCTTTTGTAGAATTTTAATTTCAAATTATTATGTTGCACATCAGTGGGTTGTCGTGTGAAAAACAAAAATTTTCCGCCTATCTGCCTTGAAATTTCTCGCTTCTCCTTTGGTTTATTTCAATCGGATTCGACATTGAACATTCAAGTGGTTTCTTTGCATGGCTTTGCTTTTGCTTCTGAGTTTTCGAAATATTTAGTTTTGAATTGGAAATGAAATCTTAGGATTTGAAAAAATCACATTATTTGTGGTTTTGTTTTTTTTTTTTCGTTTTCGGTGTATTTTATTATATTTTAATTAATATATAGTATGTATTATTAATAGTTAGGATAATTTATTTCTTCTTCTGTTTTTTTTTTGTTTTTGTTTTACATTATAATTATTATATACTTGCAGTGTTGTTGCAATTATTCGTTTGTTGCTGTTGGTTTTGTTTCTTATAGAGTGACGCACATTGGGAAAATCATGTTGCATATCTGAAAGTGGACATGGAATTTAGGAAAATTTCGCCCAAGGAAAAATGACCCAACACGAAAGGAAAAGTTCAAAATATCGTTATCATTTACCGCTTTGTCCAAAGTCTGGCGATTCTATCGTGCTCTTCTCGATTCTGCAAATATTGAGTGGCAATGCTGCCCACCAGGGGATCGGCTGGAAAGATTTCGACAAAAAAAGGCACGTTAGGAACAAAAATGACGGCGAACGACGCTGGGGGCATTTGCACTTACCGGGATTGCAGTCAGTCAGCAGGGAGCAAATCGAGAGCAACACCTTCGAGATGGTCAGCGCCGGCGACCAGTTATCCTTGAGTATGTCCAGGCAGATCACACCCTGACTGTTGATGTTGCAATGATAGATGCGTGTGCGGAACGTCACCTTTGGCGGCTTGAAGGGGTACTCGGGCGAGAAGTGTATGTCGAGAAAGAAGACGCCACCCTCGTACACGGAGCCGGGCGGCCCCAAAATGGTCGACACCCACTCGTACAGATTGTCGCCCTTGGGTCCGGCACTGCAGTTTGGTGGCGGGTCGAGGGTAATTTCGGCGAGTTCCTTTTGTATGCGCTTGGCTGAGGTGCCCAGGGCTTTGGAGATTTTCGGATTCGGTTTGGGGTCTTTGCGCGTCTCTTCGCTGCCCGCCGATGAACTGGAGTTTGTGTTCGAGCTGCCGGCAGCCGAAGTGGCATTGTTGTTGATGCTATTGCCGTTGCGTCCACGTCCTGCCGAATTGCCACCGGTCGAGTTGTTGGCGGTCGAGCCACTACCGCCACTGGCAGCACCGCTGCCGCTACCACCGCCGGTGCTGCTGCTGCCACTGGCCGCCGATGTCGAAGACATTTTTCACCCGCTACTGTTTGTTGTGATTTTCGGTTTGGGTTAAGAATACGTGTGGTCACTCGCTTGATACCTGAAACCCCTTAAAAAATAAGTTGTATGAGCAGAAATCAAAAACTTGACAAGAAAATAATTCCGACATGCACAAATGTTTTATTCGTGCAATAGAAGTGAACTTTCAGCAGCCTCAAGTAATTCAAAAAATAATATGGCATACTTTCAACTGCTGAACTAAATAAAACACTCGCAGCACACACAAAGTCCTTCAGACAGCCTCAACCGAAGGTCCTTGATAGAATACAAAAATAGAAGTGGCAAGGATAGAACAATTTCAGCAGAACGAGTAGTGGGGGAACAAACGACTATAAGAGAAAGCATGAAAATACATGAAGCGTAGATGCTGACATAGGTTGGAGTAGGAAGAATCATACTCCTTCCAAATCCTGAGTCTCAATCGCCATGTTATCTGTCATTTATACGAAATACGAAACGAATTAATTTGCGTTAGTTCAGTTTCAACGTCGCATTTCAGTAACAACAACAAAAAAGCAGAAATGCGATTTGAAAAACACAAGTGGACTAACAAAAAAACAGCAGGAGTATGTAGGTAGGTAGGCAGGCAGCAGGCAGGGCACAAAGATGTTTAGCGGCCATTTTGGGAATCAAAAACACAAAAGCAGACGAAAGAAGAGAAGCAAAGCAGCCATCAGACGATGACGAATGGCTGTTTGCTAAATATCATTAAATCGTCAATATTATGAAAGTAAATTGCATAAAGCTTCCAAATGAAAAATCAATCGCACAGAAAAACTGCAGGGTCATATCGGCAAAACCGGAGACAGACGCCGCCTGCAGCTGCAAAAGAGCATCTCGAATAGATAGACGGCAGAAGGTTATGATGTTTTTCTATAGAAATTAAGAACTATCAAATGTTTCTTATGATATCCTCCAAATGCCAAATGATTTTCGGGCACTTTCTTTGAGTCCAGCAGCACTTTGTCTTCTCCTTTTGCTCTTATAAATATGTAATTCTTAAGTCACGTAGCAAGCAATTCTCGAAATACCAAATTTCCACAAATTTAATTTTCTTCAACTTTACTTACACTGTTTGTTGCAATCTGCAGTACTTTCGGTTTTGTGGTCTTTCTCGTCGAATTAAATGAATTTTCTTGTTGATTTTGTAATTGTGAAAATTTTTGCAAATAAAATCGCAGAAATAATCGCTTTTTTATAGTGATGCGGTTAAAAAGTACTCATCGAATACAAAGTATTCGATATTCGACAGTAGACGTCGATAACAGTATTCGATAATCAAAGTTGTATTTGTTTGAGCCAATTTACACTATCATGTTCATGCCGCATGCTGTTAGTTTTACAAATTTTGTATTGAAATGTAAATAAACATTTTTGAATTGACCGTTTTTATATGAAAATATAAATAAACAAAGAATGTAGTTGCCTATTTTAAGGTTCTTTGAGTGGAATTTCTATCCCCTTTTCAGTGATGCCAGGCACTTTGCTTGAAATTTCCCACAAAAAAAAAGAACCCTTTTTTCCCTCAACGGACAACAAAAAATACCCACGAAAATTCCCACACGCAATTCCGCCACAATATAACAGAAATTTCATTAAAGGGGATGACACATTGGCGTCAATTGACCCCGAGTGCTGTCAAAGTGTTGTTGTTTCCAAGGCAAAATTAAAAATGAACACTTTTTGAGAGAGCGAGTGAATATTTTCTCAGGGGTTTTTTTGACGCCAGCTTCGAGCTGGGGTCATGAATCAAAAGAGTGTTGCATTTTAGCAAAATGTAGCTGTCAAATCTTTAGTAGCAAAAACAAGGTTGCAAAAGTATTAAAAAAGCATACGAAATGCAAATATATTCAGTTTTTGTTCATTGCAAGCAACACTTGTCAGGAATTTGTTCATCGTTACTTTATATTATCATTAAATTTGTTGAACAATATGAAATGTAAGTAAATAACACAATTAAACATGAATATTTGAATAAAATTCTACAATCGTAGGTTTATAAAAATATTCTGCGTGAACTGAAATGTGCATGGGTTGCACTCTTTTATCATTTAGGCACATAAAATATGAGTGATTGCAACCCTTTTGTGATATTAAGAAAAAACGGAGCAGATTGACCCGGCGTCAAATATTTTTGCATGTGGCACGTCCAGGCGTCAAAATAGTAAAAGAGCATAAAAGAGAATAAAAATACAAATGAATAGGGGTCAAATGACGCCAGTGTGTCATGCCCTTAACAAAAATTTGTTTTAAAATATATAAATTGGGAATTTGGCATTAATGGAGTCATAAACAATTTTGGTGAACATGTCTCGGATTTTATCATAAAGGTATTTGAATTTTTTTAAAGATGAAAAGTGGCCTTAATTTTGTAGCATTTCATGAATGATTTCTTGCATGAGAAAATCAGATGCGAGTTCACAAAATCGGATTTATAGGAAAAAATGTTCATCGTAGATAAAAAATTATTGAAAGGTATTTTGTAGAGCCTATTTACACTATCAGTTCCATGACGAAAAATCTGACAAAGAGCTAATAAGAACTGCGGTAGTGAAAACGGGATAAAACATTTTGCACCGAAAATCCATACAAAAAACGTGAATGGTGGCGACTCCATGCTTCGTTTATTTACATTTTCATATAAAAACTGTCAAATTTCGTCATGCCTATGTCGGTGTAAATTCTAAAAACGGCATGCCCATGCGTCATGGGAATGACTGTGTAAATAGGCTCGTAGAAAAACTACCAAGGAACAAAACTGCTTCATTTATAATAAAAAACTTATATATAAGTATAAATGTGTAAAAAAGAATGAAAGTTAAAAAAATCTATTTTTCCTCAAATGGATACAAAAAGTACCTTCTTCCCTTTTAGGTAAAATCCGACCAAAAATCCCTCAAAAAGGGAAAGTACCCGCAATTCGGCATCACTGCCTGTTTTCACTACCCCAGTTCTTATCCGCTCTTTGTCAGATAATTTGACATGAACATGGTAGTGTAAATTGGATCTTTAAGGATATTCATTTAAAGTGGGAAACCCCTCTAAAACGCGCAGTTGCTTAAAAGAACTGTCAAATTTCATATATTTTGACTGTTCATCTGGCCAACTGAATCGTTTCCGAGGGGTTTCCCACTTTAAATGAATCGCCCTACTGATTTGAGAGCTACTGATCTGGTCCTAAGGTTTAATAGTAACTAAATTTGACTATAAATATGCACCAGTGATTTTAGATCAGGGATTAGACAACATTAAAAAAAGTCGAGAATTAATTTAATGGGTTAATATAAAAGCAATGTCCATGCGCCTATTTAAAAAAACATTTAAACTATATTCAATTGAATGCCTGCACTCACAGACCCTTTTTCCTATCGGTTTCATATGCAAATTTGCTAAAAATTTTTATCAAAAGCTAAATTTTGTGTATGAAACAATCTATTTATATTTATATAAAGGCATACAAATTTTATTAGAACAATAACTAATAATAATGAAATTAATTAAGTTTGGTTAATAGTCTTAAAAGTATTACATATATGGACTTAATCGTTGTTGGACAGGGAAAGGGTACCTTAAAATTTGAAATTATATTTTAAAATAACCCAGCAAACATTTAGATTTGATACCGACTCGAGAACGACTCGGTATTAAAGGTTTTTATCTAATGTCGAACTTTTGAAAACGAGTCGATACCGACTCGAGAATCATAGCTTTCTCAGTGAAAAGGGGAGTTAGTTCTCGAGTCGGTTTCAAACGTTATTTCTCAAATCGACTTCAAATAAACAAAGTGAAACGTGAATAAATTAATTTTAAAATTGTATTTTTGTTTTTATTGCATATTTGATAAGTAGATATCACAAAATAAAAAGGTACAGATAACGACTCGGTTTCAAACATTAGAGAAAAAACTTTGATGTCGAGTCGAGAAGTAACCTTTGAAAACGAGTTGAGAATTACATTAGTCATCGACTCGAGAAGTAGGGGTTTTCTCAAACGTTTGCTGGGAAAGTAAAATTTTATAAAATTTAAAAAAAATCCGGAGTAGTCTAATTTTTATGGTCCTCGCTCGTAAATGTGAATTTCATCGAAATGAAATTTACAAAATTCGTACTTGCGAATGTGGATGAGATTTTAGGGATACCGATGCATAACCAAATTTTAAATTTTGAGAGAATTTTATGCCACATACCTAAAGAATATCTTCCCTATCTACATAAATTAAATTTTGCAAACTGTCATTGTTTTTTCAATTATCAAAATAAATTTTTATTTCTAAAATTTCCAATTAAACAAACATGTCAGTTACACTAGTCCTTCGAAATGGTTCATTCACTTCGCAGTCTCCGCATCTGATTGCAGTGCTTTGCGTGATTTATATACACGCACTGTATTGTCGGCACCGCCGGAAACAATATATTTCGGATTCGACCAGTCAATGTCCAGAACTTTATCGCCGTGACCAATTAAGTCGTACAGTGGCGCTTTCGGACTGCAAAAAAAAACATTTCGAATAAAAAAAAACCGAAATGCCTTGCAAAATATGAATAAAATTACCTTCTGCAGTCCCACAGTTTATTTTGATTGTCATAGGAACCGGACACGAACAAGTATTCTTCTGTATTCGACCACGTAACGGTTTGCACCCACTGCGAGTGACCCAGATAGGTGTTGCGCACCACAGAACCCTCTGTACGGATTAAGGGGTTTAAATTATTTTATTTTAAATTTGTATGAAAAATACGAACGATTTGTGCGCGAATCGTAGAGCCGCAGGTTCTTATCCGCTGACGCTGTCACAATTAAACGGTTCAATTTCGAGTAGCTGGCATCGAAGATGGATTTGTTGGTGGATATTTCCGTTTTGATGCCCTCGAGATTGAGATCCCAAATTTTCATTGTATGATCCCAGCTGCCGGTGAGTATGGTCTCCGCGTCCAGCCACTGTACTGAGGAAATGCATTCGCGATGTCCTTGCAGAGTCATCTTAGGGGTCTACAGCGAGAAATTCGTTCGATTAAATGAAATTACCGAACTTGGTGCAAATATACATACTCTTGTGGAGCCAGCATCTGGCTTAGAACGTTTTCCGCTACCATCTGCAGCCTCACTGATTTCTAATGCCAATTCGAGATAAATTAAAATAATGTCCTCCGTGGTTGAAAAAAGGTGCTCTTACCTCCTGACCAAATTTTCAGCATCGTATCCCAGCAACCGGTTGCAAATCGCAACTGGTCTGGACTCACATCGACACAATCGATGCCGCGCTCGTGTCCCTTGCAGACGGAAACACACTCCACGGAATTCGTGGCAATCGACCAGACCCACAACATCGCCGTCTGATCCTGTGAACAGGAAACAAACTTGCCGCGCTCCTCGTCTAGCGACACCCAGGCAACGGCCTTCACAGGCATCGTGTGGCCCGGTATGGTGAGTACATGCTTGCCTTTGATGGTCCAAATGTTGATGGTGTTGTCGTAACAGCCCGTAAGCACCCATTTGCCACACGTCTTCACTGCCGACACCCAATCGTCGTGCAGCAGGCAATCTTGAGGCTCGGGTGCCGGGAAGCGCTCCACATATTCGATTTCAATGGCGTCCTCAAAGGAGATGGCCTTCTCGCGCAAGTGGTCGCACAATCTTCCGCGCAAATATTCATCGAAGACAAGGAAATCAAATTCAACGTTTCCCTTCCGGTCGCCCGCAGAATCGCAATGCTCCAGCAACGTGTTGACAAATGTGTTCAACTCGGCGGTGGTCAAGCTGCCCTCAATGGAATATGGGACGTCCGGTACGGCATAGCTGAGGAGGAGAGAAATGTGATTACAAGTGTTTCTTTTGAGGAATTGGCGATTTTCACTCACTGTTCCTGTTTTGTTTTCAGGTGGATCTGCACCTGACCTTCGCCGTTTTCTACTTCCATTTCGAATGGACTTCTGTTTACTTATCTGCTTTGGCAATATGCAATATGCTGCTGTTGAGCATAAACTTCTTTAAATACTTATACCTATAACTTAATTTACCAATTTATTGAATATTTCGTCAATATTTTAGCTGAATTTTTTGACAACTGCGATCGCATGCCAAACTCGCCGAACACACGTGCTTGAAAAGATGCTTGAAGAAAAGGAAACCGATAATGCTTGAGGAGGGTTGCACTGCACCATTTTCGTGAGGTATTTTTCGTCGATACATATATCGAAATAATATATCGAAATAAAATAACAAAAGTCAACACACTTTTTTGTTACCCTGAGTATACAAAAAATGTCACATCTTTGGGTTCAGCGGTCCAGCTGTGGAGTTGCAGCTGTTAAATTCAGTAAGGCGATTCATGACACCAAGTGCGTCCTTGCACATTTTTTGGGTGATTCACGTCAGATGGGATTACAGCTGCCACACATTAGGGGGTTTTTGGCCACTTCAAAATCTGACATTAGGAACAAACCAGCCAAAAACCCTTAATTTTAAATCGAAATTGCGGAATTAATTTAAAGGGATTTTTTTTCTGCTTTTTAGTCGGTTAAAGGGTTATGTTTTAAAAAAATTGTTTTTTACTCTTTTCTATTTAAATGGGGGAAGGTTAACAGGGAATTCAGTTATTTTGGTATACATTGTACACCTGCTCATTTAACATTTAACCTCATTCTGAAAAACAAGTTTACTTAATAATGCACTTTAAAAAGAAACGGGTCGAATCGTTAAATTTTATAACATTTCCGTTTAATATTAAAACATTTTCCTCCCAGTGTAACCACTGTTATTATGATATTTTAAGATTTTTCATTCCCTATTGACTTTTTTTTACACTGTTTGCTTTTATTAAAAAGTATTATTTACATTAAAAAATTGACCACTGTTACTTCATACGATAGAAAAAAATTTAATAATGTTAATTATCATTGTTTTTTGGAATTCAAATGGCTTTTCATTGCCTTTTTCAATGAATTTATGAGATACTGGCCCTATAGAGTCGTAGATGGTGTTTTTTCTTTGCTAAGGACGCCATTTGTCGTTTCATTATTGGCCACATGGATTTTTGGATTGAGGTCGGGACTGTTGAAGGCTAGTCTAGAACATTTATACCTTGATTATGAAATTAATATTATCAAATCCTGAATTTTGAGAATTTTTTCAAATTGAATTTTTGGTAAATTTTTATAAAAGAGAATCAAATTGGTAAATTTTATGAAAAAAAACCGCAATTTTAAAAAAAATCTTAAATTTTAAGAACAACTTTTATTTTTTGTAACTTTTTTTTTGCAAAGAATGTAGGTATGGTTGTAATAAGAGGAAACTTTTAAATTTAATTCGGTACGATACATTCTTTGTAACTTTAATTTATTCAATGGAAACTTTTAAAAATTGTGTGTAAAAGATTATTTAAAAAAAAGCACGTAAAAAATTCGGTAAAATAAGAAAAACAAGCATGATCTGATTTTTCCGCGCTCTAGTCATCCAGTACGATTGCTATTCACAATAGTAAATGGACTTTAAATGACCCAAATCGGTAATTTTTTCAATTATTCTACATTCTACACAAACACATTGTCAAGTCCACGGGATCGTGATCCATGGAAAAGTCGATTCTTATCTTTTTTTGAGTCGGTCACAAAAGAGCGAACTCTGATTCCGTAAATAAAATATTGAAAACTCCAAAATCCACTTCTCTTTTTTTAAGTTAAAAAAATGTGAAGAACTATGGATAAAAAAGCATAAACACTTTGTTAGCAAAAATATCTTCACGTGAAGAGTTTTATCAAAGGTCATTAATCAACTGAAGCCTCTGGTCACCTCCTGCTCCTCCTCTTCTTGGAGCTTCTACACTACGCACACTCATAAGCCTGTAATTTTGTGGCTGCCGTCAAAATCGTCTTTGCTTTATTTTATGTGGTAATGAAATCCGACTGCCGCCTATTGAATGGTTACGAAAGTCGCCAACACTTAAAAAAAAACCACAACAATAAAATAGTATTTACGAAAACATTAACCCCAGGCAGAGAGTCAGTACTCCAACAAATCGGTCAATGTAGTCAATTTCAATTCAACTATTCACAAATGTTTTTAATTTCAAAGCAAATTGTGCAAAACGAAAAGTCAAAAAAAAAATGTAACTAAAAATATATAAAAATTATTTTTAATTGCACTCGAAGCGACCCAAAGCGAAGACGCACCTCGAGACAAAAAAACGAAGTGGCCGCAATGGAGGCATTCGGACGGACTGGACCCACTTTTACATGCGATGATGATGATTATGGTGATGACGATCGAATGGCGTTCGTCGTTCGTGTAAAACGTGCGCTCGTCGTATAACATTAATAATTGTCAGAGGCACTTAACGGCTTTAGGCCAAGTTAGCCATCATTTGCGGCCTGAAGTAGTTAGTGGCACCAAAGAGTACGAAGAGGACCACTAAAAAGGAGGTGAAGAGACTCACATCGAGTGCGTTCAGCTATTCATCTCTTCTTGTTTATGTTGTGGTTGGGTTTTACTAAATTTGGTAATAAGTCGAAAATTAACCTAAGAGTTTTTTTCTTTTTCGGGTATAATTTGAAGTTTTCCATTACATTTTCAAGCAAAAAGGTTGATTTTTTTGCGAAACCTAATTTTGCCGAAAGGATTTTCCAAAATCTCCAGTTACCTTTTAATTGTCAAAAAATTAACAATTGGTATTGTAAACCTTTGAGAGCCACTGTAATTAATTGTAATTCATATTCACTACACTAGATGTGCCTATGTTTATCCACTTTCTTTATAGTAAAATGCAACGTGCCTTGAATACTTTTTTTTTTTGTCAAACGACCCCAAAATCTCCTCAGAAATTGAACAAACGAACAACTTCCAGTGTTACAAATGAGCCAAACGAAAATAAAACACACAACAACAACAAGAAAAACGACAAAAAGCAGTAAACAAATTCAAGCAAAAATTCGACCAATTGCTGCGGCGCCGAGCTTATAAAAACTCAAGCCGCCGCATGCGATTCAAGCATTCACGATTAGTGTTGAACACGCGTAAGGTAAGCTCGAGCGGAACAGTGAAAATAGTAAAAAAAACAAAAAAACCTTTTTTCTTTGAAATTATATAAAAAAGCAATTAAGTAAAATAACCGTTTTAATTCGAATAATTACAGAACGTAACTCACACACACACACACACACACACTCATACCAAAATGAAAACAATCGCGTTGTGCCTGTGCTTCTGCGCCATTCTGGCCTTCTCCTACGCCAGCCCTCAACGAGAGGGAGCCGCCTACACGAACGAGGCTATTCGACAGGCCCAACAGACATTCCTCATACCGAAGGATGCTCAGATACAGAATGTACAGGAGGGCATCGAGCTGGGCGCCTACGAGCAGATTCCCGGCAATCAGAGGATTAATCTATTCGAAATTTTGGGTGATCAAGTGCCATCGGAAGTGATCAACAATCTGCAAGCGCAGGTCGATCAAATCGGTAGAAATTAATTGTTAAAAATTTATGAAAAGTTGAAAATGTTTGATTTTTTCGTTTTGAAGAGTTGCATTTCGTTTTTTGTTACTTTAGTTTGTATTCTAAACAATTTATTAAAAAAAACCATAATAATAAATTTTAAAAATTTAATTTAAAAGTGTGGTGAATTTTGACTCTATTGTAAAGCGAAAGTCTTTTCTCCTATACACAAGGCATGCGGTAATCCTCCCCTTTTACTGCTGCTCCCCCAAATTGATCGTGTTGGTAACCTGATCAATTGGAAACTGGCTTATCCAGCGCCAGCAGCGATGACATTTGCTTTTTTTCTCTAATTGTAAGTCGATACTGTGTGCATTTTGGTTTTTCTAACGCGCACTTTCACTCTCGATCGGAAAGTCCGTCCGGGGGTTTTTCAGGCAACGTTTTTCAGTTGGCGACTTGGTTGCTTGAATACTAAATAAGAAAATGGTATTGAACTGCTGCTAACCAGCAGCTGTTGTACAGACTTCCATATGGCATACAGTGATTTGTATCCTCAACCTTGTTATGTAAATCTGCGCATTTGCCTCTTCAACTTGTGCAGTTGCGTTACTGTCTCACTTTACCTCTTGCTATTAATCGTGCAATCGTACTTTGCCAGTCTTAATGTCTGTTATGGTCTTTGTTAGTTGCAACAGTTCCATTGGCTGATTAGCTCCCCGCTGCGGTTCATCATCACTCACTTCGATTCGAGTCGCTTCGTTTTTCTCATCTTGGCTGTCACTTATTTTTTTTTTGTATTATTATTTAAGTATTGTTGATTTGTTGTTGCTTTTGTGATGCAACATTTTTGCAAAGTCGTAAATTTAATTTGTAATTATGACTTTCACTGGGCGTAATGAGGAAGATTTTTCTTGCTATTCATTATGAATGGTTTTTTTTGGGGTTTGCTGGATTATATGGAGTTTTGTGTCATTATGTCAAACGTTTCGAAGATTTTACCTCAAACGTTAGTCAGATATGTGTTAATTCCGCAAT
This sequence comes from Heteromyza rotundicornis, assembly GCA_951394025.1. Lineage (NCBI taxonomy): Eukaryota > Metazoa > Arthropoda > Insecta > Diptera > Heleomyzidae > Heteromyza > Heteromyza rotundicornis. Next base: position 36,279,155 of record OX596013.1, read on the forward strand.
GACTATTTGTCCATAATGACTATTTTGTCATAAAAGATATACTACAAATTCAGTAAAAAAAATATTGTTTTGTTCGTTAAACTCATGTATTTTAACGAAGAGTTGTCCAATGACAAAGTTCATAACGTATAAACTTTACCGGAACGCAACCATTTGAGAAACTTTCAAACTTTTGATTCCGTTTTGTACTTTGACAGTTTAAGCAGTTGTCAATGGATGTTATTGGTGTGAATTTCATTTCAATTCAAGTTCCGAGTGTAGAATATGAATGGTTTTTAGATAATAACACTGTTTTTTTTTGTTCATGTTGTTCTATTCAAATCTAATATAAACTTAGGTCTAACAATACTTAAAAAAATTCAGAAATTCAGCTTAAAACTGTTTGGCTTTTTATTTTAATTGCCCTATGTCCATTGATTTAGGCAATATGGAGTTAACATAACTAATATTTGGAGAATATATAAGTGTCGTATGAGACAGATTCAGAGGTCTCAGTACATTTCTAGCTAGAATGTTTGGATGAAACATAAGCTTCTGCTTGTACTTCGAGGTAAGTTTCGGAATTTCGTCTATTACTGCAGGAATATTCAAATCTCTGTGGATGTTTGCGTTTGTTATATACCAAGGGGCTCTGGCAATTTGTCTCAGGATTTTAGATTTAGAGCTCAATACCATAAGTTCATCTGGGTTTTATTTTCCTTTTGTATATTTGGACTTTGCATGTGAGATTTAGCTTTGATGTCCTTGAGATTAGCCAATTTAGTTTCAATTGTTTTAGTTTAATCTGGGTGATTTTGGATTGAATGTGCTTATGCCATGTGAGTCGGCGATCAAGGTGCATTCCAAGATACTTTGTTTCGGAGCTTTCAAGGACAACTTGGACGTTTATTTTCAGAGCAGGACACGTGCCCCTTCTTAGGGTGAAGGTTAGGTGACCGCTTTTGGATTCGTTGACTTTGATTTTCCATCGTGATAGCCAATTACTTAGAGAGCCCAAATGTTTTTGCACGTAGAGAGTTGGCATGTCTGGGTTTGGTGAGAGCACAGGATAGCAGTGTCGTCAGCAAAAGTCAATATAAGAGTTTTGTTAAATTAAGGGGTTTTTTTTCTGGCTGTACTACTCTTCGCAGGAAATTATTCCTACTTTGGGAGTAAAAATCACCTCAAATCGAATTTCTACTACTTTCATCGTGGCATAAAGTGAGACCCCAGTTACTTATATTTTTTGCTACTGGATTCCTCTATTAAGACCGCATTTGGTTTGATTTAATTTTATTTATTAAATTTATTATTACCTTTTAACTTACAAATTCATCGTTTAAAATCATATCAACTTAAGATTTAGAAATTAAAGCTAAAACTACAAGTAGTTTAGACTAAAAATTACAGATTTTTTTTTAATTAAAATTAATTGATTTTTTATGAAACTGATTCGTTGATTACATACTCTCTTCTATCGCAAAGAATGCGCGTTTTCCTTTTAATTATATGACATTTATCTTCTTTCAAATATATAAACTACAAAACTTTACTTTGTAACTACAACTAATAGAAATGACTTTATTTTGACACTTTCTTGTAGTAGATCAACTTTAAAAAATTGTTTGTTGTGGTTTAAGCTATTCGCTATAATATTAAAGTGGAACACTAAATAAGGACAAAGTAAAACTTTTATTATTTCAGTCTAAACATAAAAGCTTTTCAAATTAAAAGAGACTATAAAATAAAACAAACAAAAATTTAAAAAAAAACTAATTTTAAAGAAATTCACTAGAAGTTGTTTAATTTTTAAAATTAATCGTATATGTTATGAAAATAAAAATTCGTATTAAAAAAGCTTAAAAAAAAAATCTAAAAAGCGTTGCGACTAATTATGGAAAATGTTGTGGCACACTGGACACAATTCATATGAAGAGAAACTTAAATTATTATTATATTTTTAGTTTTTATTAATTAAATTAAATAAAATAAGATAAAGTATATTTATAGGAATGTTGTTGTCGTCGTGTTGAAATGGTCTGGAATGAATTTAAATAATTTGTATGAATTTCATTAAAATGACAGAGGCCGAAATGCATTTGGAACTAATACAAACAAAAAATACATTGAATCATATTTGCGTAAATATGGTTATCTACTCAATGTTTTCGAAAATGAATTATTGCATTTTAGGAGCCCAGCTTATACTTCCTTGAACCTGTAACCGTCGTTCGCTTAAACGTTAACCTAATTCAATTTCAACGTCAACTTCAGTTTCGTTTAGTGTAAATTCATCCTCATACAATTAACAATTACAAAATAGTTTCCATTTCTACGCGCAAGCTTAATACAAATCATTAAAAATTTAGGTTTGCAGTCTATTACATTTTTAATGAATTTTCACTAATGCTTACGTTGTAGTTCTTCCGATAATCATAATTAATTTGTTTTTCTTTGTATTTACATTTAAATTAATTCAAAATTGTTTTAAATAATTTCCATTTGGTTATGATTCGAAATTTCCAATTTAAAAAACTCTTTGTAAATACAATCGCTGCACTCTGACACTGCTTTCGGGCTCTTCGGCCACTCGCACAATTTCCCCAATTGGCATTTCGTCAGCGGTCTTGTCTTGACCTGGATTGGTTTTTACTGACAAGATGTTCGCCTTGACACCTACTTCCGGCTTCGTGACACTGTCATCTTGACTTTCATCCAGTTTTAAACTCTCCACATCCAGTTTGGGGTCCTCCGCTATGGCTGACTGATTGCCATCACCCGAGGCCCCACCGCTTAGCTCATCAATATCCAATTCGACCGGCCTCTTTGTGGGTCTGGGCGTTGTATGTTCGCGTTGTTTGCCATACTTTTTGTCCGCCATCGTCAGTTCTCCACTGCCGCTACCACTGCCCAATGTTGACTCAACATTTTCCACTTCCAACGAATCGCCTGAACCGTTTTCTGATTCAGCTTCCTTCATAATTTTCTCCAGTTGAAAGTCGGTGCTATTCGAAATGGAAGTCTCCTCCGATGAGTCCTCAGCCGAGTACATCAGCTCAATATTTTTCGATGGCACTCTGGCCAAAAGCTCCGTAGTGCTGCTTGCCTCCATGATGCCATCCGTGGTTGAAGATGAAGCAGCATCCATGTCTGTCAACATGCCACTGCCACTGCCCTCCATATAGTTGTGCTGCTCATCCAAGTGTTTCGTACTCTTCATGGTATCAAATGCTGAGCCGATACTGCGCGATTCGTCCTTCAAGTCCACCTCGCCAATGTCGTCCGTTTCGCTTAGGGGAAAGTTGACATCTCTCAGACTGAAGTCATCTTCTGGCAGTGAGGGGTACGCGGGATTCGATTCCATTGGTATGGGTATGTCGTCATCTTCCAAGTGATGGAGGCCTTCAGTGGTGGGCTTAAGCGATTCAGGAGATGTCGCCTCAGGCCCTTCAGTGGTGAGCGATTTCATAGTTTCCTCCAGACGCTCTGTTGTGGATTCATCTGAAGGTGTAGCATCACTGGTTTCTTGACTTGAAGCTTGTGAGTGCATTGGGCTGTCGGTAGTGCTATATGGCACGGCTTCCATTTCAAAATTAACGGTATCATTGTGCAAATCAAAGGTGGATTCTATGGAAAGAAGGACAATTCTATGTAGAACAATTCAAATATATTTTTCATACGGCCACTCACCTTCTGTGGAACTTGTACTCTTCAGGTCCAAGAAACCTTCGGTAGTACTACTCGATCTCGGACCATCGGTAGTCAAAATAATATGGTAAATATTATCGCTGCCTGCCGTATCGGGTTCCAGTTCCGCTGAGGTCTGCTGCAAGCCTGCACTCTCTCCAGCCTCACCACCATTTGAGTATATCAATTCGGGAGCTCTCAAATCGTCAAATCCTGCAGGCACGGCATTCACAGGCGGTGCTCCCTCGGAGGTCACAAAATATTCACGTTTTATGTTGACTTTGCTCGGATCATTGGCCGATTCGCTCTCAACACGCTGTAGGCCTTGGGAGCCAAACACTGAAATTGGTTTCTCGTCGCCATTTCTGTTCTTCACCATGACTATTTCATCGAAATCCTCCGCACTGGACTCAACGGTTGTACCTTGGTACTTCGATTGATTGGGATATGCCACCGAAGAGCTTAACTTCAAGCTTTCGTTATTGATGCCCCCAACTGGAAGTAGTGTGTTCTTGTTGTGGTTGTTGTCCACACTAAATGGCGTTGGTTTGGTTGAGCTTTCAACCATACTGGCAGCAGTTGTTGTTGTGGTGGTAGTGGACGTTGTAGAGCTCGTAGTTGGCTTTACTGTCGTTGTGGTTGCTGTTGATGGTGTTTCGGTTGAGCTCGGTTTGAGCATTTGGTGAATCGGTATGCCTTTATCAGTTATGCGTATTTCAATTGGTTTTGTGATCTCTTTGATCGTGATTTCGGGATTGAGCGCCGGCACTTCCGGCGCTTTGGCTGTGTTTGCCACTGAGCTGGAGACAGTTTGGTTTGAAGAAGAGTTGGGCAAAGAAGCGGGCACTGTGGGCGGGAAAGGTTTATTCAACTTTTTTAATCAGAAGGAGTTTTCTCGCAGGTAAAGAGTCTCACCTGGGCAATTATCATATTCGGGACAGCAACGTCCTTGTATGTACTTGGGTGTGCAATCATCGCGATGGAAGCAAGTCACCGAGCTGCAAAGAATTTCGCCACCTAAAAGCCAAATCGAAACAAATTAAGAGTGTGCTTCTTGCTCTGGGCATATGTTCCTTCATTAGTATCATCCACCAACTTACCTTGACAGTAGCAAACTGTGCACGGCGTCTCGGGGTCCACCAACTTATCACCATTTAAGTAAGTTTTTCCATCCTTCTGGCAATCTAAAAGTGAAAAAAGTAAGCATCAACAAAGCTGTACTCTACGAAAGAATTTGCATATTTTAAGTAGCACATGGGGGAAAGCTAGTCCGACCGCGTCCCCATAACCCAACCGAATGCAGACCAATCCATCAGGCCACCCATCAACCGCCACCACCTTGCCATTACCACCAAATAGTTGCACCGCCACTTACCGCATTTGTAATCGGGACAACAATGTCCTGAAACAATGTTGGCACGGCAGCCAACTTTTTTCTCACAGAAAACCGTTGTCTCCGCCACCAGCACACCATCCGAAAGACACAGGCCTGCACGCGACGACGAGCAAAAACCAAAAAACAATAGACAAACCGAAAAGACGAAAAGAGCGAAAAATGTTAGTTTAGATAAGCAGCAACGCTCCTCGATGCTCGGCTCACCAGGCTCACCTTGCTGGTCCATTGAGGTTTCTGTGGATGCGGTGGCATCCTTCGGCTCCTCCTGCATCATACTGGCGCGTTGCAGCAGATGTGGGCGAACATCAACAGCAACAACGCTACCACTGTCGGTGGGCACTGAAATGTCATTGGGAAATAAGATAAATGCAAAGAAGGGACAATTTAAATGGCGCTTCACAGTCTTTCATAGTCGTCTCGAAAACAAGGCAAATAAATGAAAACTTTCAAATGAGCTTAGTTTTTGGCGGATTGCTTTTCGTTGGATTCGTTTCCGTGGCGCGGTTTTATAGCTTCCTTTTGAAAAAGGGAGTTGTCCAGACAATGGCTTTTTTGTTGGCTTTGACAGCGAAATTAACATGTTGACAGAGTTATTAGTTGATTACGGGCGGGTTAAGTTGGCATAACTCATTTTCTGTAGGTAAACAGTGACATTTTCTTTAATTGTTTCAAATTGCAATTGCTCATTATGACATCCACATTTGCATTCCTTTTGAGTTCATAAAATAATCAATTAAAACCATCTTTCTTCATGTGAGGTAATTAATTTAAACTGATTCGTTCAATCTCACATATCATAATCCTTATCACCGTCCATGGCTCCTCCCACTGATTGCATTTTCACAGTCTTTGAAGCATTGCAAAGTATTTATACCAAGTGCTTTGATCAATACGCCAAAAAAAAACCAAATTCCCAAAAGGGTACAAAGGGATTCAGAAGGTATACCAACGACCACAACAGAGACACTTATCAAATGCAGGTTATTTTTTTGGCTTTGAGCACAAAATCCTTGGAAACCACTTTGATCATTTAAAATCCCGCGGAAATCACCGAAAAAATGAACCAACAAATTGAATGTAATTTCCATTTTTTGCGCATCTAAATGCAAGAAAGAAGCGTCAACACTTGTTCTACTTAAAGAGAAAAAAAATCAAAACACCTCACCAAGAGCTGCTAGGAAGCTGCAATAATAACAGAAAAATCACTCAACTAAATTTTGCATTAATTTTAATATGACTGGCGACTGACTACTTGAGTTACGCTGAATCGTATTGAATGAGCTGATTGCTACAGACGCTAGCTGCTTGTCTGCGCTTTTGTTGTTGCTGTCGTTGTTGTTGCAAATGAATTGCAATTTCAGCTTAAATTAGAACATTTTTGTGTGCTGTCTAAAAATAATGAGATGTCGTCATCGCGTAATAAGAAACACGTGTAATAAAAAAAAAGCATCCAAAACAATTGAAGAGGAAAAGCGAGAAGTGCTGGAACAGCAGCTGGAGGCGGCTGGCTGCGGCAAGACGTGGAGTAGGAAGTTTTGAATTTCAAATGCAAACAGAAGCATGAAACATGAAAAAATCAACGCTTTCTATGCTTTAATAAGCATTGAAAGACAAACAGAAACAATAACAACAAGAGGAGCATCAGCAGCCGCGCCGCAGCCGCACTAAGAATAATAAGAAGCATAACAAGTTGTATCTCATATGATTAATGCGAGATCGTATTTCATTTTTCATGAAACGCCGCCACCTTTGCGCGTGATAAATGAATGATTACATGTGTTTGTTGATTGCTTGTGTGCGTGTGCTTATACACTTTTTTGTGTGTGTGTGTGTGTGTGTGTGTGTGTGTGTGTTGGAATAGGTTAATTAATTGTTTCCAAGTATTATTAGAACAATTAAAATGTGTTGTCTGATTCACAAGGAATTCAATTCTGTTAAACTTTAAGGAAAATCAAACATTTCTAAATTTAAATATTTATTAAAAATATTTTGATTGTATTTAATTTTTGAAATTTAAATTTTTTTAATTGTACACAATTTATCTTTATTTTATTGAATTTTTTGAGTTTCGTTTTAAATTTGTTAAATTGCATTTAATTCATTTTTCCATTTTCTGTTTTTTTCATAAATTTTTATTCAAATGACGTATTGGCTATCATAAATATTTCTCATTCCATTCAATACATTTTTCCTTTTTAAATAATTTACAATGTCCATTATACTCAGACTCAAGTCGTTTCTGCGTAGTTCATTTACTCTGCGCATTTGCATTTTTATGGGGTTTTATTCAATTATCTTTTTGGCAATTGTAATTTATAAATTATGACCTACACTTAAAACACAATAGCAACACAACAAAATAACAACAACTATTAATAATGCTTAAGCAATAAGGCCAAAAACGCAATATGCTTTTAGCATATCCAGCAAGTGTCCTTTCTGATCCCCTTGATACATTCGCCAAGCCTTATATTTTCGGCTTCTGCTCCGAGACCGAGTAACCAAATTTTCCACCAGCACTTGCACAAATCATGCCCAGCGCCACACCACAACACACCGCCACAGTCAATTCAATTCTTAAACAGTAGCCAACATTCAGACCACAAGCACCGCTCCAAATAAATACTTGTCAAACGCCCTGCGGTTACCCAGCGCTTAGACGGGCAGTTGTTGCTGCCTTGTTACTGTTCCGGCCACTTGGCTGGAAGCAGGCCAAACGCTAAAAGTGAACGATGACGATTATTATGAACTTAAGACGAAAGCCATTATTAGATTTATTTGCAAGTGGCCGTGCAAAGCGGCCGCCGCCGTCGTTTGTTGTGGGTGAATAGGCGAAAATGGTATTGGGTCTGCTGCACGGGAATGGATTTTGTGGACAGCGATTAAAGGGAAAACATTTTGCAATTTTACAAACAAATGCTTTAACATTTTGAATAATATTTTAATGTGGAAATTAGTTGGGCTTCAAAAAGAAAAAATCTCAAACAAAATTTAGAATTTGTAATTCTTTAATTCCCTTCAAACCGCTCCTGATCGAAAAAGCCACCCTACTTAAGTACGAAATAAATGGTATTTAGTAGAGCCGAAATCGCCGCGGTAGTATATGAAGCAGCCAAACAACAAAAACAATAATAAAGCAACCGAACAAACCGCAGAGCAAGATGAGGCTTAGATGAGATGGTCGAAGCAGAGGGCAGCAGTGAAGTTAATTTGTGTGTCAACACATTGTCGATGTTTATTTGGATGCCTTTCTTGTTGTTGTTATTGTAAAGTGCCCTATTATTAATTTAAATATAGAGTGCACCCGCCGAGGCAGCAGCGAGTACAAAATACATTGATTCGCATCTCGTAAATCGTGTACAAATAATACATAATTACGAGGCACGCGGGAAATTTGTTACAATGGGAATTAGCTGGCGACAGTGGATAAGATCAACGGCGACAATAGACCCCACCGCACCGCACCGCACACTCAATAATTCACACGTTTTGTCACAGGCAATTGAACAAAAGTACGTTACGATCAGGCCGCCGATACGAGGGAATATTATACTTAATAAGCAAGTTAAATGGCAAACAGCATTTGACAAGTGGACGCTTGAATTGACAAGGCGATTGGACTGGGAATATGTGCTGGCACGGATGGATGGATTTTTGGATGAATAAGTATTGCCCAGCTTCAGTGCTGATTAGATGATACAGTATCTGCGAAATGACAAACGAGACAAGCTCTTCTCAAATTTGAATTCGCTTTTTTTTGCATTTTTTTTCCTTTTGTTTTGGCTACTGTTAGACACTTGACAGCTCGTTGTTGTGTGATGGGTGCGGTGCGCAACGATACGTTTGTGGGCGTCTAAACCACGTAGCCGTCGTCACAATACAACAAAGCACAACAACGTATTCAAAACAAGGCGACGCGACGCGACGCTACACGCCACTGGGCGCTTAGTCGCGGTTGCTCGGTTTTCACGAGCAGCTACTGTTGATAGCATCGCATCTCATTTGTCATCTGAAAGCCGCTTTGCGCTTTGGCTTCGGTGCTACTGCTGCTGATGCTGACAATGCTGCTGATGATGGTGATTATGATGATGAGCTCGTCTATGGAAATCGAGCTTAAGTGACTTGACGCTCTGGTGTTGTTTCGTTTAATTCAATTGCGAACAGATTTCCTGGCAGTTACTGTTGTTGTTGCTATATTTTTTATTTTTTAATACTTTTGTATTGCATTTAATTGTGAGAATTGCAAATTGTTTTAAATGACACGATTTGGAAATTAAAGTAATTACAAGTTTTCGAGATTTTGTTAAGATTTCAGCTAATTTTGTTTACTTTGGCTAATTCGAAGCCATACTTAACACCGCGAGCTAACAAATCGGAGGAATTTATAGTGAAATAGGAAGTAATTAGAAGAAAAATAAGGAATGAGTAAGCGACGAAACGTGTTTGCAAGTGGTCGGGGTGACCCACCCATAGAGATGATAAAAAATCTCTGTTGTTCATTCTAATTAAATTATTTGTTTCTGTATTTGATTCCAAAATTATTTTTTAATGTTATTTTGAATAAATTGTTCACTCAGTTTGTCATCAATGTGAAACACGTATGAGTATAAGAAAAAACCCATTTGTATCAATTATTTCCCAATCGAAATCAATCAAAGCATTTCATTGTCATTACCAAAACTAATTAAATCAATGAGTGCCGCTTACTTTATTAGATTAATCATACGCCATGGTGAGCGTAGCAACCAAAAACAAACACTCGCACACCACACACTAGCGCTGTTGAAAGAGATTTCAACTGAAAAAATTTCTTCATCAATTAAAGTTCAAAATTGAATTATGTAACAATGCCGCCATGTACCGCATACACACACACACACGCACACGCGGTAAATCGTACACACCGCCATCGAGCCAAAGCAAAACTCCAGTCTGTCATAATTGGCAACAAGTGCTCTACATAAGCCACCATCAACGTATCGTCCGCCAACGTATCGTCCGTCAGCCACAAACGTTGCCGCTGTGAGCCAACCTGTGAGCCACTAGCCACCTCAACTCAGCCCCGTCTAATGCTTATGCTTAAGTCTTGCCGCAATTTTGTATTTTTTTCCTCTATTTTACTACAATTTTTTCTGCTTTTGTTTTTGTAGATCAGTGTTAAAGTGTAACAACATAAAACAGATGCTTCGCTTAAACGTGACCACAATACAATTACCCACCAAACGACGGCAACGGCGACGATAATGGTTGGCAGTGGAGGAGGCGTCTGCGGTGCAGAAGAGTTGGCTACGCGCGGGCTATTTAAAAGTTAATTTACATTTGAAGCAGGCCACTACGAAGTCATTTGGCCTGCATGAATGGACCGTGTGTGGGAGGTGTGGAAGGAGGCTCGTGCTGCCGCTTGGTAATGAAAGTAAAAGTTTCAACACTTTTCACTTTTAGAAGTTCGATGCAGGATGGCTGAGTTGGCGGAGGGTGTCAGGTGGTGGAATGTGGCGTGAGGCCATGTTATTTGTTTTATTTTTTTTGCTGTTCTGCGTCACACTGTTTTTTCTTTTCTTATTTTTTCACAGGCTTGATGGAAAGGGTAACTAAAACGATTTTATGCTTAAGTGGATCGCTTAAGTAATTACAGTTTAAAGTTTAACAACTCCAGCTGCTTTCGAGAGTACAACTTTTGAGTGTTCCATTCAGAAATGAATCATAAACATTTAATGTTAGCAAAATACGCTCTTGTTGTGGCTGTTGTTTACTTTCGAATTCGCTGTAATAAAAATAAGCAAATGAATGAAGAATTACAATTTTCTCTTTGCACGTATTTTGAATGGATGCATTCATTGTAAAAGATGGAAAAGTTTAATTAAAACAATATTTATTTTTAGCATTTAATCTTGTGAAATAATTCCGCTTGCAAAACTGCCATAAATTCCAAACTTTTCAGTTAAGTTCGACATTTCCACATATTCACAATCTGCAAAAGTATCAACTCTTTCGATAATCAATATTTGCAACTACTTTCCATACGTTCTACCTCCGCCCTGAATGTGTACGTGAGCATGTGTTGCTCAACAGAAACAACAACAATGGAAATACCAGACGCAACCCTATCAAAATATGTACATTTCCAAGACATAATTCCTACTTCCAACAAAAGCATCTTCAAATGGCCCCGAAACCGAACTGAAACGAACCATAGCCAGAGGTTAACTACGTGTCGGTGTGTAGGTGCATGCGTGTGTGCTCGGTGTCAATGAAGCCAACAAAAAAGCAGGCTAGCTAGTAGCTACCCAGGAAGCAACGCTGGTATTTTGTATTTTGCCGCCCAAAAACAAGAATAACAACAAAAATTGGGAAACTAACGAAACTTACCAAAACGGCACTTGCTGGCACTTTGCAGCACCCGACGGAAAAGGAACAACGTAAAATTGTGTGTGAAATCTGAAAATTGTTCCCCGAGGAAGGCTCAAACATTAACTACGAAATGCTCGTACAGCGGAGGTAACTTACGAGCACAACACATACCCACACACAAACAACCAGACGGGGCAGATAGATGAAGAAGACAACACCACGGCATGCACTGCATACGGTTTGAGGGCAAAATGGGGTCACACATGACTCGGGACTCGGTTATGTGTGGCTTAAAGACTTTCGATGAGGTTGGCTTAAATTAACTGGCAAATGATGATAATTCCTAACGGCTTCAATGTGCTTGGGCAACTGTTGCTTTTTGCCAGACTATCGGCTATACCAATGCAAGGACGAGCCACACGAAAGGGGTAGTGGTAGAGCATAAATATTTATGAGTTTATATTGATACGTGACTAATAGAGTTTCATTTTGAGTCTAATGTAGGGGGGCAAAAGCTTCAAAGAGAGAAGACCAACAAATAAACTTCTATTTACCGATTTATGATGCATACACTGACTCATGCGAAGCCACCTTATGGTGAACTTGTGGAAAATCCTAAATTACTAACATTCACCAACTTTCACGTTAAGCTACAAAAATCCCACAAATATCGTAACCGGTCACGTTATTTAGTTTTTGAGGTCAGTGTGGAAGGCTAAGCTCGCCAGAAATCCCTTTTAATGCATTAAAGGTGAAAACCATTTTGTTAATATTGTTCAGGTCAATAAATACCAAACTTAAATGCGCAGTTCGGTCCAACGAAACCGATAATTTAGCATTCACCGTTAATACGGCGATAATACGTCGATAATGAGAAAAAGAATGTCTTTTCGCCAAAGCTCATTTCCATGGGGAAGCATAACAACAAGGAGGACACTTTACACTTTACGGTATTGGGGATTTTTTGCACCCTTGATTTTGCTTTTGATTTTTATCAGGCACATTGTTTTGTTTTTATTTGCTCATTTTTCTCTTAGCTTAACTTTATTAACCCAAACCCAAATTAAATTAAAAAGAACAAAAAAATTTACCAGAGAAGGAAAAGAGTGTATGGCCTGCGTATTTTGACCCTCATTTGTAAAACCTTCATTTAACGCTGTTTGATTTTTTAATTCGATGGTCTACTTTTTTCGGTTGCTTGTTGTTGTATCTCGTAAATCTCCATTAAACAATTCAATTAATTCCCTTTTCAACGTTGAGTGCAGAAAGCTTAAAGGCAAAAGCAAAAAAAGTACCTTTTATTGGGGGTAAGAATTTGGCAATATTAAGCAAAAAATGTAATAAAAAAAAGAGCTACTGTGCTGTTATGTATGTGCTGTTGAGTGGCCCCCACTCCTTCACAAGATTTTTTAAAAATATTTTTTTGCTTACATTTTTTTGTGTCAAATTTTGTCTGTTTGCCAAGTGTATTTTTTTGGCTTTGTATACTTAAAGTATTTGCCTAAATTAATTTGAACATAATGAAAAATAAAATAAATAAACAAAAGAGAAGAGAAGAGAGAAAAGGGCCACTCGATTTTTAGGGAAAATCATTAAAATGCTAAAGAAAGAAAGGAAAAAAGGCGCAAGTTTAAGTAAGTGTAATGAAAATAATTTAACAAGCGGAAATTAAAATATTTCCGGTTAGTAGAGAAATTGTAAGAGACCTGTAGGGAAACCGAGTCTAATTGTCAGCAGTGTGATTGTTGAAATGGTTACCAATATAGAACCACTTCAAAGCGAAGACGAGGGTTTTAGTTAGTTGTACATTCGATTTTTGTTTTACTATCATTCTCTGTACGAAGTAAGGCATACAGTTTCCCTACTTACCACGTACGCACTTTACCTACAGGGAAACTTCTCAAGAAGTTGAGAACTTTTAATATTTTTTTTTGATTCAGAGTGACGTTAAGGGAATTTACATTTCGTTTTAAATGGTAAGGACAAACAGTGGAATTTGATCTGCATACCCAATTGAGTCGCAGACGATTTTAATGGCAATAAAATTCTCACCTCGAAACTAAGAATAGAAGAATTGCCACAATTGCCTGTACCAATTTAGTAATTCATTTGCATTTCGAATTTGCAAAACAGAAATTAGAATTGCAATTGACCGGTCTGTCTGGGTTGCTTCCTACTATTTTGTAAGCGCTGGTTGCCATTAAATGTCACAGCATTGCACTAAATTCACGAACTTGTAATAAAAGCGTTTAAAATGCAATTTCGCCACTTTTTCTGGTGTGTGGAATTAGAAGCTCGTTTCGAAATTTTGCTACTATGACACAGCCAACGAGTGCAATTGACTTTTATGGGCCCATTTAGAGTGCGATAATCTTCATGATATGCCAAGAGCAACGCGTAATATTGTCACTTGTGGGTGGTTGCACTCTCGAAAAGTGTAACTAAAAAATACTAAAAAAAAAGTTCACCGCGAGCACCGAGACTGTTTAAGATGCTGCTGGGAGTGCAACATTTTATTTTATATTCTGTTTGGTGTTGTTGTTGGCAAGTAGCTACTAAAGCTCTAAAAAAATCGGGTTGTATGTATGTATGTGCTATGTACTTTGGTATAAAAGTAACTGGTCCCCTCATGGATCATCCCAGTGCTGAGCACGGCAAGCAGATATTTTGATGAAGATTTATTTTTTCAATTCTTTTTCTTCTTCTTTGGCACTCATTGAAGTTTTAGTGCTACAGAGGCGAGAGAATACGACAGAGATTTATGGAGTTGGCTTAAATGAGTTATGAGTGGTAAATTTTCATTGTACATTTATGAGCGGCAGATGATGAGTGCCATTATGAGTGAGATGGGGAGGCATTAAAAGTCGAAGATTAATTGCGGAATATATGAGGATTTAATACGTAATAAATGGGCATTAAGACAAAAGAGAAGAAATTAATTTTGAGTTGATGAAAACCAAAATCCAACAGAACCAAAGAAGAAGAAAAGAATCTCAATTTAGTTAGTCATCGGATGGCCACAAAAAGTCTCCTACTGCCACTATGAGTGCTTAAAGTTAATTTCGTTACCAACACCATGCAATTCTATCAAAATAGAAATTTACAAAAATGTCGCCAAGTACAAAGAGGGTACCATAAAAAAAAAACAGAAACTACGCTCCATAACGCTCACGAAACGGTCCCAATAGAGCTATTCGCTGAAGCTTGCCAGCATTTCGCAATGAACATTGCTTGTTGTACCCTACCCTCATGAGGTATGGGTATATGCACTTTGGTGTAATGTTTGTAACATCAAGAGGGAGACGTGTCCGGTATGGAAAACTATGTATATTCTTGATCAGCGTGAACCTCCTGACTTGATTTAGCCTTATCCGTCTGTCCGTCCTTGTAAACCAGATTGCAGGAGCTAGAAGAAAGCTAGAGCGCTCAAATTTTGAATTTATCGTTTTTTTGCCCTCGAAGGAGTTGGTATCGAAAACTACCTCCCGTATAAAATCGTGTTTAGTAAAATATGTAACCTAATTCCGCTTAAATAGTTCCAAACCCCTAGAGTTTTTGGGGTCGCTGATTTCGAATTTGATGTCGAAATTGCTAAATTCAAGATTGCGGATCCAATATGGCCAAGTAGGTGTAGGGTATATATAAGTCGGCTTTGCCCGACTGAAACTTTGTCACTTGATTTTGTTTTTGTTTTGCTACAAGAGATTTCTTGTTCGAGCATGAAATCCTTAAAGGACATCATCAGGGTAACTAACCAGAAAAGTGTTTCAGTGTTATTGTAAAAGACAAGACCATAACAACCAACAGCAACAAAAGCGGAGACAACAACATTGTCAGCAACATTTACCCTCACAAACAGCAAGGACAACCAGAAACCGTCAGTCGTGGTGTGGCTGCTTTGCATTTCATTGCCGAATTCAGGACAATTTGGTAAACTAACCAAACAGTGGCGGCTGGCACTCTCCCCTCTAGTCGGCACTCACTGCTGAAAAATATGCCAACTGCTATGCAACGCACAGTTTGTTACTAAATAAACACAACCGTCTGCCAAAATGAAGTGAAGCGAACCTCAGCCGCCAACGCCAACGCAAACGAAAAATCCAAAACTCCGCTCAAACTCAACCCAACTCAATTCCAGCTGCACGTTAGGTTTGTCCACTTTTTTGGGTCTTTTGTTTTTTTTTTTGCTATAATTTTTGTTTCATTTTCGTATTTTGTTTTTGTGTGTCAAAAAACATTTTGTGACCCGCAGTTGTAGTTGTTGGCGTAAAATGCGGAAGCGCATTTTTGTGTTGTTGTCACATGTGACACTATATAAGAGCCGAACCGACGACATTGGCAACCCTAATGTTGGTCGTGCTTCTTGTTTGACTTCCGCTTAAAGTGCCAGCGGTTTTGCATGTGAGTGGGGGCGTATTCGTGCATATGTGTGTGTGGTTATGTGTGCGATATTGCGTTAGTGTTTTGCTGAATGAATGCTGACTGCCCAGCCAATAATTGAACGAACTTTTTACGAAGATCGTATTTTACGAACTTTTCTCGATCAAAAATATTCGAGAAAAGTCCGACATTCACTCGTATATTACGATAGTCGTAATTTCATCGATAAAATATCGTTTACGACTTCGCAATCGAAATCGTTAACGACTTAGTTAAAGAATTCTTTAACGACTTCGTTTACGAGTACATTAACGAACGAAATGATCGTTTTGAAAAGCTATTTTTAGATCCAATGGTTTTCAAACTGTTAGAAAAAAGTTGTATAACGATTTCTCAGCAAGATAATTTCTATTTTTAGAATCAGTGTTTTTCAAACTGTTAGGAAAACAATTTTAAAACGTTTGTTAAGTTATACTTTTAAGCGCTTGTTCAATAATGGCTGAGTTAGGTGAATGTGTTAAGCGCTCGGCACATACTTTAAAATCCGGAGGACGTGAGTTCAATCCCGGGTCCGACTCAGTGAAAAAGTTATTAAAAATTATTCTAAGGAAAAGTCGGCCAATAAAAATAAAGTAAAAAAAATTCCAAGTTAAAAAAAAATTTTTTTTTGAGATTTGTTAAAAATATCGTAATGAAGATCGTTAACGAATTCGTTAACGAGCACTTTTTTGTTCGATAACTATAACTCGTTTCGATGCAAAATTAAGAACGAAGTCGGACTCGTATACGTATCGTTATCGTGTGTCGCCTACGATTGTTTTATCCGCTTTTCGATCGAAAAAATCTTCGTTTACGAGCTCTTTAACGATAAAATTATTGGCTGGGTGTTTGCAATTGTGTCAAAATCCGCAGCAAGTACAACCGGAAAAACGCCAATTAATGCAATGTTTGTAGCGTGGATTTGAATTTTACAAATTTTAGCGCATATTGACAATTTGACGCATTTTTTGTTGTACCATTCTAATGTCAGTCCTTTTTATTGGCAGATTTTAGGTTTGAGGTGATTTTAATCTTTTATTAAATTAAATTCGAATTTGCACCAAAAATATTTCTAACCTTTAATAAAAAAAAATAGTAAATATTACTTATTTAATAATTGTTATTTAATATTTTAATTTTCTTTAAGACCATGCTAAGCATTACCATGTTCGTTTTCACTTAACACAACCATTTTGGGAATTTACTGCATTCAAGATTGTTTAATTTTTTCTTTCTGCCGTTGACTTTCGCTGCACGGTATATGGTACCAAAAGTACCAAAGTTTATGGCATTTTCCACTGACCTGCCTAACATAGTCCATATAATAAAATTTAAAAAAAGTACACGAGTTGCCATGCAAAACTATACAAAATGAAAGAGTAGAGGGGAAAAGTACTTGGCATGTTTACGGCAGTTTTATGGAGTTAACTTTGCAAAATACACAAGGCACGAGCTAATAGTAAAGTAGAAAAAAAAAACAAACCAAAGTAGTAAGTGGCAGGAAAAAAAACCTGTAAAAAAGATAGCAAAAAAACAAAGTTTATTGTATGTGGCCCTCAAGAGAGTGTAAGCTAATTTCGAAAAGATACAAGAGAGTCGACCTCAGCTCTTGCATGTGCAGACAAAAATTAGAATTCCTCTGCCATAACTTGAGATTTTGCACAACATACCAAAGACACACTATTTATAAAAAGAAAATTTACACAACTATTCCCTACACAAATCCCTGCAAAGCGGCGGAGAACTACGAGTTTGCACATTTTAAGCACATTTCACTTGTAAAGAAATCATCATCATCAGCAGAAAAAACTGGATCCAGGAGAGAAAAACAGATTTGCATATTTTGACACCCGCAAATACACAAGCACACAGACACATGCATCCGCAAACATGCCCACACATACTGACATGTGCGCCAGCTTGCATACAAAATAAATCTTGGATACATTGAAGAATAAAAAGTAGTCGCTGTTCGGTGGTGTCTCTTCGCTCTGTGACGAAGAAAAATGGCTCTAGTTGTCATAAAAAAAAGAGTAAAACCGAAGTAAATGCGAAAAAATTGGCAACACTTTTTATTCTTTTGGCTTTTGAAAAATTATCTCTTGTGTGTGTGTGTGTGTGTAGGAGAATAAGCAGATGATTTCCTGCATACACACACTTCCGAGTTGTTTGTTTCCGTTAAGTGTGTGAATGGGTAAATAAGTGCGTTTGCATTGGCAGTCAGGAATAAGTGAAGCTGATTTTTCACTTTAAACTTAGTGAGAAGCACGTACACGGCAGCTTTGAAGGATGAGCATGGTTGGAAAGGGCTACAGGGCATTGAAGGAGTGACTGCCCTTTCGCGCGGTTTACGTATCAACACAAATTCACCAAAACGCGACACGTTTACATTTCTCACGCGCCAAATGACAATAATGATAATGGTGTTGCACGTTGACTCAGTGGTTGCCAGGTTGGTAAGATTTTTGGGATTTCGTTTTTCTTTAAATTTTTGTTTTATTCTCTTACTATTTACTTACTTACTTTTACTCAACTCATATTTTATTAATTTTTCTTTATTGTAAAACCGCTACTTATGTAAAACTTCGCTTTAAAACTTTTAAAGGGTGTATCGAAGAAAATCAATACAAATCTCAGGCACATCACACATCATCTGTTCATACAAACTTTTCTAACTAGCACCGACCACGTTTTTGATTAAACATTCTCGAGTGAACATATGCTGAAAATAATTTCTTTCGAAAAATCTCCACTGTCAATTTTGATTAATTGCCAAATGCAATAAAATCTCACTAAAAATGAAAAGGAAAAAGTATTTTCGCCACCGTTCCCGTTGTGTCGCAACCATTTGATAAATGTAAAAATAATTTTACACTTTTCGCTTTGCTACTCCCCTTTCGTCTTGTGCAAGTATTTTTGCAATAGCCAAGAGCTCCCCAGCTTTGGAGGCGACATTGTGACACGACACCATTGGCAGCTGTTAACTGCTCTAATTGATGTGCTTTTAATTGAGAGGGGTTGATGGAGGCGGGCTATGGAGACGAGGCGTTTCAAACAATTTGTGCTAAATTGACATTATTGCGATGTCTGTCTGTCTGTCATGTCAGTGTGCCAAAGTATATGAAATGCATTTTCCCGGCACTTGCATTTTTGCTATTTACACTTACCAGCATTTGTGCGGGAAACTCCACTTGCTAAGAGGCAAATTAATATGGCAACACTGGTGCGACAAAGTCCTTTGTTGCATTTGTTGTGCATTTGTGTAGTTTGTCGGTGTTTTATATGAGAGAGCGGAGTGAAAAGCATTTTCGGGAAAGGAGCTGCAATGAGAAGAACAAGTTTTTCTTAATTAATTTCAAATTATATGATATCGTCTTTTCTTCCACTAAAAGGTTTAATTTGTCATATTGTCTGCGTTATGTACCATTCACTTATTCGCTTGGCAACAAACATTTTATAACCTCAACCGAAAAAAAAGACAGAAATAAAAGTAAGAAATGTTTGCACACTTAATTCACTTTCTTTGTCAATTTAAATATTGTTGAAATATATGTTCAGTTAAGTAAAGAAGACGACACCACCACCAGTAGCAACAACAATGACGAAAAATGTAAAATAAAGCGAGTTGTGAAGAAAGTGTCATTGTCGCTATCGAGGCGTGAGTTAGTATTAAAACAAGAAAGCACTTTACCTTCAGCCATATCACAGCGAAGAATACCCTACGAATGCGTAAATAAAATAAAACTTTTAATTCATACTTTTAGAGAATATGGCTGACATTATTATACCCTGCACACTAGTGTCCAAGGGTATATGGTTTTTGTCACACCGTTTGTAACGCCCATAAGGAGGCGTGTCCGGCATGGAAAACTATATATATTCTTGATCAGCATCAACTCCTGAGTCGATTAAGCCATGTCCGTCTGTCTGCCATTTCGCACGATGACTGGACGGTATTGAAAATGGGTAACATCGGATAAGAACCATACAAAATGGCCGCCTAATTTGTATTATTTTCGTTTATCTTAAAAAATATTTGGTTGGAAATTATGTCGGGAACGGAGCGAAATGGAATTGGACCGGAACAAAATGGAATTGGAACAAATTTTTGAAATTGATCGGGAATGAAGTGAGTAGTTTTTTTGCTGTTATGGCTTTAAATCCAGGGACCGCCAAGAACCAGTTCTGGAACCGAAACTGGAATCGATATTTTTTAAATCTCAAAACCGGAACCGTTTAATTTTTTTGGTTGCATTTCCTAAATTTATAAGTTAAAGATACAGATTTTGTTAGTTATTTTATCTTTTTGACTTTCACTTTAAAATTTAAATTTTATGGACTTTATGGAACCGGAACCGAAACTGATATTTTGTAAAGTCTGGGAACTGGAACTGACATTTGTTTCTTGTCCATTCATTGTTTAAATCGGTACAGTTTTGGGAAAATATTTTTAACTACTCACTTATTTCCCCCTCGATCGACAGAAGAGACTGAAATCCCTATACCAAAGTGCGAACGTAGGGTATAATAACTGCTCAAATTCTACACATGTAGTTTTAGACGAGGCAAGTAAAATGACGAGTTAGACAACACCAGCCAAGCACACGTTGAAGACTTCTCGGTAACTTTTAAACGAATGAAGGTACTCCCAATCGTATTTCAAGCAAACGTTTTTTTTCATTTCAATTTCCAACTTGTCATAATTTCATTAAGTGCCGCCAATATGGCTGACTTGACGCTGTTGCCCAGCTGCTGCTGTCACAAGTGTGCAACCGAATGCGACACTACACGCACATACATCAACTTCATGGTATGGCGTTGGTGTGACGCTCAAGTCGAGAAATTGTGTAATCGGTGACGATACTTTTTAAAGTCTTTTTCTTTTTATTTTTATTTTCATTTTTGCATTTTTATTTAATGGTTTTTTCCATATTTCTTAGCAGCAGCTGGCTTAACATAGTACAACAAGTATTTTTAAGAAAAGGAGTATAAACAGCAACGAGTCAAAAAGTCATTAGACCGTAAACTATGAATAAAAGTTTATGAAAAATAAGCACAAAGCTATGAAAATATGCATAGGAAAAGTTTGGCACAAGCATATTTTTTTCTTCTACCTACCGATTGACAGCTGCCAAATTTCGACTTGAACTGAAACTTGTTTTTTATTTAAGTTTTAATGTTGTTAGAAATAAGTATAAAATTAAGTAATTTAAAAATGATCTACAATATTAGTTAATGCATAAATTCTTATGATTTACTGTTTTGTGCCGGAAATCCTCTACCAAAAATTTAATTTGTATCTTTCATTATTCGAAGTGGTAATGCCATAAATTGGCCAAATATTAGCTCATTTTGTTAGCATATTTTGCACATTATCAAACACCTTTTCGAGTAATTAACTAATTAGTTGTGTATTAAAATAAACAAATGAAATTTGCATTTTAATATTTGCGCGGCTTAAAAATTGTCGGACATGTTTTTTTATTTGTGTACATTTTTAATTAGGTGGCATTGGCCGGTGGGTGTTTAATTATAAAGTTAATTGTTTAAATTGACCAAGTCAAAAGTTCGAATAGGTGAAATAGGCCACCGGAGAGTGCAAGCGGTGTTAGCGTCGCTTTGTTCAATTATGAATGAAAAGCCGATTAAATTTGAACATAAAAAGCGTCTAATTGAAAAACGTTGAAAATCCCTGACCTATTATTGCCAGTGGGCAATACTTCACTATCCTTATTAAAAAAAAAACACCCATAAATTTATCAACAATTAAAGCATCAACAATTCGTAAACACTTGTGGTAATTAGCAAATTAAAATCAAATAAATCAAATGAAAAGCCGCCACAGACACATGGCATACAATCAACAAGTTGTCAATGGCGGCGAATTTAAATTTATTTAAATTATTGGCTAAGTGACAGCGCCAGCGTTGCAATGCAATGTGTCGCGTGCAATTACAAAAACAACAAACACACCAACAACAATCGATTGACATTACCAGAGGACTCTACTCTGGCGAGAAGATGTCACTGCGGATGCAATTGATACAGTCGTCACAGTGTGTGTGTGTCGGCCATGGTCCCAGTAGAAAAGTCACCGAATCGCTTTCGCATCAATGACAAACATATTTTCATGAACATTTTCCAACGTGACCCTACTGCGTGCTGGTAGATAATTGTCATCCTCGCACTTTTGTTGTACTAGCACCTACGTACTAGTAACCTTTCGTACCGTCGTAGACAGAAACATATTAGTAATTCACTTAAGTGAAAGGAAGCTATCCATTTACGAGCTGCGTATAGCTACGTCGATCATGCCGCCTTGTACCGCAGTAGACATTCACTTAAGTAAGAGTGCAATATCGGTTCCCTAAGAACTAGTGCGCGCACTAATTTAAGGTTATGCATGCATTCCTGGGGTAAGCTCATGTAAAATGCGACAGTAGTAGACATTGCTTGGAGATAACTGAGAATAATTGTGTCAGTGTTTTCTCATTTAAGCTCATAAATGTACGATCTCTCTTCGGTTAAATCTACCAAATTGAAGGGTTGGAGCGTTTTTAACCGTTGTTTATTGTTAAATTTAGAGAGCACTCGCTAATAGTTTAAATGTCATCGATACATTGATCATGTATGAAACGATTTACCGCTGGGGCATTGAAAATTGCAATGTCAATAGCAAATGTTGACAGTAATTATACAATGACAAATTGTTTTGCAGTCATGCCCTATTTTATTGAAGTGTAGAGCGAATGTAGAAACGAGCGAGTGACTGAATTTACCAAACACACACAAATGTGAATTATTCAACATGTTAAATTGATATTTTATATCAGTGATGAAAGGGAAAGCCAATGATGGCCTTAATCGAGCCAATAGTAAAATTGTATCCAAATAACTTTACCCAACCGAAGTCCTTTAAAATTTCACTAATTGCATACACAGGCTACTACCCCAGATGACTTCAATTATGAATGAAATTGTACCTGTAGGCAATGACACTTGCAGAGAAAATGTTAATAGACGATTTTATGTTTGACTTGTACTAGCATCCCTAACATTTTCATGTGGGTGTGCGCGCAACAAGCAACAGTTTAATGGAAACGTATGACATATAATTTATATTAATGAATCAAAATGGCGTTTGCCGGCAATATCACAGCAGAGCTGTGACGATGGCTATCTGCTGACAAGTTTTGGTGTGGTGAGAAACTTCCGAAATTCATCGCTGCACTCACACAACTCACACAAACAGTGGCACGAATAATTAAAGCATTTAAACAAATTAAGTATTAATTAGCCGCGCGGTTATTAAAGTCAATCAAACTGTACATACTTAGGTGGGTCGATAGTAAAGCAGGCTGCACTGGTGTGGGCCATCGAGTTTGCTTGCGGCCAATTAATTTAAATATAATTTATCAAAAACGGCAGCGATGGGCGACGGGAAGGGCTTACATTTGACAGTTGATTTATTAATTCATTAAATGATAATGACAATGTCAAAAGATTAATTATTGCAAGCAAAAAAATGCAAATTAAGTCCACTGAGACAAGTGTAATGCGTTAGTAATGATTGAAATGGAATCGTTTTTGGGAAGATAATAATCGCAAATATGTTTCCACTCAATTTACATTTCAATTGAATTTCATTACACGAACGTATCCTGTCAAGGTACTTGAACCTGTTTCTTAGCTATTAACCATTAAGAGAAGCTTCTTCGTAATTTACCAACTCTTTAACAGCCTCAAGTGCAAGCTAGTCCCTAACAGGAATTGTGTACATCACGTAAAACTAAAAATAGACTACAAAAATTGCTATAAAAACTCCACAGAGTCCATTTATGGACAGCATAATTTGCCACTGGAATTCAGCATGCTCACGAGAAATCGCACAAAAAATCATCTAATAATTTAAAATAAGAAAATGGTCTACTAAAAATAGATCGCTTAATACCAAATGCAACGAGCCACATCATCCTCGTAGGCAGTGCTGAGTCAAAATTAACCATCAATGGACATCAGCAAGCACATCATCGTCATCACCATCCACTCGTCAAGTGACGTCCAGTGCAGTTGCACCTGAGCGCTGAGCGCTGATTGACATTCCACAAGAGCAGCCAATACTGCATCCGCACTACTCTTAACGAAAGTACCAACAACAGCAGAATCGAAGATGAATCAACATTCTTTTTGCGGTCATCGTCCCGCTTAGGAATGCCACGTCCGCTCACGTTGGACAAACGTTTGAGCAGTAAAAGAATATGAAATGCCTGTGCATTAACATTAAACTAAATGCAGAGATAAATCTTAAAGGCCACGTTAGGCGAAAGAAGGCACGAGGAACGTGTAGTGTGGTGTGGTGTGGTTGATGCCAGCGAAGCAACCATTGGTTATTTTTACCCATCTGCAAAATGCACGCATGACACATCCGAGGAATTTCACAGATACGTTGCAAAATGTGCAATTACCCAACGTTGTAACGAGCCAATGTCCGCCTGTCGGTGCGTCCATCCGTTCACGTTCGTTCGCACTGCCCCTTGTAAAAGTACAGTAGACTGAGTCCCTTAGAGCAGTGCCAATGATGGCCACGTTTTTTTTCTCACGACTTTCGCGCTTGGGTCAGTTGAGTTCTTCGTCTTCATTCTCGGGACGTTCTTTGGGTGCGTGATTATTACAGCAAAGAAAATAACTGCCTTTGGACACTTGGAATTGCTTATCTAGATGCGTCTTACTGTCAGTCTCAGGAATCTTCCTTTCTACCCGCTCCGTCGTTGTCTGTTGCCGTCTGTCCAGTGTAGCCGTCTTCGAGGCTTTTATGTAATTGCATGTAAGGAGTTTTTACTTAATCTTTTTTCTCACGCAATTTTTGTTGCTTGCAACAAAATGTTTTAATTTTGTCTGTACAATTTTGAATAATTTGTTGACGGAGCAAGGACATTGCCATCATTTGCTAATCATTTTAATTTGTTCGTTTTTATGGGTTAAGACCAGGAAGCTGGCTTCGATGGAAATTGAGTACATTAATTTCAGGAATGATTTATTCTACAACGAAAACCCTGAAAAGCAATTAAAATCGCTGTCTTTAAGCTAATTAAAATTCTAAACGTACAAAAAATACAACCTTTCTATTGTCATTGTTTTCATTGTCGCTAGAACAGATGTCAATTTGCCAGATGATACGTTTTTTGGGGGAATTCCAGCAACAAATACAAATACAAAATAAATATCATGAAACAGCGACTAAATTCTAGCATGTGTGTATATTTGATAGAATCAACAACAATAAAAGCAAACAAAAGAACCTCCTACGCACTACTAACATCATCCCGAGCGCTGCCCCACTCCACCTGGCACCGACCATTACCCGCACTTAGCAAATGTTCTTTGGCCTTGTTTGGGAGCACGTTCGACACAATGTTTGCTGATTGTGGTTACTTTAATTACACATACACACACACACACACACACACACAACAACGCAAAACTGTGCTACTGCGAAAAGTACTAAAATACTTTGTAGAGTTTTGTTTTGTGTTTTTGTTGGTGTATGGATATTGATAATAGTGACATTATGTCAATATACTCGTATATCCAACGATACCGATAGTAAGTACTTATGCTTACGTTCAATAATAATTACATTCTTTACCTTCTCCTTGATCAAGTATTGACCCTGTTCGTTGTCGCTGAGGACGTGACTTGTGTGTACGATAAGCGGAAGCCTAGCCGCTAGCCTACAACCGCACAGAGTTGCATAATGGAAGAATTGTCAAATGAGTGATCAGACGAAGCTCTCCGAGCATTTACTCGATTGTACTCGTCTGACAGTTATCAAACGACCTAACCTAACAAGACGCTTTGAAAGGCTTGTGTTGGCCCGTTTGGCGAATTAGCGCCGTGTCCGCGTTTAATGACACATTTTAAATTGCCCGAACAAAACCGCAAATTAGCAATTTAACGCATTTGACAAGCATATTGACAAACCGCAACGCACCGTACCGCACCGCAATTGTCAAAAATGTATGCGTTTAATACGCCAAACACACTTACAAAAATTTTGCAAAAATCAAATAAAAACTTTTGAAGCAAAAAACAGCAACAAAAAATAGTAGAAATAGAAATAGCTTCGTACGCTGTGCTATGCTGACCGGGGGTGTTTAGTATTACAATGACGAAGAAGGTTCAAATGAATTGCGCTACGCGCATGTCAAAATGACAGAAACGCCGATGAAATTGTTAATTTCCAAAGCGTGGAGCACAGAGTTTAATTAAATCAAAGTCGGTGAATGGCGGACATGTGAATGCGAAATGATTACAAGCTGAAAGGAACAAATATGTAACTAACAAGATTAGTAAGTATTAAGTAAGATAGTGCATTTCAGTTGATCGGTGTCTCCTCATTACAGCTGTGAGTACAAAAAGTGAGGTTATGTTTTGTTTAAAAAATAATATTTTTTCAAAAGAATCTTCTCTCAGATTGTGTACGCGATTTTCTCAACCAACTTCCTTGCGTTAACCCAAAAAAAAATGAAATAAAACCAGCCTCAACATAAATTATTTCATCATCTCAACAACTTCCACATTTTAACAAACCAAACAAAAAAACATTTCATACATGTCCAAAAGTCACGTAAACTCGGCGAGTGCATTCACATTTAACGCATATTCCCCCCTTCCTATCCAAGCATTCGTCCCGCCCTAATCGACCACGTCCCCACAACATGAAGAAAATGTTGAACAAGAAGAAGAAAAAGGCGAAGAAGAGGTTATTTCTGCTCGAGCGAATTTCTGTGTTCGGTTCGGTTCGCTTAAATTCAGTCAATTACATTATTATGCGCGTAACTTCAAAATACCAACGTGAATTCCATGCCATTCCATTTCACATACACACCACGCTACCAGGTTCCTGTCTTTCTTCGATGAGACTGGACGACGTGTATTTTTGATTTTATTTTTCATTTTCTGTGCAGTTCCTTTTTGTTAGCCAATTATCGTTAGCTTGTTTATCAGATTTGTAAAGGAATTCTGTTCTTTCTTGGGTAATAACTGAGGAAACACCTGCAATTACATTTGATTGTGAAGATTCTGAAAGTCACACACCATGCGAAGGAGGAGATATCCACTGTGAGGGTACTTGGCGATTTTATTTCGTTTTCATTAGGATAGAATGGATTTGTTCAATGTTCAATGAAGAGCTGAGTGAAGAATTAAAAAGACAACATCACATTGGTAGTTTCAAAAATCTAACAATTCATCAATTGATTCTTCTTCAGGGACTTTCTCTTTCTTCTTGAATTGTAAAGTCTGCAAAATTTCAATAAATTGTCCCATCAACACGGAGATTTTCTTCAAATTTATTTTGTATTTGCAATTGGGCTAACTTAGAAGAACTCACCAGAAGAATTCCCTGAAACACTGCGAACTGAACACCTTCGATTACCAAGAAACCTGAGCGCTTAACTCAACTACTTTATGCCGAGTTATCGACAACAAAGGTAAACATTTATAATATCGATTACAAATATGGGACACAAACGCTCTTCGCCAGCAACGTCAGCACAACAACGGCGATGGCAATGACGACGATGACTTCCCCGAAAGCCTTACTAAATAACAAACCGGTAGTCTCGTATTATTGCAACAAATATTGTTATTGTTCTTTTGAATTGCAACGACACAAAAAAAGTCCACAAGCGATAAAAGTAAGTTTCCTGCTCCACCTTCCCTGCTGTGCGATTCGATGCAAAAAACAGAAATTTCAATTGTCGTCAGTGCAAATGTCAAAATGACGATTGACGTTTGCTTGTTGTTTCGTTTATGTGCAAAAGTAGGTATGTTTCCATTCTGTTATGAAGCGTATTTGCTTCATTTTGTTTATTAAGGACATTTTATGGTCGACGGCAAGGGGGGTTATGGATTTTTGCTGATGCGCCTGGAATGGGAAAATGGCGCTGAGTCAAATGCAAATTGTTTGGGAAGTTTTCGTTTTCATGTGTCTCATTGTAGTTTTTCTTCCCAGCGTTGTTGTTCTTGTTGCTGGCATTATTTGTTATTTTAGCAAATGTTTAAGCCATGACAACAGACCAAACAAACATTCTGCCATGTAAATATTTGTTTTTTTTTTGGCGCTGGTAAAAAAAAAAGCAATGTTTATTTTGTGGGTGGTTGGCTGATGACGTTCATGATGATTCAAAGTAAATAATGTGCTTCTAGATAAGCACTTTAAAAGCATTAAAATTAGTGAGTGGTTCATAAATACAATCTTGAATTTCCTTAACTTCAAATTTAACTAGAAAAATTCCAATTTCCGGTCTGGGGTTTTGTATTTTTAATTTTTGTTTATCTTGAAGAATCTGTTTGGTTGCTATTTTTGCGTTCATAAATACATATATTCGCGGGTAAATCGTACAATCATGCTGTGCCACTACGTCGAAAAGGCGCATTAAAAGTACAAAAAAAAAAAACAAATATTGACTGTATATGAAAAAGAGGTAAGTACATAAATGCAAATTTTTATTAAAAGAAAAACAATGGAAACGTTTTAATATTTCAAGCGTATACAAACAATTTGTCTCGATAAATATTCTTTTTTCGTAGAAATGCACGTGTGATCTTAGTAATGGAAAGTTCTGAGATTCCAATTGAATTCCAATTTCAATTAAATATCTTTCAAGGAATAAGAACTAACAACAAATACCTCCTTTCTGACAATTTAAGCAATTTTTTTTTTCAATTTATACCTGCTTTCCCACTGTAAAGAAAAACTGTTTTACATTCATTTTCCATGAATACCTTTAATCCTACTAATTCCTTCCCACTGTACCTTAACACTCCTTAAAATAATCTCAACGGAACCCTTTGCTTACGCCTTCAAGCTTTTATGTTAATTAAACGTTTCAGTTAACAGCGCCAGTAAGATGCAAAAAAAAAATGAGAAAAAATTGTAGTAAAAAAACTGAGCGCTGATAGCACAGCATTGTTCAACGATGATTAATACACAGCAAAATCCACAATAACCAGCAACATGAGCATCACCAACGGATGATGAGTCAAGCTGAAAAATGTCGACACCAAAAACGAAACAAGTCTTTACTTAACAAAACTGAACCGGCCAACAATTTAGCACAATAACATCTCAATAGCGCCGGACTATTAGCTTCACTTTACACAGCTACAAGCCGCCCAGTTCGGAACAACTCATCTGAGACCGGACCCAGGCCACATTGTCTTCGCGCAACAGCTTACAGTAGCGCACGAATTAAGATTTTATTTATTAACAACAACTACAGAAAAATAACAAACAAACAAAAAAAAAACGTTTAAAAAATAAACACTTCAATTTAATTTGAATAATTCAAAATAATGGGGTAGGTAAGGTAAGCCCAGCTGATAACATAAAGTAAGCAAGGCTTGTGATATGCATATATGTAGTACCTCGGGACACAGGTGTGAGCGAGCATTTTAAAGCATTTCAACTGAGCATGATCAGTAGAGCAATTAACCAAATTAATTAAATAATTTAAAAAAAATTAGTTTACTTTGAAATTGTTGCCTTAACACTCAGTTAAATATTAAATTGTCATCCCAATACTGACTCAAAAAACGTGTTTGTTTTGCATTTGCTTGACAAATCCCACACGCAGAATGCCTTTTGCGAAAAATCTAAAAAATTCCCTGTTGTACCTGAATTTGCATTTCTGTCTGTGCATGTCAATTTCCAAACACAGAAAACAAACAGCAAACGCTTTACATCATCGCATTGAGGCAAACACTCTTGAAAGCTGTTAATGTCACTTCAACTGTCAAATTACAGTTTGACACAAAGCACAGAATGACATTTCATTTGAAGTGGTACAACAAGAATTTAAAAAAGAAAAAATACAAAAAGTTATAAAAAATTCAATAACACTTTAAAATAGGCGGAAATGGAATGAAAATAATTAATAAGTAAGTCAATCCAATTATGAGACAAAAGTATTTCGAAAAGATTTTATCCAAAAACTAGAACAATTAGAAATACGAAAAAATTCCAAATATCTCTTATCACAAAGATTGTAGAAATTCTAAAATTAAATTCCATTCAACACTTTTGAATTTTTTATTTATCGTTAATATCTATTTATTGTTATGGAATTATTATGCAGCAATTTTGGAAAAAATATTTTTATTATTTTTATTAAACGAAACTTGTTAGTCGACTTTTTTTTTAGTACGTCGCTAAAATTCGCTTCCCACTAAAAATTATTAAAAATAAATACAAATTAAAACTGGTCTCAAAAGCGTTTCGGCGAATTTTTGTTTATTTATTTTGTTTTTTTTTTTTGTTAGCTCCACAAAAGGAATTTCCAAAGCGTCTTCTTCTTTGTCGCATGTCGCAAGTCGCCCAGTCAAGTCAACACAGAAACTTATTGCAAAGAAACAAAAGCCTTCAATATCGGCCAAACCGCAAATGTTTAACGAAGTAGTATGTACGAGTAGACTGGCGAATTTAAGCAGATTGCACTAAGGCTGCAAAATTATGTCCGAGATTTCCACGAATTTTTAACTTATACTCTTTCCGGCTTCGGCAAATACAGCAACAAATTATTGACAAAGTCATCTGGGAAAGCCAAAATGTAAACGAGCCAATGTGACTAATTGCACAGCGTAAATGCCAGTCGTCAATATGTGCAGTGTGCGTGTGTGAAGAGCTTAAAGTATTGACTAAGAATACCATAAAAAAAACAATAAACAAGTATACATGGAAAAATGTCATCATAAACGAAGTAATTAACCAAAGAATGCAAGGACTTATCGACTAAACATTCTGGAAATTTTAAACTTTATTTGCTGCAATGATATCTGATGACTTTTTGCAATTAATTCTGAATGCCAACATCTAAACAAACATTTTCGTGAGTTTAACAAAAAAAAACATTTCTCATCAACGAAAAGGTATTGGAAGTCATAAAAGAAATTAAACGCAACCATTTGTACTTACTTTCTTTCTTTCTTTATTGTATTTCGCTTTATAGTCTTGCGATAATGAGCAAATGAATGAACGAGTGTATGCAATACGCGAATGAAAAATCTGCTTCCTTCCTGAACGCCAATGAAAAATATTTCAGTATGAATTTATTTAATTATTGTTGTTTGTGGCTCTGTTGCAGATGTGCTGTTTGTTGTTTTAGCCGTTGATGATGAAGCGTTCAAGCCGAGTTGGCTGGCCACCGAAATTAACAGTGATTGTTCATGTGCAACTGACGTTTTTCGTTTAATGAATTTCTTATATATATATGTACACTCAAGTTGGTTTTTAATGCAATTAAACGTGGTAGTAGCGTAGCAGCAATGGGCAATCTGTGGGCATATCGCAGCAAATATTGTTGCTGTTGTTGAGCTAATTAATAATTTTGTTGATGGTATTTTATTAAATTTAATATCTTGGCTATTCTTTGTTTTTGCAATTTTTTAAATCTCTTCTTCGGTGATATCGCGTGTATATTATTATTTTGTTTGTTTTTAATTTTTCAAAAAAAAAAATATTTCAAAATAATTCAAAATTGTACACTGTAATCAAAGCAATTGAAAAATTCAATTCGTTTTCAATTTCAGTCAGCAGCGAAACTGAAACCAAAACTTATCTGGCAGAGCTAGTATCAGTTACTTTGGCAACTGGCGGACAAAGCAAATTCGCTACTTGTGTGCTTTATCGGTGCATATTTTACAACGTTTCGTATTATGAATGCAGACTTCAGAGCAGCTTGACCAAACAATTGCGCATGCGCATGGCGTTTCTCATAGATATACACGCACACTTACACACATATGTGGATAGTTTTATGCGGCAAAAATAAAAATATTTTTTTTAATTCATTCGCTTTTGCCACTTGTCGCTTGTGTGTTTTGTCTTTACTTCTTTAGTTGCTTTGGGAAAAAAGTAAAACTAAACAACAAAAAATTAATAATAAAAACATACATGACAAAGTGAAGAAGCCTCGAAAGAAGAAATTGTCACTGTCGCGCTTTTTATTTGCAAAATAAAACTCAATTTAAAATCAGCTCAGCGCTCGCCACTCTCATTCAACGCAACTTAAGTCAATTCAATTCATTCATAAAATTCAAATTTGCAATAAATTTTGAAAGCGTTTTTGTATTTCATTATTATTTTTTTACTTTGCACTACTTTAAATAAGTTCAAGTTACAGTGACGTGTGGTTCAAAAATCACGTCCAATTGATTTTTTTAGTTTTTCATATTTTAGTTGCTTATATTTTAAATTCCATTCCATACTTCTTCAAATTCTTTCTTTCGCGCATGAATGAATTTTACATTTTTTTTTTCCTTTTCGATACTTTTATTTTCTTTCCTTTTACACTTCATTTTCATTTGTCATACTAACAACTATATTTTTTTGTAATTGTAACAACTTCGATTTGGGGCAAAGGAAGTCACCATGGAGTTTGTTTGGGTTTGTCATGCAGAAACGATCCCTTGTTTGCTTTGGTAATGGAATTATGACAGATGGTATTGGTTACGTGCACAATTTTTATGCAATTTGGAGTTTTTTAAATCGGTTCGGATAAGTTCTCAGAAGGGAATTTGCTTTCATTTAAGTGGGAATTCGAACAAAGTGTAAAAATATCGCCACAATATAAAATTAAAAATGTAACAAATTACTACACGATTTTGGGCCATTCCGGCTAACCTATCAACTGTCCAAAACAATTTTAAAAACGAAAAAAATATCACTTGCACCAACGTAAATGAAAAACGATTTGCAGAAGTAGCACTAAAATATGTACCAAACTTAGGGCTATAAACTTTGTGCAAAGGTGAATTTGTGTTCCCTTCAGAATGTCTCACGATACACACAAAAATAAAAGGATTTAAATTTAACCAAAACGACAGTCAAAAGCATATATAATATAAAATATATGTAAATTCAGACAAAATAACTAAGTGTGTTACAAACGAGGCTATATTTGAAAGAAACGTTTTTTGCATTTGTGAGAATTTAAGAACGTTTCCATCAAATTACTTACGTTTGCGAATTCTGTCACGACAAATGCAAGCGTATTTCCTCTAAAATTATTCAAAATTTGCAGCAATTACGCCTCAAACACATTAATTCTTTGAGTGTATTTTATTTTAACTATTATATTTTATTTTGAAATTTTTTATGTTTTCTACTTTTTTTGGTTAGTTTTACCTACTGTTTTTCTGTATAAACTTTATCCTTTTACTACGAATTCTGCGATACTATTTTTGATTTTTGGAGTTATTTTTTTATTGGTTATTGGACGAATTCCTATTACCGACTCATGCTAGATCAAACAGAAAATTTGTTCAGCTGCAAATAAAATATCGCCCATATTTTGTTGAAATTTTTGGGCAATATTTCTTATTTTAATTTATTAGGGATGAATTTTACGCAATGGTTTTTTACGAAACTTTCTTAAAATGTTATCTTCTGTCGTTGCAAACCCTCCTTCGA
Organism: Heteromyza rotundicornis; assembly: GCA_951394025.1. NCBI lineage: Eukaryota > Metazoa > Arthropoda > Insecta > Diptera > Heleomyzidae > Heteromyza > Heteromyza rotundicornis. Next base: position 36,312,460 of record OX596013.1, read on the forward strand.
TCTTTAAGTCTGGTTCTCAAATCACCGGTGTGAAATATACACTAAGTAGCAAAGAGCACATACTCGATCCGGTTCGAATTTCAATTAGAATTCACAAATATTTTTGAATATATGTTAATAAAACCATTAAAAGTTCGATAATTGATTTAAACTAGTATGACACGTGACCATATGAATTTGAATTTTTGATAAGAAGTTTTCCAGAATTTAGAACATTTCTTATAAAACCAAATATTTGTATACACCCAGAGAAATATTTACCTGGTTTGAGGAAAAATTTGATTAATTTTGTGCCATAGAAAAGTTTCCTAATTTGAAAGACGAATTTTCCTGAAATTATAGAATTTGGTCCACCAAATGAGGAAATGTCCAAAATCAATCCTCAAACGAGGTGAGTATTTCTCTGGAGGTAGTAATTCGTTCTTTATTTTGTTACAACTTGTACATCCCCTACCATGAAATGACAATTGAATGCCTTCAAAAATAGATAATTTCATAATTCATAAAATACAAAAAAAAATTGCAAAAAATGTATAACTTTAAAAACTCAACGACCGTAGAGGAATTGCCAAACAATTGATGGCGTTGGTAGCGGCGACAAACATTAAATTCGCAAAGAATAACAAATTAACACGCTTGTTATCACACGCTCGAGGCACAAAATCACACACACACACACACAGGCCGGCACTCAACACCCCACCTCCCGTTTCATAGCAACAAACAACAACAACCACAAAAAAAGCAGCTTAGAGCCGCACATATGACAACGAACAATAGAGCAGCAGCTCTATAGTCACAGGCCAAAGCGGGGCGTCTAAAAACGCTTTTAACGAATTTAGCGAATTAAGCGTTAAATACAACAAAAGCTACAAACAAACAAAAAAATCGGTTTAAATTGAAAAAATTATTTGATAGAAAAAAAGCTTTAAAAAAAAGCAAAATAAAATTAAATGAACCTTGCGCGTTTTTTTTCTTCTGCGATTTGGTCAAGTGCAAAAATCACACCCCACTCAACTGCCGCCGCTCAACTCTAATTGAACAGAAAATTTCTTGATTTGAAACAGTCAAATATTTGGACAAAGTTTGGCCAACGTTTGTGGCTGGCGAGGTGAGCCTGATGAAAAAAATAATTAATCAATTAATGCATCAATCAAAAGCGGAAAGAAAATGAAGAAAAACAAAAGAAAAGGTGGAAAATAATTATGTTATGATGAACGTCATTAATGTAGGCTGAAAGTGACGACGACGATGATGATGATGATTATCATGCAGTTTCTAATAAACATACTTCAATTTGACAGCAATGCGGCTGTGTTGGTCGTTGCCGTTGATTACTTTCCTTTGATGAGGTTGGCGAAAAACACAATTGGAATAACAATTCAAACCAATTCTATGCTCCTTGCACTTGCCGACGACTTTTGTTTCTGACACTTTTACGCTGCAGACTTCGACTGACACGTTTTGTATTTTTTTTTTAGTTAAATGAATAAAAATTATTTTAGTTAAATTTTTTTTTTAATTTTCTTTTAAATAGAAAATTTCTTGAGTGCTCCTCTTCCAACCCCAAAAAAATGGATAAGAATGAGAAAACAATTCACTTCATATCTTTTTGAACCGCGGCGACAATGTTTAACGCTCGAAATCTCGTCACTAACTAAACTCAGCGGCGCAACGCCGAATTAAACAAGCGGCAACAGACAGCAAAAGTCAAACCGTGACTAAAAAAAATAAAGTTACAACAACAGCTACCACAAGTTCAAGTCTCAATGTTAGCATAAGTTCGATGCGCATAAGCCCCAACAGACAAACGGACAGGTTCGATGTTATAGCCGCTCTCTGTGCATTTAAGCCAATGTCTAAACTTTTCAGAAAGAAACACAGAAGCACTAATTCGGCGTTTAAGTTTTACCAAAACGTCTGTTTCTACTTCGAACTTGGCTCTTATAAGTTCGATTCCAACTCGACTCAGAACTCATACCCAATGCCGCGCGTTTTAAATCGCGCCAATCGAAATGGACGCCACTGTCGTGTTGTCTTGGCAATATCAAATCAACAATTTTCGTCGTCATTTCGCGCGCTCAGGTACAAAATAAAACCTACAAAACGTTGGAATTTAGTTTTTCCTTTTGCATTTATTTTTTTTTATTTTTATTTTTATTTTTTTTCGAAGTTCCATTTTATGCTTCATACTAAACGCTAAACGTTTTACTCGCTATAATGACGATAATCAGGTTTTCTTCTAACTCAAATTGACTGTATGGATTTTTAATGTGTGTCGTTGTTGTTGTTGTTGCCTGTTTCGGTGTTAACATGCCGGCTAATTTGTTCGCTTTGCGTTTGTGAACTGACTCATCTATAAAATTATGTCAGGAATGTGCGCGCATTCGAGGTGGTTTGTTTGTTGTTTCATATAGAAAGGAAAATTTGAGAGCGCTCAGTGAACTTGTTGTTTGTTTGTGGTAGGTATAAAGAAGGTCTTTTGTTATGATTTCAATTTATAATTTATTTTTTAGATTAACACCGAAAAGGATTTTACTGAGAAGGTGACATTCCACAATCGGCTCTCGTCTAGGCAATGTTATTTCTCACACTAAATATAACTTACACTGCAAAGTGAATCTATATTTTGGTGTGTATTTTTACACACAACACACATTTTTAAGTATGTATTAATTTGAAAAAACACACATTCTAGATATTGGCAAGCTACATTAATACGCATGCGTGTTTTTTAAAAGCACTTTAAGCGTATATAATATTTATGCGGCATAAGCGTGTAACAAAAATTATGCTAAAAATAAATATACGCTTTGAGTGTAGCGAAGGTAAACACAAAAGTAAGATTTACACACAAAAGGCATACAACACACTTATGAAAGTACACACGTGACGCAAATTACACGGGTTTCATTGAAGCTATTATAATTTAATTTTATTTTCAAAAACAGTTTAATTACCAAATTTGCCGCTGTTAAACTGCGCTATAATTACACACAGAATACGTTTTCGTGCGTTACATAAGACACGATTAAAATTACACATTTTTCGTTGCGTAATTACGCTATAATTACGTTATGGTGCGCTATAAATATTCATAATATATGTGTTAAATGAATACACTTTTTACTTATAAATACACCCGAATTTGTGTCTACAAGGTTTTACACACTTTAGGTGTATATGAACAACGCATTTAACTTTGCAGTGTAGGCGCTAATAATAGGCGCTGTTTAAATTGGGTGTGTACATTTTTTTATAAAATTATATTATTACAGGGTATAGGTATTCGGCATACAACTAGCCAAAAATCACTTGGGGACCGAAAAACGAGAAGAACCTTTTATGTGTGGCCAATTCGTAACACTCCTTCATTTTAATAATGGGCTACACAGTTTTATTGAATTAAATTTGTGTATTCTTTTTTCAGTGAATTACTTCTAAACCACGCACGATAGAGCGACACTTCAGAGCCCATTTAAACTGCGTACTTTGTTGACTTAAGTAATTACTTACTACTCGAAGACGGACATTTTCTAAATTTTGCATTACTTTGCAGAATATTTTGCGTAATAATGATGACAACTACTACGTAAACAAGTACGGAGTAAAGGGGACAGATAAGAATATAGAAGACGAGCTAATCTTTTTTATTAAATTTCCATAAGCTTGGAGTTCACGACGTTATCAAGGATTGATCTTATTTAATTAGCTGTTCGGCTGTACTGATTGGAAAACTGCAATGCAAATTCCAATTTAAATCATCTCAGCCGTCCACCGAACAGTCAGTTATTAGTTGGACTTGCAAGTGTAAAGTGTAAAAATAATATTAAAATAGGAAAATGTTTGCTGTACTTAAGTGCTTCCTAGGGCTGTTCGCCATTGTCTGCTTCATGCAGGTGAGTGTCCTGTCTAATCAAAGAATCAACTTTTTGTATAAGGATGAGTTCTAATTTGATAACAGTTCGTTGAAATGGCCCGTTTGCGACGCGACGACGATGCTCCCGCTCCCGCTGGCACCGGTGGTGACATTAACCTGAACGATATTCCAGAATTGTTCACCAGTATGGTCACCAAAATCAAGACCGCCTTAGGCGATGATGCCGTAAAGGTTAGTTAAATGGCCAAAGGTAAATTACAGCTACTTGTATATAAATTTCTTTTGTATTTTCTTAGAATTTATTGAATACTGCCAGCACTGCCCTGAGTGACGGTTCCGAAGCGTTGAAGAAGCAACTTGCCGATATTACATCGTCTAGTGGTGTTGGTGGTCATTGAGGGTCTACAGGAGAGGTTATTGAATTAAAAAACATTGTGAATTCCTAAATCGTTGGCTTTGACTTTAAATTGTTTTTTATTAATTTTCTGTTCAATAAAATATTCGATTCCAATAATACAACCAAAACAAGTCAAAGGCGCGTGCCAAGCACACTTTTGCGTCGCACTCAGAAGTCACAGCAACAACGAAAATCATGAAAAAAGCTTCAAGATCATGCCATGAGCCGCGAGCGCAATTAAGCTTGCCATTTTTTTATTTTTAGTTTAACTTTTCAACTGCATTCCAAGTGGGCTTAATTTAAGAGAAGGGAAACGGCTGCGGCAGAAAAACACCCAAAGGTGAGTCACACGGTGCCCGATGCCAGTTTGTATCTGCGAGTTGGCCGTTTCGAATCAAATCGAAAAGTTCCACTCTTTAACTGCTCGAGCATGGCAACGAGGAACGATTAATTCTAGTTTCTTTTTTATATTTACATTAATTTACAAATTGTGGCAGTCAGCATGTCGCCGCCAACGACGGCTATCCACTCTGGGGCAAACGGTTTCAGTTTGTTTTTGAACCAAATTATCAGCCAACATCAGGCGATAATCGGCAGCAATACACCAGCTCCAGCTTTTGTTGCAATCAGCAGTTTGCCGTTCATAGAACTCAACTCATTTCCGCGACCGACAATCGACACTTTTTTGCCCGTCCACACAAATTGCAGGCTTCTTACTATTCTATATTTTTTGTTGTTGGGTTTTGTTGCTGCTTTGCGCGTTTTTCTTTTGTCTTTTTAGAATTTATTATTGCAATTTAATTTGAGGTTCTTTGTTTTTTGGAAATTCATAATTTTCTTAATTGCACAAAGTGTCGCGCGAGTTGAGTTCAGTTCCCATGTCGCATGTTTGGTCATGGTTTTTATATTTTGTTGCTATTATTTTTTGGCTTATTTTGCAGTCTATCGGTGTTTCCGTTACAATCTGGTTGACATATTAAATGACAGCTATTTGGTGAGTTCATTGTACATTGAAAGTTCTTGGGAATGGCAGTTGAAAGCTGTGTTAGCCAAAGTTGCTTGCAAGGGTGGAATGGACTTGTGTACGTTTACGTGTGGCAAGAATGTCCTCATCAGGTCGGATTTTTATATTTATTTAAATATAATATGTTTAGAAAGAATATGTTAGATTTTCATACATAATTCCAAATTTTGCATACATATTTTCGTAAAATTTTGTCAAAAAGTTGAATACAACTAAGCAATAAAAATTTTTTGATTAATTTTATTATTTAACTGACTGGTATCCACAGCTTCGCTAGTAGAATTTCGTATTTTCACCTCAATGTATGAATGTAATTGATTAATCTATTACTTTTTTCCGATTGTCGATTTTTTTTGAACGATTTTGCAAGTCGATTTAATTGAACAATCGATTCTTTTTTTCGATTATCAAGTTTTAAAGTTTATTTGATTTTTGAAATTTTTTATTTTTGTATTATGTATTTTGAAGTTCTAAAAACGAATCTGAAAACATTTTTTATCACAAAAATCTGCTTTCCGAGATATAAATTTTTTAAAGATTTTCCCTCAGGGACGTAACCAGGAATACATTTCGGGGGGGGTTTTCATAAATTTTTTTTACTTATACTGAGAAAAAAAACTAGAAAATGCAAACCAAATTAAAATCAACAACAGATCGCTTTTTTAAAAATAAATCTTTTAATTTTTCATAAAAAAAATTACAAAAATTTTGAAAAAACCCGAAGGGGAGTTTATGAAAAAATCGACATTGTGTTCATATATTTTGGGGGGTTTCGGCACCCTAAAGCCCTCCTAACCCCCCCTCCCCTTCATGGGTACGTCCCTGCTTTCGTTTTATTCACAGCAAAATTTCGAATAACTATAAACTTTCATAACGTGTTTCACTTTGATGTAAATGTAAACCGGGATGCTTAATAACGAATGCTAGAACTGTAATTTTCCAGTTTTTGGTAAACAAAAATAAAATATCAAGGAGTATACGGAAGTTTCTCTTAAATTCTGTTGAATTTCATAACAATTCCATATATTTTTCTATTACTTCATAGATTTCGGGGGGGGTTCGAACACCCCAAACCCCCCCCTGGTTACGTCCCTGTTTTCCCTTATACAATTTCTTTTTTGAGTGACTTTTAAAAAGGTGTCTTCATTAAGCCCGAAATACAATATCGCGTCGACAGAAGCAGTAGCAGTAAAACTGTTCGCTTTTTTCTGAATTGTATGTTTACTGCTAAATAGTGTATTCTAAAATTTGGAAACAGCTACTGCTTCTGTTAACGCGATATTGTATTTCGGGCTTTAATCTTATAGCGTTTTTTGGAAATTTAAAAAAATTCCAACAATTTTATCCAAAACATAGATACATTTTTTAAAACTAATTAAAAAACTAGAGAGTGGACTATCTTCGGCTATACCGAAGTTGAAATACCCCCACACAGTAGGAAGAAGTACCTCGATCATAAAAAAATGTGGTCTCAAGACCCTATTTTGAGCCTATTATAGGTGGTTTTGGAGCCCTGACCATGTCCAAATTCCATTTCTAAAAATTTCCAATTAAATCCAACAAAAAAAAAAATTGGTCTCAAGACCCCATTTAGACCCTTATATATGTGGCTTCGGAACCTCGGACCATGTCCAAAATCCATTTCTAAAAATTTCCAATTAAATCCACCAAAAAAAAAAAATTGGTCTTAAGACCCCATTTCGACCTTATATATGTGGCTTCGGAACTTCGGACCATGTCAAAAATACGTTTCTAAACATTTCCAATCGAATACAACAATAAAAAAGACTTGAAAAATGTTTACCTTTTTTTTCGGTGTATGGGAGCCACGCCCAGTTTTTGTCCAATTTGGCTGATTCTCGAACTTGATCTCAGTATTCACGAGAAAAACATGTAAAAAAAGTTTCAAGTCGATATCTCCAAAACTGCGACCGCTATCGTGCGGACGGACAGACGGACAGACGGACAGACGGACAGACGGACGGACAGACAGACGGACATCGCTAAATCGACTCAGGAGGTGATACTGATCAAGAATATATATACTTTTCCATACCGGACACGCCTCCTTATGGGCGTTACAAACGTTGTGACAAAGTTAGTATACCCTGCCACAGTGAGTGTGGGGGTATAAAAAGCTGAATACTTTTATCATTTCTTTTTTTTTTTTTAAAACCCGATTAATCGTTCGAATAATTGATTATTTGCTTTGATAACACCGTTCGACACTGAAAAATACACATGATCAGGATTGACAAATTCTGTTAGAGGGGGTTAAAAAATAATACCCGTGTTCCCTGTATTTCAGGATCAATTCTTAAAACCGTTTAAATCGCATTTATGCATTTTGCATTTTTCTCATGTACATAATAATTCTTCAAAAATACAGTTTTGATTGAGTTGGCAGATGACCGCTTGATATGAAATTTAAACATCAATTTCCTTTTTGTTGACTTTTATCAGCTAATCTTGACTTTCTGACTAACAACTGTGTGATCCCCCCAACTGCCATTGACATTTGCACTTGAAAACTGACACACACGCAATCACATGTCAAGTGTCCATCATAACTAAAACCCCCCCGCCACCACTAGCAGCCAACCAACCCAACCAACCACCACTGACATAAAAACGTGAAATGGCAATTTCCGTTACAGCTGCACTACCCGTTGCAATTCGATTTAAGTAAAATGGAAATTCGAGATAGTTTCATATTGGCGCAAAATGTTTGCCATCGAATTGAATAGAATTTCACAAAGCGAATTCAGATCACAGCGTCAAGATTGGGAAAGCAAACCACAAAACCTTTGGAATGTCATCGTGCGCGCCACAAAAAACCAATTGAAATATGTACCTACTCTACACTCGACTACGGTAAACTTGAAATGCGCGTGCATTTCCGGAAGAATTTCCCGCGAATTGTAAGTCAATACGGAACGATAGAAGTGTGTACAAGTGTATACATTTCAAGTCGGTAATGTTAGAAGCTCAAATTGCACACTAGAATGAAAATTACACACGAAACAGCACAGGGAAACACAACTCAACGCAATCCAGTAGCCGTTGTCGTTGTCAGCGTTGCTGTCATCGTCGCCGGGGGCGTTAAGATGTTCAAATAAAATGAAATACAACGTAAAAAAGCGAACGCGAAAAAAAGTAGCTGATAGAAACATAAATATTTGCATAAATTAAGCGATCTGCGTTGAAGCACAACAACAACAACAACACAGAGAAACCGACAAAAAAAATGCTGAGGATTTTGAATTTTATTACCGCGGCAGTTTCATAAATTCATCGCAGCCAATAAATTTCGCTTTAAACTCTATGAGAATAATCCTCTTAAGAGAATCAACTGCGAAAGATTTGAAATGGAGACATTGGAGTTATTTGATATATTCAAATTGTTTTAAGTTTATTCGAATATCAGGTCATATTTACTATAGGTTTGTCATCTTGACGATTTGTAGGCGACAAATTTGCTACTAAAAACTGTAAAACACAAAAGAAACGCCAACATGGTTTAACTATAATTTTGATTAAATTTTTATTGATATGATGAAATTGAAATTGATGTCATAACGTAAATATTTTATAAATTTATTTTTCAAATATAAATTAACATTCAAATTAACAAAACATTTAATAGATACATTATCCAATTTTAGGCAATAAGAATTGTACACATAAATAGTTTTGGCTAACAAACTAACAATTAACTTTGTTTCGAATCTAATAAAAAATCACTTTTTTATGGGCAAAAAATACGGTATCAAAGCTGCCTTTTGGTTTGGCAAAACAATTGTTACTTTCAAATGCTAAAAGCTGATATTTTTATGGACTAGATTGTAGTGACTTTATTGCAGAGAGATAGACAGACGTTCATTGTGGTACAACTCGGAAACAGGGGGATGCTAAGGGAAGTTCAGCTTGACTTCGTTTCTGATTTCCGTTCACTTCTTTGATTTTAATTTGTCTGCCCTTTTAAGTTAAATTCTTTTCTGATCCATGAAAAGCTTTCATTTGCCACATCACCCTTTACTCCAGAAAGTCTCAATTATTTTGCTGTAATTTACTTGCTCCAAATATCCAACATTCGTTTCTGGTAAACTCTGTTTTCATAAATAACTTTTGTTTCTTGATAATTTAATACTTAAGTACGTAATTTATACTAAATTTGTTGTTCTGTGGTTAAAAATTGCTTTGAAATCTGCTCTCTCTTGAAGTTTCGAAGTGGGAATGCACTTTGCACTTTGTCACATTTATGGTTCCGATGCCATTCGAATGCGTGCGGTGGCCCTTGATTTGGTGTGAATTTCTGCTGTACGCAGAGTAATACCGAATATATCCTCATGGTAACGACTCTCATCCTGTGGTGTACGGCAGCGAGACAAGCAAAGTAACAGAAGAGAAGAAGAAAAGTATTGTATGAATTTTCTATAAAATTTATTTCATTGTTGCTGCACGCAAACTTATGACAACTGCAGTTCATATTAAAAGTTTACTGCTCGCCTTTTCTGCATGACATCCAGCAGCTATAGATGTGTCACATGTTTCCCCATACAATTCAGTTTTCCTAGTACATTTTTTCCACAATTTTTTCAAATATTTACACAAACATTCGTAAACTTTGTTCAATGTCAGCATACACCACTCAAAGAGCAAAACACCCACGTACTCACAGACAGGCACACTTTTCTTTTTATCTCGACCCCACACATATGCCCTGAATGATATTTATACGTTCTGCTCAAGGATACTTACTCGCAATGTTAGCATAAATGTCTCAACTTCCGCTTCGGTTTTTTGCTCTTTTCCGGCAATGCATTTCCTGCGGCACAAAATAAAAGCAAAGAAAAGAAACGTAGAGAAGAGAAGGGAAAGGTAAAAAATACAGTCAAGTTAGAGTAAACAGTGCAGTTTTCTTGCGAGCTGTTGAGGTATATTTTTTGGCGCGTACAAATTACATTATTTAAGTGTACTTGAATTTACTTTCGGTTTAGGTGCAGTACTTAAGGTGCTGTCGTAGCTGAGGTGAGACCTTTTCAATGAAATTAAATACGTTTAAAGAGAATGGCTAAGAGACTCCTTTTTCGCATTAAAATGAAATATTTCCAACATTGAAATAATGATGATGAAGTCTCCGAAAGATGACCATTTCAGCTGCTTGACGGATTAGTAGCAAAATAAATTAGTCCAATTTACAGCAAATCTTTATTCTTCCAGAGTCCGAAGCAGTTTCATAACCATGTCACGACTAGTAAGTAGTCATCACAACTCACACCGCCTTATGGTACTTTTTAGCCCGTTATTACGTTCATTTGCCAATAAATCGGTTACGTGCAGTATTTCCTCAATAACATCACTCATCATGTTCACCGTAATTCGAATAATCAACATCTATACAATAACGCCCATTCACAGGGCACATAACTTGCCCGTCAGTCAGTTTGTCAGCCATCCCCTACTCACCTTATAGTCTGGTAAACATGCTCGGCCATTGTGACATCGCCACAAACGTAGATGTGTCCTTTTTCCTGCGCAATCAAATTGTACAATGAATCAAATTCCTGTTCAATCAGATCCTGCACATAAGTCTGCAATGAAAGGAGAACGCAGGGCGCAGTGCCTCAGTGAAATTCAATCGGAAATCGTACGAGAAACAAATCACAAAAGGAAATTTATTTTGTTGGTCATGGTTGACGAACACAAAGAAGTTCCCGTTGTGTTGAGTTGAGTTGAGTTTGTGACAAATGAAATGTAACGCTTCAAGGAAATAATCGAAAAGTTTGATGACAAAAGCACTAAATGGTCTACAAAACAATATACAAACAAACAAAAAAAGAAATGAAAAAAGGACGAAAGCCAAACCGAAAAGGAAAGTTGCAAGCCGAACATAAAAGCAATTAAAGCGTTTTTTTGATTTGTTTTGTTTGTTTTTCTGGTCTCGTCTCACCTTTGGCACATTCGGTTCACGTGACAAAGCCAAAAATGTGCGATCCAAAATCCTGTCGTGCACCAACAGTTCCTTCTCTTTGGCATACAGATTCACATCACGGTTGCGACAGCCGAAGAACAGCCAAACTTTGGGCAGCTTAGCCTCCGGATCCACCTCGCGCATCATTTGGAATTCCTGCCAGAACGAACGGAACGGCGCTATGCCTGTACCAGGGCCAATCAGCACAATGGGCTTTGTAAAGTCGGTGGGCAAATGGAAGCTAGCCGCACTACGCACAAACATGTACAATTCGTCACCCTGGCGCAGGCGGGACAAATAGTTGGAACAAACGCCGAAACGCTCATCGCCATTGCCATCCTCGCAGCAGTACTTCACCACGGCCACAGTGAGGTGGATCTCATTGTTCACCTTGCGAGGCGACGAAGAGATCGAATAGAAACGCGACTGCAAGGGCGTCAAATTGACCAGCACCAGAGAGGCGGGCGGCTTGCACGACGGGAATTCCTCAAATACGTCCAGCAAATGCGGCAGCCGCCAATGCCGCCAGTCCTCATAGGCCGAAGAGTCCGTGACCAGCAACTGCAGGCGTTCGGTGTCCAGATTGTCCTCACAGAAGCCCGACAAAAGAGTCAACATTTGCCTGGATGGGGGCGTGGTGATGTCGAAGAAGCGAGACAATAGGTTGCGTAGTGTGTCGGCGGGTATCTTGTCGTGAGGCTCCCAACATTTGAAGATGCCATTGGAGGTTTGCTTCTCCTTGAGCAGTTGCAATTGCAGAATCTCATCTGGGTCTTCGAAGCCCGTCAGCCGTTTGAGGATACCCGCCACAATTTCCCCACTATTGGCGGGGAAAATGGCCACATGATCGCCCGGCTCATAGTCTATGCCAGGAGCCGAAATTTCCAGTAGTATTGTGGTCTTTTCGCCATTGCCCAGATTGGTCAGATTGTGAGGCATCGATTTGATCTTGCAGGCGTGCACCTTCTTGTTGTGATATTTCGTTAGCAACTGGTCCAGCGAGCCCTTGGTCTTCGAGGGCAGCAAACGTACCGTGTTCACCGTCAACGAGTCGTTCTGCAAGGCCAACGAGGCATCGGAGAGGCTCTCATCCGGATCCAGACAGAAGGTTTCGCAAGCCAGCTTTTGGATTTATTCGATGATGGATGAAGATCTTCAAGCAATTCAGAGTTGTGTTGGCAGACTTACCTTAAATACTTCGGGGGCCCATTTGCGAAAGGACTGTTCCTGACCACACATTTCATCGCCGTGGGCAATTTTGAGTAAACGTTCGCCTCCCAACTCACCTAGGATATTGTCAACGTATTGACCGAAAGCACAGAAGTTGGGATAGGCTGAGGAACCAAGTGCAAAGACAGCAAAACTAATGATGGGAAAACAAAACCAAATTGGAAAATGTTCACTAAATTTTAATCAGATTCCAAGACTTGCTCAATCCCACTTACCGCACATTCGACAACGGCCCGAAGTTCTCCTCGGTGAACGTGTCCGAAGTCGAGCCGCGCAACGAGTCCCAACGATCGATTTTCTTCACTTGTTGCAGGGGCAACTTAATGAAATCCTGCCTCGAGCTGGCCTTCATGAATGACTTGGATGATGTGACAGCAATGCTGCAAATGGTAAATCAAATCGAAGGAAATCCTGATGAGTTTCACTGCCCACAAAAACACAAACGCAACCATGATAAAGTACTGCGGGCCCGAAGAATACATTATTTTATTGAAATGCTAGAATGGCTGAGCGCAATCATATTTCACAACTGAACAATGGCCACTAAAATATCCTGCGGACAAAAACCCCTTAAAAATTGCAAAACAAAAAAAAAAACACAAAAAATGACAGCAACACATTTATTACGCTTGTCATTTATGGACCGAACAGTTGGGGCCAACAAAAAATATACCAAAAAGAAAAAATATAGAAAATAAAACGAAATCAAAGAAAAATGTGCGCGGGCGTTGTTGTATGAATGAACGAACGAACGCAAGAACGTTTGTTGCTCGTATTACCCAGCGATTTTTTGCCTCATGATGAAAAGTATCATCAACAACAATAACAACAGCCACAGCAGCAGCATGCGATGACAACAATACAACAAAACCAGCGGAACAACAGCTAAGCAAAAATTTCTTTTGAAACTGTACGCCAAGGCTCCGCTCACCCCCCCGCTTCGCTACTGGTTTTCGGGTCTCAGATCCTAGCCCAGTCATGCCCCATTCCTCCAGCCACACGGAGTGGTTGCAAATATTTGTAGTAGCGCGTATCCTTGCCAGTGCTTAATCACATCCTTTCTTGCTGCACCCCTGGCTTCTTTCCTTTTGCCTTCACAGCTCAAACCAATCCAATTCAACACCGTTCAAGCACATGATGAGACAAGTTGGGCGGGAGGCGTATTACTTTTTAGAATAACTAAAAAAAATGCAAAAAAAAGCCATTCAACGGAAAAACAGTACGTAATTTGCAGTTTTCGTATCTTTTGTATTCTGTCAAGGCAAAAGCAAGAAAAAAACCGAATTGAAAAGAATAATATAAACAAACGCAAAACAAAAACGGAAAATAAGCTCACTGACATTGCGTCGAGGTGTAATTAGAGCTTGTTGCTGCATGCCTGCCTGCAACTGCTGCTGGATGCCTGTAAGTTGTTTTATTGTGTCCGTGCGCCAAAGATTCCGCAAGAAGTGTGCACGGCAAATGTTCGTTTAGCTAGTATTTTAGCCCAACTGCCGTCGTCAATGGTGGCAGTAGTGGTGGCGTTGTTGATGGTAGTTGTAATTATTTTTACACTTGAGTTAAATGAGCAGATTGTGCTGAGTTGGGTGAGTGCATTTGCACTTTATTATGTTCCTGAGTACCCTTCTTAAGTGGAGAGTTCTTCATTTTAGAATGGTGTTTCGCCAAAAGCTGTTAAAACTGTTTAAGTTACTTAAAATGGATGGAGGATAGATGGAAGGATTAAAGGGATGACCAAGAGCTTCATCAAGTGGTGTAACAGCCTTAAAGTATTTCAACGGGATTACCATTCATGTCAGTGCGATTACTTTTTCATTTTTGAAATGTTTATTAAAATCTTTCAGCAAAAATCCTCTTAAGCTTTCATAATTAAATGCCATGTCCTCGTATTCCGAATTCCTTAATAGCTGACAGCGGCTTTTACATCTCGGAAATACTGTCGCACATGCATATAAGTGAGCCGGAAAACGGATGCTGGCGCCACAGATATGTCAAGTGGCGTGCTGCATACATATATATGTGTGCAGTGTAATCAGTTGCAATTAAACGGCGTGCTCGAGCATGCTCTACGCTTACGTACATATGTCGAAGTGGGTTGTTCTCCAGCACTTGCAATTGCAACGAGAAGAGTGCTTTATCAATGGCACTGCCAGGCGACTGTCAAGTGTTCTAATGAGCCATTTTACGTACAGCGAATGACATGCGTTGGCGCAAGTTTAAGCGAATTTAATGATACCTACTCTGGCAGTTCCAAATGCATCACAAGTATGACTTGACAGACACACTGAAGATATGTATTCAGTTCATATTTATGACCCATTGAATTATCATCAATTTCGAGTTCAAAGATGCATACATTCAAAAGTTTCGAATTCTTTTAGTGCCCTCAAATTCTAATGTGAAGCATACTTTAAGGCTTCCCCGAAATGCATGCCCTTTCATGCCAAAGTTCTATGGAATACTCACATTAACAATGCAAACAAATGCCTACAAGTTAACCGAAAGTTAAATGAAATTCACATGCCGTTTGATTGTGTTTCACTTCAATTCCCAATGCCTAGTCGGGAATTATTTTGAATGAAATTCAGCAAATACTTTACGCAACCAAATATGCAAATTAATTTCGTTTAAGAATGAGCAGAGCTTCAATGCTACTTCAAGCATATTTCGAAATAGTTTGGAAAGAACACTCGAAATTGTATGTTTTGCATCCATAAGGAGCACATTAGCTGGTACGAAACTCCTCGAAGAACTTTTCGAGTTTCGAGTACATTGCTAATAAGAATGCAATACGAACACAATCGAAAGAAGAAGAAGAATTCGTGAGCTTATTTGTTTAAAAAAGAAAAAGCTGTGAACTTTTGTGGAAAAACAATTTTCTGTTTTGAAAATCCAAATCATGGCAAATAAATAAAATGCCTCGTTTGAGATACACAAAAAGCACACACACACATACATACAAAAATACACCTGCCCAAAAAGTATTCAAAGTAATTTGAAATACGTCATCTTCGAGAGGCCATGCAAAAACACAATTGTGGCTTTGAGGCCTGCTTAAAGTTCACCAAAGTTGTGTAAAAGTTAAATAAAGTAAAGACCATTTGGCTTGCAAAAGTTTTCCTCAACTTTTTTTGTGTAGAACATTAAAACACCATGTCACTGTCCATGGTAACTACTACACAACAGAAGAAAATTGAATTTGTTTTTCCATCACGTACATTTTCAAATCATTCACCATTTTTTTTCCTTTGAACCATTTCTATGCTTTTTAGCCGGGCTAGTGAAATTACAGAAATTTCATTAACTTTTCAACGAAGTACTTTTTGTTTCCTATTTAAAAAACGATTTTCCATTTAACTCAGTGCCAAAATATAATTAAATTTTATTTAATGAACCTATCATTGCTAATACAAATTGAAAGCTTCACTCTGTGTTCCTTTCCACTTTGCCAGAAATTGCATGAACCTCACACCACACGCTAAGCTTTGCTGGGTTACAATAAACATTTGACAGACAATTGCCAGGCTTACGATTTAACCGAATTTCCATTCAATACGAAATGCTAAATCCGCTTCTTTTGGGGGGTATATACCCTATATAGGAGGAGCGCTATTCATATTTCATTGAATTCCGCACATATTTTCAGGCAGACCCACTTCTTTTATTTACATTTTGAATTTTTAAATGTGCTCACGTATGTGTGCGTGCATGCGTGCGTGCGTGTTTGTTTGTATGGCTTTATTGTTGTTTAGCTTGTTTCGGTTGTTGTTGTCATTCTTGGTTGTCAATGTTGTCATTCGGAAATCCCCTTTCACACAATGCGGAAAAAAAACCCAGAATATCGAAATAACAAAATTATTGTTGCAGGAAATTGCGGGCGCGCACAGACTGCCTTAGACTCTGTGGAACTTCCACTGGCTGGGCTCCTCTGTGTTATTGTGCAAATATTGATGTGGGAAATTTCAGAAGGGAAATTAATATGTCGAAACGAAGCAAATAGGCTTAAAGCGAGATAATGTATTTGAAAGCGATTACATCAGTAAATAAATAAATCAAAAAAAGAAAAAAAGATTTTGCGTATGTAAATAATAATAATTTAAAAATACATACATATGTGTGTACTTTCCATTGAAAAAAATTGCTTAAAATTTTATAAAAACAGGAGCACCCTAGTTTATTGGTATTGCTGTCATTCACAAGTGCATAAATTAAATGATTGGGAAGCAATTCGTATAAATATACGTACTTTGTAAATAAAACAGAAACTACTTATTTATTTTTCGTTACCCGAATCTTCTCTTTTCTTACTGAAATGTGAAATTTTCTAAATAGTTTCTATTTAAGCCACAAATATTTCATCTATGTCTTTAGTCCTCGCCGAACAATGCATTTTATATGAGTCCCCCCTCACAATAAATTCGGTCCGCCAAATTAAGAGACCACCAAATACCTCTCGACTCTCTTTAATGGTGTTCGCAACAATGTAACTTTTTCGGGCCCTTAACCGCCTAAAACGTTTGATTTATTTTGTGGTTTAACATAAACGTGAGCATAGCAGCCGCAAAGTATACTAAACTCTGAGCCTTTATGCACACTTTGAAGAGCTTTGACAATAAGTGTCCTCCTTTCCTCCTTTCCTGCTGTTATTAGTCGTTGTTGTTGTGGTAGCGAATGTGTGTGTGTAAGTTCGATTTATTCGCGTTGAAATTGAAATTTCCTTGCCCGCTCAAAATAAATACAAAATGCCAGCTCTTTCAACATTTATTTTATATAATATTGAAAGAGACCAAAATTTACATAACAAATGTAGATGATGATGCCGACCCAGTGTGCCTTATGTGAAGGTTGAAGCTTTTTATTTTTTTTTATTTATTAGCTTTTTTTCAAAATGTTAAGCAATTGATATTAAATTTATGCACCCCTGACATTGAGAAAACATTTCTAGCATCCTTTAATCTCTTTTTTTTAAATAATTTAAAAATATTCTAAAGTTACACTTAGAAAAAAAACTACCTCAACTCAGGCTGAAACGTTCATGAAACGAACTTTTAGCCAATTACCTTTCAGCGAGTGTTTCATATAAAAGTTCTTAAGTTTTCTTTTTGTTTTCACTTACTTTAAATCCTGGCCATGCTCGCCAGACTCCTGCACCCGCATGGCGTACAAATCCTGTGAGAATAGCTGCGTGTCGTGTCGACATTATAAGAATTGGATAAGAATGTGTCATTAGGCTTGGTAATGGTAGGATTATGATCTCATTAGTGGCAGCCTCTATTGGCGCGATTACACAGTAGTGTTGTGGCAAATAAAACACAGGTGCAAGCATAAAATGGTTACTCTTCGTTGAAAAATAACAACGAAAAAAAGTTTAGTGTTTCCCAAATTATACCAAACTGTATCATGGGAATTATTAAATTATAGAAAACATCCTTCTTATCTCGAACTCTCAACACTCACCTCTCCGTTTTCCGGTGGGTCGCCATTGCCGAAGGTCGATGCAACCACAATTAGTAAAGCCTCATGTTCAATCGATGAGATATCGTAATCGGACATGCAGTAGATCTGTGCAAAAAAAACGAAGCAAAAACAACAAAATTACACTAATAGCCAAATTTCAACGCACAAAGACCCCCAAGGCAGACAGGCAGCAATAAGCAATTATATTAAGTGGATGTCATTAACTAGGCTAATGGGAAGACGGACAGCAGCGATGCTAGTAGTAGTAGTAGTAGTAGTGTGTATATAGCAAAATGCAACACGAAGCAACAGACAGACTGACTGACTGACTGACAGTACCACTCCGCTTTGATGGTCATTAGCAAAAATTGTTGCTCCGTCTTCAGTCAGAACTTCGACTGAGCTGTCTTCGGCTGTCTTAACCTGTCTTTTGGTTTCGGTTTACCTAATGTGTATGGCCAAGTGCGTCCTATTTGCGTTCTATATCCTTGCGTGAACATTTAATCTCGGCAGATAACGAGAGATCTTGTTGTTGTAGCAATTCATGCAGAAACCAAATGTTGCCGCAAAATGTTGTTCACGAGAGGCTTTAATGAATGTCAAAGTGATTAGGGATAAAGTAGCCGGTCTACCTTTGTTAGGCTCCCGTATTTTTCGTTTTTTTTTTTTAAATTTTTTGCTAGCTAAGCATTACACAAATGTTATGGGAAGCAGTTTTTTTTAAGGTCAAAGGTTCTCACAAATTAATTTTATATTAAGCATGTTGGCATACATTTCGCTCCTCGTCGTCATCGTCTGGTTCATGTTTCCCTGCCATGGAAACACAAAATAGACTGATTGTGAGTTTAATGAGATGCAAATTAGTTGTAAGCACGAAACGAGCTTTAATAAAAGTTCCATTAGCTGGATTTAAATATCCTTAAGTGGAGGAAAGTCTGCAGGGAAGATTTCCATTTGGAAGTCATTTAAATATTTTAAATTAACTTCTCCTTTCACCTTAAATGGGAATTTGAAGAGGCAAATGTGAAGTTTGCCAGCAGAACCAATCTCTGAAATTTAATTTTTGTTCCGAAATGCCAAAACGCATTGGTGAAAATAAAATTGGTGAAACACGAGTAATGGCAACCACAGAAAAAAAAAACCCAAAATCAAATACATTTACCCTAACCATTCCACATGACCAAACTCTTACCTGTGCATTGAATGCATGTCCCAGCAGCTCGCATAGTTGTTTCGCGTATTGTTCTGATTTGCCCGTTTCCGTGGCATACAGAACGGTGGCCTTTATGCGTTTCGACAGAGCGCGTCCAAATAATTTCGATGTAAATTTCACAGCCCTGTAAAAAGTTATTAATAATGTTATTTTGCAGCAGTATTCTGTGGACTTCATGAGGGCCAACGGAGGAGTATTTTGCCGACACACACACACACACATATATCACACTCGTTCGACACACACAATTTTTGGAGTATCTCTTTCTGTACCGTACTCAGTTTATACTGCCTGCAGCCTTCACATATTTGTTCATAGGTGCAAAGTAGTCATGCTAACAGCAAATTTATGCCTGACATGACACACCTGAGCTTGTTCTCACCAGGCGGGCGTTGGAACGTGTCTATGGACTGATTTTATGCCTTTATGTGGGAGTAGTGAGGAGATGAAAGAGGCACTGAAAGCCAATAAAAATATATATTCGCAAATTATTCAATATTTTAAGTTGCATTGCTTCATGATGGGAGGATGTCAATACGTCGTTGTTGTTATTATTATTATTTGCACATGTTGCAGTTGTAATTACATACCTAATGGTTGTAACATTTTGACACAACATTGACATAGGAGCCAATCGATAGAGTTTAGTTTTTATGCCTTTAATTCCTTTAAGTTTCGACATCGATTGCTAGCCAATATTAACTCATTTTCTACATTTAAAAGTATTTCAACTTTGCATCAACACTTGAATTGCTTCGTGAAAAACATACTCTCCTCTGCCATAAATTGAATTTCATCTCGAAATAATTTTCATTTTCACTAACAAGTACGCAAGCCCTCACTCCGCCTCCCTTCAGTTCTTCAATTTCCAGCAATTTAAATACACACGCTCCCTGCTTGCTACCAACTGCCACCAACTACTGGCAAAAAAGCACTTGTAAAATTTCACGAGACAAGTAAGTTGGTTTTAAACTCATAAAATTTCATCAGTGAATTGGCCCGCAGACATAGCAAAAAGCTTAAAAGTTTCATTGCGCCAAAATATATAAATGAATAAAATAAAACAAATGAGTGGTTGCAAGTGGAGCGCGAGTGAAGGAGGATGCTTCATTTGTAGAACTATGAGAGTGAATGGGGTGCTTAAGAGGGGGTAGAGTGTAATGGTGCTTCCAGTGGCACATCAAAGCTGCAAGTGATGCGCTGCTCTTGTTGACGTTGTTGTTGTTTTTATCTGCTGCTGACGGGCCTTTAACTTTTTTTTATGTTTTTATTTTCTGTTTCAGTTTATAGACTTAAGTACGACCGTAATTCCATAATTCAATATGGCGAGTATTTAAGCCGCCATTATTCAAAATACCGTAGGCCATACGGTAGTTGTTAATGGGCTTAAATATTCGTGTGTGTGTGTGTGTGTGTGTTGTTGGCTGCAACTCGAATTTCCACAAATGATGAAAACTTTAACAATGACATAAACACATTTTAATAGAGTTGTAAACAAGGGTATGAGTGTGTGTATGGTGTGTATGGCGAACATGTGTTGGTGCAGATGTAAAGGGTGAAGGTGATTCGTTAGTTGCTGCTGCTGTTGATGATGTTGATGAAATCAACGCCAAATAAAGTTGATGGATTTAATTTTGAATTTCAGTGTGTGTAATTGTATTAAATATGCGCGCAGCAATTAAGTTTAATTGCTGTTAATAGGTTAAATGTGTTCTCCCATGTAGCTAGTGAATGTTAAATATGTGCGGCATTGTCAGGATTGCGATTTCGTACCTTTTTTTGGTGTTGCATGAGATTTTTGAAATTTTACTTTAAATCAAATTAACCGCACGGACAAATATTCAAACTTTTTTGCAAATAAAGTACTATTTTCTATTTTTGTGTTTAACTTTTTTCCTTTTACAAAATTCACAAGTTCACCCTACAAATGTTATTTTTAACTTAACACCTTATTCGCTTATCGCTTGCCAATAACTCCAGAACTCTTTAAAACTCTTCGATCAAATTCATATTCTCCATTGAATCCAATTTCAGTCAAAAGAACTGCATAAATGCCTAACCAATATTTATGTACCCTTGTAATCCACTTAAAGGATAATCCTTTGTGATGCCAGCACACACAGACATTCTCTTCTGTCTGCTTGTAAGCGTGTTTAAACAAATACAATTACCAGAGCCAACATGCAGTTAGCAAAGGCAAATCACCAAACACACAAACACACACACACACACACACACAGGCACAGACAAGAATTCCGGTAGTCACCGACTCACCTTGCGATTTGTTTGAAATTAAATTTGCGTCTTGGCTTCTTGCTCTTGCCCTCGCCACGTCCCTTCTTCCAGATGTGAGTGCGCCATGCCGGATCCTGGTATTCAAATGATGGCTTAAGATAATACAGCGCCATCTCCTGATGGAAAACGGGAGTAATCGAACCCGACAAGGGCGGCACAATCCAAATCCAGTCAGCCGGACAGCCATTGCTGTATTGTTTGCATACAAAACATAGACGAGAAAAAGAGAAAGGACAAGAGAAAAGACAGATCAGTAACGTATGCAAAACATAATTAAAAGTAACGAAGGATAATATTAGCTTAACACAAAAGGACACGCTTCGGTTTGACAGTAATTGAATGATAAAGTTTTTCTAACCAGAGGTGATTGGATCAAAACAAATCAAATGTTAGCGGAGATGAATTCAAGTAATTGAAACTATGAAATTCATTATAGAACAATCAACGTTATTTGCCCTGAATACAGTTAAAGTCTTCCAATTAAGTGCATTTTCTATAACTCTCGAATTTTATTCGTTTGTCAAACAAATATTTTACCGCAAATCATAATGGAATCTTTCCTTAATTGAGAAACCTGTTGTATCTCAAAACACAAATTTTCATTTTTATTTTCGCCAAAACAAAAGAGACGATTATGCTGGTTTATAAAATCGCGCACTCGTGCAAATTGAAAAGCATAAATTTATTTCACACATTTACAGGATGGATGAAAAAAATCTCCTTGCACACACACACACAGTTTACTTATGCACGCACCGGCAATTCAACCCGCATGCTAAAGGAGAAGTCAAATGAAACACGCTTCATCGTAAATTGCCACGGAAAAGAACGACCTCCACCCACCCCAATGAATAACAACGATTGAATATGCACCGAGGACCGAGGAGATGCCATAAAACGTATAAAGAAATAATAATAAAAAGA
This sequence comes from Heteromyza rotundicornis, assembly GCA_951394025.1. Taxonomy (NCBI): domain Eukaryota; kingdom Metazoa; phylum Arthropoda; class Insecta; order Diptera; family Heleomyzidae; genus Heteromyza; species Heteromyza rotundicornis. The sequence continues at coordinate 36,334,854 of OX596013.1, forward strand.
AAAATAACTCATACGCCCCTACGGGCCGTTTCCAAAGAATCGCAAAAAAATACAAAAAAAAAAAACAACAACAACCGCAAGTTAAAGTGAAATTTCCGCCAACAATCGGGTGGGAAAAATAACAGATAAATAAATAAAATTATGACTCACCGCAATTTTGATTCGTTTTCGAAATGTTTCATAAAACTCTCGCTTGCCGTATGGTGATCAACAATTGTGACGTTGCGGCTCTGGTAGGAATGCAGCACGGCAATGTTGACCTCAACCACAGCCTTGTCCTTCCACAGCGAGGTGGGTGTGCGGGTGTCCAGATTCATCTTCAGTGCAACGGTCTGGGTGCATAGTTGGCGTTGCAATGTTTGTGCAGGTAAGTTGGTTGGTTGGTTGGTTGGTTGGGTGTAAGGAAAGGGTAATTTTAAATTATTGGTTAAATTGCGGAGAAAATAGCTGAGAGAAGAAGTAGGAGTGGAAGCATAATTTGCAATAATTGCAAGTCTATCATTTACAATTGATTCTTATTTGCAAGTAGAATTTCCTTGAAACGATTTGTTTTTTTTTATATTAAAATTAACTCCTTCTATTCTCAAATAATGGCAAGTTAAAGTTGTGATTTTTTTAAAATTCCCTTTTCATTCTCTTAATAGTTTCCTAAATAAATATAACGTCTTCCTTCATACTCACCAATCAATTACATTATATTTTTCCCTAAACACACTTTAACTCTTTCCCATCAGTCACATTCGCTTTCCACTTACCTCCAGCATATTTCGACGATTCGTATCGCATAAATTCCGACAGCCAATCTCTGTTGACATGTACCAGCCGCTGAATGTGGTCGCTGTGAACTGGATCCCCCCAACATCGAACAGCATGCTCGACACGGCCGGCAAGGCATACCAACGCAAGCCCAATTCGGCAAACCAATCGAATCTGTGTGTATGGGAAGTGCACGAGTTTCGTACAAATGTGTGCATGTGTGTTTGTGGAAAGGAGAAATAGAAAATGAAAATGAAAATGAAAAAATTGGCGTCATAAGGTTGCCGTAGTTGGTTCGTCAATAATGTGCGAATAAATAGAAAAATTTGTCACATATTTTGTTGTCGCCCTTCATGATACACAAGTACACTAGTACACTCATGCAAACGCGAACAGTAAGTGTATGAGTGAGTGTATGAATTTATTTATGAGTCGTTAACCAGGTGACAGATGCACATACAATTTTTACACTTCGTAATTTACTATTTCATTTCATATTTTTCTTCTTTTTTTTGCTGTATGAAATTGAAGGGGGGATATACATTCATTTTATGTGACACTAATGGACCTCAAGGATTCCAAAATACATACAATACACAACCTGGTCAAGTGAAAGATTTATTTCTGCTATTTTTATTACGGTTTTCTCATTTCCGTTTATTGAATTGGAAAAATTATTAAGAAAAAGGATGTACTGTTTGCTTTTATTGCGCTTTCAAATTGCTAACAAACAAGTTGGCCAATATCCCCTGTAGGTCCTGTAATCCTTATTAAATTACAATTTCTAATTTTACAATTTCAAACAGCAAAAAGCAGCAACACGTAATCCGACCACAAAGTCAATTGAAATCCGCAACGAGAGACCAGAGTTGGCAAAGCTGCACAGAAACAACTCCGCAAAAACACAAAAACACAAGCGACAACAAAGTTCAATAAAAACAATAGCAACAACAACGAGAACAGTGACAGTACAACTTACTTTGGATGACTTAATGGGATTTCCAAGATTAATTCCGGTGGATAATCGAAATAGTCCGGATCATGTCCGTTGGCCGACACCACCAACGGCAGTATATCCCATTCGGTACCTTTGCCCTTCCAACCCAACTTGGTGCAGACCTAAAAATAGAATCAACGAACGAACGAACAAACGAATGAATGTTTTTCAAATTGTAAAATGCGAAAAATAAATCAAGTATGGAAATGGGGCGGCCAAACATATTCGAAGGCGAGCGAAACTGGCCGAAGCGACGCGTCGGAACAAAGCTATTACATTTAAATAAAATCAGCATTTGTGAGGCAAATCTACGCCCTACTAAATACTCGTATAAGAGGAAAAACACCAACAAAAAGTGGACCAAAAAAAGGTAGTCGAATGCGAATTCGAATGAATTTAAATACAATTTGAAATATTTGCATGCGGGTGGATATTTGTGTGTGGTTGGGTGGTCGAGTGTGTGTCTGTGGCTGAGTTTTTGTTTCAGGATACGTGCGTGTGGGTGTTTTTTTTTGTGTAACGTGTCAACGAAGTGATTGTAAATCACACAACGTTAAAGTAAATAAAAGTTTTTTTGTTGTATTTATGTGTAAATAAAATTTTGAAAGTTTACATTTAATTTAACTTTAAAAAGACTGAAAAAAAGGAAATTTTCGGCGGTGGGGGCTTATACACACCTCCGTGAATTCCACATTCATGGGATCACCAATGATTTTGCCATCGATTTGCTTGTAACCAGCATATGAGATAAGTTGACCATTCCAGATGCGATAATCGTGACGGCCGTCGGTCCTTTGCGGAAATATTGTGATGGCCGACCTAGATTTGGGTGTAAAGGAAGAGAATAAGAGTGGATACAAAAAAATTATTACACATTCATTGGAGTACACATTGAATTGCAATGGTAATTCACTATAAGCTAAGGTAGGAAAACATGATGAATTGGAAATTACTTTTGGCTACTTTTTTATTTAGTGAACAGTGACAATTCTGCAGTGTTCCGTAGTCAAAAACACAATGCTTATTACGTCAAAGTTGGATCTCGTTGCATGATCACTTTTAGTGAAGCATAGAGGTTAATAAGCCAGTTATAATGGACGGTAATGTCACAAAAGCAGCTGTTGTGTGAAAAACAATGGAGGCAGTTTTAATGGTAGGGACCTGTCGTTGCCGTTCCGTTAATATCTGTTGATATTAAATATTTCCGTAAACAGCTTACAGTTTGACAACCCAAAACTTGTCAAACTGTTAGTTTTCAAACAAATCGTGGATAAAAACACAAATAAAAAAGAAAATTGAAATGAAATGTTTAAAAAAATATCGACAACTATTAATAAAGCTTCTGCGGCTACATCCCGTACTTTTTTACACTTCATCTGGAGAATAAATTTCAATTGTAAACAGAAAACAGCTGTTCGTTTGAACGTGGCGGAACGTAGTATTATAACCACCTCCACTTTTCCTACGATAGGCCACGACCAGTCACGGTCCAGTATACCCAGCCCATTACTCTTTCGCTCGCAACTATGCGGAAAAGAGAAATGTTTTTTTATCATCAGTTCCATACGCTAATATCGTATTTTTTTCATAAATGTGATTATGTATGAAATGTTCTTTTCTATTCTTGGTATTTATTCCGACAAGAACAAAATTGTGCAACATTATGTCAGAAAAGCGGAGCTGCCCAGTTGTTGGACACGAAATATAGTTCAGTTCCAGCAATCAATTGTGATTTGTATGATTCTACCTAACCTCAAACCTCCTCCCGAAATCAACCTGCCGAATTGACTTCTGAGATTACACTACGAACCTAGAACTTCTCCTATTGCTATTGAGCTCCCTAATATGTATTATGTTTTAAAAAAGTTATGGAAAACATGTCCATGTTTTTTCTTTTATGTTAAAAAATTGTCTGTACATAAATGTTTGTGTGTGTATTTAAAAATGTTATATTCTTTGAAAAATTATACAAAAAGGCGCTCGCTAATATAAATTGGATTAAATTTCCTGACATTTGTTGATGACTTAACTTTTCGTAGTTGTATCTTTTGAGACCTCCTTTGTTATGTTAATCACACACGAAAATGTACTCTTTTGTCCCCAATGTCAACGACGAAATCCCCGAGCTAAGCACAATAGTGCACAGGGCCACCCTAAAGTATTAGCATAAGCAACTGCCAGCAAGAGCAGCAGCCACAGTTTTATCGCCAATGAACTCATGACCGCTGCAGTATTTTTGATGTCACGCACACACATACACTTACTGAAAAACAACCAAATAAAACCACACATATACATTTGTATAAGCCAAATGTTGCAACCATGTGTTCTGGCAGTACAATTCTGTTCATAAATTCATCTCGTTGCAAAATCAAAAAAAAAGCAAACCAAACCAAACGAAACTGTGCGGGTTTACCAGATACAAATTGCCGAATAACGTGTTGCAAAACGGAAATTATTGGCATAATGCGATTTTATTGTTCCGAAGGATAACCCGCAATTCCAAATGCAAATTACCAACTTTTATGCGAACAATTCGAGAGAGAGTAGAAATATTATTTATGAGTATGTGGGACACAGTGGGAATTTGTCGGGATGAGTGTGTGCGAAGCGAATTGAAACAATTGTATAGACAAGACCACACTAATAATATTGATAGTAAAATTTATATTATGTGCTTGCGTAAAATTTAGTAGAATTAAGCAGAGTATGACGTTCTACTTAAATTCCATTTTTATGAAATATATTTTAGAAGTTACCACTTTTTCTGTTTATTTTTCACTAGGCTCTAAGCAAATCTCTTTTATAATAATGAAAATGTGGGAGAGGGAAAAGCCAACTCACCTGAGATTTCCTTTGTTGGTAGCGTACTTCATGTGATTGCAAATGGCTTCGAACATGCCGCTTGTTGTTGTTACATAACGGCAATCGAAGACCTAAATAATACCGGAATGAAAGGAAGAAAAGATGGAAATAGACGAAATGTGGTTAACAGCCCGTAAAAAGTGTTAGTAAAGGTTTCATAATAATAAAAAAAAAATAAGTTTCGAACCCTTTTTGGCATTAATTTTCTTAAAAGGATATTTGCCTGAATAACCAAACAAAATGTTAGGCTTTCTTTATTCAAAAAGAGAACAATGTTTTAATGATTTTTTTTGAATTTCTTCTCAAAACATGAATAAAAAATGTTTCCTCCTGTCTTTGAGATTATGTTTCGTCGCTGTTCTGGTGCAGTCATTTACAAAAACTCAAGAAAATATGTTTTTCATAATCGCATGAATGCGCGAAGTAACTCATGCCGGTTTCTTCTTTTTTTGTCATGAATTTGAAATTCAAATAAATTTTAATTTGCTCGCCAGATTTATTCATATTCTTCTTCCTCTCATTTCTTTCTTGTAAATTTGCATTTTATTTTCGTTTTCTTTGTAGCATACAGTAGTTGTGTTCATCTGCATTCACACTTGAATGAATTACTAACACTCATGTAAATTTAAAAGTGACAAATAAGGAAATGCTGGCAAGGAACTCGGAGCATCTCATCATTTGAAAGACACCCTTCACCTTTTGCTGAATTATATTTAGATGTTCTATTTGAATGCGATATGTTCGTGTTCATAGGAATTCAATTGTGTTCATGTTTACGCAAATCTTAGGAAGAATTTCATTACTTAAGAATTTATTTTTACTCAAAGAGGAGTTTACTTTGATTTGTAAAGTTCGACACATTTGAATTAGCAAAAAAGTACTTGAGAGCATCATTCCACTTTCTTCTTAATTAATAGTAAAACATTTACAGAAAATTTGTTTAAATTTAATTTCACGCTGTGATTTCTCAAAAATATTCTTCAACCTCATAGCTGACCCCAAATCAGTGCGGAGAAAAATCTCTGCTAACACACTTCAACCTTTTTGCAGTTGGGTGGTGGTGGTTGGCAGTATCATAATGAAGTTACCCTCGAGTCAAAAGGGTACACTCAAAAACTAATCAAAATACACTTAAGCCAACACTGGCCAACAAAATGACCCCAAGGCAGATCCTTTAACAACCTGAAAACTTCCGACAAACCACTTGAGGCGAATTTTGGGTGAGCAACACCTTTTCCAAAAAAAAATAAAACAAGAAAAGAGTAATAAAAACTTAAAAAAAACAAGTTATCGTTGAGAAGCTAGGAATCTTGCACAAATAGAGAAACAAATGGCACAAAGTTAAGCTTCTACATTACGCACATAGAATTCTTTCATTTCTCACTTGCCGTATTTATTTCCTTGTTAAACCAAAGCCAACGAAATTGAAGAAAAAACCCAAAACGAAGCAAAGCCGCATGCATTCGAGTGAAATAATTGAAAAAAGAAAAGGGTGTCATTGCTCAAGTACAATGGAGTATTTGCAGAATACTCCATTACACCCACACTTCCTCTGATACACATTCGCACACGCACTCATATTTGCACATGTGTGACTGTGTATGAAAACATCCCGTCTGCCACCACATATGCTTGTGTAAACAGATAAAATTTCATTTCGTTTCGTTTTGGTTTTTAGTGGATTGGCATTGTTTTGCTTTCGGAGAATTTCCGGATATGTACCAGATTCATTTCGCTTTTTGTTTATTAAGCATTTTTGCAATTATTGTGAATTAAAACAAGAACAACAACCGCAAGAGAAGAATGTCGAACGGCATTGAATGACAACAGGAATGTGGAGGAGGGAACATGTTCATACTTTCTTCTTTTTTTTGGAATATCCAAGTTAATTTAAACTTTTCCTTTTGTTTTGTCAACTTAGCTTCTGGCACACACGCTCACACATATACTCATGATTGACTTCTTTGAGTGAGTGTGTGTAATTTTTTAAATGTATGTGTGTCGACAACTCCATCCTATCTCATGTACTTGAGTAAAATATTCTCAACAAAAGTTTTAATGAAATTCTGTGTGATGGTTTCAGATGAATGTATGAAGAGTCACTGATTGCGGACAATTTATACACAGTGCCAGTCGAGCAGATTAGCTAAAAATAATGTTTTGAATTGAATTATTTAACAAATTCACCTGCAATTTCGACCACTGTATTCTGCCAATGCAGCGCGACGAATTGCGCCAGGCTAACTTGGCGCCATAAATCAATTCCGTTTCGGTCAGTTGATAGTATCCACTGGACTCAATACTTTGACGCACCTGCTTCCAGCGGGTATCATGAGCAGCACTGGAAGATCTGCAAAAGGCTAAAAGTTTCAAACCCAAACGGGCGAACAAAAGCTATCTCAACTCACCTCTTAATCGATGTAAAGTACTGCTCCAGAAAGTCCTTGGCATGGTCAAGCACAACATCCGTTTTGCGCGCCTCTACGGCAGCAGTGCCGAAATTCATAACGCTGCTCATGCAAGTGGCCTTCGAGCACGAAAGAATCTGCAAGAAGAACAAAGTGTAAATTTTGTAAGCTAAATACTCAAGGTGCAAACACAGCACAATCATAAAAACCAGCTAAAAAAATTACTTTTAATTAAAAAATAAAAAAAAATGTTATTAAATTTTTCTTTGTCAATTAGGAAATGATACTTTATCTACACACTACCTTCTTCATGTCTTTACTTTGCCACAAACAACAATGAAACAAAAATTCAATTTCCCTTAAGCATTCTATTTTCCCAACACACAAATAGCGGGCCTAAAAGTAGACTACAAGAAAAATAATAACAGCAGAATTGTTGCGCCCAAAACATAAAGAAAACATAATTTTCCTTTTGCCGCACACAAGGAGAACGAACTTGTTGCCTAACAAAATAGAACAACAACAGCAACAATAAAAGTAACAAAAACAAACACGAAAAATATAAAAGTGAAATCAAGTCAAGTGAATTGAATTGAAGCGAAGCTCTGCCACTTGTACTTCTGGGGCGGCCAAAAAGGTTTTCACTGTCAATTGGCGCCTCTTCCGGGGCACCATTTCTTTTTACACTCATTTAATTCCTTTCCCACTCTGCCGCCCTCTGTTTCTTGTAATTTTTTCAGTTTACACAGATTAAATTACGTGCCTTGAGAACCGTGCGGTGTGGCGGACTTGGCGTGTATTTAGTACACTGGAAATTCTGTAATTAGCTTGTCGCAATGATGTTGTCAGTTCTTCATTTTCTTTTACACTCAGCAGGTGGCGCTGACCTGTGGCTATAATTACAATCGTCAATGGCGGTATTGCTTTGAAGGGGCAACAAAAGAAATAAACTTGGTTTAATTACTAATTCGCTAATATGATTAAAAATCAATAAAAAAATTGGAAATTGTTGTGGAATTGCTTTAAATTGTTACTATATTTCGTACCAGCTGATTACCCATTCCTACAACTTCCAAATAAATATCCATGTCGCCACTTTAATTTCATTGCATTAAAGAAATTTTCATTTTGTCGTTGCATAATTCAACACTGAATTGCAATTTCTTTTGGGAGAAACCTTCGCGACTTGAAATGTTATTTGTTTCTTGCATAAATTTCACCGAAATTGTGTGTAACTTGGAAGCGAACAAGCCGCGTGCGCGCGTTCTCACCAAGCCGCGCCATATTGCAGAAACTTGTGCAAGCCAGTGTCGCAAGCAACATCGCCACCGCTTGGCGGCGTGTGGCAATGGCAACAGTTTCCGATTGCCGCTGCTCTGATGCCTGTTTTTATTTACATAAAGCAATTTGGACAACTTTTAGCTTCCGCTGCAAGTGCAAGCGGAAGGCGTGCAATTATTACAGTTATTTAAAAGTAGTTTGCGCGCGCTCCAAGGGAAACTTCTGCTAAAAGTGGCCAACGTCGCCGAAGACCCATGGGAGAGTCGGAAGAACTTCATCGTTGAACTGCTGTTTATAATGTTTTTTTTTTGTATAGAGTAAATATGCGAATATGAATGCGAAATGAAAAGTTGGTGGCGTTTGCATTCGGCAGGAGACTTTTGGGAAATTTTCGTAGCCTTGTTTGTAAAAGTTTTTGCGTAAATAACCACAAAACGGAGTGGGCTGGAGTGTATGAGTGTGTGGGGAGTACAAGATGCAGAAGTGGTTGACTGTAGCAGAGTTGTGAAAATAATAATTTTAATTTTAAACTGTGGCATGCCGCACTGACTCGGCGCGGCGCGTACATAAATTTGTCATTTTCATAAGTAGCTAAGTTTTGTGGGGAAAAAACTAAAGAAAAAAGTTTATTTTTTCACTCTTATTTGACATGTGCTTCTTAATTATTTTCATACCAAACAGCAAGAGAACGTGCAAAGTTTATAATGTTTGTATTGAGCAAGGCTAGGCGTATGAGTAACATTAATTTACTTGATACAAAAATCTAATAAAGAATTGAAACATTTTTTTAAATAATTTGTCAATGCAAAAAAAAATAACGAGTATTGAAATCATTCCTCAGTAGACACTATTTACTTGGAAACTACTCTACCGGAAGTTGAGCTTAAATTTCATTTGTAATGCCACAAATTACATAATCGCACGTCGAGGAGTCCTTAAACTCAGTCAACGCACTTGTGCTGCTTTTTACTGTCGCCCTGCTAATTAAGTCGCAGCCAACCCAGCCACGCTTCTCAATAAACCGTCAATGCGACCATCTCCCCTCCGCTTTCATATCTGCCGGCAATTTGACGTTCGAGCGGCGTAACAAATGGGCAAAGAACAGAAATATGAAATGAAAAGTTTATTTTCACAAACACCAGGTGAACCCGCCACGCTACATTCTACCCTGCGGTGTCTCTCCTCATCTTCTTTGCCATTTCGCAGGTAATAATCGTGTGAAAAATGCGGGAGGCTTATGACGGTATTAAGAGTTCCTAATAACGTTTTATTTGCATTACAGAAAGTTACGCAAATTAAATTTTATGAAATTAGGGATAAAAAAAACCGCGCTATGGTATTTGTGTAGATGAAAGGATGAGCTGAACGGGAACAAGTTACGAATTTAATGGGGCTAGAGAGTCTACAAAATCCATAAAAATGTATGCAATTAATGGGAAATGGTTTTTTAGACTGTGAAATCTCATAGAAAAAGTGGGTCAATGGGCGTATGAGTAATAGTTATTTGAACATTTTAAAGATTAAGAACAAATTTTGGAAAGAGTGTTTGGAAACGCCTATACGATTTGATTTTTTATATAAAAAAATGTGTGCATAAAAATACTTAAAATGTATTAGAAACAAAATAAAATAAAAAATTACTCCAAAAACAATATTTTTATTCCAAATTCAAAATATATACTCTACAACCGTACAATTCTGCATGAATAAATAGCAACAAAATTAAGACGAAAGAATTCATCCGAGCAAACGTAAACATTCTTTTAATCAAATATTTAATTCAACTTTTCTACTAAAAGTGCACCAGTGCGTCTAAGTAATATTTGGAAAATAATTCCTTTCTCAGTCAGTACCTATTCAACTGCCTCGTAAAAACGGTACTGAAATGTTAGCATTCTTTCTATTAGTTTTCCCATCCAATCTTTGTTAATCGCTTACCACAAGACACTCAGTACACAGTAGCTGCTCTCAACTATTAACTACTTTCAACTGCCAAACTACAAATTAATGTGCTTGTGTGGAACTTTTTGTTCAACTACAACAACAACAACAACAACAACGAGTACAAATTACGTATGTGTAATTTCATTTAACAACTTTTAGTGGTGCAAACAGCCAAACATACTTTAACAATTAACCGAACCCAGTCAACCAAATGATAAGGAAATTGGGATGCAACTGAAATTTGTCCAGGACAGAGGAAATTTCTTGCAAAACAAAAGTAATTAAATTGAGTATACCATTGGGAGAAATGGCTTACTTGGCTATTATTGAGCTTCTGCTGTGTTTTTTTTTAATCTGTGCCTTGCCGCCACTTTTGTTTACATCATTTTCGCTGGTAAACACGAAAATGTTGTTTGAACTTTGCTTTTATTGTTGTTGTTTACATTGCAAAAAAGTTGTGCAATGAAATGTTTTTACTTTTCACAAATGAGTAGATTTTAATGAACTTCACGAAAACCTAAGAGCCTGTGTGCTTGCGGGTGAACTACTCAAAACAAATTTGTACTAACTACGGAAAAAAAGGACATCATTAACTTGTACTGAAACGTAAATGAGCATTCGTTCAATTGGAAAAACATGAAAGCAACAAATAAAAATGCTTCTTCCTTTTTTTTATCTTCAACCGACTCACCTCGCGTCCCTTGCAGTGCAACGTATCGTACACCTCGGGCCTTCCCTCGATATTCTTCAAGCGCACCGGCTTCCGCATCAATATGCTGCGTCCCTCCTCGTCCAAGTGTATAAAGCTACCCGCACGTGAGCGATAATCCTGTGACATCTTCCGTGGCTGATTCTTTGGTGTTGGCGATAGTTCGCGTACTCTGCCGGTGGCGTTCTTGCCGCTTCCGGTGTCAATTTCGACAATGACGTTTGCCCCGCGATTCGTGCGCACCGGCGAATTCTTCACATTCTCCGAGGAGCCGATTCCTGCGGATGAGCCGCGTGCCGAAATGCTCTGACGTTTGTGATGCTTGATAGGTGTGCCACTTCCGGTGGTCATTGTGTTCTGTTGCTCTTCGCGTCGCATAATATCCAGCTGATCGGCGGCGGTCGGGGCGGTGGGCGATGGTGTCGGTTCTTTTATGTAAACTTTGATTTTTTTGTTGTTGTCGTTTTCAATTTTCGTCTCCGGCATTGAGTCTACTGTGCCATTGGTTGTTGCTGCCGCTGTGACTGGTGCTGGTGCAATGGTGGATTGCGGTGGCTGTTGTGTTGCCACTGGTGGCGTTGGCGCCCTCTTCGTTGCCACAATTCGCAAGTTTTCGAGTATCGAAGTGAAATGTTGCGACATATTGGAATTCAATTTCTAAACGGTTGCGTTGAACTTTTTCGTTTTCTTTTTTTGCACTCAAATGTCGATGGAGAATGTACACCAAATGGGATTTAAAGTTTCCTTGGTATTTGCTTTAGTTTAATCAAGAACTGATGTTTTTTGATTGAACTTTTATTAAAGAGTTTCTATTTCGAATTGGCGAAAAATTTAATGACCTAAATTAATGAAAAATTAATTCAGAAGTTCCAAAATTGATATTAGCTAAATGTATTTGTTAAGAACCGAAAACTATCACTTCGTGGCGAAATTCCTCAAATTTACTTTAAAGTTGTTAACTTTTTTTACCTTGGCGCCCACCTCTTCGCCCATCAAACATGACATCACTCAAATTAGCATTTAACCGCTGAACTTTTCCATTACTTCAGTTCTACTGAACTCCCTGTAAAGCAATGCAAAAATACAAAAAGAAACGTCTTCTTCGGAAAGTTTTTCTCCACCGAATTTGTGTTCCAATTAAAAGTAGCTTTGGCATAAATTCTTCTGCACACTTTTAACCGCAATTGTGGCTTGATTGCTAGTTGCCTGAACGCTTCAATGTATGCTTTTAATTATGTTAAGTAGTCGAGGAGCGCGAGAATAGCTACACACCATCAGTTTTACTTCAACATGCGCTAAAATCTACAAATTAATTACTTAATCAGCGAAGGGGTTGAGATGCCAAATTGGTGAAGAGCTATGGAGGGTGTACGTGGGAGGCCCGCACGCATTTTAACTACTTCGTGGAAATTCAATTAAAACACTTTAAATTGTGGGCAATGGTGGTGGTATGATGGCACCAACGAAGGCAAAAGGTGTCTACGCTGGAAGCGCTCATTATTTGCAATTGATGTGATCAATTCCGGGGAGTAGACAATTTGTAGGAATTTAGTTATTGCCAGTCTACCAACAATTAAGTGCTCCAATACCCCTATTTGCTGGAAGGCAGGCAATCAAATAAAAGTTAATAATAGAATTCGTGGTAAAGTGCCAATAAAACTGTAAAAGAGGATATACATAGTAGAAATTTCATATAATGGTTCTCTTTTCTTCTTATTGCTAGTGCTTTTCCCCTAAAAATAATCTAAAAACAAAAGGTTCATAAAATTCCAATTTGTGCCAATACAAATTTCTGCTAATTTTTTCATATGCCCGGTGTGCCGAACGAGTTCAAATTTAAACGCCAAATTTCTCAACTTTAACATTTAACCCTTTTTTTGGGTGCTGTTGTTAGATTACAAAATATGCGTGAATTGGCCACAGCTGTTCCGTTGACATTTTCACGCTCCGCTGCATTTGCAAACAAAAAGAAAATGTTGTTTCACTCTCTGTTGTGTTGTTACAACAGCTGTTGCAAGGCGAAAATAGCATGCTTTTGCAGGGCTTAACAATTGACTGAGAGTGAGTGACTGGCGCTATTGAAGTGGGCCACCAGAAGAGCTTTATTTATTCAAACGAAATCAGCATTTTGCCATTTCCAATAAATACAAAGATCACAAGAGTATATTTTTATTACATTTTACAGCAATTACTTGCCACAAAAATCACCAATTTACACGCTCCATTTTGGTGTACACCACTGCACGCGCTCGACCGCCTTAAACATCGAAAATTCACATTGGCATTTGTATTGGCATTTGTGTATTTTATTTTATTAAAGCTTTTGACAGTGGTTTCTGCACGCCCAATTGCCTTTAACCGGATATGAGGCTGTCATGCGCCATATTTAAATCTCGATCAAATGGATAAAGGCATTTGATTTTGATTTGGCACACAGCGTGTGAGCGAACGAGTATGCGTGCCATTCACAGCCTCATTGATTGAGGCAGCAGAAATATTTCGTTATTTGTACAAATTGCTGGAGCAAATAAACATAATGCCGAATCTAATATCCGAAAATGTCTACGCTCAATGGCACGAGGCAGTGCTTGCCTAGCTATTTGCCGTTTTTTGTTTGTGTTGTTTCCCTGAATTTGTCTGAATGTTAAATTTAATTATATGGGATTTTTTCCAATATTTACTGTATTTTCAATTGACTTCAGCTCTTTTGAATTGAGAGGGGAAAAAATTGTATTTGTTTGTGAAATCCAGGCAATTGAATAATTTATATGAGGATTTATTTCGTTATGAAATTCATATAATGAAAATTTAATGGTTTTTTAAATTTAAATTGTTTTCTGTTAATACTAAGAATTATAAATAATTTTTAATAAAATTGAATTAAAATTTATTTATATTTATTAAAGTTTTCCAATCGACATTGAATTTAAAAACGCTCAAACCGTTTATCGACTACTTTAATTTTAAGTGTTTGGGAAATCAACCACAACAACATGAAGAGTCATAAGTGATTCGTTTGTGAGATGGCGATTGCATTATATCAATTGGTGAAAGCTTAGTAGAAAATAGTTGAGCTGAATAACAATGACAGGACATTTACATTGACCATGTTAGTTGCTGTTGTTTTCATCTAAGTCGCATTTTTCCAAACATTAATTTAAAATCATACACAGAAAAAGGTTTGGTTGGTGAATCTAACTAAAACTAGTAAGAGAATATCATAATTTTTCGACAATTTATCGAAATTTTGTTTCAATTCCATTTTGTTCCAGTTTCGTTCCCATTTCGTTCCCGACATCATTTCCAATCAGATACAAGAAACGGCGTCCAAATCGGTAAAGGAAAATAGTACAAATTTGGCAGCCATTTTATATGGGAGGTATGAGGATTTGTCGATATTTTATCGAAAATTTTTCGATATTTGATGGATAATTTTTCAAAATTTTATCGATTTTTTTGATATTTTTTGATTTTTTACCGATAATTTTACGAAAATTTATCGATAATTTATCTATATTTTATCGATTATTTTTCAATATTTATAGATAATTTCAATTCCCTGATCCATTTAAAAATTTTGTTCCAATTCCATTTCCAAAAGGAGGAATGCCAAAATTTGGAGTCGATAGCTCAAGAGCTACGACAGTTATCATGCGAAATGACAGACAGACGGACAATATTTTTTGATAAACTAAAAATTATTTATCGTTTCTATTTACTTCCTTTGTTGGTTGGATCGTTATTGGAACCAATCTTTTTTTCTGTGTATCCGGATGAGTCTTTCGCTTTCTTCTAGTTATCCTTTCGACACCGAAATCCTTAATCAACATTAAAATACAAATAATTTCAGTGATTTGCATTAAATCGCCGTCACGGCGCCAAACCCAAATAGTAAATCCGAACCAAGAATAGAATCCATTTAAATTGCTGCCAACTGACACTTTCTTTTGTTTCCTCCTTTTTTGACTTCCTTCACCCAAGATGCACAAACGATGAACCCATCAATGAGCAAACGATTGTAAACGGAAGCCAAACAAATTTATTTGCCATGCTTACTACCAAACACAACAACTACAGGGAATACAAATCCCATAGTCGATATTTTACTTTAGTTGTGTTTTTAAATTTTTTTTGCATAAAACTGAAATTGAAAAATGAGTGTGGGCAGGGCCTTAGTAAATTCGAAATAAAATGAACAGCCAACAAATAGATGGCAGCAGTAAGTATAGAATTGAATTGTAACTTGAGAGTAGCAAGTGTTCGATGCTGCTGCGTACATACGAACAAGAAGATATGCAAAGCACATACTCGAATGTGTGTGTTTTGCATTTTTTTTTGTATACTTAGGTAGTGTAGTTGATCCCTTTTTACGCTCAACGCAGACCAAACTGTTCAGCTAAAAGGTAAACAACACGATTGTACTTTTTTGGTTGGCCTTCTATATATATATATATATACTTGAAATGGCCAAGATTTGCATACGAAAAGGGTTTAACGTGCACCAAGAAGAAGCAGCACTGAGTTATCCTTTGAATGCATGTGTGTTTGTAAATTCGTTTGTTTGTTTGTTTACAAAATGTAAAGAATGTTGCTCTTTTTTTTATACGTTTGCTCATAGGGGATTTCTTTTTTAGATTTTTTTTTTCTCCACTCTCTTTTTATGTGAACTTGTTTTTATTTGAATTTTGCCGCCACAGCTGTAACGGTATTTTCTAAAACGCTTTAAGCCCGATTTTTTTCTTTTATTTCATTTTATTTGTTTGTATGTTTGTCCTTGTTGTTGTTGAAATAAAACAACATTTTAAATAAAATCGCAAACAAATTGCAGAATAGACAGTTTTTTTGTTATTTTTCTTTTTTTTATGGTTTTATGGTTTTATGACTGGGAATAGGGCAAATATTTGCATGTGGTTTATGGTGTTTGTTGTTTTTACATATTTTTTTTTTTGGCTCTGTTGACTAAATTGCTGGAAAATTGAATTAAAAGGTGTGCAAAATGTCACTAAAAAAGTGAAAATATTTGGAAATGGGTGGACTCGAATGGCAAATCTGTTGGATTAGTTAAAGGAACTAACATTTTTAAGGGGCTTAGTTATTGTGATTGGGGAATAGCTTTTAATAATGTGGTCTATATTTAACAAAAGCCGTTTGAGAAACATTTCATGTTATGGTTTTTTTCAACTCGATTTGGATGTAAACTTTAAAGAGGAAACCGTAAAAAAACTTTTTAAATTTCTTTAAAACGAAAATATGTATAATTCATTTTCAGTTCTCCAAAAATATTTAAAATTCCTTGCAATTAAGAGCTGAACAAAAAAAATATTTAAAAATGATTTAAAATCGAAAAATATGATATTTTGTTTAAAAAGGCACAATATTATCGATACCTTAAAGCTCAATCATCCTATGTCCGTGAAAATCAAATTTTTGGAATTTTTGGATTCCTGAGAAGAAGCAGCATCAGACAGGCTATAGTGGTTTGTGGGAATCGTATTGAAAGTAATTGAAAAATGAAGAAATATAAACCCATTTCCATACAAAACATACCAATTGGAAAACTTGTTTTTCATTTTCTAGAAATGGACATAGGATTCTCGAATTTAAATTCAGAGTTAATATAAATACAATAAAATGTTTAAAAACTAAAGAAGACTTTATATTAAAGAAAAAAACGCACTTAAAATAAATACATTTTTGTCCAAAAATTGCAGTCTTTTGTTTCATAAAACTAACAATACAATATATTTTAGTAAAATAAAATAAAACAAAATTTTTTGGAATAAATTTCTATACTTTCCAATTACAACAATACAAGAAACACCTAAAATATTAAAGGAAAATGCAAATCACAAGAAATACTTAGGGAAAGTTCACATCTGCCGGTTCATTTAAATTTTTACTGTCATTAAATTTTGGCATTCACATTAACGCAAGCCCGTGCCAAGAAATGTCCTCTTGAGGGGGGGTTTCAAGTTGAATCTTACATACAACTAAAGGAAGCTCTCAAACTAACTTATAATCAAGCGAAACGTTTAGAATCTAAACTTTAGATATATCTAATTTCTTATAAGGTTTTATACTCACACAAGAAATAACTAATTGCATTGGAGCTTAAAATATGTAATGTATTGGATAAATTTAAAAAAATGTTTTTTTTGGAGAGAGACATTTTTTCAAGAAGTAAAAACCCGATTAATTTTACAAATATTTTTGTTAAAATAAAGAAATTATTTGGCGTGATTGCAATATTTTTTTTTCTTGATTTCAGACAAAATATTCTTGCCCTGCGGTTAATCTTAGAGATTAACCGCTGATACAACTTGCCCTGCATTGCCCGTCTACGCCTTGATTTTCCAATTAAAAAATCATCAAAATACTTCAGGAACGGCCCTCAATAGTTGTGCTCTCAAGAGATCTATGTATGTATTCTGCCCACAACATGTAATTTAATACAAATTTCATTCGATAGTCTTCAGGCTTTTAGCCTCCCTCATAACAAGTAAAAAATTGCTGCCCCGTCAGCAGTGTGCGTTCATCAGCTTGTATTAAAATAAATACAAAATAATTACCAACCATTAAATTGAGAAGTTAAGCACTTTGGATGGCGGTGGGGCGTTTTAGGTCAAATCGATAAAATCACTAAGCAAACACACAAACTTCGGAAGAATTCAGTGATTAATCAAAGAAGCCTATTAAAGCATTTAAGGCATTAATTTCATCAATTTGCAAAAGCCACGACCACTCAAACCCATCTCATCCCTTATCCATTCTCCACTGAAGTGCCAAGAAACCAAAAAGCGTATCAATTAAAATCGAGAGATCTTAAAATGCCCAACTTGCTTGTAATTATTTATGAAAATATGAGTCTAGCTAAACTTTTGAAAATATGTTCATACCGCGCGCGCAGCGAATGCCCAAAACGTCCTTCATGTTTCTGACACGTACTCCTTCAATTCGAAAATAATTACAAGTTGTGAAAGAGCTTTAGCGGGCATTTCGTTTCTTTCCTTTTTTGTTTAAATTTGTTTGTTATAATAAAAAGTTGCCTCTCTTTGGCTGTGTGCAGCAAAAAGTTGTCGAAGCGTTTTAGAAAGTGTGCAAATTGTATATTGTTTGGCTGATTTTTTGCTGGCCAAAACTTAAATTAAAAATTCTTATAGCATAGTTTGGCTGCGTTGGCCTTATTTCGCCGCTGGTTTTGCATTCTTCCCGAAAGCAGATTGCATTCCATTTTGTTAATTCTTTTTAATCAACTAAGTTAATATTAATTTTTAAATAGTTGACCTGCTATTGTTAATGGAAGGATGAAATAATTGAATTCATTTGGTTGGTTTGTAATTCTTCAAACCTTTAAACACTATTAAGGCTTAACAGAAGGATTTCTCACTAAGGACTCACGCTAAAATGTAAAATGTTGTCTTTAAAGACGCACTCTTCACAAAACAAACGTTTTGCACCAACACCACATTACAAATTTTACACTTTAATTTATTTTCCACGAAAATATTTTAATTTTAATTTAGTTTATTATATGAGAAAAGAGAAATTTTCAATAGCAGCATTTGCTTTTAAATAGCCCCGGTGTTTCACGTATTTTTTCTAGTATTTTCTCGGGTACCGTCTAATTTGGTCGAAAATGTCATTTTGAAATTTTATCCTTTGAATTTTGAAAAAAGAAGTTAAAGTCCAAAGTATGCACCAACTAATTCCAAAATTTCATCAGAATAGATTCATTAGTTTTGCTTATACAATTTTTTGAAGTTTCTCTTAAATAAAAAAAATTGTTTCAGATTTTCGAAATAATAAGGATAGAACTTTTGTGAAGTGCTCTATTTACATGATTTCTTTTCATAAACTATGTCGAAATCTTGACTTATTACATTACGGTATTTTCATACTAAGGTATTTTATTTTTCAGCCGAAAAAACCGTGATCAGCTGGCTGAAAAAATACTACCTATTTTCTAACCGTGTGAAAACTGAAAAATTGCTGTACAGTGTAATTTATCGAAGCATTTTAGTTTTCTCTTTAAAGATGTAGGAAAAAAAGGATTTTGTAGAAATATAAATTTCTTAAGATACAAATTACACTGTTAATAATAATTCCATTTAAAAAAAATGAATATACATATTATTAACCTTTGAACGGTCGAACGTCAACCCATAATTCTGTATTTGCTAAATATTTTTTTCGCTGTAATAATGCGCTATTATTTTAATCTGTACTGGAACTGTTCTACGATTTTCTCAACGTGCACCCTAATAGTCTTACCACAAAGGCAAAAACAAAAATTTTTCCTTTTGGTAACTTTTTTCAAATTATTGTGAAAATTTAGGCTAAAACTCTTAATAGTCTAAACTGTCATTAACATGACTACTATAAAAAGTCCAAATTTAAATTATAGGATAAACCCCACAAAATTTTAATTAAATCTTTAAAATAAAATAAATTTAAAAATTAGAATTTTAAAAATTGATTTAATTTTCTTTTAAGAACAAATGTATTTAAAAAAAACTGTAACTACTGCAAAAACTTTAATTTTCTTTCGAAAATCATTAAACATTTTAATTCTTCTTTAAAATCAGCGAAATAAACGTTTTTCACCAACAGCACATTACGAATTTCACACTTCAATTTATACTCCACGAAAGTATTTAAATTTTTAATTAAATTCACACTTGCAACATTTCGAAATGACGCCTGGTTAAAATTCAAATTTCACATTTACATGTTTTTAGCATTAGAAACGCACACATGCACACGCCAACATTCAAAGCAATTAAATGCTTTTAACGGTAACGTGGTGGACTAATGGATTTGTATGTAGAGAGGAGGATCGTGTGAAACCGTACACTCTCTTTCACTTCAATTATGTTTGCTCTTTTCAAATTTCTAACTGTTTTAGCTTCTCTGGCCAGAGTTTGTATTCCTTAGCTAGGAGATTTAGATCCTTCAGATGCGAAAGTCGCGTTACAACTGGTTCGCTGCTGCACAGCAGCATCCTTAAATACCAAAAAATCACACAGGTAAAACGATTGGATGCTGTGTGGTCCTTAGTGCTTGTTGTGTTGGTGAAAAGCTCTCGTTGAAAATATGCTAAAATTTTCCACTCAGCGGAAAGCTGCCAACTTGGTGAAGTTATGCGCTAAGCTTTGGGCATTGGAAGTTTGTTTTGATGCGGAAAGCAACACGTGGTTGTTTGGACTTTGGAGTTTGAGGTCGTGAGTTTACTTTTTTTTTATAAACAATGCTGGAAAAATGCCCGACTATATAAAATTATAAAAGTTATACACAATAGAAATATAGTAATAACGTTTTTCTGACGAAAAGTTCTTAAACTGCGATAACAGAAATTTGAATTTTATATATTTTTTTATATGGAGAAAAATAACGTCCTTATTGCATAAAACACAAATAAAGTTGATCGGATCGAGCTGAAATTCAGCCTGTAGATGACCTCAGATTAAGATTTAGCTAATCATGCAATAAGGGTGTAAAGCACCTTTACGCCCATCTTGCACACAATGCTTCAATTCTAGGTGGACAAAATTCAAGCCTAGGTTTGATATACTTGAAACTTGGTATAGGAGGGTTTTCGGGGTCGCTGACTTCGACCTTGATGTTGGAATAAAAACATTCGAAATAGGGAATCCAATATGGTTCATAAATTCATTTGAAAAAAAATTCAATTTCTGAGCGATAATTGCTATATTGTCTTTCTGTCTGAGGCGGAAGCTTATTTTTCCCGGAGTTGTTGTACAAAAACCATGATTTGTCCAAATGTCCAAGAAAGTGGGTTCTACACTCAGGGGAAAAAACATAGTAAAATCAAGTACGATCGTATTTACTCCTTCATTTTTTCAACTTAATGGAAACAATTTTGAAATAAAGAGAAAAATACTTAAAATAACTATTGTCAACATTGAAACAAAGTTGCAAAGTTGAAATGAAGTGAAAAATACTTAAAATAACTGTTGTCAACGTTGAAACAAAGTTGAACGATTTTAAATCAAGGTCTGGCAAACTTAATATAAATTGGAAAATTTTTGAAATAATCGGAAAACAACTTTAAAATAAGTTTGTTTATTTTTGAATTTAAGTTGAAAATTGAAAATAAGTTTGTTCGTAGTTGTTTTTAAAATTTCCAACTTTACCAGACTTTCATTAAAGTTTCTACTTGTTTTAAGGTGGTTATTTTTGATTTTAGGTTGTTTTTTCTCTGGGTGTAATTTGTATACCCTACACCTCATGAGGTATGGGTATATGCACTTTGGTCTGATGTTTGTAACACCAAGAAAGAGAAGTGTCTGGTATGGAATAGTATATATATTCTTGATCAGCGTCACTTCCTGAGTTGATTTAGCCCTATCCGTCTGTCCGTCTGTCCGTCCTCTTTTCTTGTAAACACGATTGCAGGAGCTAGAAGAAAGCTAGAGATCCCAAGTTTTGGATTTATCCTTTTTAGCCCCTAGAAGGAGTTGGTATTGCAAATTGGCGAAATCGGTTGACTGCCACGCCTACCTCCCATATAAGTGAAAATCGTGTTTTTACCGAAATTTTAATATTTCATCAAAACAGTATGCAATTTTGTATAGGGGGGTCGCTGATTTCGAATTTGATGTCGGAATTTAAAAATTCTATATGGCGGAAACAATATGGCGGTCGAAATTTTAAGATTTCATCAAAACAGTATGAAATTTTGTATAGGGGGGTCTGATTTCGAATTTGATGTCGCATTTTCAAAATTCAATATGGCGGATCCAATATGGCCCAGTAGGTGTAAGGTATAATATAATATATTATATAATATATAAGTGCGCTTGCCCGACTGAAACTTACTCACTTGTTTTATATGTTATCGCTACAAATTCTGAAGTTTATAGCTCAAAAGTTATACATTAAACAACAAAAAGTACGTTTTTCGCTGAATAGAGCGTGCTGGAATAATTTCATAATTATATTCGGATTCAGCGTAGCAAGTTAGTCTTTCAACACCACATAAAACACAAACATTTTTAATTTATCTGTTATTTTAATTTTTTATTTCCCCCGAGCTATCTCACAAAAACCAAGGATTTCTCAAAAAGGACAAAAAGTAAACTCAAATTTTTAATTTTTACGAAAATGTTTTTTAATTAATTCCGCCCTAGTAAAAATATTTTTTTTTAAATATTTCTTTCCCTTATTGAATTTTCGTGAGTATCTCTTAGGGGTTCGTGAGTGGTTTTTAGTCGTGCGTAAGTGTGCGTGATTGACTTTTTGTCGTGCGTGAGTGTGCGTTATTAACTTTTTTTCTCGCGTGAGTATGCGAGATCGTGAGAGAAATTCACTCACGCGCCCATCTCTACTCAGAACCCCATTTTGACCCATTTACATAAGGTTTGGGAACCTCGGACCATGACCATTTTATAAAAATTTCGCATCAAATACACAAAAAAAAATTGGCCTACAGACCCCCATTTTGAAGTATTTTATATGGTTTTGTAAAAGACTTGAAAAATGTTCGCTTTTTTTCGAAGTCCTTTTTGTCAGATTTAGCTGATTCTCGAACTTGATCTCAGTTAGGAGAAAAAAACGTTAACGCAAAAAAAAATCCCAACCGCTATCATGACAGACAGACGGGGATATGGGTAAATCGGTTTTTGATGCTGATCATGAATATATATACTTATCCATTCGGGACACGCGTCCTTATGGGCGTTTCAAACGTTGTGACAAAGGTATTATACCGTGTGGGGTATAAAAACTAAAAATTTAAGCCGAAATTGGTTTGAAAATGAGATTAGATAAGAAAATTCGGTATGTAGTTCGATTCAGCACCCTTGATTTATATTGAATTGATATGAAATTTTCTAAAATTGGGTCATCTAGAAACCTTTTAAAACCTAAACCGAAACATTTTCAATCGCTCCAACCAACCGAAACCGATTGCCAAGTGGGAGTGAAACCGAAACCTTTATTCGATTCGGTTGCCAACCCTGGTATTTGGTCCACCTAGTTTTTTATTCTATCCCAATGTGCGAGTCCTAGAATGAGCAATGAAAATGAAATCATTCGGTTTCCAATTTCAGTTAAATCCATTTCACTTTCATTCGGATTCCGGAACCTGCCTGATCTCAAAATATATGTTCATTGACTTCTTACGTGGTCTTGATTTATTCCAAAGTCCAGTAATAGTTATCCAGCCAACGAAGCCTGTTAATTGATTTTTCTTCTAAATAAATAAAACACACGACTCATAATATATTTGTTGTAAATAAAACTTTATTCAAAGTTCAATTTTCGCACCCAACGAACGCATTTTATATGTTCTGTAAAATGCGTCAAATTTCATTAGAAATAATTTTTTGATTAATTTTTGTGTTGTAGTTGTTTTCTTAAATTCAAAACAATTAGAAATATTTAACAATAGAATTACTTAAAACTAAATGTGGATTGAAAAATTTATTACGTAAAATGTGTTCATTAATTGTTACGCTATTACGTTACACATCCGTTAAAATTAGTATATGATTAATAGGTTAATTTTTTTATAATAATATTTAAACGATTCTTACAAATATTTCGGCTAGGAGTAATTTGTTGAAATGTTTGGGCATGCTTACAATGATATACAGCTGAGATATGCGGGGCCCAGTATTTTGTGATGGCCGATGGTTGGGTGTGTGGGTGGGTAGGATGCCGACTTCTATCCAAATGCATTTCTTATTTGACTGCAGCGAACTCGCCTTTTCAATGCGACTCGCGGGCGGATGCTTCAATTCAGCGGCTGCGGATATATAGTAAACAGCGCTGGCCATCGATATGAACGTTCGGCTAAGTGTTCAGCAGCAGTAACAGCATGTGTGCTCGTTCTCTCGTTTCACCGGAGTTTATAAAAAAAGACAAAACATTAGTATATATTGCTTGACATTAACATTTTTTGCAAAAAAATTAAGGATTAGCATTTTTTTGTTTAATAATTTAACAAACAAAATATGGATTAACCAAAAACAAATTAAAAATAACTGCAGCTCAGTTATATTGAGAGTGGAGACAAGTATGAAGTCCAAGTGTTCAGCAGCAAAGTTCGCAGCACTTATTGAGGGGGGGTAGATGCCGGTGTGTGCAGATTGAATCAAAGGGGTGGGGTAAGAGAATTAGAATTGTTCTTTGAAAAATTTTGGGGGAAAGGGGTAAAATGTCTTTTGTAAATATTTTTTTTTGGAAGGGTGGATGGATCACTTGAAGATTTTTTTGTTTTTTTACTGTAATTTTTTCACTATTTTTTTAAATTTATTTTTTGAAATGTTTTTAAGGGATTTCTGCATTAATTTCACTACTGAAGCTTTAAAGAAAACTTCAATGCGAAATCAATGCAGACGATTTCGTAGTTAAACAGACGGAAATTCGATCGGAATCGATATAGCGACATCAGCCGCGGAGCCGATTCGATGTTCGGTCTTTAAGCGGCAAGGCTTCTTTGACGACGATACAGGCTGGACCGGAATCGGAACTCTCTTCTTTCAAGGTACGGATAGCTTCTGAACGAATGTGGTGGACACTGTCTCTGCATCGATATTGCTTTGAGATGAACGAAGATCGCATATGATCTGGAAGTATATGACCCTTGATGGCACGTTGTGAAAGCGAAATCGTCTGCTCACGAAGAACATTTCGACAATTTCCAAAGTAACAGAAGTGAAATGCTTTTGACCATTCATTGCTCGATTTTGCCATGTCGAGCGTCGAACAGTGGTAGTATCTGGAAAGGGTTGCCCTCCGAATTCACTGCTATCAGTAAGCGAATGGTACTCATGTACACATGTGATTCATTACATTTGCGGAGGATTCATTGACGATGATTGTCCGCACGAGTCGTGGTATGATTGACGACGTCATTCCGGTTATGTGTTAAATTCATGTAAGTAGCTTCAGTGTCGATAGAGTTCATATTAAATTGTACAATTGTACAATGGGGTTGAACCAAATTTGTATCACTTAATTTAAAGTCATTAAAAATTCACTAAGTAAGTACTAAGTTCATAGGATCCAAAGTAATGTAGATATTTGGATATTATATAGAAATCTAAAATCGATTTTTTGTACAAATTTTTTTTTTTTTTTTTTCTGTTGTAATTGTTTTTCTAGATTCATTTCTGTGTAGTGTGTGAGCCCAAAGAGGTGTTGATTTCTCTTTTGTTATATTTTTCACGTTTGATTGATTTTCGATGGTCTTATCGTAGAGAGGAGCGATAACGTAGCGTAAAAAAGTGCAGTGTTGTGAAAATGCTTTTCAAATTGAGGCTCACTTTTCTCAGGGGGTTATTTTTTTCTTGTTTGGTTTTTTTCTAATAAGCTTTTTGAAGCATTTTACTAACAACTGCACTTTGGAAAATTTTCGAACACTTTCCCCGTCTGGGAATAATTTTGCTTCAATCTTTCTTAGATGACAACTGTGGCGGCATTTTTGCAATCGATTTGTTCCGAGTTGGAGCCAACAAACGGCAGATTAAAGGCTACCAGCCATTCCTGGCACTTCTCAAGACTATCGAATGCCAACAGATTTTTTACGTATTCGATGGTAATGTTGGGGCGGTAACTAAAGAAATGGGAAATAGAAAAACAAACGGTTACTATGTGCAGTTAATACGAAACAAAAACAATCAGGGTACGGGACAAAATATCCATTCGAAAACGAACGAACTGTAATATTTTGAGTTGCACATTTCAAAGAAAAAATATATTTTTACAGCCTATTAGTTCCAAAAAAAATTAATAATTAAAATCCAAAAAATTATCTCGTAGTCAAAAAATTTTACATTTTAAAATGGAAATGTTTGTCTTCTTCAATTCGGACAGCAATAAAATTCCACAACAACTCTTAATAAAAAAAATTATTTTAAGAAAAAAAAAAATAAAAAATGTTGCAGTTAAATGAATTCTAAAGCAAAAATCAATTTTAAAAACAAATTGCAAAAAAAAAAGAATTTCGTATCAAACATTTTTGAAAGATGTATTCAATTTTTTTTTGTAATTTTGAGCGAAATTTCCGAAGATAGTTTTTATTGTTCTATATTTTTTTGTCAAGATTTGTATCCAAATTGAAACGTTCCCGATGAAATTGAATTATAGGTTCTCGGGAAAAAACCCGTTTTAGCCGAGCCTTTTTTCAAAAGGTTTTTTTCTTTTTGGGCTAAAGTTCATTGAAGAAACAATTTACAATAAAAATGTATAGACTCAAACGTTTTTCGGGCAGTTTTCTATTGATACTTTGCAATGTAAAGTAAGCAACCACGTGTTTGAAAAAGAACCACATGAAAAACACAAATTGATGGAAGTCATGGAAAAATGTTTAGGAGGGCAGCTCGTGAAATTGAACGAGTTACGCCAGTTCGTCTAATCTACGATGATATATGAGTTCATCTACGCCAAAGGTGCATTTGAATTGGTGAATATTTCTTGTAAGGAATGTCAATTATATTTTTGCAATATTTGACATTTCTTAAGCACTTCCGTCGATTCATAAAGCCTGCCAAATATGTGGGAGCACTTGGCATTGAATCGAGTACAATACTAATCGCATATTTTGTGTTCTACATGTGGCTCCTGTTACAAATCTCTCGTACTTTCGCTTGTATATTTTTGTACTTTATGTACATACAAAAAAAAAAAAGGTCAATACGTACACTTTGATCATTGTTCTTAGGGCATTTTTACGCTCTCTCTCGATAAACCAATCAATTAAATGCCCCGCCATCATCGGTGCGGTCTTGTACATTTTGAACAGCTTGCAATAGTTGCCCAGGGCCCAAGCCGAACGAAATTCTAAGGCATGGGCGATGACAGGATCTTCTCGCTGTGCTTGTGTTATCGAGCGCAGAACAGTCGTAGTGTCTGGAAGGGGCAAGCGGGATTGTTTATAAATACAATGTTCAGTGTATTGAATGAAGATTACGAAATCCTACCCAAGGTATTCTTCGTGAAGATGTAGTAGAGTATGCGGTAGGCTGTAAACTCCAGGGTATTCGAGCTGGGACCCACTTCCGAGTAGAGCATCTTCAGCTGCGTTTGGCACTGATTGAATTCCTCGTGGTCGCCCTTCTCCATGGCAATGCGGGCATGCGTTTCGTAGACATCCACGGTGAACTTGTCACGAATACCTTGAACCTGCGAAAGGGTGGAGATTTGGAAAGTAAAACCTTAAAATGAAAACCTTCTCAATGCGGCCGCCACTCACCGTCAGATCCTGTCGGATCGATTTCAACTGATCACAAGCATAGAAATAATCCTGATTGTCGCGCCACTTGGTCTTCACATTCTGCAGCGAGTGAGTCAACACCTCAATGGGCCGCACTTCCGACGGCATGGGCGCTTTGGTGAGACGCAAAAACGATTTCTCTAAGTCCCTACACGTGCCTACAATATGCAAATCTAACAAATCTAAACCGGTTTCCGAGGCGCCGCCCGCCGTCGCCGACGAGTTCTCCGAATCGATAAAAATACGCGACGAATTATTGAATTTCTTGGAATTTTTGTGGTTCTGCTTCGGGGCATGACCGAATGCGGAGCTGGCAACTGCCACCACCGACTTCTTGGCATTGCCACCGGCCGCCGAGAAGCGTGCCGCACGCTGTTGCAGGCGCGCCGAATCGTCGTCGACCGTGCCGCCAATGGACGAGGCATAGAAGGGGGCCTTCGATGACTTGGCGGCAGCGCTGCCGGCGTTGTGGCTTTGATTTTTTTGATTTTTCCCCTTTTTGTTTTGTAATTTATTTTGTTTTTTGCTAGACGCCGAGGAAGAGGAATTGAAAGATATGAAATTTTCGGAGGCGCGAACGCGCTCGGAGGACTCGGAGCTCGAGCTGCGACGTATTTTGCGACGTGGACTACCCGAAGATGAGCTACGGGAGCGCGAACGCGAGACACGCTTGTGGTATTTGGACGAGGGGGAACTGAAAATTCAAAGTGTTCAGGTTAGATTGCTGCGTGTTGTTTTAGTTTGTGGTGTTTTCAAACTTACCGTGATCTGCTTCGCGAATCGTGCGAAGATTTCGACAAACCGCCAAATGAGCCACGCTGGCCCAGGCGCGCATTCAGACTGCGCGAAATGCCCTTATTCTTCAGATTGTGATTGTTTTTGTCGCCCAGAGAATTACGGGGGTGGGGGTGTGGGTGTGGCGGTTGTTGCGGATGTGATTGCTGCGATTGTTGGGGTTGCTGAGTTTGTTGTTGTTGCTGCTGCTGGTGCAGCTGCATCTTGATGCTGTTGCGCTCGCTGTGCACACTGGGTATGGGCTCGTTGTCCCAGTCGCGTGTCCACAACTCATTGCGATTCGCGGCCGCTATGATCTTGCCCTTGAGGCAAATGTCAATTTGATCCTTGTCCAAATCGGTCGAGCACTTGGAGTAGCAACGGGCCACATAGTTGTTCAACGACTCGGGCCAGGTGTCGTTGGGGTTGTTGAAGGGATTCGGCTTCTTGAAGGAGTTGGCCGTATTCTGCATCTGTTCTTGGTGCGACGAATGCTGTTGGCTGTCGGCGGGTAGGGCAATATCAGCTGGTATTTGCGGACCAATCGACGGCGAAGCGGTCCCAGCTAGACTGTTGCCACTAATTGGCGGCGGGGGCTTGGTCAGGTCGGGCGTAATAATGGGTGGTGGGGGTGTGACCAGCGTATTCATGTAGCTATTGTTCAAATGATTGCCGGTCGGCATGCCCTCGAAGTGAGCGTCAAAGGCCGCCTGCTGTTGTTGCAATTGATTTTGTTTGTTCTTGTTGCGTTTGCGTTTCTTTTTGTTGTTGTTGTTGGCGTTCATGTTCATGTTGTTGTTGTTGTTAGTGTTGTTCATATACTGACCGTTATTTAGGGGTGAGGGAACTGGCAGCTGCAAGGGATTCGGGGCATTTGCCATTCCCATGCGCTTGTTTTGATTCAAATTGAAACGAATGCCGCCAAAATTCTTGCCGCCTGAAATATTGGGAGGTGGAGGCGGCGGTCCCGCCGGCAAGGGTGGCAAGTTTTTATCACCCTGAGGTATGACCGAACTGCTGAAGCCGGGCGGAGCATTCGAAGAGCAGACGGACGACGACGTGACACCCGTAGAGGATCCGCCATGTTGCTGCTGCTGCTGTTGTTGCATGCCATAGCGCATGTAATATTGATAATATTGGCTGTACTGCTGCTGGTAGGCCGCACTGTTTTGATTGCCATACCAACCGCCCCCGGCCGTGCCATAACCCGCCCATTGCTGTGGCGGAGCAGCATTACCGCCCATTCCGCCGTTTTGCTGCTGCTGCATTTCTTGCAGTTGTGGTATTAATGGAGGAGGCGCGATTAACGCCTCGGACATAATTGCACGGCCCACAAGCGAAGAGTTTGCTTATCGTGTGTGTACCAGTGCCCAGTGAAGTCTCTCAATTGTCCTTGGGCAGCGCACAACAAATACACACGCGTTTTTGGTTATTACAATCTTGTTTTTCTTACGAAACTTACCTTTTGTTGTTGTTGTAAAATTAGACAAGTTGTTGCAATGCTGCAAATACAAGAGTTTAAAATAGTTTTAAATGTTTCGTCATTTCATCCGAAATTCAGCTCGAGATATTTTTCGGTCGCCATTTTGAAAACTCACCTAAATTTTCTTTATTCCAGAAGTGACGACGATTTTTTCTATTGCTAATTTACGGATCAAAATTTAATATTTTATACTTTTAAACAAACGTGGACACAGCTAACAAGTTAGGCTATATTTTAAAACCATTTTCATTTTTTATTTCAAACCGTTTAAGTATTTTTTCCGTACACGAAAAATATTCAGACAATGACGAAATATTTCCACAGAACAATAATTTCTGCTCGTATCGATTTTAGTGATGTGTGAAATGTTGCATGTTTCTACTAGTGATGGACAGTACTTGCAGGGTTGATTTTTTTCAGCTCAATTTCATTTCTTTACTACTTTCCTACTACTAAGGGTGCGCTTTTAGATTGCTTCAGTCCATATATGTAATACTTCTATATTGCCAGTAATATATCTCTACAATGTGTTGTGAACTCACAAGCATGTGAGTGAAACAACAAGGATTGAATTTTTATTAGTTTGACAGAGAAATCCGAACTGCGAATGTACTTTTTCATATATTTTGTCTCTTGATGAGTGTATTTTCACTATACTGGCAATATAGAAGTATTACTACTAACTGACACTTTTTTCAAAAATGAGTTATTTTGCACTGAAATTCCATACGAAAAACATAAAAGTGGGTTTATTTATTTACATTTTCATATAAAAACTGTCAAATTCTAAAAACTGTTGCCTGAACAGGCACGATAGTGTAAATTGACTCAAAGAAATTGGCAAGTCGCATTTCGTTGACAAAAGGTACAAGAAATTCTACCGAAGAATACCAGTTAAAAAAAATTTGCGTCAGGAAATTTACTTAACGATTTCTTGACTTTTGACCAGAGCATGAAAATAAGTCTCATAAAAGTTTTTCAAAACGTTACGTCAAACTGTAAACTTTTATATCCTTATCTTTACTATTTATAAAATTAGAACGCCAATTTTTTTGTAACGGGTAAGAGCAAAAACTAGCCAACCCACGGGATACGGGATCCCGGGATCGAAAGCCCTAGGGGGACCTTAAATAGAGTAAGAGCGAACAGCATTAAATGGATGATATTTTTTATTTTAAACAGAGACAATAACTTATTTTCACTAACTGAATTGAGAGAGAAAATGACACTTAATTAGCGGCAGCCTTTGCTTTTTCAATTTCCAGCAGAAGGGCGTTGCGCTTGGACATGTTATCCTTAACCCAAGAGTGCTGCATGACATCAACTAGAGTGATTCGAGAGTGTGTGGGCTTCCGGAGTAGCTGCAGTAGGAGAAGATTTGAGCGAGTGCACAAAGAGCTGAATTTGTGAACTTTACCTTTGAAATGAGATCCTTGGCTCCAGCTGAAAGATACGGCGGATAATATACCTCCAAGCGGCGGATTTTCTCATAAGTAGTTTCCGTGTCATTGGATTCGAACGGGGCATTACCCACTACAAACTCATAGCATAAGATGCCGAGGCACCACTGATCGACGGAATCGTCGTAGGCACGGCCATCGACCATTTCGGGTGGCAAATAATCCAAAGTGCCACACAGAGTTTTGCGCCTGCGAGTCAAAAGTTGAAATTGAAAATGTTAACTTGGCAAATCCCAAATGATCTCACTTGTTCGACAAAGTGTGGGCGGACCAGCCGAAATCGGCCAATTTCACATCATCCGACGAGGTTAATAGAATATTCTCCGGCTTCAGATCACGGTGAATGACGTTGTTCAGATGGCAGTAGTTGAGGGCGTCGGCCACCTGGTATGTGTATTTTCCCGCTCGCATTTCGTCGAAGCGATGATGTGGCGCTGCTCGAAGATGTTTGTACAATTCGCCCTCGGAAGCGATTTCCAAAGCCAAATATATGCGGGACTCGTCGTGGAACCAGGTCAGAAGACGCAGAATATTTGGGTGTCTGCGGTGGGTCAAATATCAATCAATTATTCATAAAGTTCCCAAAATAATGCCACTCACTTAAGACGCGTCTGAATCTCAATTTCGCGCAAGACCTGACGCTGAACATTGCCCTTCTGCAGCTCCGTCTTGAACATTATCTTCATGGCCACCATATAGCCAGAAACGCGTTCGCGCGCCAAATAGACACGTCCGAATTTGCCACGTCCCAGTGGCGCACCCATCTCGAAATCGCGAGTGGTCCATTCGTAGCTGGGAGTTTAAAATTAACAATTTTAATAAAGCGCGAGTTAAGGAAACTTACGGCTCTCCATAGGCGGGGTGGCCCATCATTTTCATGGACATCTGCTGAACATATTCCACATGCTTATCGGGAACGTTTTTCAGCAATTCGGGTAGATTCGAACGATTTGGTGGTTTCTTCTTAATTTTATGCATTTTTTTTAACTCTTTAGAAAATAGCTTGGGAATTGTATGCAATTTCCGAACAACCGTTTGCTTTGCGCTTCTTTTTTTATTTTTTAAAATTGATAATGCCAAATGTCAAATAGAAAAAGTGATGCCAAGGTATGCATGCAGGGTTGCTTTTTTGTTATATTTTTAACAAAATATTTGTAACATTTGTAAGGGTAGTGAGGACCGATTTGATAAAAAATTTAAATTAAATTTTAAAAAAATTTCTACATTTTCGAAAAAAAAGTTACAGAAACTACGGCGCTCGTTTTTTTGAAGGGGTAAGGGGCAATTTGGAAAAAAGATGAAATTTAACCGATTTAGAAATTTTAGCACAGCCGAGTTATACAACAGGAATGCATTTTTCAGTATTTATCTATTAATTGCTTTCTTGTAACTAATTTTAAAACTTTGAATTCCAGTCATGAGTTTACCTCTTTAAAAAAATGTAGAAGAGCCCTTTGAGTACCGTTTTCGAGGGGTTTCGCACTTTAAATGAATACCCTTATTATACTTTTAAATCAGTGGTCGGCAGCCCATATCCTCGCGAGAGTATGCATACATACAATTTGTGTGTGCAAGAGCTCGTTTTTGCCGACCACTGTTTTAAATAAATGGATAAATACAATTTTAAATTTGTACTTTTCTTTTGTTTGCAGCATGTTAACATTTTACGGTTTTAGAAATCACACTAAAAGGTGTTATTCGTATAACACCGAAAAACAAGGTAAATTACACCGGTCGGATATTTAAAAAACACACCGTTCGGTATAAAATTTGTATGAGCTTTCGGATAAAAAATTTTAGCTCTTCCACCTCGGATATAGAAAATCAAAGACTTCAGCAAAGTTATCTGAAGCAAACATTTCCATTTCCTCAACAAATTTAAAAATGCCGCCTTACGTGTTCTTTTGGTTCTTAAGTCATCTCAGAAAAAATGTACTTGTAATTGGCCCAAAAGACCTCCAATTTGAAAAAATACTGGCAACAAAAGATTAAAATTCCCTTCAAAAAGTTATCGGTTATTCGGTTGTCCGCTCTTCCGCGTGAATACTCCATATGAGATTGAAATAAATGAGACGATATTTTTTAAATGCACAAAAACTTGCTCTGCAAAATGTATTTGAAACGTTTTTGCTTTAGTAATTTGGGATGTGTGAATTGTAAGTTTAAATTTTCAGGCGGCAGTTATTTGTAAGTATGATGATGGGCTAGAATATCTCAGCCCACCATGAAAATAGAGACCAAGCAAGGTGTCCGTGTCAGCTTCTGCCTTCGTTTTAAATAATCTAACTTTTCTGGGATTTCTTGTTTTACTGGCTAAACATTGAATGAATTTCTCTCTTTTATTTGTGGTTGTTGGTTGTTGTATAATTTTTGTTTTTTATTATTTGTAGTTGTTGTTAGATGCTGTGATGATGTCTTTAAGCCTCCAATTCCAAACCAACACCGATCTTGTGGCCGCCAGCATTGAAGTTCTTGCCATCGATCAATGTGGAAAGAGTGAGTGTGATGCCGTCGCGCAACTTCTGCTGATAGCCCAAGCCGATTTGGCTGGCATTGTTGACCTTAGCGCGGACCGCGGCATCATTGTCCAATTGGTATTTGGCGCCAATGCCGAAGGTGGTGTTGTTCTGGCCCGATGTCCATGACAATTGCACACCACAGTCGAGCTTGTCCGAGCACTTCTGGAAGATTGAGCCGCTGAATTCCTGGCCATCGTTGCTGCAAGAGAAACCAACATTTTTATTGAAATTTAATTATGAAAAACTAAGTAAAAATGGCAATCGGTGCACTTACACGGCTGTGTGGAGGACAAAGTCCTTTGTTGTGTAGCCCAAGGCAAAGTTGTTGGTGGTCAATTTCGACTTTTGGGTATCGAAGGCGGATTTGTAACCGGCCAACCAGCCCTGGTAGCCCAAAACAGCCGAAGCGTTGATCAATGGGCCGTTCAAATCGATGTTCACGTCAGAGTCGATCTTGACGTTCTCATGGCCGTAGGCAACCTTGAACTTGCCATCCTTGTTGCTGTGGAAGGGACATTTTACATTCGAATTATTCTGAAATCGGTTCGTTGGCCGAGAGAGATTAACCTACCCGGTTTGTGGTGCAAACGAGCACTCGAAGGCCAACTTAAGACCCTCGAGGAGCTGATCCTGCACAGCAACTTCGGTGAAGAGTGTATTGTCTGTGTTCCACTTCTCGGTCAAGGTTAGGCCATAATCGCTGACCTTGTATTTGGTCTCCAAAGAGCCAAAGACCTTGCCGGATTCTTGGTTGGAGTGGCCGGCAGTGTTGAATTCAATGCCCGAAGAAGTCTTGGTCTTGCAATCCAACTTCCACAGACCGAAGTGATATCCCTTGCTGAAGACATCGCGGGCTTGCTTGCCAAGATCGGAGTACGATGGAGGAGCCATCTGAGCAATGATGAAAGTAAATATTTAGAAAATATATTTTTTTTTAAATTAGTTCGCCCTTAAGACAATTAAAACAATTTCGGTTTTTTATTAGAAATTGAGATTGTCACGTTTAAATGCTAGAGAAAGTGATGCCAAAATGTGGTTACAGTGGTAATGCAGAAGGAAAAAATGAATCTAGACTGTGTACGACTGCAGAGGAACTCAAACTCTTGTTATTTTTGCTATCACTAGTGAGAGATATGAAGTAAAAAAAGTAATCCTCATGTTGAGGTAAAAATAAATCCAATTATGAAATTCACAAGCCAAGATAAAATAAATATAACAATTCTGATATCTTTATGCAAAAAAAAACAGTTATCTTATCAGCTGAATTCAGTTTATGATTTCTATCAAAATGTATTTCGGTTGAAATGTGAGGCAACATTTCCTAGTATTTTCGCAATTACCATTAGCTAACCGAAAAGAAACAAGACAGGGGAGGACTAGAAGCAAATTTCCCTCTCGATTTGCATCGATGCCTCACCGCAATCGAAAGACAAACACCAAATGGTATTGAACTCTCGTCGACTAATTGCCAAGAATTGAGCAATTTAATTTTAAATTGTCATCAGCGAGAGTAGAAATAGAAAGTACAGACATCAAACTGCCAATACATAATAAATCTGTTAAATGCCAACAAATTTATGTTGCGAAATTTAGCAAACACCTCTTGTCAATAATGGGTTAGATTATACCAAACAGCAAACAAAAAGAAATGCAACAGGTTCAAGGTTTTATAGAAAATAGAAAATAAATTGTTTTTAATCTAAAATGGAAAAGGCGTTTTCTTCGCAGAGGCAGAGGGGTCAATGAACGCTTCGTTTCAATTGCAACTCAGACAGTTTTCATTGCTAAATGTGAATGCGATAAACACGTAGCGGCTTTAGTGGCACCCATTCGGCCACCAATTGTGACGATCAGTTAAGAGCAAAAATATCCAAAAAAAATTAGAGAAACACTTTGAAAGAGAGGCAGAGGAAACGCAGGCCGCAGATCATTGACACTATGACCGAATGATTTTTTTTCGAATCGATTGGTGCGGTAAACGAATAAACAAAATTAAAAACAAAAAAAGACTAAAAAAAAACAGATTAATAAGAATATCGAACTGCAATAAATTTTTAACGAAATTTTAAATTAAATTTAGGTTAGGTTGAAATTTTCTAAATTTGGTAAATCAAATAATTTTTTGCGCATCTCCCTAAATTATTAGCAAAAAGACAATTTAAGTGGA
The DNA here is from genome assembly GCA_951394025.1 of Heteromyza rotundicornis. Lineage (NCBI taxonomy): Eukaryota > Metazoa > Arthropoda > Insecta > Diptera > Heleomyzidae > Heteromyza > Heteromyza rotundicornis. Next base: position 36,370,457 of record OX596013.1, read on the forward strand.
TTCGTTTTTCCCCACTGTACCCCTTTGCTTATATCTTGTTTTTGAGGTTATACTTGTACTAAACGATAGCCCGACAAACGAAAAAAAGCAAACAACACGTGATAGCACACAAATAAGTATATTTAACAAGCGAACGAACGAACGAATACCATCAGCTTTGCCCACAATAAGTTGAACATTTTAGAAAAAATATATAGAGTAGAATGAATGAATCAAAAGAGTGAAATATGAAATTGTTTGCACTTGCTGTGGAACGATTTTAGCACATCTTTAGTGGTGATGGTGGCGGTGGTGGGGTGGAGAGATATATAAGAAATAAAGCAAACTTGTGAGAAATCTAGAATACAACAACAATAAACATTCATAAAAGAAGAATAAGAAGCAAATAATGGAATGGTTAAAAAATTTACAAAACAGAAAACCGGCAAAGCGAGAAAAATGGCTTCTGATGTAATCACTTTTTTTTTGTAACATTTGAGAAATTGGATTGATGGAAAAAACAAGGCCCGGTCTAGCAGTTTCTTTAAATTTACGATGACGGCTAGTTACTTGAAAAGCACTGGTACACCGGGCCCTAAGTATATGAAAAGTTATTTAACAAATATTGAATTTCCAAAACTGTCAAGTGCACTTGCCTCATCTGCTTCGGAAAATGACTTAGCCCTGATACTAGTTTGCGTTAACCAAGTGGGTTGAAAGTAAAAACGCGCTAATATACGCAAAGGCGATTTGGTTGAAGTTGACTCAGATGCAGCAGAGCCCATTTGGACTTTACTCAAGGCTGGAAGAGCACCAAGGAGCAGCTATAACAACAAAACCTGCCACTGAACTATTCTGTTCGTCTGCACGGTTACAAAGAAAAAAGTGGATAGATTTGCACTTAATTATAATGAATTTACATAAGACTGAAGACAAAAGGAGGACAGTAGACAAACTAATAAGAAGTTTTTTTTCAAATTGCGGAGAACCAAAAAAATGAGACCAACATTTTTGATTTATTTTTTTTTATTTGATTTCACTTTCACCATTAAGACACGACTTTTCAGTACTGAGGGGCTCGCTCGCTTGCTTACATGGAATTACTGCGATGCGCATGGTGCTTCTGAAGAGTTGAAAAGCGAACAAACACCCCCAGACACCCCCCTAAATGGTATTCATTGCATAAAAGTGCTGCCCTCGTTAAGTGTATCGTACCTCCACCTTTATTGATTTTCATGACGTCAGGCAAGGAAGTTGTGTGTCAATTTTCGTTTTAATTTGTCAATGACATGCAACTGAGGATAATACATTTGGAAATGGTTTACTCCTGTACAATGCTTTTTTTACGTTTTCATAGCAACTCTCCGTCCTCAAAGACAAATGGATATCGATTTTCTTATATTGTCAAAAAGTGTTAAAGACGAAAATCCTTTGAAAATTATGTGCAAAAATTATGTACTCTATTAACATCGATTAAATGTTTTTAACATTTTGGATAATTTTTGCTGCAGAAGATTGTGAAAAGATTTTGCAGCCACAAGAAAAACGTCAAGTCTTCAAGTGTACAGCCCCTGGTAAAAGTGAGCAGATACCGACTGAAAAGTTCACATGATTATGCGAACGAAAGAGCGTACAAAAAGAAATTAATAAAAAAAAATTTAATAATGAAATTCTGGACAATTCCTGAATAAAACATTTTTATTTTAATTTTTTTTTTGTACAAGATCAGATTGTATATTATGTAGTTTATTTTCAATTGGAAAAACTCGAGCAAATTCGTTACGTAACCACACGCAGTCAATTTGAATTTCGCTCACTGAAGGAGGAACCGGCTACAGAAAAGCTCATACGCATTTCTCAACAAAGCTGATAAAAAATAAAGTAATGTCAATAGATAATTTGCCAATAATTTCAATTGTTTATAAATCATGACAGAAAGTGAAAAATTTAATTTTCTAATCAGATTCATAGTTGAGCAGTCATTATCGGCATTACCGATAAGAAGCCAGTCGCCGTAATCGAAACCTAAGAAATAGTGCCCTTCTTATAGAACCCGAGCCCAGTCATTATTCACATTATTATGAGCTATGACCGGAGGAGCTGCAAAGCACCACCCGAAAAGTGAATATCGGAAATTTTTCACGATTTTCTTCAGGCACACACACACTTTTTCTAGGTTATGAAATCACTTTTCCCATTTCACATGACTATTTTGTTTAAAAAGTTACGTCTATTATGATCAAATTGTCAACCAATTCAGCTTTTCTCTTTACAGCAATTGCATTTATTTTAAAGTTTTTTTAAATAAATTTTACTTACTTTTATTAGATTTTTTGAGAGAAGAAGCAGGAACAACCACACACGAACACCACAAAATCAAATTTGCGACTTGGACTTGCAAAAACTATTTTTTCTCCAAGCGCCAGAACCTCGCGCCGACACACTTTTTGCGGCAGCGGCGGCTGGGCAAGAAATTGGCGGCCGCGGCTCAAAACCGGCTGGGAGTCGATATTTTGCCAGGGGTCGGTGGCTCATACAAAATTCGACATTAACTTAAATATTTCTTAGCATACAGATTAAATTAAAAAATATCTAGTAACTAGTCTCGACCAAAACAATTGCCGAAACTCGTACTTGGTACAGTCTAGTCTTTTGCCATGGTCTAATAAAAAAATATCTAATCAATTGTAGTTTCGCGTAGCTTGGTGTGAGGACATGTTTTGGTCGAGACTTGTTGTTAAGTCTTTTGCCATGGTCTAGTACAAACTATTTTCCTATTTTCACGGTAACAGCAAATATTTCACAGTGAATATTAAGAGAACATACGTGAACTGGTATTCACAATTTTTCACGGGAAGTGTAAAGCTACGGTCAGATTGGGCAAATATTTCCCCAAATACTGGGAAAATACACTCAGTAAAATATTTATTTGATCTTACAAAGATCAAACAAACCAAATAACAGCTGTTTCGAGTAATGCCACCTCAAGAAAGAAATTTATTTTTATTTCTGACCGTAGCTTTAGTCACATTTGATTTTAGGTGATTTAAAAAATATCTGAAATGTGGTGAACATTAATTTCAGACTTTTCCACAATAATCTTCACGCTCGAATGCCGATAGTCATTTTAAAAGTTGTGTTCAACGTGAATATTCTATTAAATTCATGTGCTGCCCTTTTTTTCCAAAAGCATTAATTTTTCAATGGTTTTTTTTCTACGTAATTGTATGTACCATATTGTTTCGTTCACTGCCGAGTTCGCTGTGAATGAAAAGTTCTCATCATGTTTCTGCATTCAAGATCACGGAAGGTGTAAAGCATGCTTAAGGGAAAAAGGATAAAGTAACAAAATACTGAAAAAAAATTTTAGTTAATAAAGAGGAATTTATAAAGTTAGCGGCGGCTAAATTTAAACCGATCCCGGTCGGCGCAAGGCTTTGCCAAGCGCATGCAACCATGGTTTCCACAATTTCTACGCTTTGATTGCGCCATTTTGACAAACACCACGGCAAATTTATCGAAAACGGCAAATCTATCGTAGCGAAGACAAACACCACGGTAGATTTATCGAAAACATCACATATGCCATTCAAATTATACAATTGCAATCAGTGTCAAACGAACTGCAAAACACAAAATCGATACAAATACAAAATAAAAAGGAAATAATGTTTGAGCGCCAAAAACTCTCATTGGGCACATTTCGCTACCAGCTCTAATGGAAGACAACCCACAAGAACAACCTGAAAATTGCAGAATTGGACAGCGGAATAATTGAAGAATTAATTTAGTAATGGAAACGAGTTTGGAAATAAATAAATCTCACAAATTATTATTCGAAAAGGAATACATACCACGTGGGGGGTGTCTCAGAAGATGGCGAATATTGGAATGATTCAATCTAAATTCGAATTTACATTTAAGTTTTGAAAAAACATTAATCGTAAAAAACCATTGGCAAAATAAATAAAAATTTTCCTTGGATATTTTCATAGAGCACGGAAAGGTTCATTAAAGTATCGATATGTGATAATTGTCAACACTAATTCATCATAATCGATAGTCAACGATAATTGTTGTGCCACCTCTATTGTTTTGAAATTGACATGTGTTCGTCGTGGTAACATTTTCATTTTGTACTTTATAGAAGAAGCAAGAAGTATTTAATAAAATGTTTGACAATCCGTTCCGACAGAAGCAAGGAGCAGGCGGATCTCATGGTGGTGGAGATGGTGGGACAGGCTATAGCGGTGGAAGAGGTCGTGGTGGAGGGAGGGGTCGTGGTGGCAGTAGAGGCCGTGGTGGAAGAGACCATGGTGGCAGAGGTCGTGGGGGCAGTAGAGGCGGAAGAGGCCGTGGTGGTGGTCGTGGCAGAGGTGGTGGTGGTAGCCGGAATTCGGAAGAACTATCGAATAAGGAACAGGATTGGGGCAAAGTGAAATTTAATCCAGTGGCCAATACCGCAAGAGAAGAGGCCGCCACACCGTGGTCCAAATTCAAAGACGAAATCATGGATAAGGACCGAGAGGAAAAACATGCAAGTTCCGTAAATGTAAACAATTCTGAAGCAAAAGAGTTTCTGAAAAAACGAGAAGAGAATTTCCGAAAAATGCTGATCAAGGAGAAACAAAAGGAACCCACGAAATGGGAGGATTTCGATGACGACGATGAAGTGGTAGCGAAGAATAAAAACGACCAGAAGAAGAAGGAAAAAGGCAAATCGAAAAACAAGAGGAAACTTAAAGAAACGAAGGTAAAACCAGAAGCGAAAGCTAATTCACAAGAGGCACCTGTAAATACACTTTTCCACAATTTCAATGGAGAAAAACTAAATTTTGCACAGAATAATCTGATGCGTAAGGTTATCACCAAAACTACGTGTATGGCGCGCGGAGAAACGCTGGGACAAGTGGTCAAAGATATGAAAAGACGAAATAAATTAGCAACAGACCACAAGAAAAATAAAAAAATTTCTAAATAGATTACATATTTGTTTTTACTTAGCTTATTAGGGAGAACACCTTATGGTAATGTCAAAAAGACTTCCGATAATATCAAATTAACATGGTATCCCTACCACGCCTCCTTTTGGGCGAAAAATAAAAATACCCTTTTACACCAAATCATTTCCAGCTGTGTGACCAATACTAATTTTTTAGATATCGGACGGCTAGCCGAAACGGCTTGGAATTCTGAATTCATTTCGTCTATTGTATTATGTTTCTGAACACTTCCCAAACTTTTCCACGTGAAATTTGACAGTTCCTGATTATTTTTTGAAAATATTTTCTCTTGAAATGGACAGAAGAAGCGGGGATCAGCGAGGAGGCTCCGGACGGAATAGCGAACATAATAGAGGAGGCTCTGGCGGCGGTGGTTCCTATCGTGGAAATCGCGGTGGTGGAGGTAGAAGGCCCCGCGGTCAATCGAGTAGCAATCTAAGTTGGGTGAACAACAATTATAACAGTCCCGGCGGAGGTGGTGATGGTAATGGAAGTACAGGCGGCGGAAGAAGTGCTGGTGGAGGAGGAGGTACGGGTGGTGGAGGAAGAAGTTCAGGCGGTGAAAGAAGTGCAGGTGGTGGAGGAAGAAGTGGAGGTGGTGGTGGTGGTGGAGGTGGACGTAGAAGAGGAGGTGGCGGTGGCGGTCGTAGAGGAGGAGGAGGTGGTGGTGGTGGTGGTGGTGGTGGTCGTAGAGGAGGGGGAGGTGGTGGTGGAGGGTACCAGGAAGACACTGAAGTTTTCACAAAATTCCGTGACGGACAGCAGCATCAACAAAACCAACACCGCCAAAATATGAATCAGCCGAGGCACACTATTTATAATGAGGAACAAGTAAGCAGCAATTGGTATTTGGACAGGGATGGTTCTTATAGGGCATTGGAAAGCAATTCTAAGGAATCGCAGCAGCCCACAAATGACAAAGTCAATGAAGTAGCACCCACACCGCCATCGATACATACCGACACGATTCTACCTAGCTACAATAACCCAGCTGTTACAACCACAATGGTCAACCCGATAGAAGTGACGGCACCAACATATCCAGACGCCTCAATGCCCGTTAGCAGTGAAAAAAGTGTTGCTCCAGCGCCTTCTCCACAAAAGTCTAGCGCAAGTGGGGCTGCAATTATACGAAATATAAAAATAGAAAAATCGGAACAGAAAGAAACGAAACCTGTAATCAAGCAGCAACCACCGTCATCTTCTAGTTCTTCAAGTTCGAGTTCTAGCGAAGATGAGCCGGAAGCTCCACCAGCACCGCCACCAAAACCAGTGGTGCCTCCACCACCACTCGAAGTGAAAAAGCCCAAACCGGCAGAGAAGGCGAGTAAAAAATTGAAACCGCCAAGTTCGAGCTCTTCGTCGAGCTCGAGTTCGTCCTCATCCGAAAGTGAAGAGGACGATGACAGTAGTAATGAAGAACCGTCACAAGTTACAACGAAGGTCACAAAGAAGGCAGCTGTAACCATCCCAACGAAGAAAGCATCAAAGGCCGCTAAGGTGGTGGTGGCTGCGCCCACTAAGAAGAAAAAGTCAAAATCGAAAGAGGACACCGAGGAGGATGTGGTTTGCTTGGGAAAATTGGAAAACAAATTTCTGGTGGATGATGATGACGATGATGAAGAAGAAGACAACGAGAGAGATGTGCCCGCGAAAAGTTCGGACCTGTGCATGATTTGCGACAAGAAGGTATGTACTTAAGTCTCATTAGTCCGTAAAAAGAAAAAATTTTAATATAATTTCCAAATCTCAACAGGGTCACACCTCCTTCCAGTGCCAGATGATTTGCAAAAACTGCTCGGCACAATATCACAATCTGAAAAACTGTCCCAGTCCACCGAACCTTGCCGTCATGATGCAGTCCTTCATGGAATTCTGCATGCAGCAGCTGAGCCACTTCAATCCCGAACAGAAATTTCCATTTCCTGCGAACGTATACATGAATGGTGGCATTCCAGCGGACTTTGCGGCCCCGGCGGTGCCATCTTCACCTGCCCCGTCGAGCACTCCCAGCAAACTGAAGCGTAAACATGGCAAGAGTAAAGAAAATACAAGGAAACCTCTTAAGAAGAAACGCAAGACAATCAACGACAGCGACGATGATGACGACGCCGATGAAGAAGCCAATGCAAGTGCGGATACATCGGCATCTGAACCAGACAGTGATTCTAGTGAAGAAGTTGTTACCACGAAATCGAAAAAGAAGCGTGGGAAGGCGGTAAAAACAAAGGAGGCGGCGGTGGCATACTCACGTAGTCCGTTCGTACCACATGCGGGCGTTTCGCCATTCGCTTCATTGCCCGCCTTTTCACCACACCATCAAGCCGCATACAATCCAATGCTGTTTAGTCAAATGGTTCACGGAGCATTTCCCGGGCATACCATGAATTTTAAACGGTAGCTTAGTCAAAAGTCCGCGTTGGAGAAGTAAGCTCATTTGAATTTATTTTCTATATATATTTTTTAAATGATTCCAACACCGTCGGACAAATTTAAAGTTTTGGAATGTTTATAGGATTAGCATAGTATTTTAGATTTCTTGAAATCCTAACCTGAATTCCTAACCCCAAAAATGGAAAAGAAATTTAAATTGGCAAATGTAAATCGGTTTTTTGCACAATTTTTTATTTTGTTTTGTAAATTTTTGTAATTTTTTTAATGCATTTAAAACAAAAAAAATTTTTTTTTAAAAAAATTATTTTATGCAAAAAAAATTGGAAACTCTAGAAATTTATTTTACAGTTGAAAATCCTAAAATTATTTAATTTCAAGAAATGTAGAGATATCAGAGCAAAACGGACATCAGATTCGTGACCTTCGATCACTAATTACCTTTAAGAGATTTTTCTCATCTCAATATTATTTTAGATGTTGAAAAGTGAATAGTGCTACTCTTTCATTAAAATAACTGTAATATATTTTAGATATAGCAAATTGCGTCTGAATATCTTGTAAAAAATCACAAATAGAATAAAATATTGAAAAAAAAATTATTGCTTATTCTCCACTTAGACGCAGTGTGTTTCTAGATTTTTAATCGAAAAAATTCGAAGATTAAAAAAAATGGAGGGTAAACTATCTTCGCCTATGCCGAAGCTGGAATACCCCCGCACAGTATGATCCATTTAGAAGTACTTCGAACATCAAAAATTTGGTCTCAAGAACCATTATATATTTCGAATCCAATCCACCAAAAAATGTTGACCCATTTATATGTGGGTTTGGAAGCAAAAAAAAAAACATGTTGGAAAATCATTAATTTTTTTGTCTTATATGGGAGCCCATCCTAGTTTTTGTCCGATTTCGCTGATTCTTGAACTTGCTCTTAAGTGAAAAACATGTTCCCAAAGTTTCAAGTCGATATCTCCAAAACTGCGACCGCTATAGTTCGGACAGACAGACGGACATGGCTAAATCGACTCAGGAGATGATGCTGACCAAGAATATATACACTTTTCCATACCGGACACGCCTCCTTATGGGCGTTAAAAACGTCGTGTCAAAGTTAGTATACCCTGCAACAGTGAGTGTGGGGGTATAATAACTGCATTCACATTTTTTGATATCTTTAATGAACATTAATATAAAAAAGAGTAAAAAACAAGTTTTTTAAAATATAACCCTAAAAAGCAGAAAATAAATTTCCTTTAAATTAATATCCGCAATTTCGATTTTTAATTAAAGGGTTTTTGGCTACTTTGTTCCTAATATCATTGCAGATTTTTAAGTCGCCAAAAACCCTTAATTTAAATCAAAATTGCTGAAATTTATTTTCTTCTTTTTAGGCTGTTATATTTAAAAAAATTTTTTTTTACTCTTTTTTATTTTCCTCTTTTTTTTTAAATTTTTTTGTCTCCCCGTTTCTCCCTTTCTTCCCCGTTTTTACTCTTTTTCCACAATGCGAACCTAAGTAGAAAATTTCAGTCCTGTAGCTTAAAAAATACGAAAGTTAGAATTTTAAATTGGCTCCATCCCGCTCCCCTTTGTCACCCACCCTCCTTTCCAAAGGGTATAAAATTTAATTTTGTCAATAAAAAAATTTTGTCAATTTAAAAAAAGGGGGTTGAGTGGGAAGTGTATGAAAAACCTAGCCGCAGATTTGAGGATATATAGATATATATATATATATATATAGTCCACCCAAAGCAAGTTAATATAAGGGTTATAAAAAAGTGATACTTCAGCAACTAAATTCATAAAAAAATTTTAAAAATATTTTGTTTGATTTTGACGGAACGGAAAATCTGATATGAAAATGTTGTACGAAGCGCTTATAGGAAATTCGATTACTTTTATTTTGATAAAATAACCTTTAAGATTATACTTTTATGAGTTGTTTTGTGTGACCACCACTTCATACATAGCATATCTCCTTTAACCCGCCGATATCTCTTAAACGCCGCTAAGACCCTCAACACTCATACTCAACTGTTCGAGAGCTTGTTTCGCCACTTGCCCTAGAATACCTTCCTGCGATGAAACGTCTTCGTGCTGCAAAATATCCACGCACTCCTTCAGAATATCCACGGCCGCCATAAGCTTCTGCTTCAACGCTTCGCCTGTCAGCATGCCCGCAATAAAGGCACTCTTGGCCAGCAGTACCACAGGCACATGCTGTTCGTACAGAGTCGTGGCGCGCGTACGGCTCAAACCCGGCTCGAAAATGTTTAGCACGCGCAAAACCTGACGGCACAGCTCTTCTTTGCGCTCGAGCAACACATCGGCAAGATCGACCATTTCATAACCCTGCACGCGTCCATACATTTCGATGAGATTCTGACGCAGTCCCGTTTGTATGAAGTGCAGCGGATGAACGACACTGCGGTATTTGCGCATCAGTTTTTCCGTTTCCTGCAAACGCTCCGGACCCATTTCCATCTCTTGAACCACAGCCGCTTCCGCTTGCATGACTGTTACCGCTTTTTGGATGGCCTCATGAGACGTCGTGAACTCGCAAATGTTGCATTTCCACTCGGCCGTAGGATCTGAAAAGGCGAGCACACACTTAGTACAAATAAAATAACGTATTTGGGGGAAAAAACTGACCCAACGGAGCTGTGCTCAAAATCCATCCGTCCTCGCATTTGCTGCACTTAAACGTGCTAAAATTTGTGCCTGGAAAAAAAGGGGTAAAATTCTTCCATCAGAAAGCATGACAAAATAGCTCTAAAGCAAGCGATATCCATGTAACAACATCACTGGACAGTGATAACACAACCCAACAAGATTTTGCTCCATAAACCAAACCTTACTTTTTTAAAACGATTTTTAACGTGGCGTTCTCAGAATTTTTCCATCACGTCAGGTTTTTGAGGAATTCAGGATCAAAGAGACAAAAAATGTCTGACATTTCGAAATATTTTTGCTCCTACCCGTTACAAAATAATTGGCGTTTTAATTTTATAAATAGTAAGGATTAGAAAAAGACTCAAATTGGAAAAACTAGACGAGATAGAGCAATTCTGTGGACACCATCTTGTTCAGCATCAAAAAATCTTTAAATATATAATTCGGGTTTTTGGAGTACCACTGTAACTTAGAGAATAAATATACTTCGGAAAAATTAGTGGTACTAAACTAAACCGTTCATATATTAAAAACAAAAAATCGCAAAAATATAAGTAATAGCTTGTTTTGAAGGTAAATGATGACATAAACAGATTTGCTTGAAAAAGATAAGCCTACTTTTGCTTGGGCCATTTCTTTACTCTTTGATCCTGGATTCCTGACGTGATGGAAACGTCAGGTTTTTGAGAACGCCATCTTGTTCAGCGTTAAAAATCCTTTACGAAAAGTTAAGTTTGGTTTAAGGAGTTTAAATTTTGCAGGGTAGTGTAATTTATACCTTTAACTACATCAAAATAGAAGTGAAAACCCATAAAACCACTCATTTTTACCCCTTTCATTTACATTTAAGTTCAACGGAAAATGATTTTTTGGAGTAACGTCGTTGCTTTTTGCTACACACAAATGGACCAATTTTTTTAACTTCTTGTTTTGGTGAACCTACCCAATTCGGTGGGATCCTTGCAACGTTCGCAATCGCAGGTGAAAAATTTGCCCGTCTTAATGTGCTCTTGCCTCGATGCGGTGCCATTTAGCGTGAATGTGTATGAATGTTGCAGTTGCTGACCAGCCTCCAAATCCCTCATTGCACGCAAGCGTATTCTAGTAATTTAACTAAAAGTAAAACGAAATTTCTCACTTCCTTCTGTACTCACTTATAGCCATCGCTGGGATAAATGCTACGCGCCGTATTAGGTACACAATTATGTGCCAATATGCCCGTGATGGGGTATAAGCAACGCAGCGGATAGCCTTGCAGTGTGCGCGCTTCGAATGCATTCACTTCCAGAATGCCCACCACTTGCATTATCAGATCCTCAGAAAAGCGTTCCGCGAGTTTACAAGGACCGCGGAGGTATTGAGCTATATTCACGCGATCTGCATTCCAAATGTCGATCATTTGACGACGCGATTCATTGTGATATTCCATGGGAGCAATTTCCTTTGTCCATTGCTCGGGATTGGCCTCTTTTGCGAGCAGAACTCTGAAAATATGTTGGAGATTAATAAAGATGGAATGAATGACGGTTACGATAATAAGTTTCAAAATTCAAATAACCGTTAATCGGTAATTTTTTTAAAACATTTTGAAATTGTTAGGATTTTTATAATTTTTTAACATTTGAGTTACTTGAGAGCTCAATTCTGAGGATTCTATTATTAAACTCTTTTAAATGTTTTCTTTTCCTCACTCATTTTGCACATCACTGCCGTGCTGTCGTGTGTGCAAAATAGAATTTGCTATGCAGCTAACTAGAAATTCGGTGTGTGCTTAAAGAATAGCTCATCGCTCTTCTTGGCAGCATTTAGGTTCCGGTAAAAATACATTTATGTACATACCCACTATTAAATGTTATACCCTACCCAAGAATATTTAGTGCCACGGTGCACGGTGCTTATTTATAAACGAACCGGAATCAAAAATTGAAAAACTCTCCGCAACTTGTGAAGCAAAATTCATAAATGACCATTTCTTGTGGGCAGGGTAGGGTGTTGCAATTTCGGTGAGGTTTGAAATCTAGAAAAATATTTTTGCATGATATGTTCACATTTACGTGTACATTTTCTTCTGTTTAATTTTGAGCTCATCCGTACCTTAACGGCGTTATACAATCCAATTGCGGGCAACCGTTTGAATCATTTTGCAGATTAAAAAATTTCACTTTTGCCCGACAAAACACCAGACACTCATTTTGTCGGTGGTTGGCGGCACCAACTCGCGAACATTCAAAGCATAACGGCCATTTGCAATCGATGCAACGATCTGCATTATCAACACTATCACATTTAACTGGCGTATGGCATTCCAGACAAACGACTTGACTGTTGCATTTCGGTCCTAGTGCAAAGGGCCACTCTTCGATTATGACTTGATGAGCTTCTAATGATACATTTGCTATTAAATATCGACCCAGTACTGGTGTTTCCGCGATGTCCGTGCGATTTATAGTGATATGTGGCATGGTGGCTGTCTATTGCCTACTGCCTGGTCGGGAGAGCGACATCGGTACGAAACCAAAAGTGAAAAAATGTTAAAAATGGAAATACATACAGGCAAAAATATGCAAACTAAAATATTTAAAATTGAGCGATCAGAGCGACGAGTAGCATCAAAAGAAATTTTGATTTTGTGTGGCTGAAAATTTGCCGTTATGCTGCTGCGTGGATTTTTTGTTGATGTTACGAGTGATCTAAGTGTTTTAAACATGTATGTCGGCCGTGTGTGCGCTGAGAACGATTCACCACAAACACTTTGAACGCCATCGTGTCTGCTATGGGCGACGAACGAACTTCAAATCGAGTTCAATGTCCCGAGTCTCAAGCGATCATTAACCAATCAAACTAACCTCAAAACTGTTACGCAATCCAGTTGTGTGCAAACACCATCTTCGCCCACATTCCCGGCAAAAGTGACCTTAGCCTTGAAAAAAACTTCACATTCTCCGCGATGCTCTGCTGAGTCCACACAGGCACTGCACAAAGGCCAATCGCACAGCTCGCAACGATCCAGCGAATCACCATCTTCTCCAAATTGCAAATACCGAAAGCAACCAAGGCACGCGATGCCGCTATTTGGCTTCAGCCCGAAGGCGAAAGGAGTCTCCTCGACCACGACTTCGCCCCGTTTGACGGGCATTGTGGTGACCAAATTACGTCCTAGGATCTGGTCAATTTCGATGCGACATTTCAGCATATTTCCGATGGATTTAATGTTCTCGCGTGTATTGCTACTGCGTAAGGGTGACAGAGCCTTTAGTTCAATAATTTTAATGCCGATTTTTGTTATCAAAAACTAGTGCACAATTAAATTTTATTTAAAAAATTGAAAGTATTTTGAATTGAATACAAGTTAGCCAAAACTTTCGACGTCCAATCGGTTAAATGGATTGTATTTGAATAATTCTTAGGTGATTGCATTTTCATTTGTATTTTTATACAGAAACGTTTCACGTCTTCTATTTTTAAATTACATATTGTTAACATTGTTATTGTATTGGCTCACGTGCAGCGTGCAGCTTCGGCGGCGTCTTCGTTTGTTGTTTATTCTTTTACCTCTAGTAGTTTCTTCGAGATTCGAAATCTTCCGAGCAATAATGTGTCAATTGTGGGATGTAAACAGACAAATTTTAGATACACTTTGCGTTAGAGCAAATAAAATGCTTTCATTGCCCCATATTCATACACTGAGAAGAAAATGTTTTAAAATTAAACGGAAATGTTTTAAAATTAAACGGAAATGTTTTAAAATTACACGGAAATGTTTTAAAATTAAACGGAAATGTTTTAAAATTTAACGATTTTCAAAATAGAGCTTTGTGCAGAATTGTTCAATTTTAGAATACGTGCGCTAAAAACAAATTTTTAAACGAAAAAATTTTTTTTTCAAAGAAAAAATTTGTTTCTGTTTTTTTTTTTTAATTGGCAGGTTGGTTAACATTATTTAACAGAGTCTAAATGTATTATATATACAAATTTTGTACTAAAAGTATACGTTGAATTTTTTAAAACACGTTATAAAACTATACTTTGACAGTACTATCAATTTCAAACAACTAACGAAAGAGCAAGACAATTGAAATTGAAAACATTTGTTTTAAAAATGTAAACATAAATGTACTGCAGAAAAAACAGGGTTCGAAAATCCTCACTCGTTAAGCCGCTAGGCCGTGAGTAGGTTTTTCTTTTATAACTCACTCGTGAGTGGTGAGGCGGAAAAACTCAGGATCCCCAAGTGAGTGACGGTGATGGCAGCAACTCAAAAATAATTTCTCTTTTTTGCTGTATAAAATAGTTTTTTGTGTTGTTTTTATTTTTTATTGAAACCAAATAATACTGAAGACTTTTAATTTGTAACACTTTTTCTTTTTCTGGAATCTTGCTTATGACAGCGATTTTTCAACAGCCGCAGCGCGTTTCGCATTTCACTTAAAAACTGCTCGTAGGTTCGATCTTCGCGAGAAGAGGCTTCTGTTGAATACAAATTTCATGAATTGCATGAGCACAGAAAGTGAATAAACGGGATATATGTATGTATGAAATACCTACCAAATAAGGCATTAATAAATTTTTCGTATGTTTTTAAGGACTTTTTCCCCTTAATTCCTTCAAAGTTATGGGACATTATGAGATCTTGATTTAATATTTTATTAATGTTAGAAGTGAGGTTGCCTGCTAGTAGCTTTCTGATGGCAAGTAACTGCAATTGAAAATGGTTTAGGAAATGAAAAATCCAAAGTCTCTTGCAACTTACTATTTCAAACTGTCTGCCACCCAGTAATTCATCCTCCAACACTTGCAAATCCTGTTCGCATTTCAAAGGGAATCTTTTCGTCATCGAATCATTGGACAATCCTAGATTTTCTCTTAATAAAGCATTCGTTTCGCCGAGCATCTTGGCTAGTTCGTCTTGGCGGTTGATAATTTGTTCTTGATTTTGGGCAATACTCTGCACATGTATTTTGATTACAGCAATTTCAGACTTTAGATCACCTGAAATGGCTTGGCTAGTTTGTAGAGAAATGGCTTAGTTAGACAATGCATTAGGATGATACCTGTTTCCGGTTGCATATGCGAATACTTTCTCTTCCGCTGACCAGTCATGCCATAATTTGTATGCGGCTGCTCCTTCTTTACTTCTGGGACGTACCCATCATCGCACATATTTTCATTCGCTGATTCATCGGAGACTTCTCCGTCATTTACGTTCTCAGAAATTAAATTGTCAATTATCATCTCTGCATTGCACTCTATTTGGATTTCTTCTTCTTGCTTAACGATTGGAGTGCTACAGAAATCACCTGTCACGTATTGTTCTAAATCATTTTCATTTCTTGCGGACATCGCAGAGTGATGAATATCGTCGTCAATATTTTCCTCCTTTATGCTTACAATGAATTGGTCCATTGCTGTCCATGGAAACCGGAAGGATGCAACTGTCAAGCGGAAAGAGAAAGAAGTTGACCATTAAAATTTGTTATGTGTTTCTGTTCTAACGACAAAAAATGGAATCTTATACAGAACAGAATATTAAACTGACTAACAGAAAGGTGTTTTTAATCTGGATTGTTGTACTCAAATATGTATGAATCTTCTCATTGGTTAAACTTTTTATTACAACCTAAGCACCTACAATTTTGTTTTTCGGTAAACGATTTGCAGCCTACAATTGTTTAAAATTTGTTAGTATGTAGATACGTATACGAATATTTTTAATTGTCCGAAAAAATAAACGTCAGTGTAGACAGCCGCGTTTCCGTCATGTTAGCATATGATTGTTAGCAAATGTAGTGATGGACCAAAATGTACTCAGCGAATACTTTGCATTCGATACTTGACTTTGAAATAGACTAGAGGGTATTCTGTAAACTTTTGCTTGGAATAATAGGTTAGATTTTTGGGGAACTTCGATCCAGTTCTTTTAAAGTTCGACTGGATTTTGAGGTTCGGTGCAAACCAGGGTTGGGAAATGACAGTTTCGAAATTGTATCAAGCCAACCAAAAATTGTACTGAAATTATTCCTGAATAATACAATTTTTTGGAAATATATACTTACATATTTTATTTAACATTAAACAAAAATAAAAATTAAAAATTCGGAAAAAAAACATATAACAATTTAACGAATTTAATACTGAAAGTTCATAATATGTTCACCCAGAGAAATATTTTCTCGTTTGAGGAAAAATGGGATTGGTTTTGCACCATAAAACGTTTCCTCATTTGAAAGATAAAATTCTATAATTTAAGGAAAACTTTCCTAAAAATTATTAAATTTTCTTTAAATTATAGTATTTTGTCTTTTAACTGAGGAAACTTTATATGGCGCGAAACCAATTTTTCCTCAAACGAGAAAAAAATTCTCTGGGGGTATCGAAAAATTCAATAAATATTGGCAAATGATGTTCATTGAGTTAATTTTCAATACTTTTCACCTTTGCCCGAAATTTGCATGTAGTAAAGCTTTAAGACGTTTAAATTCTTCATGTTCAGCTACAACTCTATATTCCGTGTTTATTGCTTCGATTTGGTCAATTTCACATTTTGGATATAACCGGAAGAAACCATGCCTCTTTTTCATACCTGCTCGCTAAATTTTGTTTTGGATTTTTTAATAACAAAACACATAAATAAAAATCTGTTTTTATTTTCATTTAAAAATATTTTATTTCTTTATGACCGGTATGCATTTGGGAAAAAATTCCGCTCCCATAAGCAAACCTATGTAAAAAAACGAAGCGCAAGCAAAGAAAATTTTCATTCCGGCTAGCGTTTGCAGAGAAGGCAAAAAAAGAGTTGCTTTTTTGAGTACTGACCTTTAAGTTGCTTCGAAAACCATTTTTATTAGCCGCACTATCACTCACAATAATTTTTTCACATTTTCATTAAACTTTATTTACCAAATTCAAAAATTGAAATGTCAAAAAATATTTCGCAAAACAAAATATGTCAATTCTCCATAACGGAATTTTGTCGCATCTACGAACAAAAAAAATAGATTCAACAAAAAACAAGTGAGTAAGTTTCAGTCGGGCAAAGCCGACTTATATATACCCTTCACCTACTGGGCCATATTCAAGAATTCATCTATTTGACCAAACAACCTCCCTCCATTTAACGCAAGCCCATTTACTACTAATTCCCTTTCACAAAACAACTTCTTTCAATAGAAGTTATTTTGTCAAATGCGAAATTCAAACATTTCACCTTAACAAAACAACTTGTTTTTCCGACGATTACTCGAAGGAATCGTCTTTTGTAGACCCCGACTGAGAAATCGGCTACTGCCGTTATGCACATTCGGCTTCGGCTTTTCCAAAAATGGCCGAAGCTATTGAAAAAACCACAACACATGGAATTAAAACGAATTTTTTTTATCAACGGGTGGTGTAATTAAGTGAGTGTTAATTAAATATAATGAAAACGTGTCTGCCATTTTAAATTCAATCTACGTTTCACTTTCGATTGTTGTTTATATTCCGAAAATTCCACACATAATAATTTAGAAGCGACGAAATCTAATCCTTTTCGACGACGTTACTGAAACGCCCTTCTGGTGTTTTCTTTTTCCTCAAACGTTTGAACACGTTGTTGTATCTATCGTATAAGCGACCTACTGGCCGCGACCTAACTGGATCTTTGGAGTAATATATGGACTGAAATGAAAAATGATTAAAATCCATTGGCAATATGCACATTTTTAAATGTTACCCTGTCATCGTGGAAACGCCTTTCTATTTCAAGCGCAATCGAAGAGAATCCTTGTCTGTTTATTTTCAATTTTCGTTTTATGTGCCACGCTACAATGGCTTCTACAAGGATTTTCCTGCCTATGTCATCCAATTTGTTCAACCTCAGTACGTAGTCACCAGTTGGGTGATCCTCCAACATCTGTGTAATATCCTAAGTGCAGAGAATACATGTGGACAATACTTACATCACAATTCATTACATGCAAACACTTACAAAATAGTTTTGGACAGGTACATTTGTCCATGTTGAGGCTGAGACGGGCTGGAAGGAATCGGTGGTTGAGTTTTGTTGTTGTCCCTGCTGAACGCGATTGAAAGCAAGTGCCGATGTTGAGGGTAGTGAACAGGGCAAGGAATCAATAGTGGAGTTTTGCTGTTGCCACCGATGAATACGATTCATAGATTCCGAATTACCAGACCAGGTATCGCAATACATGTTGACATTAACCTAAAAAAACAATTAAAATTTAAACCATTACTCAACATGGACGGAATCACGTACTTGTTCCTTTCGCCAAGTCAGCACACAATGTCGGAATTGAGCTCTTAGGCCTATCTTGTCGTTCTTAAAAAGATCGACAATGTCCGCCTCCATCAAATAGTGAAGAGACTCCAAAGTTATTCCTTGTTCTACAATTATAAAAAAAAAAACACAATTTTTGTAATGTAAAAGAAGTCAACAAACATAATACTGAATTACCTCGTAATTCGTTAATTTTGTAGTCGAAACCCCACTTGGAAAGCAACTGCGTAAACATTTCACCATTCGCATCAATATTTTTTTTTAATGTCTCGTTTTTATCCAAAGTGACAACTGTTGGTGAGCGGGCGGTTTCAGAATGCGTATTCAAATTCAAGTCCATGGCCACGTCTAATTGTGAAGAGGTGAAAGAAAGAAGATTAACTACTGGAACTTCTGGATGGTTATGAAGCAAATTCTTAAATCTTAAAAAACAGTGGAATAGTGTAAGAAGAAAAATAAAATTTCTGGACTTTGTAAAAAAAAAACAGGAAAGTTTAAAAGAATTTTTTTCTTTTTTCTGCAAAAATATCTAAAATTAGCGACTTCTAACCAAAAATTCATGGCAAATTCATGTTTTCATATATCATTGAAAAAGTATTTATTTCAAAATGGGAAACGTTTTTAACTGAAGTAAGTAGCTAGTATGTATATTTGCGCGTTTTTCCACCCAGTCTTTGGCATGTAAAAAATGCTGCTGTATGGTTTTATTGATAGTCATGCCATCCGATTGCGGATACTTGGTGTGACATAGATCTGCAAAAAAGAAAAAAGAGTAAATTACAAATATTTTGAAGTAAAGGTAAGTGTGCGTACCTCTAATAATTTTGATCAATTCGAAGTGTTGTACGCTTTCCTTTTGATTAAAAACCGTGCCAGGTGAATTCCATCGCAAGTTCGTCCAATAACAATTTTTTAGAGCCTATCTAATAAATGTGCACACATCTCCGTCTCCAAGCTTGCTAAGTACATGTTTCTGGAAATGCAAAGTGTAAAATGTAAGTGCACTACGACAATTGAGCATATGTCGGTAGTTGAACGCACACATGTGTTAAGTGAAATTTTTGACATAGTTCTGAGGCTAAGTACCACCATCCGAAAGTTACTAAATACATGTGTGCGCTAACGTTAACCACTTGAGACATATTAACACGACGTATTCATAAACTTACTAATTGTGCCCGTGCATTGGAGTCAAGTTGCAAAATATCGTTGCAAGATTTCAGCTCTTCTATGGTTTTTAGCGGCAGTGGCTGTAGTAATTAAGTCGGTGTCCTCGGAAGTAATCAACTTAATCTGACGTACATAATTTTTTATAGTAATTACTTCCTCGGTCAACTTTTCTATAAGTCTGCTCTGATTGTTTATTGTCTTTTGCAAGCCATGAATTGCATTTAAGACTTCTGCATGTGCGTCGTTTTCATTTGCCACAAGCGTTGCAGATTCATCTGGTGGAAAACATGCGTTGACAATTTGCTGGAAGATTTTAAGTAATTTCAACTTGTCTGTAGCTTGCTAAACTGTTGAAATTTCTATGATTCTTTTTTAATTTCGAGTATACATTTTTTCAGCATCCTCGTGAATGGTGGTCACAAATAAAATAGAAAAACCTGCTAGAAAACAAAAAAATGTTTCAAGCGCACAGCCATCACTGGCTTATTCACTAGAGGATAACACTAGAAGGTTGCATTAGACTTTGAGTAAAGTATTATGTTTCAGACTCGGGACGTATAAAAGTGGGAGCAGGTGCCGTAGTTTTGAAAGAAAATACATTGTACCAAATTGAGGACAATAGGAAAACACAATTAATGGAATTAAATAAACATTTTATTTGACTGTATGAATTATATTACGCAATAAAAGAACAAAATTGCACTTGATTACTTTACGTGATTACATCTGATGTTGCTACTGTTTTAAAATGCAAAGTTTTTCAAAAGAATGCATAATCTAATTACCGTGCAGAGCTTCGATGAAATTTCCATAAGTTTTCAAAGCCTTTTGTGCCATTGTGACATTGTACATATTTGAGCGCCAAAAGAACAGTAATTCCTAAAATGCTAACAAGACTGGTTAGATTCCCCTTTAATAGGCTTTTCATTACAGCAGTCTAGCAAGTACTTAACAAGAACATTGTTTAATAAGGGCTTTGACGACATCTGGTGTAACAGAGCAAAAGAGTGAAGTGAAATAAAACATTTATTTCATTCCGTCATATTTTTCTTCTTTACACTTACGATTTTGTTTTTTTTTTGACACTGAGATCGTTCTCCAACATCTGTAGGTTCTCTTCGGAAACGATAGGAAAGCAAGGTGTAGATGTCGAAAACAAGCCCAAGCTACGTCGGAACAATGCATTGTTTTCGGCGAGCATTCTTGCCAATTCCGTCTGACCAGAAAGCAATTTATCCTGACGAGTTATTACATAATCGATTTTCTTCAGGAACTTGATCGTTTATCCAAAAGGTGGGCTTTGTTGTTCAAAACATTAAAAATTGAGATATGTATAGAAAGAGTGTACAGAAAGAACCTACGTCCACATTATGGATGGCCATCAATTGATAACAATTTTTAAAAAAAAATTTATTTCATGTTTTCATTTACATCAATATTGTACTAAAGTGCATGGAGAATAGTTTTGTGGCCATTCTTTATAAACTTATCGCATTTGGTTGTGGTTTGGTGTGCAAACAATGTAACCTGTGAGAAAAGCCATGGGACTATTTTTTAATATTCAATAATCAAGAAAATACAGAGAGTGACTCAATAAAGACAATATTTCGTTGATGTTGCAAACAACTTTAAAAGAAAATTTTCAAGTTCAAGTTCAAGTTCCCCAAACTGAAGAGTGGGGCTCTTAGCTCTATTTTTAAAGGCCGACTTGGTTTGGGCCTTTTTTATTGGTTTCATTTCTGATAGAATTCTGCTCCTTGAGTTCTTCCAGATAAACGAAAGAAGGAATAATACGGAATAAGGAAAGGTAAATTGAATGAAATACATATCGAAATGAGCGTATAGTATTTTTCATCGTTCGGATGTCTCCTCTTATTTCCTCTTGAAACTGTAGAAGATCTGAAAACAATTTTATAATTTTGAAGAAGGCCAACATTCAATGGTTCATCTCCAATGTTTACCCGCTCTTGTTAATGTAACGCTGTCGTCCAAATTGTCAAGTACAGGCGAGTGGTGGTCAGTTTCAAAACACATATTCAAGGCCACGCCTAATTGTGAATAGGTGAAAGAAAAACGGAAAGAGTGGGATTTTCGGTTGATTATGCAGAAATGGAATGAATTGTTCATATGGCGCTTAGAGCAGCAATAAGTAGAGTCAATGCCCGCCGAATTAAAGACAAATGCCGCGTGGGTCAGCTGGGAAAGTAGGGTCGGTTCGCGTATTTGAAGTATCAGACCTATGATCATTTCAGACTCTGCGGAATTCTGTTAAAATACTGCTGCTTGCATTTACCCTTTGATTTTATTTATGTACGAATTTATATAATCACTTCACATGAACTTGACAAATCGAATGCAATTTGGCATACTTTTCAACATTCGAGCCCAGAAATCTACTTGCGCTTCCATCAAAAGGTTCCGCTGTTACAACAACCACAGACGACAAATAAACAGATAAGAAAACCCAATTCAAACGTACATTGTAAAATCCAAATTTATTATGATTTTCTCTCCTGCTTAGCATTACGTTGTTCAACAACAGCATTGTATGTTTGCGAAATAAATAAGCAAGTTAAGTCGGTGATTTTATCTTCATCCAATTTTTCGAACAATCTTTCCAATTGCAGCCAAGTGGGCATATGCTTCAATACCGGTTCGATCGAACGTGCTTGGCTTTTTACAAATGCTTCTTCATGATCACGCTTCCGCTTTTGGGGTGTATAACTGTAATTGCTGGATACTGTTTCGCTTCGTCGTTTTGTATCGTTTGATGGTTTGCCACCAACAGCACATGTTTGGCGAAAATTGCATGAAGAAGACTCATCGAGAAAGGACATCGCATCGCGAATGTTCATTGAATGTCCATCATTTGCATCGGTGTCTACGTCCTCCAAATCAGGGGCTGCGTCATCACTTTTGAACTTCTGTTGTTTGCCCTTCTTCGACGTGAGATAGCGATGTGTGTCTTTGGCCTTTTTCCACAAGCGCTTCGATTCGGCCACTTTCAAAATTAAAGAAACAAAAAACGACCATCAATGAAATCCAATTCGAAAATATACAATCTTGAAAAGCTTACCCGACACTTTCATTTCCATAGCAATGTGCGACCATGCTGAATCGCGTTTTAGTTGATTGCGATAGAAATCGTGTTTTTTGTCCCAAACACAAGGAAATTTGTTAACTTCGCTTGCAATTTGTCTCTTCTTTTCCTCCAATTCGATAACTTTTCGTTTACTTTTCGGCGGGACAAAAACCTTATCCTCTAATTGTGTTTCTATGAATATGTTTTGAAAAAAATAAGCAACAAGTGAATCCAATTGAATTTTCACGCTAAACACAATTTTCAAAATGACCAGAGAACTGCAGCGATTTTTCTATGACTCGCTCTAAAAAATACCTGTAAAAAATCAACGCCACCACATTGACCCAAAACATAAACGATGTTACGGTGTTGGACTCTCTCTCTCACCCATATACTCTGAGTACAAATTATTCTTCATTGAATCAAAGCGGTGTGTGCGTAAAATAAATATGGGCATTTAAAATGCGATGGAAGTGTTAACCACCACCGCATAGGGCTCTCTCGCATACTCGAGTGTCAAATTTGTGAGTCATTGTATCGTGCACCATCGATACAATGTGCACTGAGCTATGCGATGGTTTGTATGAATGCTAACGAAGAAGCGAAACACCCCGAATACCGCAATTAACACTTGGAATATTCTAAAACGCAAAAAACTAGCATACCAAAAAATAAAAGATATTTTATATTTTACATGAAACATGAAACCGATGAACAAAATTACTTATATGTTAACATTTTTGGTTTTTTGTAATGAGTGTAAGAATAATAAATTATCAACTGTTTTCGGTGCGAGTCTGTTTCGCTTTTCTGTGATGATGTTACCAGCTAACGAAAACGATCGCTCAGCAGCTGCACTGCTGGCGGGAATCGAGTGAATTTGCAGCGCAAATTTTGATAAATGAGGATATTTGCTTGCATTACGTCTCCACCATTCAATTAACTGAAAATTTGCAGTTAATTTAACTACATCGCTGCTATACCTGTACACTTCTTGTTCGGCAGTTTCTGGCTTTTCTATTACTGATTCTCTTAACAAATCCGGAAAAAAGAACTGAATGTCATGTTTTGGAGCTGGCAATGGACTTGTAGAATTTAAAACTGAATGTGTAGAAGGGCTCGCAAAATCAGAAGTAACTGTTGGAGAGGCACTGTCCGGCTGGGCGGCAGAAGCAATTACAACACTTTCCAAGTTATGAATACGAGAAATACAAAAATTTTGGATATCGCTAAGGTCGTTTCGTTGCAGACTTGCAGCTGGTGGATACAGGAAAAATGCAGCCTTATGCCATATACTTAAATTTTGTACCCAAATGCTATCAATGTTCGCAGATATTTTTTCCTTGAAAATGTCAATGACATCTATGTCGGCTATGTTAGGTTCACAAAGGCTTTTAATTTTTTGGATTGAAGGTAAAACGAAACACAGAGAGGGAGAACTGCTAGTTTGCATCTTGTTGAAAACAATTTCAAAGGCCTTACAAAGTTCAACTAAGACTCTCAGCGTGGAAATATCTATATACAGTACCAGTTGGCTTCCTTCGTTTCCTGTCAACACTTCATTGATATTCAACCAATTATCTACGATTGATTTGAACATGGTGTAATTCGAGTTCCATCGCGTAGGGCATTGGTTCTTTGAAGAAGTTGGTAGCTGCAAATTCGTTTTTTTTAAATACTTCAAAATTTTTTGACATGACTCTAGTATGTCGGTGAGTTCCGCTGTTTCGTCGAACGACTTATCCAATACATTGGCTAATAAATGGGCGCTGCAGTTCAAGCGAGTGATGTTTTCCAAAGCTGTCCCAATAGTTCTGCCTCTGTCTGTTACAAATGTTATCGCTTCGATATTTCGAACGCCAAACTCACAAAACAAACTCCTCAATTTCCCCAAAATGTTTTCACTCGTTGACCTCTCCAAATCCATTGATTTCATCCCCAAAACAATTTCACACAATTTAAAATCCTTCTGGTAGTGCAGCGTTACGCCTAAAAAATTACGTTTCACATAGTTGTCAGACCACATATCAATTGTAGCAGAGGCACAACCGCTATTGACAACTCCCATTATTTCCATTTTCAACTGTTTTTTAGTTTCATCTGCTGCTTTCTGCAGCATACGCGAAATTGTGGTTGAATCAGGCAGCAAGTCGTTAACGTCAACGTTTTCTCCGTACGTCGCACCAATCTTGATGAAAAAGTTGACTAGCTTTGCGAAGCCAGAACCATTTATTACCGAAAATGGCCGGCAATCTTCAATGACCCATGCTGTACATGCATCAATGGCGTTATTTTTGTCATCTGCACAGACAGTTTTTAAAACTGGTGCTTGCTTAAGGGCTTGGCAACACTTATGCCGGTTAAGATTCGATGACTGATTACCGGAGAATTTGAGTACCTTCCGGCATATGCGGCAGTATACCAACCCTTCCAATACGGTTTGATCTTCCTTCAGGATTTCGGACAGTACGTTCCAGATAAAACTTCTGCCCTTGTGTCGTTGCGACAAGGTGTAAACCCCGTTCGCAATTTGTTTGGAAACCAAAGATTGGCCATCTGACATCGTATCTATTAATAAACAGATATAAACACAAATAAGAAATTTATTGTTCGGAAATACACTATATGTGATCACTACAAATGACTAGTCGTGGCGACAGTCGAAATCAAATTGTATGAGTTGAAAACTCCCGCAATTTATGCTCAATGGACGTGACCGGAAGAATAGTCTCAGTGTAACTCAACATTATGAACGTGTTTTGTGGAAGCAAAACTGGGTGCAAATGCTGTCCAAATTGTAACAACTTTCAACTCTTGACTTAAGTGGCAACCTTTTAGCTGCTAGCATCATACTGAAAATTAAGGAATGCAGTATTGAACATGTACTCATTGTGTGGACGCCCAGTCATGTGGATGACATTAATGAACAACCGGATGATTTGGCGAAAGTGGCTGCTGACAACTTAACTATACACCGAAAGAAGCTCTCTGCAAAATCGTCCACCGCCTTAAAATGAAATGGAATAACTCATATGTTGAAAAAAGTGTATGTAAAGGTAAATTCGCCTTGAAGTCTATCCTAACATCCCAAACAAATTTTGGTTTGTGAAGACTAGACTAAAACCATATCAAATAAAATGTATACATTCTAACTGGTCATACGTTCAATAAAATTTACCTTCATCGAATAAATGCTGTCGATAATAACCAGAGCTAATTTTTAAATTTATTTTATATTATACTAGCAGGGCCTGGTCCGCTTTGCTGGCCCTAAAAAAGTTCTTTTTGCCTTTAAGGTCATAATAAATGAATGAAATCCAAATATTTTTATTGGGAGCCCAAGTGTAGCATTTTGAAATATTGAATTGTATGAAAAGTACCACGCCCCGCTGTCCAATTCCAATATGTTGCATTGAAGGCAAAGAACCATTTCCCGTTGTAGAATATTCAATGGGAGCTCAAGAATGACACTTTGAAGTATTGAATTGTATGTGCGGTGCCACGCCCCTTTGTCCAATTACGCCAATATGTTGCATTTAGCTTAGAGTTGAAACCATGAAGCCATTTGCCAAATTTCGTTGGAAAAAATTGTGTTCCCTATTACAGCATTTTCAAATATTGACTTGTATGGGCGGTGCCACGCCCCATTGTCTAATCCCGGCCATTTGTAGCCCAGATTTTGGCTGGGGTCTTATAGTATGTTCGTGGCAAATTTCATTTTCTTGTGATGAAAAACATACGCGTCTCTTTTATATATATAGATTTAAATCCATATTTATACCTCCGCACACACTGTGGCAGGGTATATTCACTTTGGCACAACGTTATATATATTCTTTAACCCTTTCGCTACATGTTTTTCATTTCCAGCCCTTAAAATCTATTTTCCGTGAATTATTGCTATTATGTATTATTGCTGTTAGTGATACAAAAATCAAAAATTGAAAAAAGTTATTCGAAAGTAGTTTTTGGAATCTTGCCTTATGGCAACCAATTTGCTTAACGGTCTAAAAATTGTCAAAATCAAATTTATTGCATATGTGCTTAAATTCATATCAGTTTTATGTATTACATTTAAAAACATGTACTTACATATTAAAGTTGATCAAAGTCAAAGTAAGTGTGGATCTATTTACATCAATTTTATTTATTACAGTTCAAAATAAATTTTTTTAACATACCCTTTTTTAACGTAAAATATATATAAAATAATGCTAATAAAGTTATCTCTTACTTCTTTGTTTGTAGGTTTTTATGCATGTATGTTTGTTCCCTTATAACTCAAGAAATACTTGACCGATTTTAATGAAACACATATCAAAATGTAGGTAATTTCATTGACCTCATCATCGAGGGGTTATTTTAAAATGCTGTGTTTAACCGATTTTATTGAAATTTTTTATGTCGTTTTTGGGTAATGAATGGGTAACATGTTGATTCTGAAAATTTGCAGTCCGCCCACTGCCACGCCTTAAAAATTTTAAATCTCTGTAACTCGGGTCCTATTCAAGGGATTTCGCTGAAATTTCGGATTTGGAGCTGGGTGGTGAATGGGCTGAGGGTTAACTATGGGCATTTAAAATCCGCCCACTACCACACTTTAAAATTTTAAAAGCTCTGTAACTCAGGTCCAATTCAAGGGATTTCGGTGAAATTTTGGATTTGGTGCTGGGAGGTGGATGGGCAGAGGGTTGACTATTGAAATTTAAGTTCCGCCCACTGCCACGCACTAAAATTTTTAAAGCTCTGTAACTCGGGTCCTATTTAAGAGATTTAGCTGAAATTTTGGATTTGGTGCTGTGAGGTGAATGGGCATAGGGATGACTTGCAAAATCTATTTTTATTTCAGTTGCTAAAATAATACATTATACAATAACATTTCTACGTTAACATGAAATTACAAAATTATTGCGAGCGAAGCTGTGGGTATAAGCTAGTATAATATAAAAATGTTGAAAGTAAATTAAGGAGGACAAAAATGATAGGTATATTTTAATTGTTATCGTAGTGATAATTTTTGAAGCAATTTCGAGATCCATTTGGAATGCATAAATGAACTTTGCATTTTGTGCACATGTACCGCGAATATCCTCCACATTCTGCAAGCTTACACCTTTGTTTGTCCACTGTGTGCTCCGGCCAGTGTTGAAAACCATCAAAGCGATTAGAAACCGATGGAGCCGTTTCGTAGATTTTTCTGGAAGTTGTTGGACTGGTTGTTGCTGAGCTGCATAGATCATCACCGCACAAATCGGTTCTGGGACGCCCACGTTTTCGGGAACAACAAACTTGGGATGATAAAAGACCATCTGTTATATCATTACGAAATGCCAACAGATCCATGTAGTCATTAGATATCAAATTATTATTTACAGAAAAGTATATATATTCTTGATCAGCGTCACCTCCTGAGTCCATTAGTCCATGTCCGTCTGTCTGTCATTTCCCACGATAACTGTCGTAGCTTTTGAGCTATCGACCCCAAATTTTGAGATTCCTCTTGTTTTGGCGAATGATTGAACGGTCAACATCGGATAAGAGCCACGCCTACCTCCCATACAAATTGGCCGCCAATTTTATATTATTTTCGTTTATCTTGAGAAATACTTAACCGATTTGGATGCGGTTTTCTGCATTGGGTTGGAAATGAGGTCGGGAACGAAATGGGAATGAAACCGGAACGAAATGGAATTGGAAAAAAATTTTTAAATGGATCAAAAAAACTAAAATTATCGATAAATATTTGAAAATTATTGATAAAAAATCGAAAAATTATCGATAAAAAACCGAAAAATTATCGATAAAAAATCAAAAAATTATCGATAAAAAATCGATAAATTATCGAAAAATGATCGATAAATTTTCGAAAAATTATCGATAAAATGTCGAAAAATTATGAATAAAATATCGAAAAACTATCAATAAAATACCGATTTTCGATAAAAATAACTAACATATGGTCTCAGAATGTATCGTACTCGCATGTGCAGGGTATTATAGCTTCGGTCAGACCGAAGATATATCTCTTACTAGTTTATATTCCAACCAAGAGCTAGATAAATGAAATGATCGAAAATTTTAAGAGTCCACTTTCGAGATTTTATGGGGATTCTATGCAATGAAAGAAGGAAATCCATTTTGTCCACTCCTCCCATATTTTTGTTGTACATGGCAATGATATTGGGTTGAGAAATTTCAATTTTCTTTTGTTTTTCAACACAAACTCGTTGTATTTTATTTATTTTTTCGGCTGTAGGAAATATCGCCCAATGAAAAATCGCCCAAAAACAAAAATGAAAAATCGCCCAGAAATTAAAAAGGAAAAATCACCCAAAAAAAAAAGGAAAAATCGCCCAAAAACTGAAATGGAAAAATCACCCAAAAATTTGGAAAAATCGCCCAAAAATAAAAATGAAAAATAGCCCAAAAATATTATATAAAAAATTTTTGGGCGATTTTTCCAAATTTTTGGGTGATTTTTCCTTTAAAATAAAAATGAAAAATCAAACAAAAAAAGTTTTGGGCGACTATATATTTTGTTAAACTTTGTTCTTTTTCTTCTTTGTGTTACCATATGTTAATCAGGTGGTGCATTTGAAAAGGTATGTTCAGAGTTTTCTTTTTTGATTCGACCCTTTTTAGGGCCACCGAGTATATATACAAACAGAGCGATGTTAATTTAATGACATGGGAAATGTATGGAATAGGTGTGCTGTACTCTTTGTGGGGAGTTAGCGCCGCGGGCTAAAAATGTTACCAAAAAAATCGTGCAATTTTTTGAGGTAGTGAATAGGAGTTCTGTGGTATGCTGTATGCTGTTGGTATAAGCGCCGCAGACAAAAAATTTTAACAAAAAATCGCGCGATTTTTTGTTAAAATTTTTTAAGTTTGGATTGATGTGTGCAGTGTTTTTAACAGTTTCAATGTTGCTGAACTCTTTCCATAAGGTTGTTGCGATTTTACCTTTATAATTTTTGGGCGATTTTTAATTTTTGTTTTGGGCGATTTTTCCAAATTTTTGGGTGATTTTTCCATTTCAGTTTTTGGGTGATTTTTCCTTTTTTTTGGGTGATTTTTCCTTTTAAATTTTTGGGCGAAATTTCCTTTTTAGTTTTTGGGCGATTTTTCATTATGAAATATCGCCCAAAAACCAAAAAGGAAATTTCGCCCAAAAATTTGGAAAAACCGCCCAAAAAATTTGGGCGATTTTTCATATGAAAAATCACCCAATTTTGTATGAAAAATTTTTGGGCGATTTTTCATTTTTGTTTTTGGGCGATTTTTCATTGGGCGATATTTCCTACAGCCTATTTTTTCATTGCCAAAAATAGTTGACATTATGCTAACTATACCTCCATCAAGACATTTCAAAACAAAAATATTATGATTTCTGTCAATCCTGTAATCAAAACTTCTTCGTCCTATTTTTTAAGATCCTTTTCAGAATAGAGTGATACTTTTCCGATTCTATTGCTCCTTACAGTGCCAGTTGCCCAAATTCCCTTTTGCTGTAAATATGCCATTTCGCGAATTTGTTACCATATGGCAACATCACACTTTAAGACTACGTGGATCAGCCTCGGTACCATTTCCATCAATTCTATTTAATGGTATACTTGTCTGTACGTGTCTAAATTTGAATTTTGCGACAGTTGCTACACGTTCAATTAAAATATACCTATCATTTTGTCCTTCTTACTTTTTTTTTCAGCATTTTTATATTATACTAGTTGAATACCCCGGCGTTGCTCGGACTTATACTTAAATTAGTAAAAGTACCCTCCCGTAAAGCTTTCCGTGAACCCCCAAAACACCAGAGCATAACATAGACATTTTCAGAACTCTATGTTCAGCGGTTTGGGCTTGGCGGTGATGAGTCAGTATATCACCAATCATTCCATCAATCGGATGGATGGGCGGTGCCACGTCCACTCATCCAATCTAAAATCATGACAACGATACTTATTTATGCTTAAAAAGTCAAAAACATCTATTTATTGTAATAAAACTATTTCGATTAGCTAACTTCAACTAAACGAAACACAACATTTTTTTTTTTGGAAAAAATTAGTTTTTTGTTTAGATTTTTAAACGTACAAATAATTTTTTGAATCAAAATTAGTTTGTTTAGTTTAGATTTTTTTGTCAAATGCTTGACCATTGTCCAATTTTACTTATTGAATTGCACTTTTGGATTAAGAAGCATAATACCAAGTGTGCTGGAAAGTATCGCAGATGTATTTTTAAGTAATACTTAAATTCTCCTTTGACCAATCAAGTCCAAAGTAGTAAACCTTCCGGAGCTCACAAATAAGTTTGGTTCTGATACGTGCAGTTGTGTAGCCGTGACGTTCACTCATACATACGCACCAACGTTTTTATATATTAAGATAACTATTATATGTATTTTATGGGAAAAAAGGTAATGCACAATTACAAAGAATTTGACTTTGATTATCTTTAATAAATAAGTAAATGTAAGTATAACGTAAGTGTACCGAATTCCGGACACTGGTCGCCAGGCCAAATTAAATGCTCTGGAAGATCCATTTAAAACATTCAAAATCAGGAACGAATATTTTTATCACATAGTCTCGGGTATTAACTTTTATTAAATATGTATAAGTGTTTTTTCCAAATGGTTGACGTTTCTAATGAAAATAAATAATTTTAACTCTTGCGAGCGAAACAAAAAAAATGCTCCCAATTCGGGCCACTTATTTCCGTTGTTCCGAATTCCGGCCACCTGCGCTCCTAATTCCGGCCAACCAGATTTTCAAAGACAAATTAGGCTACAAACGGCTATTTAATTGAAAAAGAATTTATTTTTTTCAATTTTTAGATGAAAAATAAATAGATAAATAAACATAATTCATAAAAAGTAAAGGAAAGCAATAGGTAAAATATAAAATAATTCATAAATCATAATATAAAAGTAAAATATTGTGCTTAATTCAATTACATATGTTGTTTTCGAAAATGTTTGACTTCTTTAACGTCGTAAACACCGCGACTTGTCACCATGGAAGGTGTCTCTATTTTGCATTCAATGTCACTTGGCGGATACAGGAGAACATCATCTTTATCTGGCCACTTCCAGAAGTGACCACTCATTGCCATCGTTTTTACAAACATACCTTCATCCTTTACGTCGAGAATCAAACCCGGGAAATACTCTTCTTCATAGTTTATGATAACAAAATCTCCTTTTAGGTAACACTCAAATTTTTTTTCATTTTTGTTATCAATACTTGTTGTTTTGGTGGAGTCAAGTAAGATTTTGGTTTTATCCTGCTTTTTCTTAGTCAGACTTTTCAAGATTTTATCTTTTATTTGTTGAATTCTTTAATTTGTTTCTCTTTCTTTTTATCCGCGTCTACAATTTTTAGGTGCTCCATAAAGTTATCACTTATAGCTACCGTTGGGTAAATTTTTGGTTTTTTTGTTTGTTTTCTTTTTTATCCGAATTTTCCTTGTTATTTTTTCGTTTTCCAAAGGTTTCCTCTGGCCAAAATAGTGATTTCTTAAAGGGAGTAGAATAGGTGCTTTCTACCTGGCTTTTATCGAAAACTATTTTTTGAGTTGTGTTTTCAGCTTAGATGTTGACGGCTCCAAATTCAGTGAACCATCAGGTTCAATAGTAGCCTCGACTATACTGATTGGTCAGCAGCATTGGTACACAAATTATTTTCTAGAGTAGTTTCATGAAGTTCGGTTGGATGAAGGTTTTTCCAAAACTCGTACAAAGCTACATACTTTTCTTCCATATTCACCACCGACGTTGCATTTTTAAAATTGGCCAAGACATCTTCATTAAGACGTTGCTCTATCTCATGTCGCAATTGAGAATCAGATATGCTATTTTCACGAGAGTTGCAGTCAGTGAATACATGTGGTTCCTTAGGACTTGTTTGTAGCCCATTGTTTGAGTGTATTTGTTTTACTAATTTAGAGTAATCGATTGCGTTTTCATCTAAAGGAAACAGACCACATGACCGAAAAGCACTTTTCACAGTTGATGTAGTGACAGATTTTTGCAAAGTTTTTTCTAATATTTTCGCAAAGTCAGCCCGTTGCATTTTTCTTCCATTGTTTTCCATACGCCATGCACAAACATCGACCAGCCAACGGTTTTTTATAGGAAAGAAAATACCTACATCCAACGGTTGAAGGCGATGAGTAGAGTTTGGATGCAGGGCCGTGAGTATTATTCCATTATCCTTGCAAAATTGGCTTATTTGAAGATTAATATGAGAAGAATGGCCATCAAGAAATAAAACAACCGGTAAGGGAATGTTCTTTGACTCCACCCATGGAAAAAATACATTCGTAATATATTCGTAAAATGTCTCGCTAGTCATCCAACCAGACTCTGAGTGCCCGATAGCCCATTGCTTTGGCATCTGCGTTGTTATAGCACCTGGTACAAAACGTTTATAGGGATATAAAACTAATGGTGGAAGGATAGCACCGTCTGCTCCGACGGTTAGTAAGACTGTTAGGCACTCCTTTTCATCATTTGTAGTACGATTATAAACTTTTTTTGATCCTTTCCTAAGCAAAATGTGCTTCTCCTGAGGTGATAAATAAAAGCCACTTTCATCGCAGTTGAAAACTCTTCTAGGGTCATCGAAAATCTCCAGTGCATTGCTGTCAGTCATATAGTTTTTTATTTTGAAGAACCAATTTCGGATAGCCTCTTCTGTGACGGCTGCTCTGACCGACGAAAGAGACTGCGGTACTCTCTTACTTATATTTGGATGTCGAGAAATAAATCCATTATACCATTTTCTTCCTGGAATACCATTTGTAAATGGGTTTTTTCTGTTTAAATTTTGAATCAGTTTTGAAACGGAGTCCACAAGTTGGAATTTAGTAACTGGAAAACCAGAATCTCCCATTTCTAATATCCATTTCACCAATGTAGACTCTTCTTCATTTGTAAGTATTGTTGGCGCTCCTCCTCCAGAAGTGGCATACTTGTTTTTTAAATGATCGGACAATGTACTTCTGGGAATTTTAAACGCTGTTGAGGCATGCCTAATACTTAATTTCTCTGCTTGTACGGCTTCTGTAGCCTGGTGTAAATGTTCAGCCGAATATTTGACAAGCTTCTTTCCAACCATGCCTATTTATTAAATGAAAATCAAATATCTCGCATAAATACTTATAAAAGTAATAGATAAAATTAAAATTCAAATTTTATCGAGCTCAAAATAAATTTTTCATTATTTATTTATGGATTTAGCTTATTTAGTAAAACATAACTTTGAAAAAAGTGTGCGCAACAAAAGTTGTGGATTTGTGTCTAAATCCGACACAGCTGCACTTCCTGCCACAATTGAGATTTTTGCATGTCTTTGCACCCACATTTTCTAAATTATTTTTGAAATCAATTAGCTAAAACCCATAAATAAATAAAGGACAAGAAATAGATGAAGTTATAAATTCGAAGTACTGGCCGCTGACCGGATCTCGGAGCATTTCTCTTCCACTTTTTCATTTTATCAGTGCAACCCAATTTCGATTACTTTTATTTCGTCTAAAAGTTATTACACTTTATATTTACGATTTATAAAACTATATAAAAGAAGTTAAATTTTGAAGCTTTTTCATGTAAAAGTTCAATTAAAAACGCCATTGTAATTAAGTTTTATCATAGTCAAAACTGCATTTTCTTAAGAAATTGGCATAAGTATGTTAGAATTGAAAAGCAGATTGCATAAAATCTGTAACACATAGCCTATGACGGATTTAGGTCCTGTGTACATGAATGTGTAAGCAATCAAATAAAAAAAGAAAAAAAATTCATATTGAGTAAAATATATTGTTTAGAAACATTAATCTGACAGGCTTGAAAACACCGAAGTTCCGGCCACTGGACGGAATTTGGAACACTTCACTTTTTAGTGGTACCCAATTCCGGCCACTTCTATTTTGTTAATAATTTATTGTATTTTATGTTTACAACTTTAAGTATTGTATTTTTGTAAAGCTCAATAATACACGTATGCACTACATTAAAAAAATTAACCTTTTCCCTTTTTTTCTTGTTGAAAACTGGTTTTAAAATTTTTGGCTTTTTGCA
Organism: Heteromyza rotundicornis; assembly: GCA_951394025.1. Classification (NCBI taxonomy): domain Eukaryota; kingdom Metazoa; phylum Arthropoda; class Insecta; order Diptera; family Heleomyzidae; genus Heteromyza; species Heteromyza rotundicornis. The sequence goes on from OX596013.1 coordinate 36,405,118, forward strand.
CGTTAAAATTCACACAAAATGACTATCACGCGACAACGAAAATTCTTGTAATGAAATCAAAAACAAATCTGTCAATGTTTTTTTTGCAAAAGCATTGCCTACCATCAGAAATAATTTGAAATTTCATTTTCGATGGATAAATTGTAAATATCGGCAAATAAGTAAAGTGGCCGGAATTAGGCACTATGACGGAATTCGGTACACTTACGTTATTTGAAGTATTTTTTAGGAAAAACGTTTATTTTTTTTTAAATGTATTTTTAAATGTAATACTTATATAATAATAAACTAATATAAATTTAAGCACATATGCAATAAATTTGATTTTGACCATTTTTAGACCGTTAAGCTAATTTGTTGGCATATGTCAATACAGTGAAATCCCTCATAACCGGACACTCACCGTCGCAGTGTTTTTGTCCGGTTATTGGAGATGTCCGCTTATGGGGGGTGGGGGCATAAATTGTCTTTTATTTAATATTTTGTACGAATTCATGAATATGTAAATATTTAATAAAGAATATTACAAACATACATACTAAATGTAATGATCAAAATTTCTGCACAGCGTATTGCACATTTTTATATAGGGCATTACATGAAGAAACTATCCGATGGTGTTTTTATATGACGAATAAATGAATTGAATTGAACGCAATAGTAAACAAGTGAGTAAGTTTCAGTCGGGCAAGCCGACTTATATATACCCTACACCTACTGGGCCATATTGTATCAGCCATCTTGAATTTTGAAAATGCGACATCAAATTCGAAATCAGCGACCCCAAAAACCCCACTATACAAAATTTCATACTGTTTTGATGAAATCTTAAAATTTCGGGCGCCATATTGGTTCCGCCATCTTGAATTTTAAAATTCCGACATCAAATTCGAAATCAGCGACCCCGAAAACCCCACTATACAAAATTTCATACTGTTTTGATGAAATCTTAAAATTTCGGTAAAAACACGATTTTCACTTATATGGGAGGTAGGAGTGGCAGTCGACCGATTCCGCCCATTTTCAATACCAACTCCTTTTAGGGCCTAAGAAGGATACATCCAAAATTTGGTATCCTTAGCTTTCTTCTAGCTCCTGCAATCGTGTTTACAAGAAAAGAGGACGGACAGACGGATAGGGCTAAATCAACTCAGGAGGTGACGCTGATCAAAAATATATATACTTTTCCATACCGGACACTTCTCCTTCTTGGTGTTACAAACATCAGACCAAAGTGAATATACCCATACCTCATAAGGTGTAGGGTATAAAAATTTCAAACTTAACTCGTCCACTTTTCACTCAATTTTTTCTTTTTAACGAAATAAAATCTTTTTTAAACTAACTAAACGGAAAATATTAATAATTTTCATTTTTTCTTTAATGGACAGCATATTTTTTGTTGGTGGCATGTTACTGCGGATTTATAGAAACACAATTCACATGCAACTTATTTAACAAACTGAATGAAAAAGCCGCCCTCTATTTCCCAGCAAACAATTTGACTCTTTTTTGACTCTTTTAACGCTCTCATTTCGCTCAGAAAAGACTCTAATTGGAGCAGTATATGGCGTGTTTCCCTTCCTGTAGGGGCACGATGAAATGTATGGCATAAGACTCTAATTGGAGTCCGAATTCTGACTCTTAAATATGATTCAAATATGAGGCTGAAATATGGCTATAAAAAGAGTCTAAAAAATGACTCTAATATGTTTCCCAAATGTGATGTGACGGAGCTCCGCATGTATGCGGGTCTTTTCAACTTATAGCTTTTTGCACTTTTTAAAACTTTTTTACAGTGTTTTTGGTTTTTTATCAGAAACTATAGGCGATCTGTGCAAAATTTTGTCAGATTCAGTTTCAGAACGTCAAAAAACCCAACACAAACATTAAAAAAGTGCAAAAAATTAATTTCTTTTGAAAAGGTTGTTTAAAACATCCGCAACCGCATCCGCGGATGTCATTTTCAAACATCCGCATTCGCCTCCGCACCCGCAAAGTGGCTTTTTACAGCTCTGCACCCGCATCCGCCTCCGCAAAACTCACATCCCTACCAAATATGACCAAATCAAATTTTTTGATATCTGCAATGGACAGCTGTCCTGTTGTCAGGCATAGCCATGGAATTCTATTTCAAATATCAAATCAAATTATAAACATTTCAAATATTAAAGAAAAACTTTTTACCTTTTCCGGGGTTTGAACATGGGACCTCCTGTTTCGTAACTCAATGCTTAACTCTCTGAGCTACGGTGCCTCTATCATTCATGCCGATAAAAACAAAGCATATTTTGAAATTCAAAAATTATTTGGCTCAAAAAATTCTCAAAAATTGGATACTTTTGGGACTCTAAATTCTAAGCGCTCAAAAAAATCATCCAAAAGTAGATACTTTTGGGACTCTAAATTCTGAGCGCTCAAAAAATCATCCAAAATTAGATACTTTTCGGACACTAAATTCTGAGCGCTCATAATATTGTTTGCTGGGTTGACACATACGGCATTAATGTGTGCGTACATGTGAAAAGGGGAATCACCATTTCGCTTTTATCAACAAAAATACCAAACGAAATTGGTGATTCCCCTTTTAACATGTACGCACCAGTGAACGGCATGAATGCTCACTTTTCTAGTTTTGAGCCACACTATCAAAAAATGAATGAGAATGTGCCTTACGCATATATATCGAAAAGGCAAGCAAGCACTAGGCTCATCAACGCGAATGCTTCCGAAGTTCACTCTCACCAGAAACATATATTCATAATATTCACCAAAGGCAGTGAATATTCATTGCCTTTTTGATGTCTCATTGCCTTTGAACGAAAGCAACGAACTCGAGAGAATTATTCGTTGTTCGTCGCACGTTGCTCGTTGCTTCAAGAAAGATTTTCACTCAGTGTTGCATTGGAGATTTGATGAATAAAACTTTAAGGTTCGGTTTCACAGTCGTCAATTAAATGGCATTTCCCATTTAAATTGTGCTTAAATGCCAAATCGAGTTTCACAGTTCGCATCTAAATGTACTTTAACAGGCCGCGGTTGGACTATAGAGCCCCCAGGCATAGAATACTTCAAGGCTACACACCTGATGCGTCAAAAATGGTTATAGACAAAGATTCCGCCGCCTTCGTGTGAACAGTGACTTTGTCGTGACGTCACTGAAGACTTCTTGTTATACCCCCACACTCACTGTGGCAGGGTATACTAACTTTGTCACAACGTTTGTAACGCCCATAAGGAGGCGTGTCCGGTATGGAAAACTATATATATTCTTGATCAGTACCACCTCCTGAGTCGATTTAGCGATGTCCGTCTGTCTGTCCGTCCGTCTGTCCGTCTGTCCGTCCGCACGATAGCGGTCGCAGTTTTGGAGATATCGACTTGAAACTTTTTTTACATGTTTTTCTCGTGAATACTGAGATCAAGTTCGAGAATCAGCCAAATCGGACAAAAACTGGGCGTGGCTCCCATACACCGAAAAAAAGGTAAAAATTTTTCAAGTCTTTTTTATGGTTGTATTCGATTGGAAATGTTTAGAAACGTATTTTTGACATGGTCCGAGGTTCCGAAGCCACATATATAAGGTCTAAATGGGGTCTTGAGACCAATTTTTTTTTTTGGTGGATTTAATTGGAAATTTTTAGAAATGGATTTTGGACATGGTCCGAGGTTCCGAAGCCACATATATAAGGGTCTAAATGGGGTCTTGAGACCAATTTTTTTTTTTTTGTGGATTTAATTGGAAATTTTTAGAAATGGATTTTGGACAACCACCTATAATTGGCTCAAAATAGGGTCTTGAGACCACATTTTTTTATGATCGAGGTACTTCTTCCTACTGTGTGGGGGTATTTCAACTTCGGTATAGCCGAAGATAGTCCACTCTCTAGTTTTTTGTTTACTTTTTTCTGCCAGAAAGAAGCGGATTACGAAAATTTAAATACGAATGACCTCAGTTTAATTATCAAATATTTATATTTTTGTTAATTTGATTACACAATAGCGACAGTATTATTTTTAATAACAACTGCAAAAATCATGAAGGCGGACTCTTTTAATTTTATACTGCAATACTACGCAGTAATGTATTTGCATCACTTCTCGGCAGTGATGCCATGGACTTCGCTCGGAATTTCATACAAAATAACTCCTTTTTCCCTCAACGAACAACAAAAAAATACCCACTGAAATTATCATACAGGAATTCAAACTTTTTTAAGATGTAAAGTCAACTGTTTTTTTTGCGTGTTCGATGCGTGTTCACAAAATCGGATTTTTAGGAAAAACTGTTCATCGTGGATAAAAAATTATTAAAAGGTACTTTGTAGAAAATTTAGCAAGAAACAAAACTGAGCAAACAAAAAAAAACAGATGGATAAAAAAAAACACTTTTTCCTTTTAAACAAAATCCAACCAAAAAATCCCTCAAAAAGGAAAATTACCCTCAATTTGGCATCACTGTTACTCGGTAATTTAGCGAGTACAAAACTAAAATTTTTCAATTTTAACTTGAGTGTCAGAACTTTGAAATGGATCACGAAGAAATTTTAAGTAACATTTCCAGTGGAATTTTTTTAATTTAATAATTAAATGAATTTAAATGAAAATATTTTTGATATGGGTTGTTTTATTTACATTGCTGACTCAACGAATTATTCCAAAAGTTATAATTTGTTTTTATATTATTTCAAATATTGCTTATTCATCAAATCTCCAATGCAACACTGAGTGAAAATCTTTCTTGAAGCAACGAGCAACGTGCGACGAACAACGAATAATTCTCTCGACTTCGTTGCTTTCGTTCGAAGGCAACGAGACATCAAAAAGGCAATGAATATTCACTGCCTTTGGTGTATATTCACTGCCTTTGATGAATATTCACTGTTGCTCGTTGCCTTTGTGCGCTGTGCGCGAATGTCTATTCAGATTCAAAATTGTGAATGGGAATGTGTCTGAACTTGAAGAAAGGCAAAGAATTTTTACTGTGATTCATGAAACAGTGTCTTTCAGTGAGATCCGGTACGCACTAAGGCATTCAATCCCGAAGTGTTTTTGAAAATCCCGGGATTTCGGATTAAAGAAAAAACTGTTGCAACAATATTTTTAGCTTAATTTTATTTTAATTCAACGTATAAATAATATTTAATAAATATTGCATTAAACAAAACAAAATTTAAAATAAATAAAGTCAAACAAAAAGTTATTAATTTTAAATTACTATGATCGAAAAAGTTTGATAATTTATGTGTTAAATTGAGTTGCTTTATTATTTATTTTGCCACGCTGAATCTATTCAAAAGTACAACACTCAAACGGTCAACAAAATGATTTTATTAATTATATCTACCTTTTTGTCGAATAAAAAAAATTGTTTCAATTTGAAAAAATTTTATCGATAAAAATGTTTTGTTCACTGTTATTGACAAAAATTGTCTTAATTTTTTGTGTGTGTAGCACTAAGTCTACGAAAATGAGCTTTTTGTGTTTACCAATTCGATTGAAAGTAAACGCACTGCAGTATTTTTGTGGAAAAGCGTCGAAAAAATCTTAAACAAGGCATAAAAATTAAATTTTTTGAATCCCGGAATTCCGGACTCAAAATCCCGGGTTTCCGGGATTTAGAAAACGTTCGGGATCCCGGGATTGAATGCCTTAGTACGCACACATTAATGCCGTATGTGTCAAATAGAGAGCGGCTTTTTCACTCAATTTGTGTTTTGAAACTACAAAGTTTTGAAAAATTAATAGCAATAATTCACTGAGAATAGATTTTTAAGGCTCGAAATGAAAAACATGTAGCGAAAAGGTTAAATTAATGGTTGTGAAATAGTTGTCGAAAAAGAGTTTGAAATTTTTGCCTTTTGAAACAGTCTTTGTAACATAGATAACTATATCGAAACAAAACCCTAACTTTAAGCCACCCACAACAGTGCCTTTACCCTGGTAAATTTTGAAATCGTTATAATACCCACTGAACTGCAGATTCAAATCCCGGGATTAGTCCCGGGATTTGAAAAACTGAGGAAAATAACTTTTTTTTTACAGGAATTTATATAAAATCTATGGAAATCATATTTTTTAATGAAAACTTGTCCAAATAAATGCAAATAAATTTTCAAAAACGCAATTCACTTAAATTTTTTCAATAAAAAGTGGCTTTAAAAATTAAAAAAACAGAGTAAAAAACAAGTTTTTTAAAATATAACCCTTTAACCGACTAAAAAGCAGAAAATAAATTTTCTTTAAATTAATTTCAGCAATTTCGATTTAAAATTAAGGGTTTTTGGGTACTTTCCTCCGAATATCATTGCAGGTTTTATAGTCGCCAAAAACCCTTAATTTTAAATCCCGGGATTAGTCCCGGGATTTGAAAAACTGAGGAAAATAACTTTTTTTTTACAGGAATTTATATAAAATCTATGGAAATCATATTTTTTAATGAAAACTTGTCCAAATAAATGCAAATAAATTTTCAAAAACGCAATTCACTTAAATTTTTTCAATAAAAAGTGGCTTTAAAAATTAAAAAAACAGAGTAAAAAACAAGTTTTTTAAAATATAACCCTTTAACCGACTAAAAAGCAGAAAATAAATTTTCTTTAAATTAATTTCAGCAATTTCGATTTAAAATTAAGGGTTTTTGGGTACTTTCCTCCGAATATCATTGCAGGTTTTATAGTCGCCAAAAACCCTTAATTTTAATTTTAAATTGCTGAAATTAATTTAAAGAAAATTTATTTTCTGCTTTTTAGTCGGTTAAAGGGTTATATTTTAAAAAACTTGTTTTTTACTCTGTTTTTATTTTCTTCTTTTTTTTTGTTTTTTTAAAAAAAAAATTTTTTCTCCCCCCTTTTTCCCCCTTTTTTTCCCCTTTTTTACTCTTTTTCCCGAATACGAACCTAAGTAAAAAATTTCAGCCTTGTAGCTTACAAAATACGAAAGTTAGGTCTTTAAATTGGCTCCATCCCGCTCCCCTTTGCCCCCACACCCCCCTTTCCAAATGGTAAAAAATGTCAATAAGAACTCACCTACCAAATTTCAACATTGTAGCTTGAAAGAATTGGAAGTTATGCCATGCTTAAAAAAAAAAAGTTTCAGTCTCCCCACGGCCCCCTACGCCTCTGATGGACCCCAAAATTTAATAGAATGCATTGTCACCGGAGTTCTATCAGTGTTCCAAATTTCAGCTCTCTAGCTCATGTGGAAGTGTATGAAAAAGGTCGCCGCAGATTTGAGGATATATATATATATATATATATATATATATATATATATATATATATATATATATATATATATATATATATAGTCCGCCCAAAGCAAGTTAATATAAGGGTTATAAAAAACAATCCAGCCCTTAATCGCCAATTTATTGCATGTGGTACTTTTATCAAAAATCTATCGCAAAACAATCTCGTCCACATACATAGAATATGCAAATTATAAATGAAACAGTGATAATATTAGCTTCCAATTTTATCTTAACTCATTATTTTCATAGAGAATTTATCAACAAAAAAAATCGTTTGCCATAAAATTTTTAAAATCACACAATAAATTTACGAGTTTAAGTTTCCTGTATATTTGGTCCCCTAATCAAATATACAGAAACTTAAACCAAAATAAAATTAAATCCCATATTTTTGTTCAAAATGTATGGAAAATTTAATGGAAAATTCGAAAAATTTAACCAAATTCTGTAATTTTTAGGCAATCCCGGGATCCCAAAAATCCCGAGGCTTTATTCCTAACAATCCCGGGACTTTCGGGACAAGAAAAAGTCCGGGATCCCGATTGGGCGACGAATTTTAGGTCCAAGCGACTTTTTGGCGATCTGTATTTCTATTTGGCAATTTTGCGGCAATTTCATTTTTCCCTAACATTTTTTAATTTTTGTTGGGAATATTTGCTTTTCACAATTTTTTTTTTTAAATTTTTTTTTTATGTCTTCTGTTTTTTTTTTATATATTAATTTTTTTTTTTAAAGTAATCCCACTTGTCATGAATTCAAAAAATGTCTAAGGAAGCTCTCAGTGGCAATTGCAATCCCAAATCACACGAATCACCCAAAAAATGTCCATGGACGCACTTAGGAGCTGGCCTAATCTCATCTGGCAAGATTCACCCAAAAAAAGTACAGGTTTCATCTCTAGGTCATATACACGATTTATGAGAATTAAAAGACTTTTCTTTTAACTTTTAAAAAATTAAAGTCTTTTTATCTTTTTTAAAAAACTTTTAAAAATTAAATTAAAAAATAACTCTTATTTGTAACGTTAAATAATAAAAGTTAAAAATAACTTTTTAAACTTTTATTCTGAAATATAAAAGTTTACAGACTGACTTAACTTTTTGAAAAACTTTTATGAGTTATTTTCATGCTCTGCATGAAATAAATGTACCCAAAATACATTTTTTTTATTAAAAAACCCAAGACAAAATTTGGCGACTTCAAAACGTGGAAATGGCGACCAGGTTTGAAAAATATCTGGCATCTCTGAAGCTGGGCACCTTTTTTGGAAAATCGTTTTTCGAGACTTTTGCTAGATTGATTGCCAAAATCCGTTTGAAATTTTTGTTAGCTATTGAAATCAGCTTTAAAATGAAACTGAGAGCGCTGCGAAATTGTGTTTCAAATAATAAATGAATTAAGTGTAAAAAAAAACAAACAAAAATAATTAAATCTGTCGTCAATATTTCTTATTTTGGCGTTCATACTTCGCCTGTTTTATCGTCCATATTTCATACATATTTTCATCCATATAAAAATCAGCTCTGATAATGACTTATGTGATGTGTGTGGTGTAAAAGAAAGTATTCAGCACGTCACTTTTGGCTTCCAAAAGTACAACATAATTCGACAAAACTAAAATATTTTCGACAGATACTCGAATTCAAAAGATCTCCTTATTAACAAAGAATTAAATGATCTCGAAATGCTTGCCGATTTTATAATGGATGGTAAAATCCAATTATAAATCAACTCATCAATCTAAAACAACCTGGCCATACCTGTCCAACCCAAATCCCAAAATTGCATCAGAATTTCTGTTTTCAGTATGCGGTGGCGTTGTTTTTTTTTCTTATGGTATTTTTTCAGTTTGAGCCACATACAGAAATGTGTCGTTGTGGTGTCTCCAGTGTTTCCCTTCTTCGTTAGCATTCATACACACCATCGCATGGTAAGCATGAAGATGCAAAGATGCGATGGTGCACCTACTCACAAATTTGACACTCGAGAGAGCCATATGCTGAGTGACTCTTTTGTTGAAAATTATCTCAACACAACTATCTGTTATACACTTGAACCACTTTTTTTGAGTATATCCCAATATAGAAAAACATGACCGCATGCAGTTCTCTGGTCTAGTGCGGTAATTTTTTTCACTCCTTTCCACTCCACGTTTACTATCGAATTTACACTTCTCACTTCTCTACATTCACCGCTATCTTAAACACTAAGAAAACCGCGTAAAACCATTATTTTTATAAACCTTTTTCAGAGTTATTTAGATTCTTTACAATAAATATAACAAATGTTAATTTTAAAAAACTGTTCACGGTAATGTTCACGGGAGGTGTACAGCTAGCTTAACAGAAAAGAAACAAAATCGTAAGTCGGCTGGATTTGATTTATTATCATATTTCAAATAGCGACCGCGGTAGTGCCAACTCGAGTGCCATCGTAAGCGAATAGCAATTGTTTCTCAAAGTTTTAAAACAATAATAGAAAGTAAACAAAAATTAAGCATGGACTTCCTACAATGTTTTGTTGGGTACTTTACTGACAATGTATTAAGTGCTTACCTGGTTGGCGTTGCGTCGTCGTGTGTTCATTTGAAGTCCCAGAGTGCTTCCTTTTCCGTTGGCCGATCGCATCACCTTTTGCTCGATACCGTTCCTTCACTTCTGGAACAAATCCATCGCCCAACTTATCATTCGCCGACTCATTCGAGTAATCGTCGTCGGATTCATTTTCAGTAACGGAATTCTCCATTATCATATCCGACTCTATTTGAAACTCTTCCTGCTTAATGATTGGAGCGTTGGCGAAATCGTCCGTGATGAACTGTGCGGAAGCATTTTCACTTTGTGCAGTCGCTCCAGAATGATTATTGGCGACATCATCTTGTTCTTCTTTTACGTTTACAATGAAATATTCCATCGTTAGCCAGAACCAGAATACAACTGTTAAGATAAAGAATGTTTTACTAGCAAACTAAAAAAGTATGTCACTTACGTATCTGGGTTCTGGGGGGTCCTAAAAGAAATTTGTTCTTGCGTCCTTTTGCCAAATGCGGCTGAACGTTTAACAAACTACACCAGCAATGTTTTTATACTGAATATTCATTCGCTCTTTTCTGCATATACCTCGATTGAACTAATTTTATTTGAACTGTGTTTAGGAAGATAAATTACTGTTTTTGTGAGTTGTATTTATTTTACTCTTAAAAATTTCTAAGTTTTGTATATTAGAGGTGAGCGATGCAAATTTATCGATAACAGTCTACTTGAACAGGGTTGCTAGTTATCACTGATTATAGGGATGGGCAACAGCTACCACTGGTCGTTTGGTCCTATCCAGCCGGCATTTGGGTAATTCAGGTTGAGCTGAAACGCGAAAAAATCAAAGAGTATCGCAGTACAAAAAAGGTCAAAATTAAACCATCACATTTTTCGCGTTTCGCATTATCCCCGATAAATGAGACGGTATCGGTGTACAAGTGACATCTCAGTTGATGTCTTCTCTATAAAAAATCGATAATTAAAGAAATAAAATTGTCGATCTCAATTAAATCAATTTCTAAACAAACAAAAATGATGAAAATTGTGAAAATTTTCAGCATTTTTAATGGATCAAAGGTGCGAGATGTAATGAAAATATTGCAATAAAGATCGCGTGGAACACCATCTTTCTTCCGGGCGTCGATTATGACCAGATGACCTCCTCCACAAGGATGCCGCGCCCAGCGATTTTTAGAAGTATTTCGAATGCATTAAATATTGTGAAAGTGTCGAAAATATTAAAATAAAGATAACGTGAACCATACAATTTGTGCCGACTGTTTATTTGGCCAATATTTTAAACTCCGCGAGTGGTCCCAAGTTAAAAAAAATTATAAAGTAAACAACTTTTTGACAGCAATGAAACACAACTGGGTTTCAGCCAATGAGAACACTTCGCGTTTCGTTTGAAACCATTTGCCGAAAAATTCGCTTTTCGCTCAATCAAAACGTACTTTTTCAAAAAAATTTTTCGTTTTACTGAAACCCGGTTTTCTGAAACCAAATAACATTCCCAAATCAATAATTTATACCAATTTAGCTGCGCATAAATGAAACATGCCCCAATTATTTAATAGGGCGATTCATGTAAAGTGGGAAACCCCTCGGAAACGATTCAGTTGTGCAGATGAGCAGTCAAAATATATGAAATTTGACAGTTCGAGGGGTTTCCCACTTCAAATGAATACCCTTAATTTAAAACGAACACAGATGTGTGAAGAAATGAAATCCTGGCTTTGGCACTATCCCATTCAATTTGGGTAAAAACTGATAATTTTGGCTTAAACAGTATTTCGTTTTAGTGAAATATTTGTCTGAAACAAAATGTCTGACAAATTCGTGTTTAAGAGGGTTCGACTGCATATTTTTTAAACGGATGATTCGATTATAATCTGTTGTAATTTATAAGGTGAAATGTGTGCTCTACAAAACATAAATTTAACTGATATTAAAACGGAAAGTTCCAAATTTGTTAATGTATCGATTTTTCTTAGAGGAATTACTTCCTTTGGAATTTTCCGTTGAGCTTAGTATAGAAGTGAAACTATCGTAATTATTGTTTTCTACTACATCATCCCCCACTACATAATAATTAACATATTCATGAAATATTAGTGGAGTTAAAATTTGTGGATGTATAATATTCCTCTTGGAGTAAAGAAGAGGATCGGAAGCTTAAGTTATGTAAGATATTAAGTCTTTCTTGGTTTCCTCTAGGCCTGTTTTTCTCGTATGTGTACGTACGCTTTTGTGATTGGCTTCTTCAGACAAACAACCTGGAATAAATATCAATATTAAACATACACCATCGTGATCGCAATTTAAAAATATTTGCCACTTCAACCAATTCGAGCTCAACGAAACAAATCTTGCATTACCTTTTTTTTTTGTAAAATATAGTTATTTTAATTTAACTCTATTAGATATATTGCTATTTCTCTTTTTGAAACAAATTTCTTTCAAAGAATCGGTTAAAATCGATTGGGATTTTATATCTTTTGTATAGCCTAGAGCATAGTAAAGTATAGTAGAATGAAATTGAACGAACTTTCAGCGTTTCTTTTTTTGCTTTCAAATATTTATAAATTTGTACATATATTTGAATTTTACTATAGGAAAATTTTACATTTTAATTAAAGTCTAAAAACCCAAAAAGGTGCTATCTATTAGCTTTATAAAGCACCTATGTTCAGGGCATTTCCGCAAAAAATTTATTTTTGACAAATTATTTCCCAAACACCCACAAACATAAACATAATTTTTGTAATAATCTTGTTGACTTTCAGGTAACTTCCACAAAAATTGTTTCTTCTCTTAATACTTGGTCATTTCTTCTTTGTAGGACCTTTAAAACAAGCCTAAGCTCGACAAAATCGGACCACATCGATTTAACTATTTCTGTCCACTGACAAATCACTGTGCGATGTGAGCAGACAAAAGAAATCCTACAACAAAAAAAAGCTTAAATTTCCAAAACATAAATGTGAAAAATAATTAATTTATTTCATTCCTTCATTCACAAAATAATATATGAGAATTATATACCCTTTAATTTATACCAATGTCGATACTATAAAATGTGCCTGTGAGCCACTGTACATTAAATAGCTGTGTTTGCAGACTTTTTCTCCTTCTACTTATGATAAGCCCAAAAACCACTTAATTTTTGAAGTGACATCAAAAATCGTATAAAAATCATTTTTAGGTCAATCAGTGTTATGTGTATAACAGATAACAGTGGTTTGCCCCGTGGAGAAAGTAGTTGTGAACAATATTCACTTCATGCGAATTGACACAAGCTTCAACGCGTATTGTTTTTGTAAAGCTCTGTAATACTCATACGAAACTATGAGCAAAGCTTTCCTGCCAATTTTTTCTAAAAAATATCCTCGTTTAACTTTATAATTTGTATGTTGGCAACGTTTTGTTCCGACAAGTTGGATCGTGTTTTCGTAAGTACTGTTGATAGAGCACTAAAACAACGTTCAACAGATACTTGTGTTACTGGAACGGCAAGTGCAACGTCAATTACACTTTTCAATTCAGAGTCAAGTTTCAAAGATTGTTCCCAATAGCCAAGAACATTTGATTCCAGTGGAAGCCTTTCGCCCTCACCAATATGGAGCAGTTTGGTTTTTAAATGTGTGTGCTTGCGTGGTGTCGAGTTGAGGGGTGTGAATAGTTTTATCTCCAAGTCGGAATATTGTGAAGTTGAGGGACTGACGACTGCAGGGGTGGTATTTGAGTCCTCACGTTCGTCACTCTCATCTTGTTGCATTGTGCTCATTGAGTCCGAAAGCCTCATAAGGTGTGCCTATGTAAAAATTAAAACTTAACAAACTGTCTACTAATGACGTTTAAAAGGTACTTACAATGGCTTTTTGTTTTTGCTCCTCTGACAATATGTTTGAATGTTGAAAAGTGAAACGGGGGTCCAAATATATTGCTGCTATGAACGCATTGTTTCGCAGCAATTTCACTTTTCTGGCCTGCATTCCCACGTACAGCTTCTGAGCAAAGGGATTATGCGTCAACGACTTAAGGCCAAGTTCGCAGTGCAACCAGTCTCTATAAAAGTCGCCGATGATATATTGCTCTTGCTGAAACTGTTTTGTGCATCTTGCTAATGGTTGAAAGGCCGAAACGAAATGTTCACAAAATGCCCAATCAATTTGTTTTACTTCTTTTATTTTTGGCAAATGAGCTTTGCTCGTGAATATAAAATTCAACATGTCGAAAGCCGAGTTCCAGCGAGTTACAACACCAAGTGGTGGCATGGCAGACAACCTGTTGTCTCTGTTGTTTCGCATGTATTTTCGTATTGCTTTAATGACATCTCTATGCCGGGTTAGTTGCGTTGCTAATGTTTTTAGAACATCGTATGCCACGAGCTGCAGTGCATGAGCTGCGCACCGAACGGGCGAGAAAACAGCGAATGACTCCAGCATTTCCAGCCATTGGTTGTCCTCGCAATCGTTTTCCTCGTCAAATTCCGTGTTTTCCATAGTTTCCTGTGCATTTTTATTGAGGTCAGAATTTGCGCCGTTATCTGTTGTACACGAGTACAACTGAGCCACTGCCACTTTGTATTTTTCGAGGCAGTTTACAATTTCTTCCTTCAGCAGTGCAGATGTGTGAGATCTTCGAAGCTCGATCGTTCCTGCAATACCCATAAGTTCAAATTCGTAAACGAGAGTCCGTGTAAGCTTGTGTAAACAAATACCTACCCAAGGTGTTAACATGGATTTTGGCACCTTTGATATACTGAATGTTAACACAAAGAAGACTTCTGTTTGACTTCGTGGCTACATCCATTTTGAGGCAAATCATTTTGTTAGCAACAATACGCGTTAGTGAATCTCTGACGCTGTGGCTCATTTCTTTCAACTTCTCAACAACATTTTTTGAGTTCATCTTGATTTCGAAATACTCCTCAAATGGTTTCAGCAAGGGCTTAAAATGATTTTTGTCATCAAACAAACTAAAAGGCACATTCTTGACCGCGACGAGGCCCACACAACTTTTTACGAAATCCTCCCGTAGTAGATGGGTTCTTAAAACAGAAATTTTGTTTCTTGTTTTTTCTTCGAGATCCATTTTGTGAACAACTTTATAATGCCGTTTAATTGAGTATTTTTTCCCAACCAATTGTTTGCCGCACTTAACACAAGTGGATTTGTTTGCCTTTGAGTCATATGTTGCATATTTTAAAAAATTAATTGTGCCAGTACTCATTCTTATATCTCCATTTGTAAGCGACCGTTTCTTCACTTGTGGGACAAATTCATTGTCCGATTTATCATTCGTTGATCCATTCGAGTCCTCTTCGTCATTTTCAGTAATAGAACTCTCCATTACCATATCGCACTCAAATATAAACTCTTCCTGTTTAATGTTTGGAGCATATTGTTCCTCTGTTACGTCGTCCATCGCCAGAAGAATGCATCTATTAAGAAAAATAACTTTTTACTTCAAATCTTTGCACTACAATTAGGGTTTTCACTTACTTGTCTGAGTCCTAAAAGAAATGTGTTCTCTTTTGTATGTCAGAAACACCAAGCGCAGTTTACAGACCCTGCAACAAGCTACTCCAGTAGTTTCGTTTAGTGGTAGTAGACAAAATTACAACTGCTCAGTCCCAAAACAACAAATTCTAATTTTTTGAAATGAATTGTTTGCGGCCGTCGTTTGTTCTTTTCTGCATTAACTTAATTGAAGCGACTTTGTTTATGGGGGCAGGTTGTGAGTTGTATTTATTTTGTATCTCCAGATCTTGAATTGTTGTACCTTTATTCGCTATCAGCGATGCGAATTGTTCGATAACATTCAGTGCTTCAATATGGTTGCCAGCTGATTGGCCGTTTTTTTCTAAACAAAATAAATTTACCAAAAAATATTAAAAATTGTATTAGGGGTATTCACGATTAGGCGTACTTGAGAGTGTAGTTGTGCACTTTTGTAGAAGTGTAACATATAACTACACTCCAACAACAAAATTTACTGCCTGACAGTTTTTAGCATTTCTATATTTGTGCACTACCTCAACCTATGAGTAGTAAGGGTATTTATTTAAAGTGGGAAAACTCTCGAAAACGCGAACTGTCAAATTTCATATGTTTTGACTGCACCTCTGCACAACTGCACCGTTTCCGAGGGGTTTCCCACTTTATATGAATCCCCTTAGTGTTCTTGTGCACTTGTGCTCTTTTGTACATTTGGCAGTGCTGGACAATTCAGAATTGACAAGTACCCGGTGGAAGCGAATACTTTTTAATTCTTTTTTTTTAATTCAGAAGAAATTATTATTTTACATTTGAATTGTATGAATATCGGTTCCAGTTCTCAGATTTAAAAAATATCGATTTCGGATCCTGGTCCCAGACTTTTAAAAATATCGGTTTCAGTTCCATAAAGTCCGCCGATTTTGGCGGACTTGCTCGTAACAAACCCTCTCACCAATCTAATTTTTCGCCAAAAGTGAATAAAATGAGCTTTGAATTTTAGAAGCACAAACTTATAATAATTTTGTTTAATTTATGTTTAAGCATGGTAAAATAAAAAAAAAAACATTTTTGTTTAGTAATGAATTTACGTGAGTGTCTCTTAGCGGTTCGTAAGTGGTTTTTAGTGCGCTAGTTTGCGTGATTTATTTTTTTACGTGAGCGTGCATGATCGTGAGCAAAATTCACCCACGCGCCCATCTCTACTTCAAACATCTATTTCATATATTTTAATTGTTGAATTAATAAATATAAGAGAAATTAATGAAAAAATTTATTTTAGTCTTGTACAACGTTTTTCAGTGGTAGTGGAGAATTTTACTACTACCACTGAAAGTGGTAATGCACTGCACTATTCCCTACTCTGATTTTAACCCTTTCGCGAATTTGTTACCATATGGCAACATCACACTTTAAGACTACGTGGACCAGCCTCGGTTCAATTTAAAAAAAAAAGTTAATGCTATTTTTTTCTTTGGTTTATTAGAAGTATTTCTGTATAAACATTTTTTTTTCGGTTTGTTGAATAGCAACAATTTCCGTTTTTTATTGCACCATACCACTAGAAATTTTTTACCGAAAACATCACTGAAGAAATTTATATTTATTTGTTTTAAAAAAAATATTTTTAAAAAAGTGTTGATGCAATAAAGTAAAGAAATAGTAATACTACATGTTTGCATTTTTAAAAATTCAAAAATTAAATTCTCGTAGCTGCGGCGATTTTTTAAAATGCACGTGATGCCATTTGGCAACAATTCCATTTATTGGTATATTTTTTTGTACGTGTCTAAATTTGAATTTTGCGACAGTTGCTACACGTTCAATGAAAATATACATATAATTTTGTTCTTCTTATTTTTTTTTCAGCATTTTTATATTATATAACTATTGTATCCATTATATTAGATGTAAAAAAGGTTTATGTTAAAAAAAAAATTTATTTTGAACTGTTATGAATAAAATTGATGTAAATAAATGCACACTTACAATGAATTTGACTTTGTTTAAAAAGTAGCACAACTAGACTGTTAGAGCTGAAATATTTGAATCACTATAATTTGTTTAATAAGCAGGAGTAATTAATGAATTCCCCATCATTTATTAATAGCTGGGAAATTAAGAAATAACTTTTTATTTATTTTTTTTATAAAAAGTTGAGATGTTGTAAAAAAGTATATTTATGCAGAAAGTTTGCACCTAATAAAACTAGTATTCTTTCTATAACTCTGATCAAAAAGTTTAAACATACAATCGCATAGCGGGCTTTAGAGCTCCACCATTAGATCTTATTTCTGATTTTGTATGTGATCTTCTTCCAACCAACTCACGTTTTCACAACTGTGGGTTATAAGCAGGGTTGGAAAACAAACTTTACTGAACTTTTCATTCTCTTTGAATCGTGCATTCGCGGCGGATTTACACTTTTCAATTTTTTTTGCTGATTTGTTCTTTGCATTTTTCCTTCATTCGTAAAATACACATACGATCGATTCAGCGGGGCAAGTAATTTCTCTCATTTTCAAAAATTTAAACTTTACTTTTGCATTCAATAGTTTTGATCGCTGACAAAACAAAACGAAAATTTTATTTCGTTTTGTGCATTCTGCTTAGTTTTTTTTGGAACATTTTTTGATAGAAAATTGGAGCCCACTTCTCTGTTCTACAAGCAAACAGGACGTCTACGCACGCATGCGACATGATCACCGAGATCAAGTCGCGCCGCAGTAAGAAAGTATCTCCTACTTGCACACAAAAATAAGGGTGATTTTCAGACACCACACATTTTTGGTTCGCGCATTGTTTTCATTCTGAAATTTCTTACGGTCATTCGCTGCACCGCGGCGCCAACAATGACCATCGACTGGAAAATAGGAATTGGGTCGGGTTCGGCAGTGCGACGCACATTGTAGCTAACACAAGTGTAAACGCATATTTTGAACGGTATACTGTGGCGCTTACAATAAACTATGGATCTGTTTTTTTTGCATAGTCAAACATTTTTTATACTATAATGTATTTTTTAATTATTTATTGCAGAAAAAATAAATATTCATAATCAATAATTTGAGAAATACATGCGCTTCAGAACATCACAAATTGTCTTATTCTACCAACAAAAGTGACAACAAAAATTTGTTATAAACTAAATAGAAGGTGACAAGACTTGTCATTGATTTGTCATTGTTTCTTATTGCTAGAATAAGGCTCTAAATTACAAATATCTCGAAATTTTCAAAAAAAAATTATTATATTGTAGAACTCATTAACTTTTCCCACCCTGATTTGAATTGCAATTATTGACTATTGTAAAGGGGAGCGGGATGGAGCCAATTTAAAGTTCAAACTTTCGTATTTACAAGCTACAGGCACTTATGTTCGCATTCGGAAATTAGAGTAAAAAAGGGGGAAAGGCGGGAAAAGGGGGGAGAGAAAATAAAAATAAAAAAAGGGGGGAAAATAAAAATAAAAAAGTAACCCTTAAACAACTAAAAAGCAGAAAATTATTTCCGCAATTTCGATTTAAAATTAAAGGTTTTTGGCGACTTCAAAATCTGCAATGATATTACGAACAAACCAGCCAAAAACCCTTTATTTTAAATCGAAATCGCGGAAATTAATTAAAAGGAAATTTATTTTCTGCTTTTTAGTCGGTTAAAGGGTTATATTTTAAAAAACTTGTTTTTTACTCTTTTTTATTTTTTCTTTATACGAATTGGAAATTTCCCTTTAAATTTTTACCAGTTTATATAAAATGCAATTAGCATAAAAATATTCTTTTGTAAAAAAAGAATACTCCTTTGTAAAAAGAATATAGTATAGTATGATCATGACAAGTTTCATTTTCTTGCGAGTAAAAAGTTCGAGATATTAGTAATGCATGCATGTATTTCTCTTTTATATATACATACATAATATATTATACATACATGTAGATATATGTATCAATACAAAAACGTAATGAAGTTTTTATTAAGGCTGTGAGCTGAACATAATTTAATTTCGTCGATTAAATCGATTTTTTTAAATGTCCCCGTTTAATTTTATAATTAGTTCATTGTTGATATTTTGTTCGGATAAGTTGCATTGAGACTTAGCAAGTACCGTTGATATAGCACTAAAAGAACGTTCAACGGATATGTGTGTTGTTGGAACTGCAAGAGCAACGTCAATCACACTTTTCAGTTCGGAGTCATACATTAAAGAACGTTCCCAATATGCTAGAACATTTGATTCCAGTGGAAGCCTTTCGCTCTCAGCCATTTGTAGCAATTTTGTTTTCAAATTTGTGTTTTTGCGTGGTGTCGAGTTGAGGGATTTGAATAGTTCGATCTCTAATTCGGAATATTGTGAAGTTGAGGGACTGACCACTGCAGGGGTGGTATTTGAGTCCTCACGGTCGTCACTCTCATCTTGTTGCATTGTGCTCATTGAGTCCGAAAGCCTCATAAGGTGTGCCTATGTAAAAATTAAAACTTAACAAACTGTCTACTAATGACGTTTAAAAGGTACTTACAATGGCTTTTTGTTTTTGCTCCTCTGACAATATGTTTGAGTGTTGAAAAGTGAAACGGGGGTCCAAATATATTGCTGCTATGAACGCATTGTTTCGCAGCAATTTCACTTTTCTGGCCTGCATTCCCACGTACAGCTTCTGAGCAAAGGGATTATGCGTCAACGACTTAAGGCCAAGTTCGCAGTGCAACCAGTCTCTATAAAAGTCGCCGATGATATATTGCTCTTGCTGAAATTGTTTGGTGCATCTTGCTAATGGTTGAAAGGCCGAAACGAAATGTTCACAAAATGCCCAATCAATTTGTTTTACTTCTTTTATTTTGGGCAAATGAGCTTTGTTCGTGAATATAAAATTCAACATGTCGAAAGCCGAGTTCCAGCGAGTTACAACACCAAGTGGTGGCATGGCAGACAACCTGTTGTCTCTGTTGTTTCGCATGTATTTTCGTATTGCTTTAATGACATCTCTATGCCTGGTTAGTTGCGTTGCTAATGTTTTTAAAACATCATATGCGACGAGCTGTAGTGCATGAGCTGCGCACCGAACGGCCGAGAAAACAGCGAATGACTCCAGCATTTCCAGCCATTGGTTGTCCTCGCAATCGTTTTCCTCGTCAAATTCCGTGTTTTCCATAGATTCCTGTGCATTTTTATTGAGGTCAGAATTCGCGCCGTTATCTGTTGTACACGAGTACAACTGAGCTACTGCCACTTTGTATTTTTCTAGGCAGTTTACAATTTCTTCCTTCAGCAGTGCAGATGTGTGAGATCTTCGAAGCTCGATCGTTCCTGCAATACCCATAAGTTCAAATTCGTAAACGAGAGTCCGTGTATGCGAGTGTAAACAAATACCTACCCAAGGTGTTAACATGGATTTTGGCACCTTTGATATACTGAATGTTAACACACAGCAGACTTCTGTTTAAATTCGTGGCTACATCCATTTTGAGGCAAATCATTTTGTTAGCGACAATACGCGTTAGTGAATCTCTGACGCTGTGGCTCATTTCATTCATCTTCTCAATCACATTTTTCGAGTTCATGGTGATTTCGAAGCACTCCTCAAATGGTTTTAGCAGTGGTCTAAAATACTTGTCGTCATCAAATAAACGAACCGGTAAGTTCTTGACTGCGACTAGGCCAACACAACTTTTTACGAAGTCCTCTCGTACTAGATGGGTTTTTATAGTAAAAATTTTCTTTTTTGTTTTTTCTTCGATCGCTTCAATTTTGTGGAGAGTTTTGTAATGCCGTTTAATTGAGTAAATTTTTTTCCCAACCAATTGTTTGCCGCACTTAACACAAGTTGATTTGTCCTCACTTGCGTCATATGTTGCATATTTAGAAAAATAAAATGATCCAGACCGTTCCTTCACTTCTGGGACAAATCCATCGCCCAATGGATCAGCGAATCCATTTGAGTCTTCTTCGTCCGTTTCATTCACAGCTACAGAAGTGTCCATTGTCATGTCGCAATTTTCTTGCTGAATGTGCTCCATTGCTAACCAGAACCACCAGAATACATCTGATAGGAAAAAGATATTTTATTCGTTTGCTTTACAGCTTATAATGTTTATGGGCAAAAAGGCATTTTCACTAATAATTAAATTTTTAGAAAAACAATAAGGGTATTCATTTGAAGTGGGAAACCCCTCGAAAACGTGCAGTTTCGAGAACTGTCAAATTTCTTATATTTCGACTGCTCATCTGCACAACTGAATCGTTTCCGAGGGGTTTCCCAGTTTAAATGAATCGCCCTTATAACTCTCGGCAAAAACGCATATTCACGCAACGACATCACGAAAACCTACCCACTATTTTTTGTTTTTTCTTACGTGTCCTCTTTTGGTCTTAAACGAAATGTGTTCACTTGTATCCAGATATACAAAAATCTTCAACAAGTTACTCCATATATATATTTTAAGATTAACTGCTTTTTTCAGCATATATATTAATTGAAGGAATTTAAATTAGTTCTTAGGCGCATAAATTACTGTTTTTGTGAGTTGTATTTATTTTTCCATCGCAACTTTGTAGTTTGTTTACAACAGTGGTGATAGAGATGTAAATATATCGATAATAGTCAGTGATTTAGCAGGGTTACCAGTTGTAATTGATTTGTACTGATGCTCCACCCGTCACGCTCTGCGGCAACCAGGCGTATTTTCCAAATAAACAGGCATATTGCGGAGTTATACAAGGTGCAGTTAGATCGCACGAACAAAATTCATTCGGGCGGCGTAAACGCCCGGTTTGCGATCTTGTGTTCGTAGCCGAATGCTCGCCCAAAAGTAGTGAAGTTTTGATATATGATTTTCTCGCTGCTCATTCCAACGGTGCCCAATAGACTTTTTCAGCGATACCAAAAATTTGGAAGTCAATCAAAATTATGACAGTAGGCTGCACCTAATTATAACATTAAGTAATTGGTCCTAAAAAAGGA